>JAREIS010000248.1:0-600000 GCA_030060385.1 Muscicapa striata striata | reverse complement strand
TGACAGAATGAGCTGGTGCTGCTACCCAGTTAGTAATTCTGACCAAGCCATTTTAATAATAATGAGTCTTAATCGTCCTTATAAATTGAATAAGATTCCATTGTAAGTACTAGGTTGCTCTAAAAGAAGTTATCTTCTGTCTTATCTTACTTAACTAGCACTTCAGAGAATTAAAGAAGATCACAGCTAATGAAGGAGGATGCTCTGAAGAAGACATTTGTAGTGGTCATAAAAATTTCCCACATGTTGGAAATACAAAAAAAACAGCTTGTGAAAACTTTGCAATATTTAAAGGGACATCTAAGGTGTAAAATTTCCATGGTTAGTGGAAGGACTGGTTCTGGTATTCACCAGTGTTGTTTTGTGTCTAATCAAACCTCACTAACAATGGCACTTTATTGAATTTATTCATAGTTGGAATCAGTGCTATCGAAGAGGCAGCAACCAAATGCTTCAAAGTTTTAGACCTCGAGTCAATCAAGATGCATTTTTGAGACAGCAGAAATCTCCAGCCTATTTATTATAGGATCTTCACATTTGTGGTTCACACTTGAATTCTTGCCTTATTCTGCTTAAGAGATGCTTCTCTAGATCTGATGCTGCATTTTTAACCCTTTTTAAATAAGTGCCTATTAAACACAACCCTGCCCAGAATAGTTAATTCAGTGTCTGCTAGAAGAGGTAAATGGACGTGACAATCTGCACCCTGCAGCTTCTGAAGCCAGACTCTTGGCTGGCAAACCTTGAGACTGTCAGAGGTTTTAGAAAGGATCTGAAAGAGGCAAGGAAAGTAATCAGAAATTTTCAGGACAAACTTGAGTTGTAAAATGCCATAAAGCAACATTTCAATTAGCCAGATAACCAAAATCAACAAGTAAAAAGCAATGCTTCAAATAATAGTAACACATAAATCAGGTGGCTTTGGCTTTTTCCTGGAAGCAAACTAGTGTGAGACAGAGACTAATTCTTCTCCTGGTGTGAGCCAGGAAGAATTCTGCTAAAAGCAATACTAGTGGAAGCCAGGTCAGACTCAGCCCTGGTTTCCCAGTGCTCTAGATCAGGTTGACAAACTGTCACCTGTAAGTTCTTTCTGTAAGCCCAAGTCAGGTGGTTTGGGAGCCAGACTGGGGGTTACAGGGTTATACCAGTTAACATCCCCTTGAATAGCAGAGTGCCATGGGTCAGTGGTAAAATGGAAGGCTTAGCAATGGATCAAATTGTATCTGCCAAGCATATTTATCTTTCTGCCTGCTAAGTGTTAAAGAGTCCTGGTGACACTGATAAGGGAACTGTTACTTATATTTGCAAAGCGTAAATACATCAGGTCACGACCCTGATTGGATAAGTGGTAGCTAAACCCTTATGGCTACCTAACAATGCAAAAAAATTACAGCCCTGGTAATTGGGCACCAGCTACCGGGGAAAATTGGAATGGCCAGAAGTACAAAGCCAGATTGTGACTTTCTGACTCCCTGTCATGCTTTAGTGAGTATATGGACCATGCCACTTCAGTCTGATCTGCACAAAGGGTTTGTCTTTGAACAAGGGGAGACTGACAGCTTTTTTCGGGCTCTGTGTGGGGTTAAAGTCTGGGACCTGGCACTCATGTCACTGGAGCATGACAAAAAGTGGAGAAGTAACACTTTAAAGACACAGTGGGCCTTCTGCTGCTTCTTTTGTTGCCTGAACAGTGCAGAGTTCTTGCATGTCCCCAGATACAATAAAGGTGCTGGCCACTGCTTTGGTCAAGGATGGAGCTGGAATAACAGCACTGCAATGGTGCAGAACTAATCTGTGCCGGGCCTTTCCTGTATGATAAACCCAGACCCAAGTAACCTAATCTGCAATGGGAAATCACACACACAGCAACAACAAAAAAACCTTGAAAAAACACCAAAAAGCCCCCCAAGAGCCCAGCATTTAGTGACAGTCTGAATTTTTTCACAGCCATTTGCAGGTTTCCATTGGGATACTGGTCATTTGATGTGACAATTAGCAAGAGAAGTTTTTTACTCCACCAAGATGAAACAGTCCTCTACAATAATTAATTTACGCCTTGAACAGAAACAACAACAACAAAAAAGTCCACAGAGTAAATAATGTAAATAAATAAAGTAAATAAATTATTTGTTACATCAAATGGGAAATAGTTTGTGCTTATAACTATTTATTTTCTTTTATTAAAGCAAAGTGTTACTTTTCCCATGAGAAATAAAACCAACCAAACAAAAAAACCCCAAACCTTGAAATTATAAAACAAAATTTCCCCATACTGCCTTTAATCTTCCCATATTTTTACCTTCATAGGTTAGTCAGTTTGCTTTGACCCTAGAGAATTTTAAAATTCTCCTGGACTTTTAATCTCTGCATGAAATATTAGCAGCCTAAAGGGGGAAATTGTCATTACCACCTGCAAACTCTTTTTTTCTTTTGCCATCAGGGCAAACACACTGGAAGATAATGTACCATACTTAGGGTGCTGGAAAGCTCTCTTCTTCTCCAGTTATAATTTTGTGCAAGGTACCTCTAAGTAGAATTGCTCACCATTCTGAAGAGACAATCAAAGACTTAAGGAGCAGTGGATACAAGAAAAGGTATTTGACCAAAAAAAATTAATAAAAACAGATCTCCAAGTCGGTTTTTAGAAATTTAAACAGATAACCTCCTATTTTTTCTTTCAGTTATTGAGACATCTATACATGAAACTGGAGATTCTTTCACTGGGATGCAGTTTCCTTTGCAGAAAATCAGATTAAGTATATCTTGACTTCCCTGGGATAGAATCAGAGGTATTCTCCTCCCTTCTGGACACATATGCTCACTATGCATTTTTAAATTGCCACCTACACTGTAGAAAACTCTAACTCACCCAGTATGCTGTTATTGACATTTAGCATTTAGTCCTAGCAAAATAAATAATTTTCAAAAGGCAGAATGGGTAGGACTAATCATGTTCTCACTTCAATAATCTGAGTACAAGGGAGACCAGATTCACGATGTATTTTTTTCCCCAAAAAACAAAGTGAACAATCTTACAAATTTCATTGTCAATCTTACCAATTTCAGCTACTCCTGTACTTTACATTCTCATTGCAAAAAAAAAAAAAAAAAAAAAAAAATTTATTAATTTGCCCACTCCGAAGGAGCTACCTGAGCTTAATTGCTACTGATTGCATTTCATAGCTCCATTCTTTTGAATCATGCAGAGGTTTATTTCAATAATGGTGCGGTTTTCTACAAATGTTTTACGCCAATATAAAATATACCCAGTTCAAAGGAAGGTAATGGATTGTTTGTCATCTGGAGCTGGGTGAATAATTTGCACATTGTTGTTTTCCACACCAAGTTCTGTCTCACTTTTGTCATTTTTATTGCCTGTGTGATTTGATGGACAGACAGTAAATTGTTTATAAGCTGTATCTTGCTGATAGTTAAGATCCATAATTTAAGATGGATTGCTAGAACCCCAGTAATACAGTTAAAAGCCTTTGAAGCATGTTTTTAGTGCAAGAACTCACATTTAGCAATTGAAAAATCACAGCCTGACCCATTTTCAGTATTTGCTTAAAATTCATATCTATTTCTGCCAAGGAACACCCAGAGAGTGATCCAAAGGAACTGAAACACAGCTGATTCAGATTTATATCGACCTGCAAAAAAATATTTCTGGAAACCTGTTGCGTGATGTGTTTAGGTCTTATGCAGTGGAAGGTGATCCAGGTGACATTTACCTGAGTCCTGGCAAGCAGCAGCAGACCCAGCAAAACATGAGGAGCCCACACAAACCAGGGCAAAAGGTTACAAAAGTGGACAAGATGGTGAAGGAGAGCAGGGTTAAACCCCTACAGGCTCTCTCTTGACAGTGAATCACCCACCCTGAGAGCAGCCACTGCAGAAACCTGTGATTAGAAATGGTTCAGCAGCACCAGAGCTTTTCCTGCACACAGACACAGCACATTCATCCAGAAGCCAGGCAGAGCCATCTGCCAGAAGCTTGCCCATATCACAGGGTGAACATCCAGTTAGTGAGGGAATCTATTTCTCCTCTTCATGCAGTGTCTCACTCCTCAGGGAAGTGTAAAAAGCTGGAGGTGTGAAGGCACTACAAGCTCATCTGCAATTTGACAGTCCCTGATGCTATTTGACATAGTGTTTCCTCCAAGAAATAGAAAAAAATGTTGCTTTTTGACCGCTGTGCTGCCAAGGTCTAACTTCAAAACCTAGTGCTGTGGGATTTATTTAGAAGAAGCACCACTTCCAATGCATCCAACCCTTCCTGCTCCTTTTGGACACAAAAGGTACTCAGTGCCTGAGGAAGAAGCCTGCCGTAGGTGAAAACATTTTGTCAGTGCTTTGTGGGAGAGGATTCCCAAACACCCAGGAGGAGCTGACCTGCTGTTACGGGGAAGAGGTGCAAATCCCAAACGGGATTGCTGGGAGTAGCAGTGGTACTACACTGGTTTTAAACACAATTCTTATGAGCTTGTGGATAGATGAGTAGCCAGCACAGGACTGAGGATGGAAGAGAACAGCTATTATCCAGATGAGCTTCAGAACAGTACAGAGCATTGACTTCGACTGCATTCACACTGCTGCCTAAGTGTTTAACTGTGATATCTATCTTTCAAAAACTCTTTTTAAGACTTAGTTACCTGGGGAAGATGCACTGGTTTGACCTAGGAAATGAATTTAATTGATTTAGGGAAATCAGTGAGAACTCTTGTGGGAATATATTCATTTTAGAGTAAAAGAACAGCGATTAGTTTGTCTTAAATTAGCTTAGCTTTAAATTAAATTAGAAGTATTAATCTACTTACCTAATTATTTAAACAAGCTTTAACGATGTTGATTTAAAAACTGCCTGGAGTTAAACCAGTGCAATTTTGCTGCAGACACAAGACTTTTGACCTTGTTGCCTGAATTATTCAGTGTTCATCCCTGATGAAATTCATTCTGTAGCCATCTCCTAGGGCAGGTGTGAAGAGAAGACAACAGCTTGTGTTCCCTTGAGTCTCTTAACAACAAGAGCCAGTTATTTTTGGTGGACCTATGAAATTGATGTTCCAAAAACATGTTCGCAGTCTGCTCCAGAAGTGTACGTGTACACATGTTCTTTTAACTGCCAGGGATGATGTAGAGAGCATCAGAGTTTAGGAAATGACAGAGCGAGTGGGTGGTAAGGAGGGATCATGTCATCCTCCAAGGCAGTCTTCTGGGCAGAGGGTGATTCCAGGATGTGAACAGCAGCTGTGGGGTGCATCAAAGTCCTTACAAATTTTTGGACTAGGACAACATGGTTGAGAATTTAAAGGGACTTTAATGCAAGGATGGCAGCCCTCTGAAATTCTCCTTGTCTTCCTCCTCTGCACTCTGAGCCTTCCAGGAAAGGGGTGGTGGAAGAAGTCTCATGGCAGGCCTGTCCCAGCAGATTTCTTTGAGGTTTTGTATGTACAGAGAGACCCACTTCATATCCCAAGGTAGATGCCACCAGCATTCTTTCTCAGGCTTGGATGGTCCCTTTCCTTCAGAAAAAACACCTGCTCTCTCACCTGTTCATGTCTTAAATATCCAGGTAAGGATCTAAAGGGATATGAACAGAGCCCCAAATACAAT
The DNA here is from genome assembly GCA_030060385.1 of Muscicapa striata striata. Taxonomy (NCBI): domain Eukaryota; kingdom Metazoa; phylum Chordata; class Aves; order Passeriformes; family Muscicapidae; genus Muscicapa; species Muscicapa striata. The sequence continues at coordinate 594,387 of JAREIS010000248.1, read as the reverse complement.
GGAAATTCAAACAAAAATCTCCAAACCAAACAAAAAACATCAAACAAACAAACAAGGAAAAAAAACAAAAAACAAAAAACAAACCAAAAAACCCCTAAAAAAAAATCTTCAATTAATGTGCAATTGGGATTGATCTGGTTCAAGTCTCTGATGCCAATTGTGTTAATTGGGAGATTAAGATCCAAGATACAAAATACTGATATGACTCAATTACTCATGGGATAATGGGATGCCATTCAGCTCCTGGGCTATTTTGTTCCCTCCCCATGGAGTTGTCTTGTCTGTTCAGATCATGAACTCAGATCATGAACTCATTGGGATCTGAGCTTGCCCCTGCTCTGCTGAGCATCTTGTACAACAGTGATCCTTTCACAGCTGGTCCCTGGGCAATCCAGCAGGACTCCCCTCACTATTGCCCTGGGGCACTGGGAACTTCTCCACTGAGTTTCACTGGAATTAGATAAGGCTCATGGACCCTTTGAAACACATCACTCATAATACTGGAGTAGAGCCGTGCTCCAGGATATGGTTTCATGGAATGTCAGAGGTTGGAAGCAGGAACAATCCCAGACATTGTTCCTGTTTCTAACTCCTGACATTCCGCAAAACAATCTTTAGGACGGCTTTTCTTGGGCTTCCACAACCATCTTCTGACAGAGGATGTATGTGGGATTAAACTGATGCCTCATCTTTTTCAGGAACAGCTCCCGAGCAAGGGAGCAAGGGTTATACACAGACAAATGTTGGGCCTTCTCTGCCCTTGCTTTGTTATTTACTGCAGTTACATTTCTAATTGTTACACATGCCCTGCACGTGTTTAATCAAACAGAACAAAAGCTGACTGTCAAACCAAATGTGGTTTGGAATGCCTAAATATTGTCCAAGGTGGGGCAACATCAACCCCAGGCAGCTGCAGGTGTGAAATCTGTGGGGTTTTATGCCAAGGGTTTGTGAAGAGTTGCAGTGTAAAGGAGATAACCTCATTTAATTACTCTGGATTATCAACCAGGCAGAGAGCAGAGGTAAGGCTGTGTCCCCAACACTTCTCTCTTCAACCACACAAATCCAAATGGATATTGTAAAATTTATGCCATCTGTGATTCAGAGTTACTAATCTCAAAACTAGCAAGAAATGCACCTGGCACTATCTAAAGCCCAAATGTAATTTAAGATGTTTGGGTTAAAATATTCGTTGTTGAAGTGTTGCCTTTTCTCACCATAAACTCCTTATGTGTAATATTATTAATTGGATGGATACTTTTATTTTTAAGTTAAGATTTTTATCAAAGTGTTTTCAATAATTCTTTTTTATTATTATTTCCACCTGTTCACATTACAATTTCTTACCACAACTGAGAGTCTAAAACAAACTCTCTTCAAATTATCTCAGAAGGAAGTTCTTCTATGTAAATTTTAAAGGGAAATATTGTGAGAGGACTGTCCATAATTTTGCACTCTGACAAAACTGGGAGAAAAGAAGTATGATCATAGTTGGTTGGAAATGGGAAAAATAAAGCACACAGAATTTCAGGCCTGGTAAAGAGCAGCCTGTCTGCCATCAACACTCTCTAGAACACAACCTGGAGTGATTGCAGCTCACCACTGCATAGCCTTGAGCTTTTTGGGCTCTAATTCGGATGCTGAGAGACCTAGGAAATGGAGAACAAAAGGACCATTTTATCTTCAAAATATCACTGTACTGATAATCCTGCTCTGCAGATTAATAAAAGGTTACTCCATCAAGAGGGCTACTTGCTTTGCTAAAACAAAATATAAGATACTAATCAAACAAAAAATAGTTCCGAATATAATATAAACAAGCTAATTCTGAATGATTCTAACTGGTTCAAAATGGTTATTGGTCATTAAACATTTTCAGACATTTAGCTTGGTTATAATTTTTTAAGATTTTGCTTTTGTGGTTTTTTAGAAGATGAAAGGCTAAGCCAAAATTAAAACAAGATTTTTTTATTTTTTTTTTTTAGTATAACCAAAGGTGAAAGAAAACTCCCAAAGTGTTTTCCAGGCAGGTACTCACCATGGGTTAGGAAATTGGTGGTTCAAATATCATAGGGAAGTAGCATGTCAGTGAAAGTTCTTTAGTGATCAATAAAGTATTCTGCATTCAGGCTTCACAAAAAGGTTTCTGAAAACCTTCTCAGACTCCCCGTGGGACAATCCTTTGACATATTCATTGACACCTTCTGGGGTAGTTGTCTTTTTAGTATTGCCATAAGACAGCAATTTGCCACCTCATTATCGGTGTGATTGATGAGAACGCCATCTGAAAATCTGTCACGTGATGATTGTGGGCTTGACTCCCTCTCTAGATTGATCCTCTTTGAGTCATACACTGATGTGCATGACGAAATGTTTTGTGGGGAAAGATGTCAATGACAGGTTTTTTGAAAGAAACTGCAGCTTCTGCAAAAGCAATTGACTCTCCTCTCCCTCCTCCCCAGCCCTCCAACTCTCTCTTTTTTCCCCCCTCTCTTTGATAGTTGTACTTAAAAAGTAGAACATTAGACAGCATTTGCTTTTAACAGAAAGCCAGAGCTCACTCAATCCACTGGCAGATGTGGTGGCTTTGGCACGAGTGTGTGAGGTCCTTACAGACCTCTGAATGAAAAGTTCTTTGCAAAACAGTTACAAGCAGTGCACAAATAGGAACCCTTACTGAGTGCCCTAAACACCACTTCACTGCAGAGCTGTTGAGAGTCTGCACAATTTCACCCTCTCCAGTTACTTTCTGTACTTCCACACTTGCTCTGTCACTTTTAGAGCTGCTGTTTGTATAACTGAACATCTCCCATTTTTGCTGGTTCCATTTGCCCTTCTCATTTCTCCAGTCTTGTTTAAGACTGGACTCAGACTTCACATTCAGTAAGAACCTGGATAATAATCTTTAAAAAACCTGAAATATTTTGGCCAACCTAGATTTGCAAGCACTTTTCTTGAAATTTTACAGAGTGTAAACTCCACTAGCAATACTTCATTGCTTTTGGTTTTCTGCATTTTCTTCCTGACAACAGTCTCATACTTCTCTCTGTCCATGGGCAGATTTCCATCCTTTCCTCTTCTTCTCTTTCATTCTACTACAACTTTTTCAACAGAAAAGATCACTACCACATCATTCACTGACATAAAATTGGCAGCTGGCAATCAGGATGACAAAGTTGGAGATGTTAGACTTGAAATCCCTGTAACTCCCACAACCCAGAACATTACCTTGAGATGCAAAATCTGCTATTTTAATTTCTTTGTAAATTCTACAGAATAACCCTAGAAAATGGAAATTGTTATATGATTTTTTTAAAACCGGCATTTACTCCAGTTTTCAGCAAATAGGCTTTTGCCTATATGAGTAGTAGACATATTTTTATTGGTTAATATTTGCAAAAAATATCTCAATCTGCAAGATATTCAAACTGGTGCCTAGTGAGCAGTGGATGTATTTAATCCTCTGTTCTGAAATAGCTGCTATACAAACATATCCAACTGTTCATATAAAGGTTTTCAAGAAAAAGTTGCCTTAAAGGTATTTAAAGACATTAAATTATTATAGAAAAGCAGTCTTCTAAAATATATCAGCTGAGGTCTTTGAGAGCTTGGCTCCACAACATAATTTTAAAAGTAACAAATTTGCTAAGTAGTGTTCTTTGAACAGAAATAAAAAGGGCTACTTCTCACATCTTCTGCCCTTTCTCAAGTATTAAACAAGATTCACTGAGGACAGAGATGTTGTAAGACCCACCTTAATCCCTAAAAAGTATAAACTGATCCTAGGTTGAATCAAACAACTCCATGCAACACATCCCAAGAGCCCTGCAGAGCACAGAGAGGGGACTGGTTTGGGTAAGTGGCATTGTACTGAGAATTTTAGTGAGCAGACTGCAGTGGGAATTTGGAATTCAGTTAAATCCTTAAGGGAGAGACCTTGGATAATGAATAGAGACCAGGGAAAGACCCTCAGCCAACACAGGTTTCTGTAGTCTCTTATTTCCACCAAACTAAGGATTCCCAAGGTAGGGATGTACTCCTGGGGCAGACTCCAAGGCTGGCAGTGTTGGTGAGGTGAGCAGTTGCTGCTCCGCAGGGGATTTTCCTGTTCTGCACCAGAGCAAAGAGCATCCCAGTGCTGGGGGTGCCCAGGTGCTGCTCTCCTTGGAGGCAGGACCCAGTGCTCCCCCAGTGCCACTGTTGCTGAAGGGGACTGCAAGAGGAAGAGAGAGAAGGGAGAGAGGTGGGGGAAGATTGGGGGAAGCATGTGAAGTGAATCCAGACAATTAAAAGGAAAATGAAAGAAATATCTGGCTGAATGACAAAGCACGCCTTTTTATTTTTCCTTTTTATTTTTTTCCTTCCTTCTTCGCTGCCAACAGTCCATGAAAATGGGAAGGCATGTGAAGAATTCCCCCACTTTATATTCTAGCTCCCAGCCATTGTGTTTTGGCTGTGGCAGAGCAGCACTGCTATTCTCCCATGCAGCCTGGGAAGAGGCAGGCACCTTGTCCCACAAGACAGATGATGGGGCTGGGGCTGAGTGAGCAGCACCCAGGGTTTGTCAATGCAGGCCCAAGGAATCTGCTGATCAGATAGGGAAACAAGAGTGCTGCCTTCTGCAGAGAGCCACCTTTTGGGGGGGATCTCTTTTGTTGCCTCTCTTTGATCTAGAGGAAAATAAACAGCCTTTGCTTGGACATTTTGCTGGCAGCAGTGGGAGGTCGGCAATAGCAGATCGATATTGTGACATCTTACAGAGCTCTTGGAGTTTTCTCACTTTTGCTCTACTGTTTGGGTCACATTAAAAGAATGTTCTTTGGCTTTTGTTGTATTAAAAAAACTCTCACTGTTGAAGCCGGTGGCAAAAATCCTGCATATGATAACAGGGAATTTAATTCAGTTGTGGAGAACTTTCTAATTATCTCCAAATTAATTAGCTGAGTTTAGCAAATATACTTTATGAGGGAGATTAATATTAGCAGTGTGCACCTGCCAAAAAATAATGGCTCTGGAAGTGGAAAGAAAGATGAGAGCCCTTATCATAAGAGACAGCTCTGGAGAGGAACCAAACTTGCTCTTTGCAGGTGCCCACATTCCTGCACAGAAGAGATCCTTAAGGTCCCTTTCTGGCCGAAACATTCTGTGATTCCATGATCAAACAAGACACTGAATATTTATGATTTTTTTTTCTGCAGTAGGAAAAATCATGTGCCATTCTCAATTTCAGAATCACTTCCTCCTATATGTGAAATGTGTTCAAATAAGCTCTCAGACCCTGAAAGTTGGAATTCCGTATTCAGGAAGTAAGATTTGTTGAAAATACCATTTATAACACCTTTGAATCTTAGCAAATATTTTTTGAATCTTATAGATGGCTGTTAAAACAGGTGCTGAGCTCTCTGCAGATTTGTCTTTTCAATTGAAAGGTTTTCAGTATCTCAGGAAAATATGCTGACTAAAGTGAAAACCACGACCACATGAATAGTATGCTCAGAATTACACTGTCTGAAATTGAAAACAATGATCCCTACAATTTCATTTTGCCCATTTGTTCTAAAATACAACACAAAATCATTATTTTAGGAGAAACAGCCTGTGTCATCTGCAGAAACCTTACTTGCAAAATAACAAAAATTTGTGGAGTTTCAATTTTCTTCCTAAGTTTTTTTAGAATTCTTATTTTTAGTAAATTTTTCTGAGCTGCACTACTAAAATAATAGCAGCACTCCCCTTCTGTCTCTCTCTGCTCATTCAAATGTGCAGGCATGTAAATACTTTTCATGATTTTGTGGTGGTTCTGTTGAAACCAAAAGACTTTTGTATCCAGAAGTATGGAGAGGATGCATACACACCCTATTCCAGGGGACTTTTTGGTGAATATCTTTCTCCAGGTCCTCCTGCAGTTTGATACAAGGCTCCTTGAGCAGATCCATGATTTAATGATCAGCAGCTGCAGCTGAAGGGATTTCTGCCCTAGTTTTGGTTGCACGCATTCAGGGAGCCACTACAAACTTGTTTTATATCACATTACATAGCAACAGAACACAGAAAAGCCAAGTACATCTCTTTCTGAGCATGGGCAGTCCAGAGGCAATAAGAATCAGAATTAATAACAAGGAAATAACAACTAACAAGGAATGATAACACTGCAGGCAGCGATGATGCCCTTAAATCATGCAGCAAATTTGATTTGGGGCACATAAATGATTTATCATGTTGATGTAATTGATCACAGACTTTCCACTCCTCCAGCTCCCCTTCACCAAGCGCTTATTGCATAGAGAATGTTGTCCAGACAGACACGGTCAGAGGGCCCCAGAGACATGAAGGACCCTCCCCTGTTTCCAGAACTGCTCCAAGGAAACGTGTGGATTCATGGGCAGAAGGTGAGGCTCAATTCACATTGTCTCAGGTGCCAACAGTGAGCATTCATACAGGTGAATCCATGTTTTAGGAGGATTTAAGAAAAACAGGCACTTTTGTGTCAGCATTTCTCTTACTTCCAGCTTAAATAACTAATTTCGTAATTATATTTAATCACAAACTCTATTTCTTTCTTTCCAGCCCCTCTAAGAAGAGTAAAGATGGCAATGCTGGAGCTGAAGCATGTAAAGTTGGGAGGCAGGAGCCCACAGACAGCACCAGAGTGTATCAGATATCACGCTCCATTATACCTTTGCCATGGATGCAAACTGTGCCTGAAGCCAGAACTGGATGAATCAGCTTTGGGGTTGTATCATCATAAATGAAGATGTAAGTTAGGGCATTTCTTCTTTTTTTTCTTTTTTTTTTTTTTTTTTTGGAAGGAAGGAAGGAGGAAGGAAGGAAGGAAGGAAGGAAGGAAGGAAGGAAGGAAGGAAGGAAGGAAGGAAGGAAGGAAGGAAGGAAGGAAGGAAGGAAGGAAGGAAGGAAGGAAGGAAGGAAGGAAGGAAGGAAGGAAGGAAGGAAGGAAGGAAGGAAGGAAGGAAGGAAGGAAGGGGAAAAAAAGAAAGAAAAAAAGAAAAAGAAAAAGAAAGAAAGAATATTTTCTAATGTTTGTTTGGTTGGGTTTTTTTTCTGCTGATGCCATCTTTGGCTGGCATTTATCAGTCTTCTAAATATGTGATTATACCACAACATCCTTTTCTTGTCTAATTTATCTAAATAATAATCTATGCACCTATAGCTGCAAAGAGATGAAAGCAAATACAAACAGAAATCACTCTTAATTCACTGTTTGATATGACCAGCATTTTTACTAATTAGGCATTACAAGAAATATCTTTTTTCTTCTCTTTTTTCTTCCTTGCTTCCTTCTTCTCTGAGAGTAAATAGATATCACAATATCTTTAGGTCAAGCTTTTCACACTCTCATTTGTGTTTACAATTTTTTGAAACTTTTGCATCTTTTCTCTGTGGATGAGCCAAGAGATAAACCCATACTTTCAGTTTCTAGTGTACCCCAGGGTTTAATTGTTAAAAGCCCTGGTTCTTGTGTCCCTTTCAGACTGGAGTATTGCAATCCCAAAGTCCTGTCTGGGCATTGCTAATCTTGGGCTGATTAAAGGGTGATTTGGCACTTGCTGTGGGTATGTGCATCCTGCCTCCTCACAGTAGCAGTTTACCATGGCAGTGCTGATAGAATTCAAATAAATACAGCCTGGAGGACACTGGAAATTCAACTTCTAATTCAGGCCAGCACCTCTGGTTTCACACCTCAAAGTTTGCCTGTGTGCCATATGCCATGGGAATTTGAGTTCATTTTTGCAGAAAATCTAGAGCTGACTTCTGGTTACATGACATGCAACAGACATTTTTCCCCAGGGCTCATATTTTGTGGATTTATTTTTGTCCAGTGATAGTTAATAAATTGGACTTTCAGAGCTGCATCTGCCCTTTCTTTTTTCCCAATTTCCTTCTGTAGCTTTGTAAGACCAATAGTTGTTTATACTGAACCCCCTGAAATATTAACATTTAATCAGAAGATCAAGGACTGGTTCTCTTTTCCTTTCCCTTTTTCCAGGAATTATATGTGGATTTTCCCCACTGATTCCTAGCCTTTCCATTTTTCCATGAACAGTGCTTCACCCCTGCCCCTTCCCCAGGTTAGAATGCCCAAGAATTAATCTTGCGTTTGCTAAATAATGCTGAATTAGGACAGTTTACATCTAGGTTACAGGATTCAACTTTTTTTTTTTTTTTTTTTCCTTCCTGCCCTTTGTTTGGCCTCTTTGATTTGTTACTGGAGGCTTCTTTTTGATCTGGCTTTACCTTGTCAGTCCTTCGTGTCCCACCCACAGACTTTTTATTTCTTTTTCATCTAGTGATGCTGGCAAAGAACTTTAAAAAAAGAAAAAAGAGAGAGAGAGGGAAGGATTTGGGATTTTCATATAAAACCTGTGTTACTCACATTTCAATATCTCATTGAACTCCTCACAGCTTTGATATTATAAGTAGGTATCACAACAAAGGAAAACAGAAGTGACTGGAAAGGTAATGCAGTGTATTAGGCTTGTTAATGGCCCTGAAAGTCCCAAGAAAAACCTGCTGAAAGAAGGATCCTTTCCCTGTGAGTACTATTTAATTTCTCTGAGAGGGTTTTTCTGATGAACTAAAACTCTAAAGACCACATTTAGGTAATGCAGCTGCTATCTTACCCTATGCTGTGTGCACAGTGACATTCACTTTCATTTTTACAAATTGTTTTGTGAAAAAGCCTATGGTAGAGTGTTTCTGGAGAATCTGGATCTCCTTATGCTCTGCTGCTAACATACTTGGAAGATGTAGAAAATTGGAGTAGAAAGCTGTTTCCCACAAGGGCAGAGCAAGACCAAGTAAATGATATGAGTATTTTACAAAATAATTCCTTTTATGTATTTTAAGTAAAGACTGCTCCAACACTTCAAATTGTTCAATATCTGAGTATGAAGCGGGTTAAACATCTATTTTGAAAAATGTTAATGGATGAAATTTATGAGTCTGCCTCACACATTTTTTTTGTGATTAATTTGTGATTATTTTGTGATTAACAGGCAGAAGGGCAAATGCTCCAGGGCTTATGATGGCAATTCAAAGCTCCGGCTGTTGGATTTCTTCAGCAAAAAAAAGAAACTTCAGGTTGACCCACAAGCAGTTAATTACCACAGAGATGCAGTAAAAATGTGAAGCCCTGTGGTTTATTTTTCCTTTGTGCCACCTGTGAGCTCTGCCAGCAATGACCACAACACACAGAGGCACTGAGCATCTTTAAGTATTTTGATCTCCACTGGAATCAGTGAGAATGGAAGTTTTAGAAATGGAATGTTTCTTAAAGGATCAATCCTTAAGCCTTACAATCCAAACTGTGGTTTGCACATGTAAAATGACAAAAACTTTATATGACATCATGTCTTCTTTCTTGAAAAAGCAATGAAGAAAAGTCAATTATTCTCAAGTTCTTACCAAATTATTTTCAGTTTCTCATAATCTTATTCCTCAATACAATAATGCTGATTGGATTGCACCACAGAATGCAGATTGAACAATTCAGATTTTCAGAAAATACTGCTTATCCTCAAACTGAGCCTTGACTTTCCCCATTGAGGCCAAGTCCCATCTCCCTTTGTGTGACTTGTTTTGGAAATTACACATTTCAACAAATGCTTGCATCTCCTCATTTTGTGATCTCTCACATTGAAGATCCCTCAAACCTGACCTGTACATTGAGATGTTTCAATTAGAGAGCAGCCCCTGCTTTAACTTTGCAGGTCCTGCCTGTTTCTCATGGCCAGGGGGCAGGAATGGGCAGTAATAGAGGGTTTGCAGTGGTAAGTGCAGAGCCTCACCTTGCTCCCTGCTCTGAGAGCCGCATCCCTGGAGCATTTGGCCCTACTCAGCCTGATAAACAGCCCTGACACCATTCATCTGTGAAAACGGTGTGCTAAAACACAATCCCCAGAAAAAAGTTTTCTAAATTATTTCTTCATTTGAAAATACCAAGGCCAGGGAATGTCATCAAATCTGAGAAATCCAAAGTTTGTAATCAAAATTTGTATTAAACTTAGAGTTGACATTTCTAGAGAATTCATTTTCTGTTGTGAACTGTCATTCTGACACAACTTCTTTACGGTCTCTAGGATGGACTGGCAGCATCCTTGAAGCAATTTTTCTTGAAAAAATCAGTGCTGGACACACCAGAAGTTAGTGTTCTGGTGGCTGCAGTTTAAGTACTAGAATCTGAAACAAACTCCTGACAACAAGATCAATTAGGAAGTTTTTTATTTGTCTTTGAGACATAACAATGAAGCTCCTCCACTAAAATGTGCTGTAAAACACAAGAAGTTAAATTCAGGCAGAGTCAAGAAAAGATAAAGAAGCCACAGTAGAACTTACACAATTTTTGTCGGTATCATGCAGATTTTTTTCCAGGAATTTTTGTTGTTGTTGTTGTTGATCTGGAAAATCCAGAGTTTCCATCTTCAAAACAAATTTGTCATCATGAAATTTATTTTTAATCAAAAAACTCAAGACTTTCCAATTCTTTTTTAATTTGCAAATTCAGACACTGCCTTCAGGTGGACAAAGAGGATTTTACTTTGCTTTATAACAGACACAGTCCCACTTTATTTTTCTGACGATTGCTTTGTAATTATTACAAAATATTTTTTCATGGTTCAATGCACTTTATGTGAGGGGGTTGTCCAGGAAAGGACTAGATGTGGTTCATGATCTGGTTGACAAGGTGGAGATCAGTCAAAGGTTGGACTCCATGATCTCAGAGATCTTTTCCAATCTAATTGATTCTGTGGTTACTAATTGATAGCTGCCAGAAAAGAAAATTTAGTTTGTACAACACAGCAAACGCCAGACTAAGTCAAGTCAAAGCTTTGGAATCTCTACTGACTTCCTGCTAAGTATTGTCATCTTACTTTACAGTAATGAATAAACTGTAAATCTTTGCTGTTTTTAAAAAGCAAAATCGTTATGAAGCACTACTTTCATAAATGGTGCTCAAATGCCAGTTTGCTGTGGTGGATCCCTGTCTTTGTGTACACTCCTTATTCCCACATTTCACTGCATTCATTTTGCAGGTTATTTATGATACATACCTCCATCAAGAATACTTGGTATCTGTAAAAGAGCTCTTAAAAAATGATTATATGTCAAATCCCTACCGGTCCATCTGAAAATCATTGTGTGTGTGTGTGTGTAATTGAAAATATTTAGGGCTGTTGATTCGAAACTCAAGGATCTGGTAGTATTTAATAATAATTTTGTGCTCCTTTAGTTCCTCCTGTTCCATTTAAATGCAATTGTGGGTAGTAAAGTCTACCTCAACTCAATTCAACCCAGTTAGGAAATAAAAATTTACCGATTGCTCCGCTGTTATTTTTAAGAACATTGTACAGATTTTTCCAAAAATCTGAGACACTCAGCACTGAAATTTTTTTCCACTGCCTGGATTCCTAAATACCTACAGAGGTGCATTCATGCTCCCACTGGAAGGCAAGCAGGGCCATACTAAACATGGAATGCAACAGGGAAGCGCAGTCCAGACGGGAGCCCTGTGGCCACCTCAGCCTGGGAGCAGCAGCTGAGGGTGGCCAGCGGCTCCTCCAGGAGCTCTCTCTGGCTACAGGCTATAACAGAAGACTGATCCTGCTGCCCCTGCTAGAGGGCTGCTCCAGTTTGCCTGACACAATTGCTTATTCCCAAAAAAGATATTTCAACCCTGTGGTCTTCAGAGTGGCCGTTGAAAGCACTAATTAGTAATCATTTAAAGTACTTAGGTAATGTTAACTCCAGCACACAAGTGATGCTCTTGAGTCTGACCCCTGCTCATTCCTTTGCTTTTTGGAGCTTTGAAGACAATTGATTTTTGAAGACTGCAGCCTTCCCTAAAAATCAGGGACTAACAAGAGTGGAGACCTAATCTTGATTCAACCATTCATGCCATCCTTTAAAGACATGCTTACTTTTTTACTTCTGGACGTCAATGAATAGATTTTAAAGTCAGTGAATTAACCCAATCTGAAAGAGTTTAGAGCACAATTGCATGTGGGCAGAAAATGCTAATTATAAATAATCAGGTTAAAAAAAAAAAAAAAAAAGTGAGTGCACCTTAAATAGCAGATGGGAACAGGTTAAAAAAAAAAGGCAGGGGAAGGGTTTTCAAACCTGGTTTGAAAGCTGTATGTAGAGTTACATGGGGGAGAATGTCAGTCAAAACAACTGAGAGGAAAAGTAACTTGGAGCTAACTTTTGCACATGGTGGGTCAGACATGAGCTGCATTTTTGTTTCATAAGAACAAAGAAATGCTCTAAGACTCTAATTTACTCCAGCTAAAACAGAAAGGTTAGTAGTGGCCATAAAAATATCTGCAGAATGTTATGGTGATGGGGCTTCTCCCTGGCATCTTCTGGCAACATCTCTTTGGAATTTTTATTCCCAGTTGTTGAATAGATTGTTGTCTTTACAGAATTTTGATTACCATCTTCCCTGCAGCAGTGCAGGTTAACAACAGTGGGTTAACAGCAGCAGCAGCAACATCATGGCATGTACCACATATTTATTAGGTCTAATCCTTCTCAGGGCAGACTTAGATGATCTGGCCCAGCCACAATCAGGATCTCCATGAAATTCCATGGAAAATGACCCTACTCCAAACTTACTGATTTCCATTACATAGAATTTCCTGTTAAAAATGATGCCATTTAGGATTAATTGTTGAACAGCCAGTGGGACAAAATTATGCTTTGCCCAAACTGAAGAGGATTCTCGAAGATTTTTCTTGAAGGCTGAATGCAGGTTAGGAGACAAAAGGCATCACCTAAAAAAGGGTGGTCATGAAATTTCCTTGAAGAAGACCAGACAGGGGATATAGGAAGGGATCCTTTTGAAGAAGATCCTGCCCCTGTTTGGGAATAAAAGGTGAAAATACAGAAGCCTGTCCATTTTCCAAGGGTGTGCTCACAAGAGGTGGTTCAACCCCTCCACCATGACTGGCCTTTTTTATGTATGGAAGGAAACTGAAGGACATTCTCCTGGGAATGTTCCACCTCTGGAATTATTCAAGGCCAAGCTGGATGAAACTCTGGTTTGGAGGAAGATGTCCCTGAACGTGGGAAGGGGAATGGAACTGGATGAACTTTCATGTCCCTTCCAACCCAAACCATTCCATGATTCCATCATTCAATGATACACAAAAACAGGCCAACAATTTCTTCCCATCCAGCAAAATTTAGCTAATACTGAGATTCTTGCTCTCATGCTTTGGGGGCTGGGCTTTCTGAACATGAAGCTGTACTTAGGTCAATTTTCAAAAAAAAATTTCAACGCTTCACTGTCAAGATGCAATAGAATTTTTATCTCATATGTTTAGCAGCATTTTTATATTTTAACAGCATTTGTGTCTAATGTATTAGTATATTTAAACATCATTGGACATCAGCACAATGAAGCAAAACTGAGATTTGGTAATAGTTTTCTTTTAACATTTATAACTAGTTCTTAAACAGCTTCTTTCCTTTTAATTTCAGAGGACTCTTACTGCCAAATGAAGAATTTTCCCCTCGTGGAGGAACCAGAAGAGTAACACTTACAAGGAAAACACTCTAAACCAAACAAATATATGGGGATTTATTGATATCAATAAAACAACCAGTACTGTTTGTATCGGGTAAGTGTGGCAGGGAAATAGAAACATTGAACTTTCAGCTATAAAATGTAATTTAAATATTTTTTGTTCAGCATGCCACTGTTTCATTAATATGTATGTTTGACAACAGGTTTGAATGCTCTTTCTCCTTTTCATCACTGGTGTAGCTTTGCTTTCTCCAGAAGTTTATACTTCTTTCAAGCATTTTAAACAGAAAAGAAGGATGTGTTATATTTTCTTTCTCTGAGTACAACATGTACTGCTAAGCTAAAATAAAGGTGGAGAGGTATTTTGATAAAAAGCTGCCTTTTGGGTAAACAGGGCTGCTGCTGTGGAAGCACATGGGGGAAGATAAATGGTAAACAGCTGGAATACACCTATGATTCTGCAAATCCAAGCTCAAGGACTGGATTCCTTTAATATCACAGACTGAAATGCACAGAGTCATTGCCAATTGCTACACAATATCTTTTCTAAACTTCATGTGATGAAAAACTGTAATTTTTTTTTTAATTAAGCATTAAAAGTTACTGAGATTAAACTGGGAAAGAAACTCACCTATGGTTAAGTTTGGGTATTGGAAAGGATTCAGATATCCCTTTAAATACTCCAGTGGTTATTTACAATAGGATTAATTTCATTCACATTGGAGAATATCTATTAAGTTTCTTTAATTTATGCTTAAACAGCTGTCCAATTAAAGGATCTGATCTTCTACAAAGCTTGAATCTGAGCATAGCACTGCCCATTGTGCAATAACTCCTTCATATCTGAGAGAGAACATACCATGCAATTCTGATCTCTAGATGTTTGTGGGCTTTCTTCACTGTTTCCCTTCTATTGCTTAATAAATTATCAATCCACCATAACTGAGCATTCCTTCCCCTTCCTGCAGGTTGAGAAAAGGGTTAAAAATTCTTTATCTCTATCTTGATCTCTGCTGAAAATGGTGCACAGGAATGAAATGGTTGCCAATTTGTTTGCAATGCATTCTGACTGTACCGGAGTTCTTTTTTGCCTGACAGGCAGGTGAGATCAAAGTGGTGCAGGACAAAAGGGGCTCAGCAGTGATTTGTCAGGGGCCGAAAGGCAGTCCTGTCTGGGAAAGTGGCTGTAGCCCAGAACAAGCCTTCAGATCACTAACAGACTAAAGAAATCATGGCATGAGAAAAAGTACAGCAAAAAAGGTTCAAAGGTCAGTTTTATTTGGTTTGGATTATTGGTGCCTCCTTTCAAACCAAAGAGCAAGAAAAGGAAAAAAGAACAGGCTAATAACCTTTGTTATTGTCCAGGAAAAAAACTCTTTTGTACACGTTGCTCAGGGATTGTCTGTAATTAAAATGCTGTTGTTAGATCCAGGACCTGATTCTGCAAAAGTTTTACTCATGTGAGTAATTCTCCATTGCATGAATAGTCCTGTGGGGTTGCTCACGTGAATAAAGATTACTTCCATGACAAAGAGTTTGCAAGTTCAGGCATTAGGTATGGGTAGGGGCTGCAGGTGTGCCTCTGTGTGTGTTTGTGTTTTTGTGTCTGCTCAGAGGTGGGTATCCTTCTTTCTGGGCAAAGAAAAATTTTAATGAGTGACCTGAAAAGAAAAATTACACATTTGAAACCTCAAAAGTTCAGACAAAAGCAAATAATTCTCTATAACTGCTTGTGTTCTTGTTGCTTCTGTAAAATTCAGGTGATTATAAAACTCACTGTTCTCTTTCAGTCAAGATGTTGTCTGACAATAACTTCACCGATTCATTTCAGAGGAGCCCTGTGAACCAAAATTATCCAAAGAAATATCTTGGGAAAATAGTACAAGATTCTGTTATTGAAGTCTGATACAGTTATCAGTTTTTAAGGAGCAATGTTGCACTCCGATGTAGCTGGAGCACAACTGCAGGGTCATCATTCATTAATGAATGGACAAGGTGTTCCTGAGACAAGCAGGTGATGGTGGCCTGGACCTCAAGTGAGGGATCTGACTTCTTCACATTCATTCACCCTTTTTTCAATGAATAAAATATCAGAATGGGGCAGGAGGGAGAATTGTTCCTGGGATTGGAACCTCAACTGGTCTGTGCAAGCAGTCACAGATCTTTAGTGGTTAAGTGTTAAAATTAGAGGACAAGTGATTTCAGAAAAGAAAATAAACCTGAAAGTTTCCACAGACCCTTTTTTTTTTTTTTTTTTAGGTGATCTATTAAGGTAAATTACTGGATTACCAGGAGAGATTCATGGCTGCAAATACCCTTTGGAGCAAGCAGCGCTCAGACATAAAGACACAAATAAGTGCTTACTCTGTCTCCTGTAACTCACTGAAGAATAGATTCTGCAAGATACATCAATTCTTTTTAAAATGAGTTGCAGGAAAAACTCTGCTCTGTACATACCTGCCAATAGAACACCCTCAGTAAAGCTGTCTAAGATGCCACATCTATAGGATGCAATTCATCTCTCCTAGGAGACTCTGATTTATTTTGTTTTTTCAGAATAAAAAATCAACTTTACTTACCTGTCAGTCATCCCAGCTAGAGGAGAGGAAGAAAATTTTATTTCCCAGTGAGAAAAACACCTGAAAGAAAATGGTGAAGGGGGATCAGATATGGCAATGAGGTTTAGAGGGATCAGATATGGCAATGAGGTTTAGAGATATAAAAAATAATATTGGTTGCTAGATCCTAGTTTTGCTGGTCTGAGTTTATGAGTTTATGCCACTCAATTCCAAGGAAAGAGAGATTGCTGCCAAAGAAGAACTGGGAAAAATATTCATTGCAAATTCACCTGTGGCTTCCAGCACATGTGGGATGCTGGCAGTACAAAGATGCCCCAGAGCTGACCCTTGTGTAGCATCACCTGGAAGATGGGATCTAAGGTACCTGGGCTACAGCACTCAACAGTGCTGCACGTGTGCACTGCAACCTCCAGGAAAGAAAATGCCCTGACCTCTTTTATTGATTGTGACACCACATCCCTTTGCCACCAAAAAGCCCAGTTCAGTGGGAAAATATTCTGTCAGGGCTAAAAATCACTAATTTAAACCAGAGGCTGCAAGTAGAAAGGAGGCGGACAGAGCCCCACCCCTGTGAGTTTGCAACACCAGCTTTGTCATGGGCAGCCCTCAAGCCATTTCTGTGTTGTCGCCTCTCACAATTTGCATCTGCATCTTTCTTCTGAGGTATTTCAGGTACGTTTATTTATTTTGGATAATTTTGCTAATTTGGGTCATCAATTCTGTGATATTTTTCTGAGGATAGGAGAAATTGTAGAAGACTGTCCCAAATTAGGAAGTGCACCGAGATAACACACTATTCAATTATTGAAACTCCCTCATTATGTTACAGGTGAAAAATATACTTTCAGTTCTAGCAGCTCAGGCGGCCAAATTGGGTTGAAACATGAGAGCCAAATTGTCTTATCTACCCCATACTTTCTTAGATGCACTATCTTGGGTACAGGATATCTAGAACACAGTATTAATCAGTTGATTAGTACCCTAATTAATGGAACTGCTATGAAAAAAGTATTTGATAAATGCTGCAGAAGAGCACCAGAGGAACTGAGGCCACACCTGCTAATGTGGGATAACCAGTGGCAGGACAGGACAGGTGAATTCCTCCTTGTTGTCTTGGCTGGTTTTGAGGATGTAAGTAGTAGCATCTGCTTACACAAAATAGGGAAAAAAGATGAAGAAAGGTAATGTGTGTTTTTTTCTCAGCATCTTATTTCCTTTACAGAGTTCCAGGTCTAGCAAGAGAGATTTTTAATCCCCCTGTGGGATTAAATGCCCACTGTGGGAAGGGTCTGTATCAAGTGGAGGCCAATTTTCTGCTGGCTTAGCTAAGCCCCAGAGCCTGGTCCCACATTCTCCTCAATTGCAGACCCTCAAGGGGGGAGCAAAATAACACTGATTCCATCCCGAACCTCTCCAGGTGTGTCCTGAGTGTTTCCCACGTGCCCCACACAGGTGGAACAGAGAGGTCATGGCCACTGTGTGAAGCTCTGTAACCAGAGAGGCCTGAGTGATATAGGGTCTAGAGATAAACTCACATATTTGTACTGAGGACCCTCAGGAGTTATTCATCCCTCCATTTTATATCCCGCACAGGCTCTGATAGTTAAATGCAGGGAGTACAAGAAGGAAAGATCCTTTTAGCTTGTTCTCTCTTAGCACTACACCTTTCCCTTTCACTATTTCTCTGTTGCATCTTGGTGCGTGCGGTCGAGGAACACACCTGGGATCACTCCCCTATGACAAATGCCTTGCCTCTTCCCCTGTGGGAAAAGAGGAATTCTGCTGAAATTCATCTAAGGTACTAACTTTGTGTTTCTGTTGTTCTCTACATCAGCTTTTTTTAGATTTGAAAATTGCATAACCTTTCCTTGCCTGTATTTCTCCTGATTCCTTGGCCCTATTCCTTATCCCTTGAGACAGGATGAACTTCAGGACACTTTGCATTGTGGCCTTCTTAGAATGACATATAACCATGAATGGGATTTTTGGTAAAACCCCAACTATATGATTCAAACCTTGATTCGAAGTGGTCTTCCCAGATAAGTTTAAATGCAACAGTTGCTGATCATCAGAGTGGAGTGGATCATTCCTGGCACTAGTTTTTTCTCCCCCAGGGACAAATGTCCATGTGCATGGCATTTCCCTAAGGCAGCCACTTCCAGATTTTATCCCGGGTGCTTGGGCACCCCATGCATAGACCTAGGCCTGACCCCTCTGCCTGTCATCTGATTTTGTAAAGTGTTGATCCAGCCACAGCTTGGAGAAAGAGAGAGATCTTTTATCTTCTCGGGTAACCCAATTCCCAAAGATTTGCAGGGCTGAGTGAGATTGTAACAAGCCTCTGATTGTGAAAGCAATCGGGGGATAAATTCTAAAAGTAGTAGATTTCTCTGAACAGCAGGTCCTTCAGGTACAAAGTGCAATTTAGTCATGGGTATAGGCCAGATATTTCTCTTAGGTACACCAGGCTCCTCTGTAAATTGGAAGACTCTTTGAAGCTGATTTCAAAAACTCATGCTGTGTTACCAAAAAATAAACTGAGTAAAGTTTTTCCAAGATCTCAGGCTGTTAAGTGAGGATTGAGATATCAAAGGTGTGAAGCAAGTATGCAAATACGGTCTCCAGGTTATCACCAAATTACATTTCTATTGTTTTTTCACTCCCTTTCTCCTCTTCTGGACTCATCCATATCTCTCATGTTTGGTTATTTTCGTGGCTGCAGTTTACAGTTCTGCATGAGTCTGAATATCCCCATTGTAGCCTGCTTTGAGCCTGCCACAGATCTGTCCAAGCCACGGGACAGTCCTCTAAACCTCACCATCGCACATTTTTCTCTGTTACATTTTTTCTACTGTTTCCTTTGTGTCTTGTGTTGAAAAGGAGTAAGCAACAGAGGGTAAAAAATGGGTTTTTTTCCTTTAATGTTGCTGCATTTATTGTTCTGAATATTTTCACCCAGCAAACCCTTAAGAGATTATCAGAACACGACAGAAAATATTTTTATACTAATAAAATTGGGCCTGATCCAAATTCACTGGCATTAAAGAAAAGGCTCTTAGTGAATTCCATGGACTTTGAATGAAGGATTAGTCCCTCAGTCTTCAGACAGAGAAACTCTCGCCAACTTTGGCAGGAATTTAGTAGTAGTAAGGAATTTAGGCTCTTACATCTTGAAATATTAATAATGGCAACAACAACAATAACAACAACAATAGATCTCGATTATACTATGTTTTAACCAAAATACAGAAGATTGAAACTTGTAAACTAATTTACTGCCTGAAGTGCAGTATAGCTGTAGCCCTCTTATATATAGAATCAGCTATGTCATCCTTAAAGACCTCAGATTGTTTGTTCATAAACTGCAAAAAGTTACTATGAAAGTGAAAAACATTTCACGGGAGTGGATAAAGGGAAAAATTATTTCATGCCTTTCATGTGTTTCACGTTTCTTTTAGAGCTTTCTTTCTATGTGCTTTCACTGGAAACTACCTATATCTTATTTTCCCTACCTGAAAAAGCAACCTGAACCTCAGAAGCTATGAATTTCCTCCCCAGAGCTTTCCTCCTCCACTCTGCCTCCGTCCTGCTTTCTGGGGCTACCAGTGTACAATGCAATAAACAGCATTGCCTGCCCCTACAGAACAGGGTAACATGATGCTGTGTGGTCTGGAAAATAATTTTAAAAAGATTATATTGTTCACGGGGTGCAAAATAACCCTGCCAGGACAGCACAAAAAACCCCAAAATATAGCTATATAGCCGAGTGAAATCAATTGGATTTAAGGGGCTCTTCTCGGTGTCAGCAGGTGTGAGGGGGCTGCAGCAGGGAGGAAGGCTCCGCTCGGAAGATGCCATTAGCACACAGCAAACAAACACCTCATCAGCACCGCGCCTGTTTTCCTGTTTTCTTTGGGACCTTCCCACGCTCCGCAGCAAAGCTGGGATGGACTTTTAATTGGAGGAGAGCGTTTTGGGTTTTTTATTTTTGTTGTTTTGTTTTGTTTTGGGTTTTTTTGGTGGGGTTTTTTGTGTTTTGTCTTTTTGTTGTTGTTGTTTAGTTTTGTGTTGTTGTTTGCTTTGGTTTTTTTGTTTTTTTTTTTTTTTTTTTTGGTTTTGTTTTTTTTTTTTCCGGGAGCTCCACCCACTGCCTCGGTATTTATTGCTTTACAAATTGTGACTTCCTTCTGCTTCGAGTAACGGGCCGGTCGTAAATCAGCGCCGGGTGCGGAGGAGCAGCGCATCTTGATTCACAGTCCCATCCCTACAAGATGGATGTTTGTAAAGTTTATTACAGCTTAAAATTGGCGTTTCCAAAGTTTTGCCTTTTTTTTTTTTTTTTTTTTTTTTTTGTGTGTGTGTGTGTTTACGCTTAGGTAATACTTAAATAAAGATTGTATCTCCACAAAGATCTTAGACGTCCATATCCGAATATATATATACATATATTCCTTCTCGGAGGGTAATTAGTTCAGAGTACAAATGTTTTACGTTCCTACAAGGATAAAAACCTCTGTCTCAAATACTCGCTTTTACCCAATGGCTTTGCAGGAGGAGAAAGGAGTTTATAGCTGAACTGAGAGAAGCCTTCGAAATACTCCGTTAGCAAAAGAATAACAGATCCTCACCGCGTTCCATTTAAAATCACACACTTCGAGGGAATTAGAAGATCATTATCAGCCCTAATTCTGATTTAGTTACGTACGGTCTAGAGCTTCTTCTCCCGCCCGCCCCGTGAAGTGACAGATTCGGACAGCTCTCTGATTATTACTTTGGGGCTACAAGGAGCTCTGGGGCATAATTAAAAATATTTCCAGAATGACTCGGTAGACCACATCTGACGTCGCAGCCCCTGTTAGAATCAGACCACATCAAAGGGACCCTTTTTGTTTTCAAAACTGGTCACCAGACAAACTTAAAATATACAAGAGTGGGCTTATGTTTTACTGTAGAGATATCTGAGTAGAGTGAAACGATTTCAGGCTGCTCGCTATTCAGCGCTGAGCCGAGTGAGACGAGGTAGTTACGGCCCTTTGATATTTCCATGGGGGTCGGGTTCATTTCATTTGAAAGGGGGACCATTAATGGTAGACCTGTAAGCGTTCCCCTCCCTAATAAGTAGAATCCACATCGCTCGGGAAGCCTGGTTGCGGCAGATGCCCAGGGCGAAAAGATTTGTGGCTGATGGCTCTAATTATGAAAATGTGATCAAGATGGAAACAATTTGAGCAAAAGTCATTAGCGTGTTACTCTTCCACCCACTGGTCTTTGGGGTTTATTATTGTGGTGGGGGGGCGGGAGGAGGATCTTGAGGGTTTTTTTCAGAGCTCTAATGAAAATGCCCTGCCAATCCCGAACCGGAAAAAGTCAGCTGCGCATCCACAGGGCGATGCAGCAGGCTCGGGACAGACCCGAGATTTGCTCTAAAGAGATCGCTGTAATTACTGTCAGTAATTGTGTTTTATCTTCCCTTCAAGCGGTGCCGGTGAAAGGATGTTTCAGGAGGCTCGTGGCACGTTAAAAGTTATTTTTTCTGCTGTCACAGTTCTCAGTTGTCTCCTAGCTCGTCAGAAGTTACTAGCTCCCAAGAGACGATTTACGGAGCATCCCCGAGAGGCTTTCCGGAGAGATTCTTCTTTAAGGAGGGACTGAAGGATTTGGCCCGCAAGCAACACCCCTCAAAATATTTGGGTCTTGCACGTTAAAGATTTTCATATTTTTACTTGCATACCCTGGTTTTTTAGCTTCCAGTCAATACGCTGGAACCACTTGACTGCCTGGCAGTGGCATTGTAGGAGAACAGCAATAAAGGATTAATTGTACAAACATTTATCATCCCCAGATCAAACTCTCCTTGTGAGGCTGGGGCTTAACTTGTGGAGAAGAAAAGGGGGAGGAAGGGTGGTAATGGCGGAGAAGGTGCTTGTGGGGTTTTTTATGTATTTCCGTTTATTCCAGACGACTGTATAATGAAAACCCTTTTAACCTTGAAGAACTACTAAACATTAAGCACAGCTTAAAACGGGGAGTATCTTTCGAGACAGTTTGGTCCTCCTGCCATTCCTTTTAGGAAAAGGTCGTACCCCTTCCCTTATTTTCCCGCTAGTAAAAGCTTCCCTTTTTAAAGACTTTAACGTGTAAGAAAATCCTCCTGCTCTTCATAGAAAGGACTTCAAAAAAATTTATAGACCTCTGCATGTTCACCAGTTCCGAAAAAAAAAAAAAATACATTGATCAAGGTCAAAAGCTCGAATTATGACGTGACTCGCTTCAAAGGTATATTTGTGTGCCCTTCAAGCACATTAATACTAATTATCTCTCAAATACTTCCCTAAAACTCCTACTGCCTGTTTTAGATGCAAATCTAATTAACGAGCTGCCTTTGAGGAACACGCGGAGACAGCGTAATTCACGGAGCTGTTGAACCTTTTGCCTTCTTTTATATTTATTTGTAAGGTAGCTCTATCCTCTTTGAAAGCGTAGGCAGTGGTGTGAAGCGACAGGGTAGCGAGGGCAGCTCCGCGCCAGCTAATGAGACTTTCCAGGCACCGGCGTTAAGGAAAAGGATTAGCTACGGCTTCTTGCAAATGCACTCAGGGATATACATCATAACACTTGCCAGGCCTTACTTCGTCTAATTTGGGAATGATTAAATCATGAAAGCTCTTATCTAAATAACGCCTATTAGTCGTAAGCGTGAGCTGATTGATTTAGGAATAACTGTTTGCTCTCCTCACTAGGGGACACGCACATGCTGAGCAAATCCCGAGTGCGAGCCACAGGGGTGTTTTCTCCCCCCACCGACTCCCGGGGAGCCGGGACCTGCACCCTCTCCCTCGCTCCTCTGCCTTTAACACGAGCACTCCCCAGAGCCGCCTCACGAGGATGCTCCCTTGGAGCATCGTACCCCCGTTGGCGGAGCTGCGCGGGGGCGGCGGCGCTCGGCGGAGGATCCGCGGCTGCTCCGCGCTGCCGGCCCCCGTGCGGGGGTGTGCGGTGTGCGCGGTGGTGGCAGGGAGGGAGAGGGGGAGAGAGGTGCTGTGTAATTTTATCCACGCTGCAGTCTGGGAGTTCACACGAGACTGATACCTTTTGCCTCCTCTGCTCTGTATCAATTGGTCGCAGATCAGGCTATTGTTGCAGGAAGCTCCTTTTATTTCTATGCTCCGTCGATCAACTATTTTCTCCACAGTCTCCTGCCGAAATCCAGCGGCTCCCTCCCTCCTCTCTTCCTCCTTGCCTCTCTGCCTCACGCATGCCGTCTGTCTATCTGGAAATCCAAGGAGAAGGCTGATCACGGCAACTCCGTGTAACACAAACAGCTGGGACTCTTCGGTGGCCTTTGCCGATGTCTATTGATTTAAGTAAATCTGAGACAGATAAAAGGGTCAGATCGAGGCTGATAAAATCTTGCCGATGCTGCGCGGCTCGAAGCAGCGTGCGCTCGGCATCTCCGGAGTGCTGCTAGCAAGACGACTTTAATGGGACCCCTGTTGCCACTCGCTGCGAGCCTCGCTCTCCCCAGCAGACTAAGCGTTGCGGCCATCATGCCACAATGGTTATAATCTGGATCTTGTTCCTGACTCTGTTGCAGGAGCCGTGGTCCCCTGGGCGGGCCGCAGCCGTGCCCGAGGCCGCCGGAGCTGCCTTCCGGGTGCGCCGGGATGCCGGGGGACGCGGCGGCGTCTACGAGCACCTCGGGGGAGCGCCCCGGCGCAGGAAGCTCTACTGTGCCACCAAGTACCACCTCCAAATCCACCCCAGCGGCAGGATCAACGGCACCCTAGAGAAGAACAGCGCCTTCAGTGAGTACCGGGCTCACCTCGCCCCAGACAGCGGCCCCCGGGCCGGGCTTTGCGGGGATTGGGATCCCTCGCCCGCATCAGTAGCGCTCTGCCCCGGCCCCGGTGGGCAGCGGGTGCTGGACAGGGCGGACGGGGCGGTGGCGAAGCCGCTCCCGCCTCCGCTGCTGCAGCGCGCTGTCCACCGGGGCGGCTGTTGTTCCTTGGCGGGGACCAGGGGCATCTCCCGGGGTCAGGGCTTTGGCCCCCTCCCCTCTGCTCGGCCTCTGTCCCGAGGGCCGCGCCACTGGCTCCGCCAGACGGTCCCGCAGCTGCCCTGTCCCGGTGTTGGCAGCATCCCCGGCAGTCGAACTGGGCGGGGAACTCCCGAGCCAGCCCTGCAGGGTGCGGGGACCCGACCGCCGGCGGAGGGTCGGGATCCCCCCGGGGAAGAAGGAGACCCCCAACTCCCAAATTTCCCCGACGGGGACTGCGACCCTTCCCTGCGCAGCCCGCCCGAGCTGTCACCTGGCCTCATTGCGCCGAGGGCCAGCCCTGCGCCAGCTCGGCCCCAGCTGGGCAGCCGGGACCCGGCAGCTCCCCGGAGCCGATCCCGGGGCTCTCTGGGGCTGCCCGCCTGTCTCCGTCCCGTCCTAGCTTGGGGGGCTTGAGCCTCCCCCGGCGAAATCACATCTGTCCCGTCTGACATGTGCCGGGCAGCGGCAGTAATTAAGATAAAAGCGGATATATCGGGAGTGAAGGGGTTTGTGCGAGGGCGGCAGGAGGGAGGAGAGCGGGGCTCAGCACCGGGGGAGACCCCGGCGCCCCCGCACCCAGCCCGGGCACGGCCCGGCCTCCTCCCCAGCCCCGCCACCCCAGGATGCGTAAATCCTGCCTGGTGATGGCACACACAGATAGGGAGACCTCAGGGATCTGTCTGAAGTCCATAAAGGAAAACCACTATTTCCTAGAGAAACACCCCCCCTCGCTGTCACAGCCCGGAGGAGGCATCCTCCAGCAGGGAACCGATGCCTGATTCAAACCAGCTGTGCCAAATCCAGCCCAGCTCTCCCAGGCCAGCAATCCAGCTCTGTACAGGGAACAGGGCTCTGGCTGTGCCTTCGGGGTTTCCAAAAGGCAGCAGTGGGTTTGGGTGCCAGGGTCACCTCTTGCTTCCAAGCACTCATAGAAAGTACGGAGCCATCAAGCCATAGCTGGAGAACTGAAACCAGGGTTGGAGCGAGCCTGATGGAGAGCTGTGCACATACAGCAGGATCTTCTGAATCATTTGTGTCTCCATCAGTGTCCTGGCACCTTTGGCTGGACATTTGGGCAGGTATTGCACCAGTGCCTGTAACACTTCTCGTGTTGCAGGACCCCATATTGGATGGCCTGAAAATCTCCTCCCTTTTAATTTGTCTCAGACAGTCATACAGTCCTTGTCTGGAGAGCTGCAGTGACCCTAAATCTCAAGATCCTTTCATGATTATGTACGTGGCTTTAAAATGTAGCGGCCTCTCTCTGTTTCACCCACTGGAGACCCCAGCAAGGACTTTGTCCTGAAATGGGTGGCTTTGTGACTGGCTTCGAAAAGTCAAAGAGCTCTTGTGTTCCTAAGCATTAAAGGGGATTTAAAGTTTTTTATACACATACAGGATTAAGTGAACCTCTAGTTCAGTGTCAGATCTTTTTAATTTTTGAAAGAGTTCAATCTCAATCAGACATCTCAGGGTTTATTGTCCACCTTGTCTCAAACAATTCCTGCACCATCCTTGCTTTGTATTGTTTCAAATAATAATAATAGTTTCTTTCACATGATTGCCCTGATTCTTATTGAGTAAGTGGTAGCCGTGAGATCACACTCCTCAGGTAAGCAGCCATGCAACTGTACCTTGAAAAATCAGACCTGGGCAATAACACATGTCCTAATTCTGTTTCTAGGTATTCTGGAAATAACCGCTGTGGATGTTGGAATCGTTGCCATCAAGGGCCTGTTCTCTGGCAGATACTTGGCCATGAACAAGAGGGGCAGACTTTATGCATCAGTAAGTTTTACTGAAGCCTGGTATGTGCCTGTCATTTCCCGTGGGCGCAACAGGTCTAGT
Organism: Muscicapa striata striata; assembly: GCA_030060385.1. NCBI lineage: Eukaryota > Metazoa > Chordata > Aves > Passeriformes > Muscicapidae > Muscicapa > Muscicapa striata. The sequence goes on along the minus strand of JAREIS010000248.1, from coordinate 568,376 downwards.
GGGGAGCACTGATTTCTTATAAATTCACATTTCTAGAGAAAAGTAATGCTACAAGAGGTTTTTGCCTGGAATTCTTAAAGGCAACCAATCAGTATACTCTTAAAAGTGGGGGAAAAGCTGTGTTCTTATTTTCTTACTGCCTGGACAGCTGCAAGTATGTGGACTGTCTCAATTGTCCATATTTTATATGGATCTTGGATGCTGGCAGAGACATGTCAGATAAAGAATGTCCACAAGTAACTGAGCATTGATGCTACAGGAGAGCAGCCTCCTGATGGGAGTTTCTTTGCACAGAGCTTTTGGTTAGGCAGTGGAAGAATTTGCAGGTACTAAAGAGTAGGGCTATAGCAAGGAAAGCAAGAAAAAGAAGGTGCAAGAAGATAAAGGTGAAAATAAACACGTTATTTTCTCCTTTGACCTAATTGTTTTCCTTGATCTGTGACATAAAATCTGAGGTGTGCTGATACAAGTGAGAGCCTTGCCTTTTCAGCCCAGACAGTATTTCTCACAAGTGAATTAAACACTCCAGCTTAGACTTCTTCACTCTCAGGGACATACCAAGCCACGTTTGTCAGCATATACCATTCACATTATCTCCCTACTTGAATTTCTTCCATTGTCTTTGGTTACATCCCAGCAATCTTATGATCTCTCACTGCAGGACAGCCAAACTGTGGAGTTTCCCCATGAATCCTGCGGCATGGAAGCAGGTTTGAAGAGGGGAAATATGGCTGAGGTGAAATTTCTTCCCTCCTAGAAGTCATTAGATGTAATTCTGTTGATTTGAGCAGCAGGACATGCCCTTGAGAGATGTGATCTTTCCTCATGGGAACTCAGCCTAGGTGACACAATCAACTTTGTTTTGACACATTTAGCTCCAGTTTTCCAGGAGTGTTCTAACAGTGTTTACAGCCCAGTTTCTGTAATGTCTCTCACGTGATACTCACTGATTGAGGGACCTGTGTATAAAGATGAGGGTTCTTTGCTGCTGCAGGGAACCACACCGCAAACAGTTTTGGGAAAGGAAAATGCAGCTGAAGAGGAATGAGGGCATGGTAGTTCTGCTTGCCAGAGTTCAGGCTGTCCAGTTGTATGCTTCTGGTTAATATTCTGATTGAAATGAGTACCTTTTCCAATGGACTTCCTCCGTGAGTTCAGAGCCAGCATCTGCCCCAAAGAAATTCTTTGGGAGCATGATTTTTTCAAGTTCTTTCTCATCTTTCTCTCTTCTCCAAAATAGAGGTTTTTCCCTTCAGATTACTTAAATTGAATTAAAATAAGAATAAATAAATTACAAGCGAAAAGCTCCTCTCCTAAATTGCAGAAAAGCCAGGAGCAGAATTGCTCTGAGACTCCTTTTCTCCTGGACTTCCCTTTCTGGTGTGAGGAGCATCAGGCCACCCCAAAAATCGTTCATCTGCCTCATGCCAGAGAATATCAGCCATGGAAGGTTTCTGTATAATTTGAAAAGATAATTTGTCCACTTCCAGCTCAAGTTTGAGAGAAACTGTTTCAGACTTGTGTTTCAGAGCTGGAGGGACAATCCATGGAAAGATATTCCACTCCAGCTTTTTTCACAGGAGCAGGAAGGGGTGAGGCCTCAGCTCAGAAGAAACTTCCTGTCTTTGCTTGCCTGTCCAACAACTTCACTGGTATTGCTGGCCCAAGACCCTGTGCAAAGCCCCTGTTTCAAAAATCTGACTAATTCAGGGATAATTATCCAGGGAGCATTTTATGAAGTCACATTGGAATAACTCCATTGTGCCTTGGTTCACCAATTTTCCCATGTCAACAAGATGGGTTTGTTGAGCCTGCAGAATTCCTTTGTGCCCTTAGCAGATTGTGATAATCCTCTCAATTTATCCTGTGTGATAAACCCTCACCAGGCAGAAGGGAGGCAGGCAGCAGGACAAATCCACCTACATCTGGTGGCTGCGTGAACTCCAGCACCACAGCATCTGAAAACCTTGCAAGGAAGGGCGCTTCCGTTTCACAGCTGGGAAGCTGGGACATGTGGAATCTTTTAAAATCTTGTTAAACGCCCATCAGTGTTTCTGGGGAGTGAACAGCGTTAAAGACATGCTGTTTGTGGGGTCTGGGGTTTTTCTGGCCCCAGCCTGGTTACCTGTGCCCTTTCCCCACCCTCCAGACAATGAAAGATAAAAAACCATGGTGGTAGTTCCCTTCTGCCTCTGTGCTTCACACGTTTTAGATCCTGAAATCTTAATCCCACAGGTGGAACAAGGATGGGTTTGGAGTTAAGGAAAGATGGACACTGTGGGGGGTCCTTTGTCTGTGCTGCTTCTCCTGCTCCCAGGGAGTGGGAAGGAGTTCCTTGTGCCAGGCTTTTGCAGAGATGTCTCTTAGTCAAGGAGCAGGTGAAAAGGGGCAATTTTGGACAGATCATGTGAAATGTGAGCAACTGGGTCAGGTGCATATTGTGCCTTACAGTTTGTGATAAAGGAGCAGCCTGGCATTTTGGAGGAACACACTAGTAGGCAGAGTGTGCTTTCATTTTGTTATGCTGACAAAGAAGCTCCATAAAGGTGTGGTTTACTGCTCAAATATCCTTTCTGAACTGGTTGTAACAGGCTACAAGTGTATCTAATGACTAATACACCAATTGAAGAGACACATTTTACATTACACTGCACGACTTTACCTTTTCAATAGATGGCAGAGGTTGATAGGCAGCAATTAAATAATCTGTCCAGTTCACAGCTGCATCAAATTCATAAGCACAAAAAAAAATACAGCTGAACAATCAGCAGAACTATTCACTCCTATTCATATGTCATATTTTTGTTTTCAGTTTGGTTTTGGGGCCTCTTCCTGGGGTCTCTGATGCAGAGTGTGCTCACACTGCTGACAGGGAGCACCTTCAGGCTCAGTGCTTCCCTCCTGCCTTTTGTAGCACCAGCCTGAGGTTTTCTTATCGAGTGTGTTGCTGTCCTTGTCCTAAAACTGAGGAGAGTCTGGCTTAAGACTTTTTTTCCTGTTTGCTTTCCAGGAGAGCTACAACTCTGAGTGTGAGTTCGTGGAGAGGATCCACGAGCTGGGTTACAACACCTATGCCTCCCGTCTGTACCGGACTGTCCCCAGCAGGGCCGGCACCAAGCGCAAAGCCAGCACTGAAAGACTCTGGTACGTCTCAATCAATGGCAAAGGACGACCCAGGAGGGGCTTTAAAACCCGCAGGACACAGAAATCCTCTCTCTTTCTGCCCAGAGTGCTGGATAACAAGGACCATGAGATGGTCCGCCTGTTCCACACAAACGCCAAATACCAGGAGAGTCTCCTGAAGGCCCCGAGCAAGAACCAGCGCAGGAGGAGAGGACACTGATGGGGTGGGAGGGACTGAGAGCCTTCAAAATGCTACTAAAAGAACTAACAGCTGTGATTGTATGGGAAGCATTAACGTGCACAGATTTTATACACTGTGTAATATAACTGAAAACCACGTTGCTTGCTTTTAGCTATTGTAGGATTGTTACCTGTGGGGAAAGAGATGGGATATAAACTCAGGCACATTCAAAAGTAAATTAGATGCATATAATAATTTTGTCAATGGCTTTCACGCTTCCTTTTCTTAAAAAAAAACAACCCCTCAAGTATTTTCATTCTAACTTGCCATAGGCTATTATCTCAATGATGCTGCCTTCCCAGACCATATGGCTATTTAACACTTATCAAATTTATGTCCCCAGAGAAGGTATAGCATTTTCATGGCACTTCTCGCCATAAGAGGCTACATTCTTATCCTTACATTACACAGGAGCTAGAAAACCGGTGGTTTGTTTCTTTTAATTTACATGTATTTATTTTTATTGTATGACCAGCCATTATCAATTATACTTTTTCCAAGACTGTCCAAGAAAAGCAAGATTGTCAGTGACTTCAAACACTTCAGTAGACCTACACATTACCAGATTATCCTTGATTTTGTTAAACTAAAATTCCGAGATGCCTGACCTTGTAATTTAAGTAAATGAATGGTGGGATAATGTAATTTGCATTGGTCAGGCTTTGGCAGTATAAATCTGTTTACCAACAGATTAATCCTCTCTTGGAATAGGACTCAAATGTGATGTGAAAGAGAGTAGGTCTGGTTTGGATACTGCGAGGGAATTGTTCCCTGTGAGGTGCCAAGGCCCTGGCACAGGTTTCCCAGGGAAGCCCCATCCCTGGAAGTGTCCAAGGCCAGGTTGGACAGGGCTTCGGGCAACCTGGGATAATGGAAGGTGTCCCTGCCCATGGCAGGGAGTGGAATGGGATGAGATTTAAGGTCCCTTCCAACCCAAATAATTCCAGGCTTTCATGATTTTTCTGCTGTGATTCTAGAAGTTAACTTCTGCAAAGCTGAGGTAAGTCCCCATCACAGATTCAATTTTGAGCAAGGGGTTAAGCTTTAAACGTTTTTCTTGGCTTCCAGGAGTTGACAGAGTAGCACAAAGATTGAAATGTGCTTGACAAGCTCAAATAATGCTAATTTCAGTGGGGTTTGGCCTCATGCTGTTCATTTCACAGAATTAGGCTCTGATAGTGGAGAGCTGGAGAAAAGAAAGGCTGCACTGAAATTAACACTCCATCTGAACTTAACAAAAGATCTGTAAGTTAAATCTGACGTTACATAGAAACAGACAAGTGTGAATCCCATTCCTGGTCATATTGAGAAAAAAGGTCTCCCTGTGGGCTGCTTTTGAATATGCCTTTTAGATTAGCTCATTTACAACTAGGCAATGAAAAATATTCTGTTTACCAGGAAGCAAAATCTGTGTGAGAGAGAAGTAAGATAAGTTCACAGAATGAGGTGACCAAGCCTAGGTTTAGCACTGCTTACATACCTGTAAAGGTAAAACCAGAAATATACCAAATAATGTGTTCCATTCCTTCCACCCTGGCATCTTTTCTGTAATATTCTAACAAAGCAGGAAACTATGTTTCAATAAGAAAGTCAAAGTTCCTTGATCTCTGACAAAGTTCCTTGATCTCTGTTCTTTTTTCTACTGAAATAATGTAAAAAGATCCTTAAATGACGTACATTAAATAATGATGCACACAGAATAGACCTAGGCTTAAAGAAGAATATGGAAAACCATGACCCATGTTCCCAAATTTTCCTGCTTTTACAAAATAACCAAAAATAGTGATGAGGTCTTCACAGAGTTAATCAGGCAGCCTTATGTCAGGAGCCACTGTGCAAAGAGGTAACAGAGAAACTGAAAAAGAAGAATTCAGGGTTTCTATCTATTCACTGTCCTGCCAACCACACAGGGCCCAAGGATCCAAGGTGCTTTCTGAAAGCTAGTCATATCAGGAAAGAAAATTAAGTTTTGCCTCCTGGGCATCAGGGCTGTTTTGGGGACATTCTGCTGGGTCTGGCACTCCCCTACCTCAATTCCTTGTTTCATTTCCCACTAGAGGTGGGAGATGACTGGGCAGGAAAGGGGGCTGCAGGGAGCCCTCCCAGCTCCCCAGCTCCAAGAACAAAATGCAAGGGAAGGAAAGTGTCAGCAAGACCAACTGCCAAGAAAAGATCACATAGAGATGAAGGTTGAGAGAGACAGCTTCCCTCATGTCTAATTTCTAAATAAATAAATGAAAAATATTTGTTTTTGACAGCTTTCAGATTTACTTCACCTCAACTTGTAATAAAACCAAGATCCATTCTCAGCTTACTCACCCCTAAAGTTGCTGTTGTAAAGTTAATGACTACTGACTGCTTCAGGTATTTTTGATACAAACCTGATGGTCTTAAGAAAAGGAACAAACTCCTGTTTCCCATAACACAAAGATGCATCTTCACCCCTGCTCCAAGCCCATCTCTTATCAAATGTTTACTCTTCACTCCCAGCTTCTCTCAAGGGCAAGTTTTTTGTGCTGGCTGTATCCCTTGCTTTGCTGTACCTCTGTTGTTGTAAGGTTTTCTCCTCATTCTTTTCTCCTGCCTCTCTTTTCCTGATAGTCCAGATCCCTGCCATAAGGGATTAGCAGGTAACTGCTGTGGGTGGTACAGGGATATCACTATCTACAAAACACCTGCTTACTCCTGCCTTTGTTCAGAGCTGTATTTCATGCTTGTAGGAATATTGTTTTAACCACTTTCCCACAGGAAATCACAATGAAGTAAAGCTTAACATGTGATTTAAATTCTTATTTCAGTGTCAGTTTTTGTCCCAACAAAGCCTAAAATACTAACACTGAAAAAGAAAGGAGAGGGGAGACCAAAGAAAAAAATAATTAACTAATTGGGCACAATGGCATTTTAACTACTGTAGGTAATTTATGATTTTCACATCAACCTTAAACAATTTTATCCACATTCTTAGGATTTTTCTTTGCTCAGTCTCATTGCAGCAATTCAAAGGAGATGGCTTTGGGATTTGTCTGTTCTTTTTTTTCTATCTTTTAAGAATCATTAATGTTCTTGTTGAAATGCTTTTCATTACAGACATTCATTGCTTAATATTCTTTTAACAACCTTGAATTCCACAGTTCCCAGACACTGACAGGCTGAAATCCTATTCATGATAATGATCCTAGTTGTATTCTATATCCCATTTTATTTATTTGGACCAGAATCATAGGGGATACCTTATAGGAGGAAGTAGATTTGAGCTATTTTCTCCTTAGGATTAAAACATCAGGATGTGTCTCCTCTTTTAATAGTTCCTTGAGTGAATCTATACCTTTCCACTGTACAGGCTCTTACCAGGAATTTTTTATTTTGTGTTTTTTGAAGAAGATGTAAACTTTACCCCTTTGGGGGCTCCAGAGTTTCTGCAAACTTCACATACTCCAGAGCACAAAGTCATTGTTATTCTCACCCTGGAGCCAGGAGAGGATGCTCCCCACAAATTCATTGCCTTTTCCTGGGCTACCTGCTCTAGATGACCCTGCTTCAGGAGAGGGCTTGGATCAGATGTCCTCCAGATGTCCGTCCATCAGCCTGCCTGTGATTCAGTGATTAGCTGTACTTCATTCAAAATGATTATTAGTTTGTCCCCACCTTTGGACACAGATTCCTGCTGTGCATTTTTGAGTCCAGTTCCCTGTTCCAACCCCTCTGACTTCTCTCCATTCACAAACGCTGTTCAGTTTGGGATCAGTAATTCTTCAGCCTACTCTTAACAATCTGGTGCACTATCTGTTCTCTTCCTTAAAATCCCTTACTGCACATTCAGTAAAGTTGCCCAATTGGCAGGTATGAACAAGAATTGAGCAACTCATGTATGTACTTCCATAAACTATCTTTTCAGGTTTCTCTTCTGCGCAATCTCTTTCCTACACTCTGCAAGGTACCTTTTAATCTCCTTCACCTCCTCCCCATGGTGAAAGTCTTTCCATGGGTACCTTTTATAGGACTCATAGAACCATTTCCTCACAGTTTTGTACTGTTAAAACACATTGTTCAGTAGAAATTGTACAAGTTATGCATTTTTTTTTCTCACTTTCCCAGTCACTGATACATTACTTGAAGGGGGCTTGTATGTCATCGTCTTTTCATGAGACAGAGAACAGTGTATTGAGGGGTTTTGGCAAAGTTTTCATTTACTTGCTTCCTGATAGAAGATACATAACCTGGTCAGTGACTTCTTGATTTATATCTGGAACAGATTTTTTAGTTCCCTTAACCCTTGCTTTAGACCATCATAGCTTTTTTCACCAACTTCATGTAAAATATCCTGGTCTTTGGTGATTGTGTTGGGACTTTTATGGCTGTGCCATTGTCAAAAGCAAGAGTTGTGCTTGAAATATAAATAGATCCCTCATGCCAAATAACTCAGGCACAACGCAGGAATTATTTCAAAATTTACTCACACCTTTTTTTCTCTACTTTCTAAGCATGGATTTTCCTTCTCCTTGAGCATCAGTAATTTGCCATCCTGAGATTATATTCTGGTAATTCTGTGATATTTCTGGCTCTTTGTTTCACCACTTTATAAAGGTCTGATATTCATTTCTACAAGCCCTGCTCCTGTTTCCTGTTTGCCTCAGCAAGAACAGTAGTATTTGTATTTGGAAACTGCTTCACAGTTATTCCCTCAGCGTTTAGAAGACGGCCTGGTGACATTTCTCAAGGTAATCTTATTTAATTACAGAGAATGTACAAAATCTGTTTTTCTCAATCACCACAAGCATGAAAATAATGTTAGAGGGGATGTTTTGTTCATAATTTTTAGTAGCACTAACCAGCCCCAAAACCCTCTCTGTTTCGAATCCTTTTGTGAGCTCTTGGATTTCCTGCTTTACTTCCTGACATTTCTACTTTCTTCTCTGCTTTTCTTCCATGGATGTACAACCCTCTGGAAAACAATAGGCAAAGAAATCCCTTTGGCCACACGTCTTCCCTTTGGATACTTGCATGGGCCTGGTGTTGGAATGGGGCTGGTGTTAGTTCAACTATTCAGTTGACAAGGCTTAAGTGTTTCTTATAATTGTCTGAATCGAGGATGTGGTTACACCCCCAGCTTTCAGAAGGTTTTCTCCCATACAGAGCAGTTCAGGATTATAAAAATCTTTACAACAAAGCTGTTACAACATGCCAACAATCACCATCATATCTTTGATTCACAGCTCTGTAAATATGAACTCAGAAGAGCAGAAGAGTAAATACACTAAAATTGTACCCAGGCAGGACAATGTATGAGATATCACAGAAAAATGCCTTTGAAAAAGTCTCTGAGTTTTATAGTGGATCACCATGCCACCACTGAGCACTGACATCCAAAATCTCCTTCAGACCTAAACAATAACCTCAGAAAATATAGCTGTTAACAACAACAATGAAAACTTTGAACATTAGTGTTTATTTGTATCGGATATAAAGCACAAGATTCTTCATACTTGTATGCCCATGTATCTCATACTAACATGGAATTTTCCTCTGGAGAAAAATGTATAACATTAAAAATCAGGAATCCTTTTTCTAGCCTCAAAAGCTGAGGGAGAGCACTAAGAGAGAAGTTTGCAATGTACCTCCTCAAAAATGAATACAGACAAATTTAGCCAAACCTTTCTAAGTTTAGTCATAATAAAGTCACTGATTGCCACATTGATACAGCAAAGACGTTCACACCTTCAGACCCAAAGCAAATGAAATTCCACATTATTTTATACTCCTGGAATTGAAATGCTTCAATATTATTTTCAATATTAATTACCAATGACATGCTGAAGGCCTTGTAAAGAGAGGCATTCAGTTGGGACAACTGTTTATGCATTGTTGACAAGCAGAATTGTTTTCTAAGAACCAAAGACTATCAGCTTATTACTCTGCCAAAAAGATTTTAATAGGAACTTCTGAGATTTGTCTTATCAAAACAATAATCTGTGCACTGAGGGACCTTACTGACAGCTCTTCTTCCTTCATAATAAATATAGCATCTTTCTACTGGCCACAAAAGAAGCATCTTTTAGCACACAGAAAAGAAGCCTTTCCAGCCCAAACTATTCCGTGGTTCTCTGTGGAGAGGTAAGGCAAGGGAAAGGATGCTAACCTTTCAAAACCAGGAGCCTGCAAAGGGTACCTCCCATTAAGTCAGATCCTGGCAGATATTCCTGCATCTTCTGGAGCTGAACAAGTGGATGTGAAATGTCCTCAACCATCTCTTGGGTGCTTCTGGTCTCCTCCGTTGTACAGATCTTCAGGGACTGAAGAATTATTATTTTTCCTCTGTTCTGTTAATGGCATTTTTAAAAATTATCATGGACTCCTAGCTGCTGCCAGGGGCATTTTTCCAAGCAGTGAATTCCTTGGTTTGTCCCCAGGAAAACTTAGCTGCAAATGTGGAGATGAGCAATGTGAGGGAGGTCCACTTCTTTGTGGTAGTTTCTCATGTTTTTCACTTGCTGGTGCATAACCTGAGAAGGCACCTGGGATGGAAAATGGATGCTCTCACCCACATCCATGATGTGGACACAACCCTTCAACACAAACTGACCCATGGAAGGAAACATTGCTAGCTGCAAATGTCCTTTTTTTATTGTGGCCATTAAGATGACAGCAAAAAGAAGTGACCCGCTTCTAAAATGTAAACAAATTAGATCCCAAGATGCTTCATGAATAAAAGAAGATGTAAAAGTATCTAGGAGTAAAAATATGACTTGAATTTGACTTATTTTTCTCCAATTTTAGGGCAATTTTTTTTTTTTGTAAGCAAAAGATGCCTTGCTCTTTGTGTATGCTCAGGAAAGAGCGCTGCCCATAAGGATGGCATTGGAAAAGTTTATTTCAGCATCACAAATTAACAAAGCTGAGGGAAAAAGAGAATAAGAATATGTATGAAACCCTAGGGAAATTTTGGAAACTTATTCTCCTGTGAGATCTAAGTAATATAACAAAACTGAATAGCTTGGATAAGGTAGCAGTCCTTTAGTCCAAATATCTCCCTCCTCTTCTATTAAAGATTTGCTCTTTTCCTCCTTGGATTTTCAGAGGTGAAATGCTTGTCATAGGGAGAAAATGTATTGAACTGATTGATCTTTATTTCTTTTTAAAGGTTTGAAGGATTTGAAGGAAGGTTTGAAGGAAAGAGTAGATCTATAATTAAAGAGCAGTTGATAGTAACTGCCCTCTTTTGTGAACATTCTCGGATCACCTCCAAATTTAGATGCTTGAAGAGAACTGTCCCGTTTTAGTCCCTGCAATAGTTCAGATGCCATCATTGCATAGCAGAAGGGAAGCCTTTCTAAAGTCCAGGGAACATCCCCTTTTTGGACACAAAACATCAGGGTTTTTGTTCAAGGTATTCACTTCACAGGTTAAAGAAAAACTTTTTTTTTTCCCCATAGGATCAATCCTAAATGCTGTGGTGCCTTTATTGCTGAAATGTGTGGATTTGAAGAACAGTGAGGAGAATTTAGAGACATCCTGGTGCTACTGCAAATGTAAGAGACACAGGACAGTGGGGGTGGCTGCAGAGGTCCCAGAGGATCCAGCTCCTGTGGGATGTGCAGTTCTACCAGCTTGGAAATATCTCTGGCACCAGCTGCTTGATTTGCAAATTTTTCTCTTAATAGAAAGAAAACCAGTTCTGATGGTATCAAAATATCACAAGATTTCACACTTTAGGCCAAAGGTCTGTTTCATTTGGAAATATCCTTTTTCTTTCATTTGGAAATAATCTTCTGTTGGAAGTACTTCTTACAGGTTTGGTTATTCTGTTAGTCTTAAATCAATCAGTTGTTATCTTTAGAAATTACTCCTTCCATGAATTTTGGAGGGAGAAACAGGCTCATTCACCAAATGTGACCAGAATTCTGTGTCTTTAGATGCTTCATTAAGAAAGAATTGATAGCAGGTCATGACTCCACCTTCCTTTTGTGTTTCTATGAGGAAACAAAAGTTACTTTATGGAGCAAGAAATGAGGAACTAGTCTGAAAGAAGTGCCCTGAGGCAGTGTCACCAGAGGATAGGTGACACACACTGCTGGGCACAACATAGCTGTGGTGTGATCCTGCATCCTGCTTTACCCTGCAGAAATTGGCAGCTCACAGGCATGTGTTGCTCAGACTATGAAACCAACTGAAAATTATTCTTAAATCCTTAGACATTTTTTCATGGCAACACAGGTCTAAAACTACAGCAGCAGAAACTGAGTTTATTTGTGTGTCATAGTCTGTCTGCTCCAAGTATCTGTTGCCCATTTTCAGTAGTGTGTATGGAAAGAAAGTCCTCAGGATCAGATTAACTCTTTCTTTCCCCAGTTCTGAATGAAGAATGAAGCTCTTTTTCTGGGGTTTTGCTGGAAATGTGTTCAAAAATACCCACGAAAACTGAGATTCTCTCTTGTCTTTCCAGAAGGGGACCAGGATGGTAAAACAAAGCTCTTCAGAATTGAGTCAGAGAAGTCTAACATGACATTAGAAAGGTTAGACAAGAGTTTGCTTTCTTGATAAATCTTGGAGACAATTTAAGCTATGTTCCGCATAAAGAACATGATGGTTAAATGAAGGAAAAATTAGTCTTTATTTTAGAAACCAGTGAAGCATTTGGTGAAAAACTATGGAAAGACTGAAAGACACTTTGGTAAAATAGAAATGGAAAGCAGACATGAACAGCTAAAAATGCAAAGAGAGAAAAGAAAAATACTCTTACACCTTGAGCTGCTCTTGTGGGGCCATTTCCTCCTTGAGATTGATGGAGGAGAAAGAAGAAAAGAAGCAGGGGCAGGTGGGGAATAAAAAAGAGAATCAGTTTAGAACACTGTCCTGGAGACTCTGCCAGATGAAGGCCAGTGGATTTTTATTCTGCACACACTTGCAGGACTAAAGCATTCTATCTGAGACAAACAAAATGCATATTTTCACACCAATGATGTCATCCACTTTTCAGTGTGACACTTCAATTTCACTTGTTTATAAAACAAACTTGTACTTTGTATTTGGTCAGATGGTGGTGACAAAACAGGGATGTATTTAATGGATGCAAACCCATGTTTTCAGCTTTGGGGGCACGTGGGTGCTTGTACTAGGAGGCACCACAAGAAAGGAAGTTCACATTATCCCAGGAAATGATGGGATGAGGCTCTTGGAGCCCATTATGGCAGCCTGGGCAGGAGCCCCAGTGCCGTCCTGCAGGTGCTGGAGGGAGCAGGAGCTGGCACAGATCTGCACAGGCTCCACATGTGCTGGTGAGGCACTAAAATAGACCAAAATAAACCAAATGCTAAGCCAAGAAAAAAGGCTGCTCCCATCCCCCTGTGTACTGTAACTGTGCAGGAGTCGGGGCAGTAGAACCAGGATTGCATTTCAGGAACTGGCTCAGCTCTACAACCCCACTGCATTTCAGCTGTTCCTCAACCTTAGTGGTAACACAAGGCAGCATTTTCAAATAATTCTGCATTTCAGAGAGGAGGTTTTCTTGTTCCTGCAAAGATACAAACCTGCCAAGATTTCCAGGACTATTTGGACTATGTGAGATTTCTTTCTCCTTTTTGCTTCAACAAAAGCAAAGATGGGTCTCTCCCTTTCTGAGTGATTTTTTGTGCAAATCTTTGCATAAATTCAGTACACTTGTGAGAGGGGAAATGGTTTTGAGCCAAATGAATTGATTGCAAACTGTTTTAATGGGTTTAATGGATTCAGCCACTGAATCTGAGTAACCAGGGTTTTGAATAACTGAGATACCTTTCAGTGTAAGCAATAAATGCCAGGGATAGAACTGTATTATAGGCAACAGAGACTATGACTGAGCTCTGGATAATCAAGATTCTACTTTGTATCATGTATACTTTGGCAGCAGCTGATTCCTGTAGTAATAAGAAAGTAAGAACATGTGCAAACTGCATCATGACACTACCACTGTGACCCTGTCAACAACTTCAAGGTCATCATTAGAAAATCCTTCAGCTTTTTTTTTTTTTTTTTTTTTTGCCTCATTACATGTGGATTGTTAAGATTTATTACAATTATTGCTAGAGAACACCTGCTGAATGTCAAAAGATTCCTGGGAATCTTCAAGTGTTTTGCTAAGGCAAAACTGCACCTTTTACACAGCTTTTGAGAACTCAGCCTGATGGAATACAGTCCAATCTCCACTGACTCAGGGTATTTTATGATTCTGATTCTATGATTTGATCACACCCTAAAGTAGAAGCATAACCATGAATAGTGTTCAAATATATTTGCCCTCCAGACAAATTTACCACTGTCTAAAATGATCCATTTTTGTTTCCTGGGATTCCTGATATATTTCATACTCTGAGTAAGGACCAGGCTGAAGTCAGCTGGCATTGCTGTAATGGCTTTGCTAAAGCTGAGCATTTAATCAGGTGCCTAAGCACTGTCTAAATGTATTGGAAAAAATTAAATTTGACTTGTAAAATTTATCCTAAACAAACATGGAGAAAGAACCTTAAGTTCAGGCTTCTAGAGGTTTTTACTGAGAATCACCATGTGTCTCCTTTGGCTGCACCACAGTGTTCCTTCCCTACATCACCATTTTATTTTCAGCTCAACAATTCTCTCTTTTTCATTTTTTTTTCTTTCTTTTTTTTTTTCTTTCACTGAGCAATGAAACACTGTCTGCTTTTCAAGACTAATATACTGCCCCTGAGTGAAGGCAAGGCTGTGATTCAAATCAAGAGTTCTGTTGACATTATAATCCTTAGGAGCACAGCTGGAGTATTTCATGAACAGTAGCAAAGACCCTCTATTGATTTACTGCTTTGGTATTCCATCAGGAGTCCATGTTCTGTGTCATTGGCTGCAACACACAAAAAATAACTCGGTGAACTTCTAATTAAGGCATTAGCTCCTTGCCTATCTCGTAAGAAAGGAGCTGTGCTAGATGTGAGATGCTGCTTCTGGTTTTATGGATTTTCCCCTATTTTTATAGCAGGAGAGCTTCAGGCCCTAAGAAGGTCCTGTGGGATAAAAACAGGATAAACACTAAAATCGCTCCCCGACCCTTCCAGCAGTGTGAGATGGCAGGAATTTTCATGTGTCTCCCCAAGCTCTCTCCAAGTTTCTTTTCATCCCAGTTTTACAGAAACCTTTCCCAGCCCCAACATTCCTCAAGCAGAAAAATACTCATCACAGCGAAACAGGGACCCACAACACTGCTTCTGGGCATGGAACAAACCCTTCCTTTCCTGCAGGGCCAGTCCCCAGCCACAGCATGCACGAGAGCAATTTGGGAGCCGTGCTCTTTCTCTTCTCGCCCCTCGTTCCCAGGCGCAGCATGGCCATGCTGCCAGCCCCCACTGACCTGAAGATGAGAGTTCCCTAGATTGTTTCCAGCTTGCACCGCTAGCCCCGCTAAATGAATAGCCCCGGCAGTATTTTTGGGGTGGTGACTCATCACAAAGTCATGAATGCCCCCTTGAGAGACCATCAGAAGCCCCCTGGTAAAAGATTTTTGTTGTCCTATGCTCCAACATGGTTTTCTCAGTTCACTGTCCAAGCAGAGAGTTGGGACTTAAAAGGCAGCAGAGGAGAGATGCAGCCCCTGATCTGACACCATTCCTGGTTATCTCAGTCTACAGGAACAGCCAGAACAGTCTTCCCAGTCATTGCAGGGTCTGCCAAGGTGTCAACCAGGACCTCCACTTGCTTACCTGCCTGCTAGTTCCAGTGGTACTTCAGGTAGATAAACATCACGGAAATTCCAGGGTTTAGGGATAAAGGTGTCTTGTCAGATCTAATATCAAGTGTGTCTGTCATATTTTCATTTTTAACTTTCAAGAAGTGCTTAATAAACTTTATTCATCCTCTCAAAAATTACATCAAGTTGCCTGGGATTGTTATCACAGTTCCTTGTACCTCCAAGTGTGATGAGATTCAACAAGTTGGACAGGACCAAAGAAAAACTGGTATTGATGCATGGTCTGCGTTCAAAAAAAGGGCTTGGAACACCTGTAAGTTCTGGACTTGTGAGTGTTATGTTTGGACAGAAAGACAGCTGTGGAAAGGAAAAATGGCATATGTCCATTTTTTTGTCTAAACATGTGTCAAGAGACGCAGCACTTTAACAGAAGTTGTTGCCTGTTTACCTTCCTTCATCTCTAACATTTATGTTCTTCAGGCACCTTTACTGAGCTTCAAGCCTTGGTAGCATCTGGGTTTCAAGCTTTCCACCTCTTAATGAGCCAGAGGTGCAGCTGATCAGAGCTCTGCTAAAGCCACCTGGTCAAGACCTGCACAGATATCTGTTGGCACATCCAAGAGCTCAGTGACACAAATCCTACTGACTAATTCTTTGCAGGGCCCATCAGTGTTTTATCTGACCCACATGTTTGTGACTGAGTACTCCAGGAGGTGGATCATGGCAGTAGATAAATGTTCTGGAATTGCCCTCCCATGAGCAAGGCTGGCTCCTCACTCAGCAGCAGTCCCTCCCTGGAGGCAATCCCCCAACCACATCTTCTCAAAAGTGGGCCATTGGAGATAAAATGAGTCAAAGGAAAGCTCAAGACAAAACTTTCGAGCCTGGAAATCTCTCAGGATGAAGCAGAGCAGACCTCTCCTGAACCACTTTCAGTGTTGCAGGGTTATGGAACAAGTTAGAATTCTGTGAGATGTGCAATCATCCTGACAGAATTTCCCAGTTTGACTTCCGAGGATGGCCCTGTATCTTGTGAGAAGCTGGAAAAGTTTCTGGCAACACCAAGCAGGACTGTAAGAATAAAATTTTATGTGTTTGTGGACTTGTTGCAATAATTTTATCCCTTTCAACTTGCTGTGAGCAACTGGGTGGAGAGAGTGGCTAAGGACAGACAAGCTGGGCTGCTGCTTCATGATTTAGCTGAAAACCTCTCTCAAGAACTGCTCAGTACATTCCTTCTGAAACTGCTTAGCTGTGGTTTCTCTCACAGGCATGAAGAGGAAGAACTCTTACCATGGCTCACTTTCAGAACAACAGAAAGTTTTCTAGTCCATGTATGGCTAATGACTAAGTGCAATGAAGTCATGAAGCATTCCGATTATTGCTTTTTAAAGGAATATCTTAACATTGTTATTGTCCAACAAACTAAATATTCCATCATATGCATTTCTCTTAGAGTCCTGATTCTAGTTTAGTGGGAAAAAAATGGTTAAAAGCCTCCGGATCTGATATTATTAAAATAAAGTCATGTGAAATAAAGAGAGTGTGAGATTTATGACTGCTTATTTGGTGGGGCTGGGGTTACCCAATGGGAGAAATACTACCAAAATCCAGTGAGATATGATTACCAGACAGGAATCCCAGGAGATTCTGTTACCACACAGGAATCCCATGAGACTGTATTATCAAGAAGGAATCTGTAGTATTCAGTTCACCACAAGGCAGTAATATTAGATTTTTAGAATTAAATCCTGTGGTATCTTGTTTTATAAGAGTTGGCATAGGAGGGACAGAGAAAAATGCAATGGAAGAAAGATGCCTCCCTGGAACCTGAGCTGGAAGCCTTAATTGTTACACTGATTTCCAGCTGAAATAAAACATCATAAATTTTTCTCATCGTCCGGAGATATTTTTACTCCACATGATATAAATAATTTATTAGAGAGATATATTTTAATTTTTTTTCTTCGCTTTTACAAAATAAAGATTCAAGCATTAAAATGACAAGGTGTGAACACCAACATGGCAATTTTTGATTGGCATAAACATCTTCAGGGTTTATTTATTTGTAATGGGTTTACTTTTACCATGAGCAGTACTATTACAAAATGTGTGAAATGGCTGTTTTACATCAGCACCAAGCAAGCTTGTGAGCTGTTCAGAGCAGTGCTTTACACTGCAGGATTTTGTTATGCCTCATGCCATGTTTGCAGTGTTTGAATATAAAGAAATGTAATAGAATTGTTTTCCTCAGTACTTTTTTTTTTTTTTTTTTTTAAAGTAACAGTGGCACTAAAAGGGACTGGACATTTGTTTCAAGAAGACCTGATTTAATTATAGCCTCTCTCAGGAGTTTGGCCATGACATCTGTGAGTTGTGAGAGCCTGGCAGAGTTGGAGAGAGTTCTCAGAAAGCTGTTGCCAAGACGGCCAAAAGAGGAGACCAAGGCTTGCTGTTTTCACCTGATCACAACAGGTAATTCTGAATGCTCCTCATCTTTTAAATAAATGTACCATTTTGCCTACCTATATCATGTAACATCTGTATCAATATTTAATCAGATAAAATCTGGTCAAGGACAGAAGTCCCTTCAACATATTTCAACATAAAGAGTTTAGTGTGAAGAGACAGATCAGTTTTGTGATTATCCTGAATAAAGGGTGAGTATGTGTTAAATTAGGACCTAAAACCAAAATTCTAGTTTTAATTTTATAAAAAAAATTTAATTATTTAATTTAATTCTACTTTTAATTCGTCTCTATTTCTAAATAGGTTCTTTCAGAACTCACACGGCTCCACACAGTCACAAACCTGTCAGGATGGTTTATCTCTCTAAAGTTGATTTTATAGACAAGGGAGACAGAAAAAGGCAGGACTTTAGGTGAGCAGTGAGAGTGGAAACCTATTGAAAGGAGCATTGCTAAAGCGTGCTGGGAAATTTTAAAAAGGAAAAGCCAACAAACATGGATGCCATGGACTGAGACCGTGGCTTTGCAGATCCTGTGGCTCCTTGGATCCAGCCCTTGGTGTGACACACAGCCCTGCAGCCTCCTGGCTGTGCTGGCCGCAAAGGTGTCACCTGTGGACACTGTCACCCGTGTCACCCATGGGACACTGTCAGGTATTCCCGGGGCTCTCTGAAGCTGCGGAAGGGCTTGTCCCTGGCACTCAGCTGTGCTCACAACAAGCCAAGGAAGACGAAAAGGAGGTGGCAGGAAGGAATATAAAACTCAAGAGGCATTAACCTGTTTGCTGTGTTTGAGAATACGTCTGCTTGAGTGCCTGTGAACAAGAAAGCGGGCGCAGCTGAATGGCAGGCTTAAGGAAAAGTCAGTTCAGCTTCAGAAGAGGGTGTATAAACACTGATCGGATCTTAGCCCTAAAAGACATCAACAAACAATGCTGGGAGTATGGAAGACCTCTGAATGTGTTAAGTGGACCATTAGAAAACACAACACGTATAGTGGGGATGTTGGTGGCAGAGAGGTACGAGGAAGATTACACAGAGAGATTACTGGCGATGACAGATGGAGAAGTTACTGGACCCACACTTGGCAAGACGCAAATCACAACCCCTGTTGCCTTTGTGATAAGGATTCCAATCCCGTAGGTAATGGTTTGGGACCATTAGTTCACATACCGTGGCTTTACCCGTGGATGCTAATGGGTTGCAGCCCTGGGGGCTGGGAATGGAAGGATTGTGTCACCCCACAGTCCTGGGGTAGCTGAACCTCCCTCCGTGGTCGCTGTGAGCAGCTGAGGGCACCCTACACACCTCTGCTGCCCTTCTGGCTCAGTGTATGACATATACCTGCCCAGAAGCCTATGGAAATTTTAAGGGGAACATAAACTGTGAGTAAACCTACAGTAAAATTAATTCTCCAAGTGCAGTGACCATTTTCGTGTGTTGCTACAAGACAGAGAAGTCAAATGACTGAGTTGACTTGGAAGGATTAACAAAATAAGTACATTCAACATCAAGCTGAGAGCCAGGACAACAGTTCATGAATCTCTTGAGACAATCTGTCACAGAAATCTCACCTGTATTCATCTAACATTTCACAAAGTTTGTCTCACCCTGCTTAGCTAAGTATCTTCTTCTTGATATAATGTGCTTCTATTTGCTTGTACTGCAAAGAAATAAGTCTCATTTTCCTTGTCTCCCACAAATAACCCTCACTAGTGTCAATCTCATCAGCCACACCTCCTGTGCTTCTCTGCAACATATATTTTCATAAACTTGAGTTGGGAGCTGCCAGTTTTGGTAGGAGTGGTGTTTTTGAAGAGAGACTTGGCAGACTCAGGCAGAGTTTCGGAGCAGCCTCCATGGCAAGTCACAGGATTGAGACGTGAAGCAGAAATCTGGTCCTGAATTTGGTTTGGGATTTATTGCTCAGCAACTTGGAGCACAGCGAATCAGCAGCTGGCTCTCTAGCCAAAACACACCGGCAAACAGAGCAAAACTGTCATGGTAACAGTGACACAAAGCGTGCTGCAATGGCACCCTGGTCTCCAGAGGGAATTCCTAAGTGGTACCACAGTAAAAATTATAGCTAATAATAACCTTAATAGTAACTATTGCTGCTACTAATAATAGCAGTAATTATATTTATGCTGTATCAACAACGAGATATTTTTGGCTGCAATTTGGTGATTCCAAATTGCTTTTTAAATGTGTCTGGCAGATTTCTTTGTGACCTTTTTGTTGAGGTGTTGCAGCTCCTTCAGCAGTGGAGGGTTAGTCCACGGGCAAAGGTGTTCTGCATTTTTTTCCTCTGCAGCTGGTGGAAATGTCATTCCCTTGTCCTTAATTGTCACAGACGCTTTAGAAATACGTAACTTCTAGTATTATGGCAATTACAGTAATATTTAACTTTGAGTAATATGCAACTTTGTCATACATGACAAAGGACAGTGTTGATGATGCAGGAGTAGCACCATGGCAGGGCATTCCCAAAAGGAAGAAAAGAGTTCCTGAAACCACTTTGCCAACATGATCAAATCATGATCCCTTGTATTTGGGAACTGACCCTGCAGACTGTGTCCATGTTGAGTTGGAAGCATCAGGAAAATTAAAGAGGGTTGCAAACCATTCCTCAGGCTTGGTAAAAAATAGTGGGATTTTGCTGCTGTTAAATAATAATCTACAACAGTGCGTGTGAAGTCTGTTCCCATGGTTCTGAATTATGATTGCATGTACAAAGCTGGTACAGGAGGGAGTTTGGGGGCAGTTTTTTTGATATACGCTCTTCAATTTGCCTGCTGCAGTTTCGATAAACTACTGTGATG
Organism: Muscicapa striata striata; assembly: GCA_030060385.1. NCBI lineage: Eukaryota > Metazoa > Chordata > Aves > Passeriformes > Muscicapidae > Muscicapa > Muscicapa striata. The sequence goes on along the minus strand of JAREIS010000248.1, from coordinate 548,037 downwards.
GACAGAGAGGGATGGAGAGAAACTTTCTAAGCTTGTCAAAATATATTGCATAACAACACTTGCCAGCATGGTTCTTCTCCCTTCTCTCCTTCATCTTCCTAATTTTTTAGCAGTGGCCCCAGCCAGTGTGAGAAGAAGCAGGGAAGTTTCAGAGGGAAAGGAAAGGGTGTAACACATTCTTGTGCTGTTGTTAAGAATGACACTTCTTGCCTCTTCAGTACTTATAGTGAAAACTGTCACTGCTACCAAAAGTAGTATTTTATTAAATTATTTTGGCAGCAGTTCAATGAAGACTTCCAGGCAAACAAACATGGGAGCTCTGAGGGCTCCCTGGCTCCTGCTCACTCCAACACCTTCCAGTCCCCAGCCAGTGGGATTTTTCCTGGGGCCACAGTCCCTCACTCCCCAAAAAAGGGCTCTGAGTGAGGATTTCCATCCACCCTCTCACCTTCAGGTGGAGCCCACACCAACAAACACCCAGCTTCCCTGAGGTCCTTCAGCTGACAGGATCTTGAGGATTGGTCTGATCTCTCCAAGGCTGGCTCTGGTTTGGCATGGAGCTCTAGTTCCCAGAGGTCCTGGCATCATGTCTTGACCATTTTCAGCTGCCCTCCTTCTACAAATCAGCCAGCAGATTATTTTTTTCCATCCTGTTTGTGGTTTGATTGTGACTGAAGTCTTAGAATGATTTTTTTTTCCCCAGAAAAATAATAATGAAAATTATAATGATAGAATGTATGGTGTTGTAAGCAATAGAAAAGGAATTTTACAGTAAGAACTATTGTACCAATATGTTGTCTTCCAATCCGAGAAATGCTTGTAAAGACTCTAATGTTTTTTCATTTAAACTTCAAGTGACAAATAACCTTCTACTGTGCTGGTCCAGCAACTCTCAGGAATATAAATTTGCAAATTAAAAAGTGGAAGGAGGAGAGGGAGGGGGAAAGAAGGCACATTGATTTTGAAACTATATATTTTTTCAATGACCAAATCTTTTTTTTCACCCAGTATTGGTGGAATTTAGTTTCAACATTTATTTCAGTTGTTAAAACTAAATCCAAATTTAGTTTTCAACCACTGAAATAAATGGATACTCTGAAAACTCCAGATAGTTTTGTAACACTTCATCCCAGCATTAGGCAACCAAAAATATTTGTTTCCCTGTTCCAGAGAAGTACTAGATGGCCATGAAGGCACTGAAACCAGCCCCTGTGATTTTTGCCTGACTCTTTAAATACAGAATAAACTGTATGCAGTGTGTCCCTGGCAGGTCACTGGGAGCACTGCTGGGCTCCTTTTGTGGAGGAGGTTGTGCTCCAGGAGTTATTATAAGACTCCAAGACTTTGGGGTTCACAGGGCTTTTTCTGGCCATGTCACTGAGTGAAATATTTTGTGACTGGATATAGCACGTGGCAAATAGCACAGCAGTGACTGCACAGCACTGTTTGAATTCCCTGGGCAGGGAGTTTTCCCTTCATTATGTGTCGTTCCCATCCTGCTGTCCTGATTCCAACAGGTCTCGTGTGCATCCTCCATCCCTGCTAATATTGATAAAAACCCACGTGGGGTTTATCAAAATAATTATCAAAATAATTATCCTCAATGGGTGTGCTCTGATGTAAAACAGTGTTTCTGTAAAACAGTGTTCAGATTTTGTGCAGCCACAGCTTATTTTGTTTTCTCCCATTATCCCAGGAGGTTACATGGAAATAAGATCTGTGGCACCCTCCATGCAATAATTTACCTGTTATTTCAGGTGTATGGTAGCAAAGGGAAAATGTTGGAGAAAAGAAAAGCTGTTGGGATATGCTCTGCTGGGATGTGGCAGCTCAGAGGTTTTAGATGGCCATGCTGTTGCATTCAGCATTTGTAGGACACACACATTCAGGAGAGACACTTGGCTGAGTTCCAATCAATGGAGGGAATCACGGGTTGGTCCTGGAAATTATTAAAAATACCAAAGCCCTTCATTCTGTTGTTGAATGTGTCATTTAAGACTGTTTTTTTCCCCTCAAAACAGCCTTCAAATTGGTAATTTCTAATTTGCATTTATCTCATTCTGCTTATTAATAAGCAGTCCCAAGCCAGGTAAGTATCTGAGCTAATTCCTGGAGATCTCTGAGCTTGTTAGCAGGATGAAAAACATACATTCTCCTGGTCCAAAGATAAACATATTCTGAAATGCAAGAAAATTAATAATCTTCACTATCCATTGCTGAGAGCTGAGGAGGCTGCATGGCTTCATGGAGCAAATTGACTCAGAGCCTGATCCTGTTCCCTCTTTCACCTACAGCAACAAAAGCAAGCCCTGTGGGAAATGTGCTCTCAGAGCAGCATGAGGAATCATCCAAGAGGAGATGGGCAGCCTTTATTGTTTTATTTTGCATGTAATTTCTTAAGGGGCATGGATTAATTCCTGTAATGCTGATGTTTCTGTAGCTCTCAAAGATTTATCAGAGAAGTGAGAAAGATGGGAGTAAAAATAGTTAATATTAAAACGGTTGACTAGAGCAGAGCTGCTCTTGGGCCTTGAATAGCAAGGAGAATTAAATTATTAAATCAAAAATCAAGCCACGCCATCTCTGCTGGTTTCTTACTGTCAAGGGGATTTTTCTGGGCAAGGATCATTCATCCAAAACTTATTTACTTGTGACTCGTCTGATCTGAACTTGGAGTGAGAACTGGCTCCCATTGTGATCTGCAAGGCCTGTTATTTAACAGCACAAAGAGAGTGAGTAATGAAACCTATGGCAAATCCTCTGGACAGGCCTGCTGATAGATGACTGACATGTCTGCTGACAGGTAACTTTGTTTTACACACTGCTGCTGCTCCTCAGTTCTAGAGCTCAGCTGTAGAATTTCTGAGCTTTGCTTTCCAAACCAAGGGGAAGAAAATACATTTTGCCAAACATGTTACTGCTGTCACTACCCGCAAGACAGAATTTGGTGAGTAACCTCCATGCTGAGTGATCCTCAAGCTCTAGAGCTGTTACCTGATAGTTCATGGCTTGCAGTTTGCTTTCCAAAAATTCACCCATCAAAACCCTACAGGTGTTTCTAGCTGGCTCCATCAGGAGTAATGTCATGCTGACATGGTTTTATACCTGTTTTTAGGGCTTTTTGTGTGCCAGAGTGAAAGATAAAGCTGTTGCCACTGCTAATATCACAGGTGGTATCAGGAAAGCAGAGGATTTGTTTCACAGTTGTGACACTAAAGGTCAACTGGAAAAGCTGGTCTTCTGCACGCTCCGAGAGGTTATGGATTGTACAGCTGTGTTCATATATATTCTGACAGGTTCTAAGTGGTGCTTTGCTAGGGAGTTTTAAAATTCAGCAATACACATCATTTGCTTACAACAGCCAGTTTTCTTCACTTTAGCCATGGCTGAAAAATGATTCATGCAAGAGAGGCCACATGTTGAACAGATTGGTGTAAACCAATTATGCTGTGTTCAAAGTCAACTAAAACATTCTCACACAAAAAGTCAGCTTAAGCTACTATTTCCCACAATAATAATAATAAAAATAAGCTTAACAAACACTTACTCTGATTCTCAAAACTCATTTTCTATTATGTTTCATTTTACCAGTTTTGTTTGGCAGAGTGCCAAGTAATGTATCAGCAGAAGTATGTGTGTCAAAATCTGACAAAAGGAAAAAAATGTTTATTTTAAGTTTTAAAGTGTTTATAATTTCAATAGGTAAAAAGCATACAGAACAAGGAAGGGCAAAATAGCACATGCAGAAATGTCAGCAGTGGGTATGAAAGTATCAGCGTGTGAGCTTCAGCCTGAGAGTGACACTGGCTGGGAATAAACGTTTTGAAAGACCAACATTAGTAACTGGAGACTCCTGAACTTATTTCTCCATCTGTGTCCTTAGCAGACTTCCCTCCCAAACTTTGGTTTGGCCAAACTACATGAGGATGAGAGGTATGGGGCTTTGACAAAACACCGGAACAGGTTTGCCCCCCAAAACGATCTGCCTTGGCTGATGGCTTCCTGTTGTCCCATCCCACTGAGTCCTGCTCTTCAGTAACACAAACTCCAGTGGTGCTCCTGAGAGCTCCTCGGATCTCCATCTTCTCCACTCATCCCACCACCAGCTACAGGCTGGGTGATGTCTAGGAATGTAACTTCCACAAAAGGCACTCGTTGTCCTGAGGATGGATGAGGGAGTAGAGCAGCCACAGGAAAAAAGAGAGGACAATGGACAACAGGAAGCACATGCAGCTAGAAGAGCTGATAATGGAGCAAAAGCCACTGGGCAAAGAAAACTGCTGGAAATACAGAGCAGCAGTAGGGCTGGGCATTCTTGCTCTGGACAACACACAGCGAAAGAAAAGCATGGAGCAAAGCTGCAGCCTGGGGAACAGGTTGAGAAACAGAAGATGTAATAGATGGTCTGGACATGTTGTTTCACCTGAGAGCTGTTCATGTGCCAGGAGGACAAGGAAATGGATTGCCATGATCACATCACGTTGCTTGGTGAGTGACCTTGAGTCTCCCAGAAGGCCACCCCACCCCTTCACATCTCTTCTGTGATGTTGCAGGAACATCAACATGTAAGCAAGCAAATCAAACACAGAAGCTGAGAAAGGGCTGCCATGGCACTGAATGGAGTACCCAGAAAATCAAAGGTCTGGGCCAGCTCTCCTGGGCACCCATTCCTGCAGCAATGGGTGTACGTGAGCATTGTGGACACAAGCTGGAAGTGTGAACTGCAGCCTCTGAGCTATTGAAGCCCTACAGGTGCCCTACAGGAGCAGTGGTGTCCTCTCTGGTCTCTGCTCGGCACGGGGATGTGGCACTGCAGGAGTTGCTCACTGCAGCAGAGGGAGTAGCTGCTGGAGGCATCCACACCCATCCCAAGCCAAGCCACGCTCAGTCCCCTCACTGAGTCCATCCAAACACACCGGAGGGAGGTTTTTGTCGCCTTTGTTTATTGCCTACCCAGCTCTGTGGCTGCCCACTGCTATACTCCACTGCCCCTCTCCAGCACGGAACAGAGCAGCATCGCCGGAGATAATGAAGTTTTGATCACGGCGAGGCGCTCCCGGCAGCAACCAGCCCAGGCACAGGGAGATCAAACAGAGCAGCTGCGAACTGAGAGAGGAGAGGAGCGGCGTGCCCCGGCGCTGGCTGGGTGGGTATGTGCGCTATGCAGGAGGCACAGCAGGTACGGCCGAGGTCTCCTGGCCACCCCGGCACTCCAGCAGCCTCCTCTCCCGGGACCACTGCCCCTCGCACACGGAGGCAGCCAGACGTGAACGGAGAAAGCTTACCCAGGCTCTGCCCCTCTGCGGAGCGCTGGGTGCTTGTCTTCCAAAATGATTATAATTAAAAGGGGCGTAGGAAAGGGGGAGCTGGGGTGCCTTTTCACCACGCCTTCGTAACAGGGTGAAAGGGGGTCTTTTCCTCACAATATCCTTCTCCATGCCTCTTCCAGTACAGTTCCCCATCCTTCCAGACCAAAGGGTCTCAGTGAAATACTTGCCTTCAGGAGAAAAGCTCATGAGCAATAACTTTCAGGGTCATTTACATCTATTTACTGGAGTTAATAAATATGTAAATTGATTTTTAAATTGTGGGCCTAGATCCCTTTTGAAAGGCAGGCACAGAGCCCGATTTGGATGGCTGCTAAACCAGTGCAATTGCAAAATAATGCTGTAAAGATTCCTTCTTCTTTTCCCCTTTTCCTTCAGATTCCATGATGTGGTTCTTGAACCTGGGTGTGGATCTGAATTCTGTAGATCCTTTCTTCTTTTTTATACTTTAAACCTAGAGGAATTTGCAAACAAGAGCTGTCTGAACTGTGACATCCACATGGCTTTTTAGGGAAAAGAGCCAATACAGAGATGGAGACATTTTACCTGGTTTAGTATCTAAATTATTGCTGGGAAAATGCCCACCAGGCGTGGGGACACATAGCAGCAGAACATGGCATGATATGGAAGATTCAGAATTAATTATGGGATGATCTGGAGACACCCAGCTCCCTTTCACTGTCTGAAAGCTGAGGGCACATTGGAGGGTCAGTTCCTCTCTCTGACCTGGACCACCTGACACTGATTTTTGGCTTCTGTGAATACTATCCTGATTTAATCCTGTGCCAATAATTTCCAACTGACAATGTGTCACACAATAAAGACCTCGAAGGTGAGGGTCTTCCTCCTGTCATTTACACTTGGTGCAAACTGAAAGTGGTGTGATTCTGCTTTGCCTCCATCCTTGTGTGTTTTTTTCCCAGGTGCAAACAAGAAAAAACAGAAGGTTTTGTAGCAGCAGGACCAGGGCTTCAAAGGCAGCCTGCACACAAGCTCACACACATATGAATACAGACAACTTGAAAGCAACCCCGTACCTCATTGTTTCATTCTTAGCTGGAAACTCATTGCTTTTCCTCTCAGAAAAGTTCATTGGAAGCTTTTATGGAAAGACTGAATGTCTAATCCTGTGGCAGATTTAAAGAATGGAGCTGCAGAAGCATCCCTTATGAATCTGGATATTGTGGCAATGTCAACTGATGTTATGCATTGTCTGTGTAACCATTTAGGACCTAGCCTTGCAAACATATGGACTAGGAGCCTAACAGGGTGTTCCAGGACTCATTTCCATACCTCCCAAAGGGATGAAGGTGTCATCCCTTGCTGAGCCTCCAGGGCACATCCCTAATTCAGAGTTTGAAGATGCTTAGAGTCACACTGCTTTGGGCCAGGCAGAGCTGCTGTCCGTGGCAGTAAGGCCAAGCAGCCCATCAGCCCTGGCCCATCAGTCACGGGTACTGGGCCACCCCTCTGCTGCAGGAGAGGAGCTGCTGGGTAGGTGTGTCATCAGAAGTGCCACTCCTTTTCCTCATCCTCAGAAGGTAAATAAATTAATCCTAAATTCACCCGCTGCTATTTGCAAAGAGCAAATAATTCAGAGTTGAAGTTAGGTGGGATCATACCATCCTGAGGACTCTGGGGAAGGAAAAGGTGTCCAGCACAGACCTCAGAGCAGGGCAGCTTCCAAGCCTGGGAGCAGCTGGTCCCTGCCTGATGCACAGCCTTGGCATCCAGAACTGAGCCGTTCAGCTTATCGGGTGTAAGGGGGGGTCTGGATGGACCTGATGCAAATAAAAGTGTAGTAAATATCTGTGCATTTGCCATCAGTGGATTTCATAGAACCACAGAATTGTTGGTTTGGAACAGACCTTAGAGATCATGTCATCCCAACCCACTGCTACAGGCAGGGACACTTTCCAGTAGACCAAGCCCTGTCCAGCCTGTAACATTTCTAGGAATGGGGCATTTTCGCCTCCACAGTGAAAAATCTACGTTGTTCTGTCTTTGAACACACACAGAGGAGTGAACTTGCTTGAGGATGAGACAAAGTAATCGGAGGAGATTGCAATCACTCCCAAAGCAGTGGCATGTGCACCTCACAAGAAGAAATAAAAGCACATCATCTAAGTTTGCTCAGGTTTAGCGAAGGTCAGAGATTTTCGCACCTAGGTGAGCTGTCATCTGCCTTGGGGCAATTCTCTTTTCTCTCGCATCCTTTGCTGGAACAGCGGGAGAGCTTTACTGGCGTGAAAGAATAAACTGGCTTCAGGCTGTAAAGGACTTGAGTCACAAACCAGTTCTCCCCCTTCCCCCAAAACACACTTTCATTAATTCAGGACGTTCCAAAATTGTCCTAATGTCTCCTCACCTGTTTGTGCTGAAAACCTGTTGAAGACCGAGGCTTAAGCTATGGGAGGTGACAAAATAGATGGGATTTGCTCTAAGCAAAGTAGTTCTAAACTGATGGGGTCAAAACTTTTCCTCCTTTTAAATACTGAGCTTCGTTTCCGGAAACCTAAATCAAATGAACCAATAAATGCATCATTAAAAGGAAGGAAGGAAGGAAGGAAGGAAGGAAGGAAGGAAGGAAGGAAGGAAGGGAAGGAAGGAAGGAAGGAAGGAAGGAAGGAAGGAAGGAAGGAAGGAAGGAAGGAAGGAAAGAAGGAAGAAAGAAAGAAAGAAAGAAAGAAAGAAAGAAAGAAAGAAAGAAAGAAAGAAAGAAAGAAAGAAAGAAAGAAAGAAAGAAAGAAAGAAAGAAAGAAAGAAAGAAAGAAAGAAAGAAAGAAAGAAAGAAAGAAAGAAAGAAAGAAAGAAAGAAAGAAAGAAAGAAAGAAAGAAAAAGAAAGAAAGGAAAGAAAGAAAGAAAGGATTGTTGTGATGAATGTCAAATATGACCTTTTCTTTTTAAGTTTGTGCCGTCCCTCTTGTTTAGCACAAGTGCTGCTCACCCCTTCTTCCCTTCAAGACACTTCAGAGCTGTTAAGCATCTAGGGGTGATAATTTGACTTTCAGCTAAGCCGGAGGGCTGCAGCAGACAGCAGTAGGTGGTGATGTAATAGGTACCAACGCACATGGATGTATAAATATCGTGGCTAGGGCTAAAGCGCTATGGCTGAGCAGCTATAGAAGAAGATCAGCACTTCAGACAAGACTCCTGGAATTGAGATCAAGTTCAGAAGCTCTTGCTCCCGGGATTTCCTCTCCATGCAGTCAGCCCAAGGAAACCGCAGATCCTCGGGGGATTGAGCACTAAGCTCCCTCCCTCCCTCTCCGCTTTGCTTTCTGGTTTTCTTTTTTTCTCCTTTATTAAATTTTTTTCTGTTTGCTTTTTTTTTTTTTTTTTTTTTTTTTTCTTTTTTTTTTTCCCCTCCCCTTCTTTGACCTCAGTATAAAGTGGGAGCTGGGGGTAGAGAGTATTTTCGAAGCATCCGGCGGCCGGCCCGTAGCTCCGAGCCCCTAAGCCGGGATGCCTCTCCCCGCGGCGCTGCTGCCGGCGCTGCTCCTGGGGCTGCTGTGGCCAGGGGCGGTGCGTGGCCGGTCGCCCCCGGGTCGTCTCCCCGCCGGATTCCGCCAGCGCCGCTGGGACGCGGCTCTTTTCGCCCGCTCCGTCGCTCGCCTCCCAGCTGAGCGCCGCGATGCCGCCCGCGACGGCGACTACCTCCTGGGCATCAAACGGTTGCGGCGCCTCTACTGCAACGTGGGCATCGGCTTCCACATCCAGGTCCTGCCCGACGGCCGCATCGATGGGATTCACAGCGAGAATCGATACAGTAAGCTGGCCACAACCCGCGCGGCGGGGCAGGAGAAACGCTCCGCGCCCCCGGGACAGCTGGAGGGCAGTTCTGCGGGAGCGGAGCGACTGACCTGCCCCGGAGAGTGGCATGTCCCGAAGGGAGGGTGGGTGCATGGCAGACCTCGAGCGTCCCGCAAAAGTCCGGCCGCCGGCAGCAGCGCGGGGCTGCGCCCCTCGGCTCCGCCGCGGGTGGGGGAACCCGGGGTAGCGGGGCGGCCACGAAGCCCATCGGGAGCTCCGGAGCAGCGCGTCGGGTGCTCGGGAGGGGCTCGTCGGCGCTGCTCAGCGCCGTGCTGTCCCTTTGCCGCCGGCAGGCATCAGGTGTCGGGGTTGCCTCAACATCTGGAGGATACGCAGTGCCGTGGGCCGCCCACTCCGAGCAGGGGTTGGGGCGAGCACAGCTCTCCCCCAAACTTGAAAAGCATCTGCTGGAGACTTAACCCCGTGGCCCCATGATTCTGATATCCAACTGAAACAATAAGATCCGGGAGCAGGGATATAAGCTGCATGATGACAAATGTTTCATTTGCCCTAAGCATACTTTGGCTTATTTTAACCTTGTCTACACAAGAGGATGCCTGAGGGCAAAATAAAAATAGATACTTAGCTAAAAGAAGAGAGGTCCTAGCATGGGGCATAGGGCTGCACGTGGAGTACGAGGCTGGGGTTTTGTGGCCACCCACAGCAGTACCAGGATGCGGGGATCCACACTGGGGATAGCAGCCTGTGGGTGAGCGCAGCACTATCACCACACACACCAGGGCACACCCTTTTGTCCCCCTGATTTCTGTGTCTCCTGTGTAGGTCTGCTGGAAATTTCTCCTGTGGAAAGAGGCGTGGTGAGCATATTTGGTGTCAAAAGTGGACTCTTCGTGGCCATGAATAGCAAAGGCAAACTCTATGGATCTGTAAGTAGCCACTGAGTAGCCACTGGGAAGGGGACTGTGGTCAGCTGGGATGAGATGTGCTAAAAAGCTAAAGCTAAAAGCTGCCCAAGCCCCATCCTTGCCCATCCTGGGTCGGGCAGCACAGAGCAGCCCTTCCTGCCCTGCCAGCAGAAGGTGTGCTGCCCAATTACACTGAGTTTTTGGAGTGAAACTCTCTCTTCTGCATTATACTTCCTTGGTTCCCCATGTAAAAACTGTAGTCACCCAACCACGGCTGCACATCTTGCCTACCTCACAGTTCAACATATCATTCATTTGTGTGGCAAGACCACAAGGCAGGCTTAGTCAATGTATTTGTTATATCAAAATACAAACAGCCTTAGGCAGGTGTGGCAATCACTCACTCCATCTTTCAGAGGGCACTTGAACTTGTGATCAGCCAGGCTTCCAATAGTGACCCTTTATGATGTAATGAATCAGTGACCTATTGATCACTCTTTGTTAATGCTCTTGAACAGGCAGTCAGTTCCCATGGCAGTTCAGCACTCTTGGGGTCTGAACTTCTGTTTATGAGAAGGAAGAGCCATTAGGAGACAATACAGACCTTCTTTTACATGGGATCTTTGGAAAAGATAGAGACATCTTTTAAAATATACTTGAGGTGGACAATAAAAGGGTGTATCTTTGCCCATGTTGAACTGTTCTCCTGCTTATGAGTTCAGCTCTGTACAAGTGACTGTGATCAGCATAGTTTTAAACTCATGTTCCTAAGCTCTCTTTCCTCACCCATGTATTTTCTATGTCATGTTCCCCAAGTGTGCTCTGAAGAATCTTGGGCTGAGAAAGAGCCAAACTCAGAGTTAACTGGGGCATTTTCACATGAAGGCATGAAGTATCCAGAATTTATTTTCTGGGACATTGGTCCTTAGACAGAGGATTTTGACTTATATAAAAGCCAGGCAGAATCAGTCACCTTTCTTAGGGATACTGTCGCCTTGGTGTTCTGGGTAAAATAATCCCTAGTGCAGTATTCAGCTTGGCAGTCTGAGACCTCTATCACAAACCCCGAGGTTTCTGCCCAACAATAAGAGATCAGGTCATTTGCTCCTTTCCAGATAACAGTTGCAAGACCTGTCCCTCTTTGTACATGCTTGCAAATGAAACCACATCCCTGAAAAGTTGCCTGCTGTCTATTGATCTGTTTTCCTGATCTATTAACCTAAGTTATCCAAACCCTTCCTTTGATTTTAAATCTAAAGAAGCAAAAAATACTGTCCATGATGAGTGGCTTCAAAATGCCTCTCTCTCCTCAAGCAACATGAGAAAGTGCCAGTATTCTGACTTTTCTGAAGCCTCTCAGGCAATTCATTGCTGATGGGACAACCAGGAGCAATTCAATGAGCAGGACCATGGAATTGGGCCTGGGCCTTACCCACCTCAGCTCTGCTAAGGTAACCCTGTCCCTCCCATGGGTGTCCTTCCCACCTTTAGATGTATGTGCCTGACCTGGGCACAGCATCCCTAATTGATCCTCTTGCTCCTGAGTTCTGTTTGAAGCTTCAGATGCCACTTCAAAAGATTACTAAGTGGAGGGGGCTCAGCTGCACATTTGCCCACAACACACCTTCTACACCTGGGAGCAAGAATATTTCCACACCTGATGTTTAAAATTCCTTCCCTCTCATTCTTTCCTTTTCATTTCAGGCCCATTTCAGTGATGAGTGCAAATTCAAAGAGATTCTCCTGCCAAACAACTACAATGCTTACGAATCCAGGATTTATCCCGGGATGTACATAGCCCTGAGCAAAAATGGAAGAACAAAGAAAGGCAATAAAGTATCTCCCACAATGACAGTGACACATTTTCTTCCTAGAATCTGAGACATCTCCCTTCAGACCTACCTCAGCACAGGGGAAGATGCAGAACACCTTTGGGGAAAAGAAACGTGGTGCACTTTTACTGGAGAGTTTTATGCAAGAGTAGGTGTAAGATATTTAAGTTAATTATTTAAATCTGTATATATTGTCACAAAATTTATTTATAGTTACTTTTTTTTTTACCTCTGAAAGCAAAACAAACCTCCAACCCAAGGTCTTTCAATTCATTGTTCAACAGTAGAAGTTTTCTGCTTCGTGGTTTATTTAATTCAGTTCTGAGTTATCACAAGTGTGCTGCTACTCTGTGTCCTAGGCCAGGTGACATCCAATTCCTCTCTCCCAACGTTTTGCACTGTTTGTGTGTTGCTCGGTGTTTATTGTTGTACAGGTGTGAGTTTGTTTGTTTGCTTGTCTGTTTGGCTTTTATGGTGGCTTTGTCCTCCTCTGTGCGTTTTCCAAACCTCTGGTGGCTCCCAGCCTGGCTCCTGGCCTGAAAGCAGGAGGTGCCTGGGTGGGATGCCAGCCTGGAGCCACACACAATGCCTGATCCCCTCTGCTATTTCACTGCAACAAGATCAGTTTACTCCAGCACGGGAGTGTGGTGCTGCACAGCTACCCCGCAAATCTGTTTTTAGATCCGCCAGCACTGAACTTTGAACTGCCTGGCAGTCCATCTCCTCGGAGAGGCTGAAACACCTCTGTCAGCTCAGCAGGGCTGGGGGTTTCTCTTCACATAAACTGTGGCCCTTAATGGGAGCTTTTGTTTGGTACAATTGCTTCGCATGAGGCTAAAAAATAATACGTCTGTCCCTCCCCCAGCAAACACACTGTGGAACACGCTACAGTGAACTAGGTCTACTTCACTCAAATAAAATTCCCTCTTATTTTGAGACCACACTCATTTTTCAAAGTGTGAAGAGCTCTGTAACACTCCTAAGTTTTCTACAAGGGGAAAATGTTTGCTGGTTTGTAGCAATCACAAGCTCCACAGAAAGAATTTAGATTGATGATGAGGAATTGAGGTTGGTTTGTACTATTTTTATTTTTTTTTTGTTGCAGTATTTGGAAGGAGAAATATGCTGCTGATTTTTTCTATCTCATTCCCTGATGAAGTTGATTAATTTCTACCTCACTAACTCTCCAAGCCAGTCTCATAACAAATTCTGCATGGGAGGAAGGTACCCACTTTCCTGCTTGGGCTTAAAGTTCTGGAGGAGGGCCTGGGGGAACAATCATAATCCCAAATCTCTCTCTTTTTCCATATGTAGCCAAAAGTATTCAGGATAGAGTGGGTTGCATCCTATTTGAGACTTGTCACGTTTGAGCTATCTTTACCCAGTGGTTTACTTTTAGTAAGAGTAATCATGGTGAAAATATTTGCAGGCAGCTGTCAGGCTGCAGTACTATATCGTCATCAAGTAATCCTATATTTTTCTTTATATATTTTGCAAGTGTAACTCCTGTCTCTAACGTGATGAAGGAAAAGATAGGTTTGATTATGGGGGAATCACTAAAAGGATTCATGTGTCTTTTTTCTGTCATTTTTTTCTCCTTTCTTTTTTAAATCTTTTATTTAAAAGATACTTCCTCTTTGAGGCATCAATATTTTAAATGGGAACCAGGACTAACCACCATGTTTGATGACTTAGAGGACGTTTACAGATCATCTTCCAATCTAAACTAATTATTTCTAACTACACACAAATCTTTGATTCAGTTTTTTTTTTTCTTTTCCTCTTTACATTCCTACACAAAAGCCTGTTCCTTTGTAATGGTATAGACCTGCCTGTATCCTCTACTTATACATGACCTTGAAGAGAAACTCTACTCACCAAAGTTCGGTAAGATCAGAGCAGACCAGGACCAGACCTTAAGGCAGCTGCCCTTGTAGCAAAAATAATTAAGGAAAACGAAATGTCACACCTAAGGATTTTTAAATTTTTTTTTTTTTCTGTAAAATTGGAAATTTTCTGTACTTCTTATGTTTTCTGTATGTGAGTAATCACTGTGTATTTATCACCACTACCTCTGGCAACTGATGCATTTGTTCAGATTTCAGATAGCAAAATCAGACCACAAAGGTTCTTTCTAGGAATGGCTCTTCTTTGCCACTTTCCATTTTAAATCCACAACCAATGGCCTCACATGAGATATGTTCAGAGACAGTTATTGTAACTTTTAAATATTGTGATGCAACCTTGATAACAATGTTACATGGTATGAGCTTTCACCATTTACCAGAATCTGTCTGTAGTTTTATACAGGTGCTGTTCAAGACTGTGGTGTATGTGCTGTGCACACTTAAATGCATAATAAATGATAAACGTTTACAATGCATGACACCCTGGTATTGATTTTTGACTCTTTATGATGGGATGCATCCTGCAAGGAAAGGAAGAAAAAAATGCTATTTCACTTTCCCAAAGCCTCAGGAGCCTTTGCACCTTTGCCAGCTACGCCAGGACTGACAGCCTGGATTTCTTACTCAGCTAAAGTTCCCCCTGCCAAAGCTGGAAGTGGTCCAGGAAAGCCCAACTCCAAGCTTGGTAACAGATATGCACTCTTGCATCTGCCACATGCTGCTGCTCTCACTTGTGCTATTCCCCTGGTTATTAACAAGGGCAGCATCCAAAATTAATGGTCAGACGCACAAACTAGCTGCAAGGTTTATGTTGCTCATTGTTAATGTTACTAACAAACCTGATTGCCTGGTTTTGGCTCCAATGAGCTCTCTCTGTGAAGTGTGACAGCATCAATGCAAAGAACCTGTTTGGTTTGGGACAGGATCTTTTTAAATTTAGTGTTTATACTCAGTACAAACATATAGAAATCTGAAGTGCTGCATGACATCATAGGGTGAGATTAGGAAATGTTTCTTCACTGGAAGAGCCACTGGTGGTGTCTGGTCAAAGGTTGGACCTGATAAACTTGGAGGTCTTTTCAGCCCTAGTGACTTGGTAATTCTTTGGCATAACTTTTATTTATAAACACTCACACACGTGCACTTGCACACACATGCACACACCATGTCCCATTCTTGTGTTTTCAGTTTTACCCCTTTCCTAGGATTAGGGAAAAGGGAAAGACAACATTCAGGTTTGATTTTCCACACCCTGACAGCAAAGGGAATTTGTCCAGCTCAGTAAGGACCATACAAAACACAAATCCAGACCACACCATACATACTTCTGCACTTTGTTTTCCACTGAGTGATGCTCTTTTTTTTCTGTTTCTGGAAAGGGGAAGACAATGGGTGAGCTGGGAATGCCCAGTGCCCTGGCTCTGAACAAGGGCAATTTCTCTCTAAAGGGCTCTATAAATACGTGGCACAGGTGGAGTTTTTATAACTGCACAAGTATATAGCTGCAGCTTATTTAATGTTGCTATGAATAGAGTCAGAATAAATAGGCAGGCAGACATAATAATTTCTCATAATTAACTTTTTTGTTTACAATGTTCTAAAAAGAACAAACACAAATTTATCACTGCCAGGACTGCCAAAATTATAGCAAAAAGTTGTCACCAGAGCTAAAAAAAATTTTCAGCCTTGGGGATTAATTTTATAAATTACAATTTTAAGGAGATAAATCCTATGGTTTGGCTGTTAGGAAGAAGATGAGTTTTCAGAGTAGTAGCTTTGCAGGTTCATAGGACTTGGAGGACTGGTGTTGCACATGTCGTACCCACAGGAAAATATAAGGGCCACCACAGATGGAGCAACTTGAGATGTCACACAGGACTCCGAAGAAACTTTCCTCCTCTGGCATCACCCATTTTTTGTTTCACTGCTAAACCAGCTTTCATAGAATCATAGAACTATCACAGAATCACAAAATCATAGAGAGACAGAATCATAAATCACAGAATGGTTTGGCTTGGAAGGGGTCTTAAAAGCCACCTTCCAAACCCCCTGCCATGGGCAGGGACACCTTCCACTAGACCAGGCTGCTCAAAGCCACATCCAACCTGGCCTGGAACACTTCCTGGGATGAGCTTTCCTCCCATTACCTTTCAAGGCTGTAAAATAAATGCATGACAGGTAAAAATCAATTTTAATCTCCAAGAGAAGGCACTTATGTAATGGGTTGCAAACATTTCTAAGACCACTGAAATATTGCCATGTCCAAGGTTCCTGCCATCTACCAAACACTTATCTGCATGGAACAACCAAAAACCTTTCCTGAGGATGGGTTCTGAAAGCCAGGCAGATTTCCCTCCACCCAGGGATGATCCAGCCTGTGGGATAAGCGGAAGGGGAGCTCTGGCAGCTTGGCCCTGAACCGTGCCCTTACTCGACAGGGGAAGGACAAAGATCCAAGACCCATCCTTCGTTGGCAGCCTTGCCTGTTCTAAACAGCTTGTGCTGAGCATTTTGTGACTCACCCATGACATCTCCCAAGTTGTCTGTATCTGATCTGCGCTAGTAAAAATCAGCATGACAAAACAGTGCCTTGTATGTAAATAGCCAGAGGTTTTTCAGAGCGGTCACCGAGTTTATGGTGCCAGAGTGGTTGTTCACACTTCACCACTTGGTTTCCACTGCAGCCTGTAAACTGACCATGCAAGTGGCCAATTGAAGGCACTGTGCTAAGGGCTGAGGAGGCTTTTGATAATGACTAGAGAGCACCGAAGTGAGAAAGTTAAAAGGAATTCCCTGAAACGCTGCAGCTCCCTTTATATGACACAAAGTACTGTTGCTTGCCAAGCACAGATGAGATTTTTAATGCAGAAAACCCAGTGTGAAGCTAAAAAAAACCAAAACAACCCCACCAAAACAAAACCACCCCAGTTCTCCTTCTACTAAATAATCTAAAAATGGATGGCAAAGTTGTAATGCCAAGCTACTATCAGGAAATACAATACACAAAAAAGGGAGACAGCGCAATTTCTGTTCCCTGCATGTGAGTTATGATTCCCAGACTTCAGACAAGAAATATTTCCCTGAACCATTCAGTTTAAAAATTCAATCACTTAAAAATATCATCCAATAAGTGTCTACCAGCAGTCACTTCAGGCGAACAATTACTTAATGCAAAACAATGTTGCTTGCTTACATCATAATTTTCATCCTAAATTCTAAGGCCAAGTTGAATGGGGCTTGGAGCAACCTGAGATAGTGGAAGGTGTCTCTTCCCATGGCATGGGGTAGAATGAGATGGGCTTTAAGGTCCCTTCCAACCCTAAGCATTTCATGATCATTTCATGATCCTAAACACCATCCAGTCCAGCACCCTCTAATGGTCAGGGTCACCTTTCACTATCCCAGGTGGCTTCAAGCTTCATCTAACCTGACCTTGGGCACTTCCAGGAATGTGGCAGCCACAGTTTCTCTGGGCAACCTGTGCCAGGACCTCACCACTTTCAGAGTGAAGAATTTCTTCCCAATATCCCATCAATCTCTTTTTGTTTAAAGCCATTCCCCCTTGCCCTACCACTTTGTACCCTTGTCCAACGTGCCTCTCCATCTCCTTCAGAGCCCCTTTAGGTACTCTAAGGTCTCCCTAGAGCCTTCTCTTCCCAAAGGGGAGCAAGAGCAAGGTGCAGCTCTTCCTTCCTGAATGCCCAATCAGACTCCATGAAGGGTGGTGAGCACCAAAAATGTAACTCAGCTGTGGCTGTGTGGTGGGGATAAATGACTGATAATGACAAGCACTAAAAAATCATGCCAGGAAGGTTTGAACCTGGGCAGTTTAACTCAACTTTTTGACACTAATATCCCTATGCTTTTAGCTCCTTGTTTCCAAGTCATAGTCTTCAAAATAAGTTCATTAATAAATCAAAATTTGTGAGACATGAAGATTCTGGGTTTGCAAGAGCATGAGGTCAGTCAGCTTGGGGCTGAACAAAACAAAATGAGGAATGGGTTGCTCAATTATTGAACAGCCTCTGTACTGGACACTGAAAGAGGCAAGACTCCTGACAAAAAAAGGTGGTACATGACCAGATTTTAGTTTCAAAGCAGGTTTGATCGAGTTTTTCCTAAATTCTGAGTGCTGGATTGACCTCAGGTAACTTCTAGTGTAATTCTGTATGTGTACATGCAATTGCATTTTATTACAAATCATACTATTTTATTGTGGGTAGTACCCATCCTCTGACTTCCCAGCCTATGTTGACCTCCACTATCGTTCATTAACAGTGTTGCATATAGGTTAAATAAAGTGATTTAGTGATGTTTGTACCAATTACCATATTCCAGACTCAAACTGGTTGCTAATCAGGTTACCTCTGAAGTACAAATCAGATCTTTATCAGCTTAAAGGTATTTGGCAAGTGTCAATGCCACTTGGTAAAACTCGGTGGTTTCTGTGGAGCTACTATTTAAATAATTTTTCATTATCTCTGCAGCCACATCTGTTTGTTTCCAGTGCCTTCAGGAAAGGTGTTTGTAGTGCTGGCTGGGGCCAATACAGCTGGTGAATGTCACTGAGGGGAAGGGTGCCTGTGAGAAAAAAGGGATGAGAAGTACAACCTGCAGGATGAGCATCCCTTAGACACAGGAGAGACCCCGACCCTGAGGGGATCTCCTTAAAGAAGATTAGAAGGAATGTCCAGCCATGCACCTCTGACTGACAGCTGCTTGGCAAACTTAAGGGCTCACCCACGAGAGCATTTTTGAGCTTTTGGTGGACGAACCTTTTATAAACTCTTTTTCTTGGCCAGATCGTAACTGGATCCCCGCTCTGGATCCCTTTCCAGGGTGGGGATGGTCCCAGGCCCTTCTCAGGGCTCCTTCATCAGCAAGCCAAGGCTGCTCCAGAGCCTCTCCATGCCTAGTATCAGCACTAAAACCCAGCACTGTAATGGCCCTTTCCCATCCCAAGCCCATCCTGGCCTTGTGGCAGGGCAGCCCCAGCAGCCAGAAAAGACTCAGCTCCTCCACCAAGAGTGAGTACCACTGCTCTGTCAGGCCTGAACACCCCTCTCCTCTTCCTTCTGGAGGGATGGAGGCCAACTGTGCTCCAAACCTTTCCCCTTTCTAGGAATGGGCATGTCACAGCTCCTCAGTGCTCACCTTCCATCCCGAATCCTGCTGCGAGGCACCCCTAGGCTGCTGTGAGCAGGAGCTCAGCCAGAGAGGTTACACATTAACCCTGGCAGTTAGTTCCCTATCTCCCCTGCCTGCCCTCACTCTGGAGCCAGAGTGTCTTTCTGTCGGTCCCTTTCCTTCCATGAGCTTTGAGATAAGGGCTGATCTTCCCGAGAACAGGCGCTGCAGTAACCCACGGGTTACTCCCGTGCAATGACCCCGGGGCTCCCGCAGTGCTTCCTCCGGGAACCCGGGCAGGAATGACCTGCCAACAGAAAGAACTTTAGCTGCAATTTATTGCTGCTTTTCCACAGCCCCTAGGCAAGATTACCTTGCTTTTCGCTTTGGCTTTGACCTTCCTCTGCCAGGGCAGGGTGACTGGCACTGCCTTTCCCCAGAAGCCCTGCCTGTGCCTGGCTTCCTCCTCACATCAAGCCCAGAAACATCCCTCATCCAAGCCAACACTCTTCCTTCTTCCACATCCTATTTTGACGCGTATACATACTCCTCTTTTGATTTTCTACCACCTTTCCTGATGGTTTTCAGTTGTGTTCTCTCTGATTACCTTTCATTTCTCTCCCAGTTTTTCTACACCCTGAACTTTTTTGTATAGATTTTATTCTGGAGACCTTTTGCACCATATTAAGGCCAAAGACACCCAAGAACAAAAACACTTAAGCTTTACACAAGCATTGGCCTGGACCTGCCAGTTGGCCAGGCCGGGTCAGAAGAGCAGTGATGCAAACTCTGCCAACGTGGGAGTAACTTCTACCTGCACCCAACCACATGACTTAGATTTCTTCTGAGATTTGTTCTCAGATTTAACATTTGCAGATGTTAATATGCACAGACTGCCTGCTAAGTTCTGGTCAGGGTGGGTTTATTTTCACAGAATCACAGAATGGATTGGGTTGGAAGGAACCTTTAGAGGTCATCCAGTCCAATGAGCAGGGACACCTTCAAGAAGATCACATTCCTCAAGGCCTTGTCAAAACTAACCTTGAGAGTTCCCAGGAATGGGGCATCTACAGCGTCTCTGGGCAACCTGTGCCAATGTTTCACTACCTTCATTTTAAAGAAGTTGCTCCTCGCATTTAGTTTGAATCTATCCTGTTTAAGTTTAAAACTCTTTGTTTCTGCTGTGGTCAGTATCTGCATCTGCCCTTAGTTTTCATCTTCTGCAGTAGATTCTCCTTTTCAGTTTAGCACAGAGCTTTAGCACATATGACTTGCCCATATTTCATTTTCACCTATGTATCTCCTTTCTCTCAGTCCTTTGCAGTTTCTCTCCCCAAATCTCAGGGCTGCAGGGGTGACCAAGCAAATTTTCAGCCAGCCATGGCCAATCTCAGCCTGTGAGGAGTTCAACAGATTCCTCTGAGGAGCAACATGTACCAGTCACAAACTCTGATGGAAGGAGAATTAGAACACCGAGTGGCTGATTACTAGCCAGAAAAGCATAAAAAGCAGGTTGTTTATGCTCCTTGATAAGTTATCAGATGTGATTCACTGGGCTGTATCTGCTTTGGCAATCACAGCATGGGCATTTCAGCACAGGGTTTTTCAACCTTGTGCTTGAGGTGCTCAAGGAAAGGCACTTAGGTGTTTATAGAGCTATGTAAGTTATAAATGGAGCTGTGATAGTCTCATGCCCTGCAGAGAAGATATGCCCTGATGGAATAATCACAGCAATGTGTGTTTTCATCAGAAAGATATCTATATAGATGGCCATCTCACGTGGCTTTGTGTTCAATAGGGATTGATAGTGATTGTGTTGGAAAGAATCTGATTGCTGCTGAAGTCAGATCTATAAAAGGAAACCCAAGAAACCACAGAGTAAGCTAAACTGAAAATCTTTGACCTTGAAGGTCAGAAATTTAGCATCTTCTGCAAATCTTTAGAAATACAAGTCACATTGAAGGCAGTGATTTAAAATTAATTCTTGCTATTTCTCTTGTTCATTTAAATATACACATAAACAGAGATACAATTTAAATTATATAATATGTAGAATAAATATATAATATATAATATATAATATATAATATATAATATATAATATATAATATATAATATATAATATATAATATATAATATATAATATATAATATATAATATATAATATATAATATATAATATATAATATATAATATATAATATATAATATATTATATATTATATATTATATATTATATATTATATATTATATATTATATATTATATATTATATATTATATATTATATATTATATATTATATATTATATATTATATATTATATATTATATATTATATATTATATATTATATATAATTAATATATAATATATAATATACCATTGGCAAATAATTAATGGAGTTGATGTTTTGGATTAATGGCTAGTAAATAGCAAAGAATGTAACTTCATGGAATAAGATGATCACATGTGATTATTCATTAGGGTGTACTAGACTAGAGCTTATTCGGTAAATGCTGTGATTTTGGAATAAATTTTAGTCCAAACTAAAGGAGTAAACACAAGCACAAAGGTTAATGTGATGAAAGTCTACAAAAATATTCCCTGAGATTACAAATTCAGACATTTCATTTCAATCTTGGGTTTTTACACTTTTTATTACCAAATTAAAACCACAATGGCAATGGTCACATTAGAAATAAGACTGTAATTACCATGCTTCTAAACAAAGGCCTCCTATGCAACCTGGGTGACTATAATAAAATAATTATCACGTATCATTAGGATTTATTCAGGATCCTGTAAGCCTCAGTTTACTCTTAAGTCACAAGTGTGCAGCAAAATGAGCAACAGGAATAATATATTTAAAGCACTTTGCAAATAAAGGCTGAAAAATCACCGAATACCTGTTCAGGTTCATCTTGGGTAAAAAGGAACTCCTGGTATTCTGTGCTTGCAAGTCAGGTGAGAGTGAAGTAGTGATCTCACAGAATGAGGGAAGGCATCTGCTTGGAAGCATTATTTTAAATTAGTTTATTAAAATATTAACTTAAAGCTCAATTTTTAAATAAGTTCTGCTCTTCTGCTTAATGATGACAGAAAATAAATAAGGCTACCAGTGCAGTCACTGAATGGCCCCACTGAATTAGAGTTCAATAATCATGGAAACATTCTGCTGTGATCACCTTCTGATCCTTACAGCAAGGTAAGCAGAGGCAGAAATAAGGACTAGATATACATTTAATAAAAAGCTGTGGGTGTTCATGTGGGGGTCAGAGCTACAGATTTACCGCATTCTCTTCTCTTTGTGACATAAATCTGAGGTTTCTTTCCCTTAGATATCTGGAAGATAACACTGTACAAATTTGCATTTATTCATTGTTTGCACTCTCCAGAACTTAATTAGGAAAAATACAGAAGCAAACATGCATCTGTCTTTCCAATTTGTTCTGATTCTATTCATAGGAACACCAAACATGCTGTCCCCTTGATTGTGCAGAGCCCCACTCCCTTTGCAGGTTTGCCAGGGACAGCTGGGCACTCACTGCACAGGGTGCTGTGTTAACAGAATTACCTTTGCATGTCACCATCAAAAATATTTCATTGTGTTGGTGGTAGGAGTGCACTGAAGGATATATTCCTTGATAAAAGTGAAGAGTGAATGAACCGGCAACCATAAATTCACGTTTAAGGCAGATCCAGCACAGGTTCTTTATACAGGGTCACAAAAATACAACAGCCACAGCCCTGTGAATGTGTCTGTAGGTATAAACACACATATATCCACTTAAAAACATCTCTGCTACCTATCAACACCTATTCCTTTTTTACCTGTCATGGGGATCATGAAATGTCACTGCAGTTTGTAGTTCACAATTTTTTTTCAAAATGGTGGCAAATCCTCTCAGTATTTCTCTTTAAAACATTTCTTTCTGTTGGAAGAAAATGTTCAAAAACAGTCAGCGCTAATTCATTTTATATTTGACACAAGCACTTTAAAAATTGAGTATTCTAGAAGTCTGTTTAGTGACACACAGCCTCAGGGGATTTTTGTTTCTTTCTCATAAAATTTCTTTAAATAAAACCCACTTAGGAGTTAGTGGAAATAATCAGAAAGTTGAATATAGGGGTGGGTTTTTTTTAAGAAATACAAGGCCACAACAATGTGAGTAATAAGATGATGCACAACAAAGAATAGACAGTGGTAAAAATGCTCCTTTTTTTCCTGCTAAGGAGATTACAAGATTATAATTTGTAAAATAAGCATATTCCTGTTAATTAAATTAAGGACTTGGACTGCATAAGCAAATATCAATCACAGGAGAGAAAGGAGGGGCGCTGAGTTTCACACATAATTTGTTTCTGGCTACTTAGCATGGCTATGACAGACATTTGCTAAGTAGAAAGCAAACATTTACTATTTAGTTCTCCTTTGCAGCTAACACCTACAAGCATCTATTAGGAAAAGCTGCCTCCTTTGGCAGAGAGGACGGTTTGTTGGGAAAATCTTTCCCTGTGGTGGCTTTAAAAGAGCATTTGCTGCTAATTCAAAGATGTGGTCAGCACTGATAAATTAACAAACATACTCTTACACCTTTATAAGTGGCAGAATACTTTTATCATGCAGCCCTGATTCTGGTTTACTGAAGTGAGTAGGGATCCTTTTACTGTCTTCACTAAAGTCAAGCCCAAAATCAGATGATGGAAAGGAAATATATCCAGCATATGTGTATACATACATATGGATACATGCAGACATCCTATGGGTGTCTCCCTGATCATCCTGCTGGGATTACACCCATCTCAGACAAAATGGCAAAACAAGCCCTACAGCCCCACAGGAAGGGGAGCTCCCTTTGGGATTCATGGCTCTACACCCCACTCACATCTCTGCCTCAAACTTGCAGCCTCAGCTGGCTGCACTCAACAAGGCCCCTTGTGTGGGGAGGCATTAATGCCACTCTGCTAAATGTCAGCTTCGAGTGGCACAGCTAAAACAAAGCGGGAGGAATGCTGTGTCATGGCATGGGCTGCGAGCTGGCAGGGCACCCAAAAACAACAAAGCCACTTCAGCTGAGGTCCTGCAGGAATGTGTTCCTCGGAAGGAGAAGGGAGAGGGAGATTGGGCACACTTGGATGGGAACTAGCAGTTTGAAAACCTTTCTGAACATAGGGCGCTTTCCCGTTCTTTATATTTCAAAACTTTTAAGTCAAAAAGTGAGATTCTTTAATTTATGTGTTTATTGAAAGAGAAAAAAAAATGTTGCAATGGGCGAGCAATGTCAAAAAAAAAAGATACTAAAAGTCTTATTTAGATGGAGATTTTAGATCACCCTGAGTACCACAGAGAGATGAGCTGATGAAGGGCTGTTACACATTTTGCCATATAAATAATGTTTTAATTGTCTAAGTGTCCATCCATTGTATTTTCTTTCTATCCTGGGGCAAATCCAAAAGGGTAATTAACCACAATGCTCTTGACCAAGGGTATCAGGGTTGAGATGAGCTCAGATACTGACTCATCAAAATGGTGACTGGGATATGACACTTACTACTTGACCAGCCTTAGTATCAAAGGAAGGAAAGGGAGCAAATGTGATGCCTGTTTTCAAAAAAGGGTCAAGGGAAGGCTATGGAAAAAAACAGAAATCAGTAAATAATCAGCACTGGATACCTTTTTTGAAGCCCTAATGGGGAAAAAAAATTATTGTAACCTTTGTTTTAAAAAGTCCCTTTAACAAATATTGCCTGAGGTTGAAGAATGACTCTGCATGTTCTTTTTTGTCTTGTTCTGTAGTTATCTGGAACCAATGACAACCAAATTGACAGGATCCTTCACTAAACTCATCTTCAACCTGGCTCATTCCAGACAAACTTAGGTCCCTGCAAGTCTCCCCAGACACACTCTTTCAGTTATAGCAAAATATCTGAAGTATGTTGAACACCAAGGTTCTGTGTTTATCCCTAAATCAGATGGTTCTACATAAAACCCAATTGGAAAGCAGGAAAACCATCAGTTTGGAAAATTACGTCCTGTGGAGCAAGCTCTAATGTTTAACACAGCAACCTTAAAGCCTCAAACCTCTTGAGACAGGAAGCTGGCACCAGGCAGCATGACCAACACAGCATTTACCAGGGAAAAGGTGGCCAACTCTCTAAATCAAACAGTGTCTCAAATGCAATGGCTTTTTTTTTTTTTTTTTTTTTTTTTTTTTGGTATTTAAGTATTTAAAAAAGCAGTGATGGTCATTCCCACTTCTTGTGAGAACATGATTTTTCTTTTGAGCTGTGACACAAAGAGCTTTGCTTCTGTAACACAGTTTTTGAATTATAATGATGTTTTCTCACTCTTTCTATATACTGAAGTTGAATCTACAAGTAAAAGGTAATTAAATACAAGGTTAGAGAGACTGAAATTAGTAAGACTTGTGTCCAAACCAATCCCAGCACATCTCTTTTGATTTCCAGGATACTCTCAGTTCTTTCATGGTGGGCTGGAGGCACCTGGCGCCAACAGCCAAGCCTTCCTGAGTTCCTCAGTGGGGCTTGAATGGAAGTCCAAGAACAAATGCTGGATCCTGGCCCTGGGCATCCCTACAGCAACATAGTAAAATCTGTGGGGCCAGATTGCTTATTCTTTGAAGGTGAAGAGGAAATTAATGAAACTATCACCAAAGCAAGGTAACAACGTACAATTTGAGGCAAGCTGAGGAAGAAGAGTGACCTTTGTGAGTGATGTGTATCCTGCTGGCCTTTTGTAGAGTCAGCTGCAAAGCCTGATCATAGCAAGGTGTCCAGGCTTCCAGATGTGCAGGTGCAAAGCCCGCAGACATCAAAAGCACTGATGTTCACATCCATTACCTGAGCACCACCCTTCTGTATTTCAAAGGGAAACCAGCTGAACTTTCCCTGTAATCACTATCTTGCAGCATCCCTTTAATGAACCAGGTTGTACAGGACCTTCATGCCAGCCAAATAAAGAGGGTGCTGGTGTTTTATTTTCCTCTGCTAGGACCCCTCACAGCCCTGCTCTTTCTGTGGGGAATTCACCCAGGTTATCCTGCAGCATGAAGAGAGAAAAGGCAGAGCCAGCAAAGCCACCACAGGGTATGGTGGGCAAAGCTGTGGTCATGAATTGGAAATGTTGGAAGAAGGCCTGCGCTGAAATCTCAGGATAAGGGGAAGCACGAGCTGACAAACTCCTTGCAACTGCATTAGGCATTTTGTAATTTGGTTATGTTGTTTTCTGAAGTTTAAGAAGCCACCCCTTAGCTCAGGGCGATTGAATGTGCCATGACAGCAACACATGGGATTTAATAAATTGCCCACAGAGATTTGATTACTTCAACTAATTAATTAACATGTGATTGCTTGTTCAAACAGTAGTCAGTGGAGACTTTCTAATATGAACCTAAGTCTGTGACTGGTACCTGTCTCAAAGTGAAAAACTGCTGAAATTTCTGTGTTTAGGATGTGCACATACACAGTATTTCCTCCCCTTCTGGATGAGTGGATCCCTAACTCATACCATGGCATTTCTGCCTTGGGTGAGTGACCTACACATTTTAAAAAGGCTCTGTGCTGTGCTTCTAAAGAATTCTTGATCAACCACCCACACAAACAATATTTTTCCTCCAGGGTGTGCACAGAAAATAGTTTGGCCATTTTATTTGTAATGGTCAGTAATTCAGTGGGTTAAAAGACATGAATGGGTGCCTCTATGTCACTTTATCTTTTCCTTTGGTACACTACAGTAGCAGAGAATCAGAGGGTTTCTGATTTAAGGCCCACAGGAGCCTTAACAAAACCCACATGAAGTCTAACCAAACTATTGAGAAAGTATCTTCTCCCATGATTCTGTGGTTGAGAAATTAATTTCAGAATTAACTCCTACTTGCTGTATAGCATTCCAGAAAGCAGGCTCACTCTTTCAACTCTGTTTGTCTCTTCTCTAGTCCCACGAGTAACTCAAAACTGTAAGCCAGCTATAAACAGGGCATGTTTCTGAGATATTGTGACCTGCCTCATGTCTTTGTTATGACTTTGAGCAATTTTCAGTTTTCTGGCTGGGAACTCTCTAATTTTCCCCATAGGGAATTCAGGGGTTTTGCCATACATTTAATCTCTTTTGATCCATGTTTTGGTTTTGATTTTACCTAGCAGCCTGCTTTGCATTATTACATTGCTAGCTTTTCCACAAGAAAATAATCTCAAATCAGTGATAATCCCCTCTATTCTTCCTTAGACCTACTCTTCAGAATCAGAGCAATATGGATTTAGATTTGGAATTACCCCACCTGTTGTATGTCACAAAAAAAAAAAAAAAAAAAAAAAAAAAAAAGAAGACATATGATAGCGTGGATATCCTGAATTACCCTATAATTTTCCTGGGTGCTGAGGACCCAGCATTCACACTGGACATGGCTGTAAGGCTGAAGGGAGTTGCTTCAGGTAAGGTCTACCCTGATCCCATGGACTTAGTGGCCATTGAGGCTAGCACTATGTCAGGGGACCTCAGTGAGCACAAATCCAGGCCTGGCTTATTCCAAAGAGAATTCAGTCCCCATGTTCTGATGCCATTTACCCCTAAAAGCAAACTAAAGCTCAGCAAGAAGGGAAGTATTTTCCTTCAAACCATTTTTTTGACTCAAGCTTAAATGATGCCAGAACAGACCTTTTTGCTTCTGCTGCACAGAAACAAAAGTCTAGTTTCACTAGGCTGTAGAGTCACCCACATCAGCTGGAGTAAGTCAATCCACTCTTACCTGCAAGGATCAGTCCTGAGCATCAAAAGGTTATTTATTTTCCATACTTGGTCCCTGTGTTTTGTGTTTTAACTACTACTAGAATGAGTATTAAAATCAGGTGGTTTTACATCCATTAATCTCCATGGTTAGGACCTGGAGAGGTGGCTACAGATCATCCATAGCTCAGCATTAATATCAACACTACATAAATGCAACCTGATGAAATATGTAAGTTACAAATAATATGTAAATTCTAAGCACTCCTTGAAAACTGTGGAAACAGGAAATGTTTAGCTCTCTACAAGCAGCCACTGTCTGGCTCACAAACAAGCCTGCAGTAGCCATTTAAAGAACGTTGCAAACCCTTTAGACAATGTGCATTGTCTAAAATTGTCTAAAAGAAAGCACTGAAGAATAAATGCAGCAGGAAAAAGTAAACGCATTAACTGACTTTAATGCGGATAACAATGGTGGCACGGGGAGAAATTCTGTTCCAGAAAGGTCATTCCTTTGCCTCTGCATTCCTTCCCCAGATTTACATGATGCTCACTGGATTCATCAAAGGTCTTTATTATTCGCCCTTGGCACGCATGAAACAATCACTTTCAGATATAATGACCTAATTACTCAAACAAGACAAATAAAAAATAATTTTTAAAAAGGCAGTTATTTACTTCAGACATTGGCATTGAGCAGCTCTTCAGAAAAGCCAATTAAAGGACTTGCAGCAGGGAGTTAAACCTCAAGAACCAGGATCCCCTAAAAGGGTGGGGTTTGATGACTACAAGCACTGGTGATGATTCCCTGCCATTCTGACTTAGGCTGTCCCAACTTGAACTCCTCTCCTTATGGACCAGAACTGCACAACAAAGATGTTTTCACCACCTTTCTCCCCCAGCTTCCCTGTGGTCAATCCCAGATCAACCTGCATGCCCAGGGCCAGCCAGGGGCTTTTAGTGACTCTGGGACCTCTACACAACATCTACATGAGCCAATTTTACCTTTAGAGATAATTTCTGCTTCCTCTGTGTGTATTTCTACTTCCTGAGCTGAACAGAAATCAGATGCAACAAGAGAAAACTTTGGACTGAATATTGGTAAATGAAGTCATAACCAGGGTCATTTGTTACTAAAGAGAAACCTGGTCCAAGAACTACTATGGTTCCTTGTATTGTTCTGTAGGATGGCACATTAGCAATAAGGTAATCACTACCAGTAAATGTCCCAGTCAGGCAACGATTCATTTGGCACCCACATTATTGCAGAAAAAAAAATAGATACTGGTTTCATGATTATGTTAATGATGATGCTGTGCCATTTTCATAACCATATAAATTGTCTCAATTAAAAAGAATTGATTCTGGGGACAAGAATCAGAATATGAACTTTTGTGCTTCTCTGCCATTTCCCCTAGAGACATGAACTTTATTTGCTGTCCCAGTACCTCTGCAAGTGTGTACCTCATCCAGTGTCAGGAAATGTTCCCAGATATTATGCTTGAGCCTGTTCTATTCAATGTACACTGTTATAGAGAGATCCAGCTCATTTCCGAATTGCTAAACATTTAACAAGCACTGGCAAATGGAAAGTTTAAGCCCCAGTGGGATTCATATGTGTCTAACCCACAAATAATTGTGTGACACCAGAACGTTTATTATCTCCGAGCAGAAGTGAAAAGTATATTTCTTAATAGGTTCCCCACCCTGGGCAAGCCTTCCTTTGAAGAGGATCTCTGTGGTAATTGATGTTAATGAGCAGCAAGCCAAGGAGAAACACTGGGTTACCAGGTAGGAAGCCCCCCCAGGAAACAATCTAATTACTCTCCAAAACAAATTACTTTCAATCACTCTGCAACAGATAAGATCGGTGGAGGGGGCTCAAGCTGATGACAGCTGGAGACTGAGGCTTCACAAGTTTATGGATTGATCGCTTTTCTCTTTGGTCCATTTTGTTGAATGACAATGGAGTGACAGAAAACTGGAGCCAAGAGCTGAGCTCCCTTTCATTTCATTCAGATGAATGCCAAGGACCTGCCAGCTCCGTGCTCTTTGCTGGGCAGCTCATTGATCTGAAATTGGAAAGCTGGAGCCATGTGTGTCCACAGATGTAAAGGGAACAAGAGTCTCTAGAGGAATAAATGTGCAGCCTGGGGGACTACAAAGTCCACTGCTTGAGCATCTTGTTATGTGAGCAAGGGAAAACATGACATTGCTGCTTTTATTTTCATGCTCATAAATTTGAAAGGCAAAATCATGCCTTCATTCTCATGAAGCCTTAACAGAACTAAACTACAAATATTAATTGAACTTGAAGCTCTACAGGGAATGTAAGTCAGGAAGTTGGAGTGAGGGTTGAATGACTAATCAATGGGGTTTTATATCTGCTACTTGCTGTGCAAAGGGTTGCCACTACTGCCTGTGTGTGTGAGAAAATCTCATAAATCTGGGGATTACCCTCTTTTGGGAATGGAGTGCTGGTATTGACATGGGAGCCATGAATTGAAAGGGTTTGTGCAGGGCTCAGTCACAGTTCTGTTGTTCTCAATATCATTGGTATTGGCTACTCCCTTCTTTAATATACAGCTGATGGAACATCTGCCTAGCTGAGTCCAAACCACACTGGTGGCAATCTGTGGCCTTTTATCCAGGGAATGGAAGAAAGGTCATCTCCTGCCTTGCAACAGCAGCTCTTCCTTGGAGAGAGGCTGCAGTGGCAGCGACCAGTAGCTGTTTTGTGACAGGTTTTATCTGCTGGAGGCCTCTGATAAAGAGCAATAGACAGGTCTCAGGGAGCCTTTGTTATTGATTGAAACCTCGGTGCCCCACATAGGGAGAGAAATTCCTGCCCTGCTCTGGAAATGTCCTGAAACAGGTTAAATTCTGAATTAACTAGGGGGGGAATGTGTGTGTGTGGTGTGTGTGGCCATCTTTGTAGCCCTCTTGGCAAAAGGAGTGCCCAAATCAATAGAGCTACAACCCAGAGTGTATGAACTGCACACTGATCCATGTGAAAGAGCCATCGTGGACTCCACTTTTCCGTCCTCAGCACAGCACGTTGGTCTGCTTTGCTCAGATCAGCAACTGAGGGCTCTCTGCCTCTGGCTGTCCAAGGATCTTCCTGGTATCTCCAGACATGAAAGAAACAGAGGCAATGAGGCTCTCACTTCCCGCTTGGAATGTTCAAGGAATTTTGTTTCCAGAAAAAGGAAAACAAATTGAACATGTGTCTGACATAAAAATATTTGGTGTTTAAAAAAGGTAAAATATAATTGTTCTGACCATTGTATGTCTGATCACAGTTGCAAACACACATAAAAAACATTGAGTTTAATTCTGCTTCCTATAGCAAGTCAACGTACGTATCACACAATAGCCAAATAGTGGGGGATTCTACATTCCTTCCAGTATTTGTGATGCTTAGGTAGATACATACCTTGTGGTAATGCAGATACTTCATTTTACTTTCCAATGGTGTTTCAGATTTTATCTCTTGATGAAACAAATTATTTAGTGAAGCAGAACTACTTTTGGAGTAAGACATCCATTACTCACTCGTTTCCTTACTAGTCAGATGCGTAAAACCTAAGTGAACTTGAATTACTTTCTAAAGACCATGCAGGCTCTTTCCATGCTGATTTGTTCTGCTTACTTTCAAATGGTCTTTTAATTGGCCATTAAAGTAGGAAATTATGGCTGATTAGAATCAATCCAAATGCAATATTTTGGATACCATTCTTTTAGATCCCATCTTACTTCTGCTTTGTCAGCTAAAGGTCACATTTATCTCCATTGGCAGGATGCTTCAGTAACCTTTGCCCTTCAATTCTTGACCTCAAATGTCCCACAGCCACGTCTGGTGGCAGCAAAGGGGACCAGTTGCAATAAGTAACATCAGAGAAAGTTATTCAGTTTCCTAATTCATAGCAAATTGTGCAGTTATGCCCAGGCTATGCTTTAGGCTTCATTTCAGATGAAAATTACTTCACATGACATCCAAGAGGAATAACAATTTATTTATAATCTTCCTCTCTCTTGATCAAAGTCATTGTAAAGCTTACTACATGGTTGTCACCAATGTTAAGGATGGAGTCTGGGGGTCTTCTGAGAAAGGACACAAGATATCATTGCACTTTCTAAAATCCAGTGAAGTAATTCCATGTACTATACAGATTTTGGAGTAGTTGCATGAGAATTTTTTTCCCTAAGATATTTCTCCAGGGTACAACCCAGAGTGAAAGGTTTGACTTCTGTTGACTCAGAGGAATCATTTTGTTCTCTATAAGCTGAGGATATGTGTGTGTGCAAAATATTAACAGCCTTAAATCATTAAGAAACTTTGTACTAAGTTTTTGAGTTTACATTTGTTCAGACTGTTTCATAAAGGTGACACTGTTTCTGTTCTTCCTGCAGTATCATCATAATCAAAGGTGATGACAGCAGGTGAATAATCACTCATGGACTGAATTTGATAATCATTTACATCTCTTAACAATTTATACAGTTCTGTTGGTGCCTTGCAATTCCTAGTAGTGATAAGCAGCAGTGTAGCATGAAATACACAACAAGAAGAAAACTGTGAGTTTTAGCTGGCTTCCTTAGCTCCCTTTCTACCTCTTTCACTCCACAACATGGTAAATTGCTGTAATGTGTTCAGCATACACTCATTTTTATCTGATTTTCATCAAATATTTGAAGCCTAAATTAAAAAAAAAAAAGTCACAGCAAAAGCAGAAATTTCTAAAGCAGAAATTCCCCAGACAGGTACAGTTCTTACCTTTCACGTCATTCAGTCTTAAGAGGACTGAGCTATCCAGAACTGACCTGTGTAGGGACAAACTGTCCCTGTAGAGTGGTCTGATTATTGGCATCACATAAGCCATAACAACTCCCACAGTTTCTCAGTCGAGCCTAATTGATTCTAGCTAAAACACCACTTAGATGGTCATAAGCATAATAAATGCCTTTAATGATATAATTTGTTATCATCTTCATGACTGTAAGACTTTGTAGTATCAATTTTACTACAATTCAGAATTATTATCATAGGCGTTTTTGAGAAAACATCTGTTTTTAAGCAAAGGTACAGTCACATTTCTGAGGTGGTTTAACTTCAAGGGAAAGGAAGGATTCAGCATCTCACCAAACAGACAGGCAGAGCTAAATCCCTTTCATACTGCTACTTCTTACTTCTGACTCCCAAAAAGCCATCACTTTAGTTTCCCTGGCTCAGTGTCCTTCTTAACAAAGCACCTCCAGGGAAAGTTAGACCTCTGTGGGACAAATTCATCCCAGATTTCACTCAGTGAAATGGTTCTGGGGTCAGGTTTGTTTTAATGGGCCTGTATCGGTCTTATTGCCGAAGTCTTTGCAAATCCTGGCATCCTGCTATGTTCTTCAGGAGTGATTCTGTGGGAATTGTCACTACATCAGGCTGAATAAGACCACCTGGTTAATTCTGCCTGTCCCGATGTATTTGTACAGGACCACACCTCTAAGTATGCACTCTAGCAAATTTGAAGCATTTCTGCAGTCTGTATATTTCTTCTTCTACTGTTCTCCATCTATTAAATTAAAAATATTTCCAGTGAAGCTGGAACTTGTCAAAAAGACAGGATTATTTAGTCACTGTCAGGAAAAGAATACAGGGAAATGCTCTAAGAATACCATGTGTGACTGAGAAGCTGATGATCTAGAGTCACCCTCTTCTAGTAAAGCTTTCCTCATGGTTTCCACAAACACATTGTGCAAACAAAATCCAGGGGCATTACTCCCTAGATCAAGCTGGAAATCAAAGCGTAACCTCTTGGCAAAGACATCTGCTATTATTCATTTCTGTTGCAAGATGAATGTTTGCTCAAAACATAGGAAAAAACCGTAAGAAAAAAAATCAGCTTTGGTTGGTTTAGTGTCAATAAGGTGCTGGAGAAGCACTGTACCAAATATGATCCCATAAAATCAGTAAGGTTTCTTCCATAGAGGAATTATGAACGATTTCATAGCACACAGAAAAGATAAGGTGGATTACATACCTCTAAAACATGAAATAATGGCTTGCAGTGATTTAAAAAAACCCCACACATTTAGGCTATTTGAAGCTGATGGGAATTTTGTGAGCTTTAGAGCAGACCTAACCAGAAGATATCCTTTGACTTTGCAAGCTTGAAGTTGATTGCAGGCTCAGTATTGCTCTCTGGAATGCATTGACTGATAGCAAGAGCTGAGGAATCATTAGATAACAGAATGGCAAGAGTTATTTGAAATTGGTTGTCTGGCCGTGCTCGTTGGGAAGAACCAGCAACAACACATGCCAATTACAGTAGCAACAATCTCCGCAGCATGTTGGCCTTCCTTAGCAGAGTTACTTTAGAAGCAGAACTCCTATGGAAGTGGATCATTTGGAAAATCTGTAAGTATCTGATGCATTTGAATCCTACAAATTCACTGAGGACTGTGGTATAAGCGGAGAGACTCAGTGAATGCTTGTCCCATTCCCATCCTATGACATCCTGTCAGTGGGTGTGTGCAGCGGGAGCTGTGGAATCTCAATTCTGCACTCATTCACAGCCCGGAGAGAAATATTGTCACCTCCATGCCTCTTGGATTGCAGAAGCAGCTGGGAAGCAGAGTAGTCCCTGACATATGGTGGAGTAACCTCTCCTTCTTAGGCAGGTTTTTTAACTTGTGCTGTGCTGATAAGGCTCTTTATAGAACAAGTTCATGCTCAAATAACTGCATATCACAGTGTCCTGTGTCTTCACTTCTGCCTTCCCTCAATCTCCTGACATATTCTTCTCCGACAGAAGCAAGAGAAAAGGCTGGACTGCTTTGCTGGCTCTCTGCCATGGGTAAAATATTTTTCTTTTCTCTGTCACTTCTGGGATGACTGGCAGAAACTACAGCAGAAACCAGAAACCAGCGGCATTAGCGCTGACATCTCCAGCCCTGCCTGGAACCTTACTGCCCTCAGAGTATTTGCAGCTTCTGTAATTCTCCCACCTCTGACTTCAGAGAAAAGGGGGGAAGACTGACAGATCTCTTCACAAAAGTAGTATTTGATCACATTCGTGTAATCCCAACTACAGAATCTGCAGGACGTTCCAAAGACATCCCAAAGGAAGCAGAAAATCTTCAATGTTTCTGTGATATTTCCCTCTTCCTGCAATGACTGGTACAACCCAAGCTTTCACCATGATATTCCAAAGATATTCCATAATTGAGAAAATGTCCCTTCATCCTAAACACCTCCAGTTTATCACATTTTGACCCTCACTCAGTCTTGAGTGACTCACCTGTATAATTTTTCCTTTGATCTCCACCATAAGGTAGCCTGCTATGACTAAATTTACTCTTGCCCTATTTCCTCATCATTTTTGTGGCCACCTGCCTTAGTTTCTTTTCAGTTGGTTTCAATGCTGACATTGTCCAGTGCGGCACAAGCCCTCTGTTACCCTTTTTGGTGTGTTCCAGGATCTCTGATGTTTGACTTTTGATTAAAGCTAATTTTATTCTTCCAAAACTCATTCACTTCAACTTCATTATTACTGAAAGTTGGACTTCTTGTTCTGCAGACATTACATTGGGACATTGACAAGTGCAGTGAAAATAAGTGATTCATTGCAACAGGTGAAAATGCTTTTGCAATTGTGTACTGTTTGGTCAGGAGGTATTTTTGCTCTAGAAGACTTTCCTCATGAGTTTTTGGTTGTTTTTCCTGTCCTCATAAAAGAAGAAAATCCAACACTACCTGGTTTCCTTATTGCAGGAAGCAGATCCAGCACTGGAAATGATGGTGGGATTTCCCCTATAATACATTTGTTCTGCTAACATTTTTTTTTTCCTGCAAATGCATTTGTAGGAGTATGCAAAGGCATGTGTCTATTGAACTTTGATAGAAGAGGCCAATAAATGATAAAGTTCAGTGACACAGACAGGAACTGAAATTAAAATCATGTTTTGCAACTCCTGTATTTTAATTCAGTGACATTTATAAGCTCATTTATCTCTAGCTAAAAATAAGGCCCTGAATGTGAGTTAATAATCTAGGCTTTTTTTTTTTTTTCTTTACAGAGTCAATAAAGAAATGAACACTTCCAGGGTATGTTTAACCCATATCTCTTCAGCAGCTCTTTTGTGATGGGATTGGTACTATTCAGTCCAATTAAGTGTTTGCAGGCACTTTCCTTGGTCAGGGACTACAGGGGAACCTGGACAAATTATTTAGGTTGAAACATTCCCCTAACAAGAGAGGTCATTAAAAAAAAATTAGTTAAGTGCTTAAATTTTGTTTTAATTTGATTAGACAAACTCTGTAACATCAGCAACAATTAAAATAATTATTAAAGGCTCTCCATCAATTGTTAAGAAATTCTCCTTTATAGCCAGCTTTTTCACTGATTTGAAATATCATTTAGTGCAAATGATTTGTCCTTTCTGCCTCAATTTTCGATCCCCACAGAGAGCAAGTTTCAAGCATCAATTCCTTATGCCTTGAAAGAAGCTTGAACTTCTTGATGAAGAAAATAAAACTTACTATCATTTTATTGTTCCCACTAGAGTATAGCAGAAGAAGTGATCATAAAGTAGCTTCTATTCACTGAGAGGCACAGAAAAATTGAGATAAAGCCTTTCAGATTCATTTCAGAACATAACCTCTGTGTGTGTGGTGGTGCTCAGTACCTTCAAGAATGTCAGGATGAGTTACATGCACAACTGCTGTGGGGCCCAGGGTTGCGGGGCAGGAACTGCCTTTGTAGCAGCCATGTAATAATATTGCAGAGGAAAAAAAAGAATTAGGGACTTGCATGCCTTAGTATTATTTACTGGGCTTACAATATTGTGAACTTCCGTGATATAAGAAAGACCAGAATTGGTAGGAAAGCCCACACATGATTTGGAGGATGCAGCAGGAGACACTTGGCATGAAAAGTGGTCTTTATCCTTATTAATTATTCAGCAGCCATGCAGGGAAAACCTAGGCCTTTAGTGGGTGTTTCAAGCTGATCACCAAAAAATGCCAAAGCTAATCAAAAGCAGTAGCTGCTTTTGAAGCGATTGTTGAGATTCAATCCCTTGGCAAGTCTGTTATGCAAGACCCTGATCATCCAAACTCAGACTGATCGATGTCGTTAATTCCAGTTAAACACATCTGAAGTTGCACATGATAATAAGTGCAAGATATCACCCTACAAGTCTTTGTATTTTTGTGCGGCCTTGAGGATGTGCTCATCCTCACTGAGCTAAGATTGCTCACAAATAAAAGTTTTTTGTGGGAGTGTTTGCAGGAGGGAGATGCAAGTGTAGAGACAAAAGGGTGAAAGCAAACAAGTAGAAAAATATAAATATGTGGAAGCTGACCAAAGCTTTGTGTTTCAGAGAAGCTTGTCAGGAGGTGGGGCTATGTCTTGTTTAATTGTCACTTAATGTCTTGTGGTGTTTTTTTTTTTTTTCTTTCTTTATGAATTACCAGTTTTCTTCTTTGAAATCTGAGAAAATTCCTTCAATGACCACTTCGGATGTACAGAAGAAAAGTCGGCAGCAATCCCTTTACGTATCTCTGAGATGCAAATACGTTGGAAAACCCCCAGATGTGTGTGTCTTCTCCCCAGGGGCACTCGCTGAGCGAGCTCCCTGGGAGGAGCCCATGTGGAAAAAATCCATGCGCAAACCAGAAGAAAATTTCTATCTGAAGCTTAAATCAGGCGATGCAGTTTTACTTCACTCAGGATTCCAC
Source organism: Muscicapa striata striata (assembly GCA_030060385.1). Classification (NCBI taxonomy): domain Eukaryota; kingdom Metazoa; phylum Chordata; class Aves; order Passeriformes; family Muscicapidae; genus Muscicapa; species Muscicapa striata. Next base: position 510,692 of record JAREIS010000248.1, on the reverse strand, counting down.
CCCCACGCACCCCCTCCCCAGTCTCTTTGTAAGAAATGGGAACAAATAGGAGCCGGAGAGTCCCCCGGAGCGGACCGGCTCCCCCGAGGCGAGGCAGCCGCATCCCAGGGGCCAGGCTCCATCTAGTGACACGGCCGGGGATGGCCGGGCGGAGAGCAGCAAGGAGCAGCGCCGGGGCACCCGCAGCCGCCGGTACCTGGCCGGACCGGGCTCTGCAGGGCCGGACCGGGCTGTACCGGCGCCATGTACGGCCGTGCCTGGCCGGCTGCCCGGAACCGAGATAGGCCGTCCCGCTCCCCCAGCATTCAGCCCCTACTGGATACTGGAGAGGCGAGCCCAGGTATAGGCAGCAGCTCTTTGATTTCTGAAAAGGGAAGTGAAATACAGGACGGGCAAGAGCGAAGGCATGGGCTGAGCCACGGCAGGGAGCAGGGCAGCCTCCTGCTCCTGGGCGGGCTGGGTACACACACGCCCACCCCCGGTCCTCATCCCGGCGCCACATCGGGGCTGCGGGAACGTGCAGTGCCCCGGGACCGCGGCCGGAGCCTGGAAGGAGCGGAGAGCTCGGAGATGCGGATGCGGAGGAGGCGACTTTAGGGTGTCACCCGCTCCGTATTTTCGGGAGGAGTGACTGATCCGGCTATGAAATGGACTCTATATCGGCCGGATCGATGGAGCTGATAACGGCGAGCTATAAAAAGCCGGGGGGCGGCTGCGGCCGCGCTACAGCCCCGAGGCGCCGTGCTGGGATGGGGCTGCGCCCCGCCGCACTGGCGCTGCTCGGTCTGGCGGCTGCCGCCGCCTCCGCGCTGCCGCTGCCGCTGCCCGACGCCGGCCCGCACCTCAACTACGGGTGGGGAGAGCCCATCCGGCTGCGGCACCTCTACACCGCCAGCAAGCACGGGCTCTTCAGCTGCTTCCTGCGCATCGGCGCCGACGGCCGGGTGGACGCGGCCGGGAGCCAGAGCGCGCAGAGTGAGTGGCGGCTGCGGGGAAGGGGACGGAGATGGGGACGGTGCTGGGCCGGGGCCGCGAGGGTGACACTGCTCTTCCCTCTCTCTCTCTGCCCGCAGGTCTGCTGGAGATCCGCGCCGTGGCCGTGCGCACCGTGGCCATCAAGGGCGTGCAGAGCTCCCGGTACCTGTGCATGGACGAGGCGGGGCGGCTGCACGGGCAGGTAAGCACCTGAGCTGCTGTCTCCGGGGGTTTTCCACTCTGGAACAGCGGCGTATTCTAATAATGGGGTAACAAAGCTTTCCACTCTCTCTCACCCACGTCCCCCGCCTTCTCTCCCTAGGACCTGCGGTTCTTGTCACCTTCACTGCCCGAAAGGTTGTGGGGATTATTAGAAGGCAGAAAGGAAACGTCATTTAGAAAGTAAATTATGTTTTGCGTCCTCTGCTAAAATATACCAAAAGCACAGCCCGGGGCAAAGTTGCATTTAGGTTTAAAATTCTTATCTGCTGTGGGAGACTGTGATTCTGCTGCAGAAATAGATTAAGCTCTGCCGTGTACCATGAATAATTTCTCACTGTTCAGGTCAGATATTTTGGGGGAAAAAAATTAAAAGAGATTTCTCCTTCTGAGAAGAGTTACAGGCAGCTGGTTGCCAGGCATACAACTCCCAGGAACATGGGGTTGTCGTCTCTTAGGAAGTTGCAAACAGAAAAATTATTTTGAAGGAGAAAGGATGCTTCTCCACTGCCTCACTTCTGCCCTGCTATAACAGCACACCTGTGGGACTGAGGGATTGGGGAGTTAGGTGTCCCACTGATGCCACTGGGTTAGCTTTTTCACTAGGATTAGCAACTAGTTATGAACTGACATAAACTCATTTTTAAGGCATGTGAATACATTATTCACTCTAGAATTTGGCAGATTTAGTCTGTACAGAAGCCTGAGTTTCACAGAGCCATGGTTTTTCATGATGCCACAGCAAAGATACAGCCTGATCCTTTTTTGATTACTACAGCTGCATTTCTGCTGATTTCAATCAGGAAAGGACTTGGCCCATTCTCAAAACCCACAGTATCTTTGATAACAGCAACACTGATGTTTCTGAATGCAGATACAATTAAGAATGTGAAACATAGAATTAAGCCTTTCTGAATTTCCTTGCTTTTCTGGGCTCAAATCAGTCAATGCTGAGATGAGGTGCACAGGTTCAGATTATATGGTAGGTCAATTACTAGCTTCATTCTTTAATGTTTATCCAGAACAAATCAGTCTGGATTCTGCTCCCATTGGAGCTACCAGCTGAACTTGAGCAATCACAGAATTTTAAAATGGCTCTCCTATAACACCATTTTGAAGGCATTCATATTGACTGAAACTGCATTTGTTGGTGTAGAGTATTAGATGCAGGCTGTGGTTTATTCTGAAAACACTACTGCATGTAGCTGTGCTGTCCCATCTCTGTGTTGTGGACACCTGGTGTCACCTCTGTGCTCACAGCCCAGCCAGGCAGTTCTGCAGGTAAACCTTTACCTTATCAGCACCACCGCAGGTCTGGGAGAACAAAAGGGCAAACACAGTGTCTGGAGACTGAGCCTGTGCTCCTGCAACATGGCCTGTTTTGACACTGGAAAACTGATGACTGGGGTTGGTTTCTGAATGTGCTGTGTGCTGTAGTCAGTTTAGGGGTAATGCTGAATACACTGACATACTGTGATTCCTCCTGTGGAAAAAAATAATCTGGAAATACTTTAAAAGTCTGTTTGGTACTTGTTTAAAAAAACAGACTAGAGACTATCCCAATGAAGTGAAGAGGGAAAAGTATAGCTGAGACATGGAGATTCAATCACTACCTGTTGTTTGTAGTGTGCACTTCTTGAGCAAGAAGGTCTTTTATTTCATCATCCCTTTTAGGGAGGCTGAGCACTCATAAAAACAGCTAAAAATCCTGCCCCAATTTTTTGTCTTACACGTATAGTTTTCTGAGATAAAACGTATGTGGAAGAATAAATATTCCACCATTTTATTTGGAGAAAACATTTTTTAAAATTACTTGATTAATTTAAAACATGCTTTTAAAAGATAACCAAATAATCTTTTTTTTAAGATAAATTAAATTATCTTAATAAATTTAAATTATCTTAATTTTACTCCATGTTACTGAGGGTGTCTGAGAAAGGCCTAAATATGCTCTCTGTTCGTACAGGCAGAACATTAATGTAAGGACATTTCCGTCTCTGCAGACTGAGACATAATCAGTAATTCTCTTTTATTAACCACAGGTTCAATCACCTGCAGTGGCTGAGCCTGAAATAGCACCAGAATTGAAAGCAATGCAGTGCTGGTGTAAAGATCTGGAGAGGTCTGACCTGCTGATATGGGTCTAATATATAAATATAATATATTATTTATATATATATAACTTAAGATGTTAGTGATATATAATATCTGTACAGGCCATTGCAAATGTAATCCTGTAAATTCATACCTAAGAAAAGACATTCTTCTGTACAAAATCCTAACTTGTGCTGGTATTGATTCAAAAGTTCTCATGTTAACATGAAGATGACACTTTATAAAAAGGTCTTTGGCAATTTCAGTAAATTTTGAACAGAAAAAGGAAGAAATTACCTTTTAGCAGTGTTTTACTGATTGGCCATGTTACCTTTCTACAGACCTGATCCTGAAACCTTTGCACAGGCAAATCTCTAACAGACTAGGAGTTCTATACTTGGATTAAGACTCATGAGTGCAATTAAGGACAGTTCATCTAAATCACCATTGGCATCTGAGACTCTTTTTCCCAGTGCTCAGGCCAGGATAAGTGTGGTGAAGCATATCCCAGGATTCAAAGCTTATGTAATGGGGTGGACATGGAAGGAACTTCAGGGGTGAATAGACTAGATTAGGCTAGACTAGAATAGAACAGGGACTGGAACAAGCCAGAAGGACACCCCCAATTGAGGGACAAGAGCTTTTACCATCCAAGGTTCATTTTGTGGTTGAATACAACCAGCCTGGTGGGTATATTTGTAATTCTCACTATTCCTTACTGTTCAGCTCAGATATTCCACTGAAGACTGTTCCTTTGAGGAGGAGATTCGCCCAGACGGCTACAACGTGTATAAATCCAAAAAACACGGAATATCAGTGTCTTTGAGCAGTGCCAAACAAAGACAGCAGTTCAAGGGGAAAGATTTCCTTCCCCTGTCTCACTTCTTGCCCATGATCAACACTGTGCCTGTGGAGTCAGCAGACTTTGGTGAATATGGTGATTACAGCCAGGCCTTTGAGTCAGAGGTGTTCTCCTCCCCCCTGGAGACAGACAGCATGGACCCCTTTGGCATTGCCTCTAAACTGTCCCCAGTGAAGAGCCCCAGCTTCCAGAAGTGACTGTGCTCCCACACGTTTTTACAGAAATACTGCAGAGTATTGCAGGGTTTTTAGCTTTTTGTATATGATATTTGGGAACTTTTTTGTGTATTTGAGTATGGAGCTAGCTTCATCCTTGTTGTACCTGTAAGAGATGAGTGCCAAGAGGCTGTTCTATAGTCTAATGAATTGCCTATCCATAGTTTTGTTTGGAAAAGGAGGATTAAATGGTGAAAAGTTCTTTATCAGAACTCCTCCATAGGTGGTGATAAAATAACTGAAATTTTCCTACACCAGCTTCACTTCCCACCTGTATTCACCTATATTATTCCACCTGTTATATCTGCTCATATGAGCAAATGCAGAAAACCTTTTCCTCTTCAGAGACCTCAAAACTCGAACATTTGGACCAAAACTAGATGGAGGAAAACATCTTACCAGATGTAACTTGAGTTAATGCTCTTCTTAAAAGGCTGCTAACGACATTCTGGGGAAAACTCTCTACTGAAAGCTTACTACTGAAAAAACAAATCTGGTTGTACATTGTGCTTTTTCTTCCTTAAAAAATAAGGGAATAAAGGGAAAAATTTCTTTCTTCCCTTACTGCTAAAAAGTACTTTGGGAAACATGGTCGTTGATTTCTTTCGTAGGCTAAATTATGTTCTCTGTGGCATCAGAACCATCCAGCAGAGAGTTCTCATTAAAACCAGTGAGAATTCAGTGTGTGGTTGGAAGAGTGCCCAGGGCTAGAAGTGATGTTCATCAGGTAGGGAGTGAGCAGCCCAAATGAATGTTTAAATGAAGAGTCTGTTGTATATAAGCATGTATATGTCATTAGCAGAGAAAAACACTGAGAACGGATGTATAGGTCAAATCAGTTGTAAAATAGTTTTTTTTGTTTAACCTTTAACCACCAGGAATTCTTTCAAGTCACTTCCAGGCTTGATTCAGCATCCATGGCAGTCAGTGGAGAGATGGTTCAGTGAGTTAAAAGCTGCAGAACTGGGTCAGGATTCTCCTTGCAGGAAGGGATTGTGAGTATCTCTGTCCAAGGCACCTAATGTCATCAAGTTCTCTTCTCCCTTTGAAAAGATTCAATGAAGGAATAATGAAGGTGAAGCCAAATGAAAAAAAAAAAAAGTATGGTTCAGGGATTCTACTTGTTTCTAAAGGTTCATTTATAATAGAGATTTCCAGACAAAAAAAAAAAAAACAACAACCAAAAAACGCAAAAAACCCCAAAAAACAAAAAAGCTCTACTGGAAATACCGGTGTTCTTCTAATCTAGCACTTCATTGCCAATGCAATATTTATAATTAATTTATTGAATACATACATCTGTTTATTTTGTTAGTGTTATTTATGCTCAAAATTCTATTTATATATACTTCTGAAGGTAGTTTTTTTTAGTTGTAAAAAATATTGTGAGGTTTTGTAATCAATGGAATTTTAGCGAACAGTAGCCAGTTTTTAGCCACTTTTTAAATAGCTGGAATTTTAGCCAATTTTTAAATTTCTGTGCTTTATCGGTAGTGTGATGTGTACATTTGCAATAAAAGAGAAAATCATCTTCACCACTGAAATTTTCTTGATTCTTTTGTCTTTCCCTAAGTGCCATATCCACATACCTTTTAAATACCTCCAGAGATGGTGACTCAACCAGTTCCCTGGGCAGCTTCTTGACAAAAAAAAAAATCCTGTGAGTAGAAGGCTACTCCCATTTTAGAATGGGAACCATTCTAACCAGTGCTGCCAGGGAGAAAATGGTGAGTTTTGCTGAAAAAAGATGTCAGTTTCTGGTAGGAAAAGAGCCTGAATGTTTCCATTTTTAAATGCTGTGAGTCACAGAACAGCAAATTTCTTGGCTGGCAAACATCTCCCATGATGTTTTGCCATTCTTTTTTTGTGCCGAGCCACTGCCACGCATCTGGAGGGTTCCCACTCCTTGTGTGCTGAGAGAGGTAGTTGTGATTTTCAGGTTGTCTTATTCCAAAACTTTTCAGATTTCAGGGGGTTTCATTTCCAGTTTTGATCAGTCACTATATTTTCCAGACCTTTCTTCTGATAAAACCCCAAAATACAAATGCACAGATTTGACAGGAAACATGGTAAATAATGGAGTTTGGAGGGTACATAGTTTAATTGCACCAGTGAGAGATTAAGTCTCAAGGATGCAAAGACAGGGAACCTTACATTTTGGGAGCAGCATCTTGAACTCTCTCATGACCCTATTTGCTGACACCTTTGGATTACCATCTTCCACCAGCAGCACGATGATTTTTCCTGTAACAGCATAGTTAGAGGTTAGTTCAATATTTATTCAGACAGAGGGAAGAATACCAGGAGCTAAATTAACCCACACGGCTTCCCAGAGTGCTTCAGTTTTTCGCTGGAGTTTTCCCATCCCAGCTCTGACCAAACCTGGCTATTTTGCTTATAAACTCTGACAACATCTCGGCTTGAGGTGGGAGGATAGCTGGGAAATGCTTCCCGCTGGCCTGCGACACCTGACTCGGTCAGGAACCGGGTGTGCAAAACCTCCACAAAACAGCTTTGGTTCTGTGGGAATACAAACACCTCCACCACCCCTCAGCACACACGTCCCCTGTCCATCAGAGCTCCTCAAAGACAACAGGACAATGGCGGTGCTTTCATTTGCAACAGCACATTTTACAGCCCTAAAAGATTTTTAAAGCTCAGGTGTCAAATGTCTCCTTGTGAAGTCTCAGCTGGAAGCTGTGATGTGCAAATACGGGTTGTTAGAGGAGTGGGGAGGCTGCAGGAAAGGAGATACTGAGCATCTTCATTTCCACTTGGAGGAAGTGTAAAAACCGATAAATCAATTGAAAAGTCATAGTGTCCACTTTACCTCTGCTCAAATCACTGAAACCCTGGAAAATTTTGGGGCCACTCTTTCTACTCTGCCAGTGTGCTTTGCGTATGAATGGGGAACAACATGATAAATTAAATAAAATTTCCCTTTTCTTCCTCGAAAATATACGTATTCCGACACCAGGCTGGCAGAATAGTGTGATCCAGAGCCGCATTTTCATTAAGTATCTGGGGGTTTCTTTTGACCAGTATCGATCTGTAACAACTCGTAAGTATTTTAACAGAGCAGCCTAGAACGGCACACTACAGATTAGGTGGGTATTTTCACCAAAAATATTTACGTTTTAGAATCATAGACTGGTTTGTGTTGGAAGGGTCCTTAAAGATCATTGCATTCCACGGGCAGGGACACCTTTCCAAGCTGTTGAGAGCCCCATCGAGCCTGGCCTTGGACACTTTCCAGGGATGCGGGATCCACAGCTTCTCTGGGCGATCTGTGCCAGGGCCGCGCCACCCTCACAGAGAAAAACTGTGGGCATATGCACCAAAACCACACTTCTTGAAAGGCACAAATACCAATATTATATGAAAGGAACGGGCAAACTCCACCATTCCATGAGCAGGACCCGAGAGAACGGCCTGAAGTTGTGTCAGGGTAGGATTAAGTTGGATACGGCGAAAAGGTTCCTCACCCACAGGGTGGTCGGGCACTGGACCAGGCTCCGCAGGGCACCAAAGCTGGCAGGGCTCAGGGAGCGTCTGGACAGCGTTTTGGGGCACAGGTGGGATTTCTGGGAGGCGGGGTGGGATTTCTTGGACACGGACACCATGGACGCCCCGGGCTGGGGTCCGTGGCGGCCCTCGGGCGCCCCCTAGTGGCCGCATGCCGCCATCGCGTGTGGGCACGGCTTAGCACTAGGGGCGTGGTTCGTGGTCCCAGACCACGCCCCCTCCCTCGCGCCCTCCGCTCCCGGCGTGCCCTGCGCCGCCATGGCGGACCTGTTTGATGGCATCGTGATGGCCGAGCAGAGGTGAGCGGACAGAGGGAGCCTGGGGTGGCCCGAGAGGGTCTCCCCAGCACTGCGGGGCTCTCCTGTGCCTGTGCTTCCCTGTGCTCGCCTGTGTGAGCTGCCAGGGGAGCGTTAGGGAAAGAAGGGCGAGCGCTGAGCCCGAGGAGGAGGGCGGGGAAATTCGCCTCTGTGCGCGTTCTGGGAGTCCGACTAGCGCGAAACGGCCTGAGGCTGAGTCGGGGTAAGGTTAGGTTGGATATCAGGGAACGGTTCTTCAACCAGAGAGTGGTCGGGCGCTGGAACAGGCTGCCGAGGGAATTGTTCTCAGCACAGAGTGGGACCGACCCCGGCAGACTGCATTGATGGGCCGAGACCAGCCGGGTGAAGGTCAGCACAAGTGCCGGCTCCACTCTTGCGTCACCGCAACCCCTTGCAGCGCTCTAGGATAGCGGGAGAGTTGCTGGAAAGCATCCCAGAGGGAAAGGACCTGGGGGTGCTGGGCGAGTGCTGCTGAACATGAGCCCAGGTGTGCCCAGGTGGCCAAGAAGGACAATGGCATACTGGCCTGTGTCAGCAATAGTGGGGCCAGCAGGAGTAGGGCAGTGACCATCCTCCTATTCTTGGCGTTGCTGAGGCCCCACCTTGAATCCTGGGGTCAGTTTTGGGTCCTGCACTACATTAAAGACTTTGAGGTGCTGGAGTGTGTCCAGAGAAGGGAATTGAGCTGGGGCAGGCTCTGGAGCAGAATTCTGATGAGAAGTGGCTGAGGAAGAATGTGGGGAGAGTATTTTTCAGCCTTGAGGAAAGGAGGCTCAGGGAGGACCTTCCCTCTTTCTACAACTCTCTGACAGGAGCCCCCCATGTGGGATCAGACTTTTCTCCCTGGTAACAAGTGACAGGACAAAAGGAAGTGGCCTTGAGCTGCACCAGAGGAGGTTTAAGTTGGCCATAAGGAGGAATTTCTTCATGGAAAAGGTTGCCAGGCCTTGGAAGTGGCTGCCCAGGGAGCTCCTGGAGTCACCGTTTCTGGAGGTGAAAGAAACCTCCAAGGAACAGCTGGATGTAGCACTCAGGGCTTTGGTCTGGTTGACACAGTGATGGTCGTTCAAAGGTTGGACTGGGTGATCTTGGAGATATTTTCCAACCAAAATGAGCCTGTGGTTCTGGAATTTAAATCGATTTTATATGATATTTCTAAGCTTTGAAGGTGATGCATGTTTCTATTGCCTGGAGTTGCTCATGTGCAGTGTGAGCTTGACAGGATGCTAACAAAGCTGTGATTCTGCATTCCCAGGTTCCACGGGGAGGGGTACCAGGAGGGGCTTGCAGAGGGCAGCCACGCCGGGATGGCTGAGGGCAGGATGTGCGGAGCATTCCACGGAGCCAGGATAGGCTCAGAGGTAAACAGGGAAATGCTTCAGCATTGGAATCCTCTTGTCACTAGAAAATGAAGAAGCTTTCAGGCAAAGCCTGATGCACAGGCAGGCTGAGGCCTGCTGTTTTTCACTGCTCTATGTCCAGGAGTACCCGTAAAAGTACTTTGAAGGTGCTGTTTCAAGCTGGAGAGTTCAGTAGATGTGCTTGTGTTTTCTGAGCTTGTTTTCTGTGTGGAGCTTTGGTAAGCTTTTTTTCCCAAATTTATGGCTGAAGGTTCCCCTCCCCCATCCCATCTCCTGTGGCTCAGCATAGGGAAAAGCATGGAATCTTGAAATATAAAGTGGCAGTTCTGTGTGTCTTGTGCACTCTTGTGCTGTGAGGATTTGTGGCACTGTTTCGCTTCTGCACATGGAGCCAGCTCTGTGTACTGGCATACCTGGATCAATAACCATTCCTAGGATTTCAGGGGCTGGAGAGTGGTGGGGAGGCACCTCAACTCATCCTGTATGTCCAGCTCCAGTTTGTCACAGTTCCAGAGTGAGAATGCCAAACAGCAGCCTTCAGAGCTGGATGGTTTTTTACAAAATGGTCCTAGACAGACCATAAGAGGGAAGTGCCCTAATCTCCTCATACTGGGAAAGCAGCAGAGGGAGGCAGGATTAGAGTCATCAAGTGAGAGGATAGCTTGGGTAACCTTACACTTGTCAGCCTTTCCAGCTCAGAAACATGTTTGTATATCCAGGGTTTAATTTCCTGAAGAGTGAGATACAGTGTAGTCCTTTATTTTTGTTTGACTATCTATGCTGTGTGTTCTTTGGGATTTTTTCTTTGCCTCATGACACTCTTAAATTCACTTTTAGATCGGTTGCTATCTTGGGTTTGCATTGACGTGGCACTGTCTGCTCCAGAAATACACAGATGAAAAGAACAGGTGAGGTTAAAAAGGCTAAAAGTAATTTTGCTGTGACTTCCATTCTTCTCATCTTTTTTTTTTTTCTGTCCCATTTTGATTAATCTGTCTGTCAGAATTGCCTTTTTTGGTTGCATTTCTTTATTTTGTCCACTCATCTAATCACTACTTTTGTTGATTCTTGAATATTTCTCAGTTTTAGACTGGTAAGTTGAAATGGAAACTTTAAATCCGTCAGTTGTGCTTAATTCCCAATTTGGAATAATTCCAAGTTTAGATTATTTCTTAAGTGTGTATGGAACACACCTGACAGTGGACTAGATGGGAGAAGTCGAATTAAAGAAGGATGGAGTGCTGGGTTTTGTGCCCTGGATTATCATTATTATCAGGATAATTTTCATGCTGATGGATTGAAAAAACTCCTGTGTGAGGATCACTGGGTTTTGTTTCGATTTTTTTTTCCTAGCAAAAAGATAAGGGCTCTGGATTCATTAATAGGGATGATTCAGAAATTCCCATATGAAGACCCCACTTATGATAAGCTGCAAGAAGATCTGGAAAGAATCAGAGGAAAATTTAAACAGGTTTGTTGGGTTAAGCTATTATTTTAGCACATAAATTAATTTTTAAAAATATTTAGTTTCTAAAGCCACTCCAAAACACAGTATTCGTGTGGGGCAGTTATTGTTCCCCTTGTGCAATCATAGCAAAATACTTGAAGTGAACTAAATTAAGTGAAAATCCTTGATAGCTGAAAAATTTCCAACTAATAACAAATGAAAAATAAAAGAAAAAATATTCTTTACAAATCAAGTTGGAAAAAATCTTTGACAATTTGAATTACAAGTGGGACCAGAAGAGAAATGGAGCAATTGGAAGTTTTGTTGAACATTCATTTTGGAGAACAGACCCTTTGAAACACTTCTGTGTATTCTTTTTTAGGTTTGTTCAATGCTAAATATTCAGTCTGATTTTAGAATTGGTACTGAGAGATCTTCATTAACATTTTGAATGCAACAGATGAAGATAAACATGGATGACCAAAGAAAAACAACATTAAAGAACAGAACTGGGAAAGTGTTTATCTACTTTAAAAAAGAAAGTATTTTTTAATTGATTAAAAAAAAAAATCAATATAGTGAAGAGGTGCAAATGTTAAAGGGGAGAGGGAAAATCACTGCACTTGCAATGTTATTTAACATTTATTATCTCCAAGTTTTATTTAGGATATTACACACACTAGCGTGTAAATCTGTTAAATAGAAATATTTGTTTTAATTCTTTGCTAGTCTTTTACTGATAATTCCTCAAAAGGAAAACAAGCATTTGCACAGTTTCCTTGTTTAAAGGGTGTCTGTTAACTTAAAAATCTGTGTATGCAGATCATTCCGTTTACACAATGTGTAGATGCTGTGGGTGAAGGAAAACAAAATCAATTCCCTACAGACTTTGCAGCAGGAAACGTTTTTGTGGGCAGAGGGTGGAATGCAAAGCAGAAGGATGAAGATACCTGCTCAGAATATGGAATTTGCGCCTGGATTTTCCAATAGTTTTGCAGACTGATGGGCGGAAGGGAGGAAACTCTACAAAAATCTAACCCCATCAAGTTACCTGTTTAAATGGTGGGTGAGATAAACATGACTGCCAGAAGAGTTGTGATTCTCATTGACTGTATTTATTAGTACCTCTTACACAGACTTTTTATGTGCCAGCCTGAAAAGTGACCACTTTAGTCTCATTCCAAATCAATGCATGTTGCCAGCTGCATGTTTTTAATTGTGTTAGTTGAGAGAACAACAGGCTTTGGCTTGGGCTGGTGGATGTCTTTGCATTCCAGTTCTGTAAGGAATTCCTGAATTCCTTTATCAACTGTACCCTGTGTGTGTCTGTCTCTACCTACATGGCACAGTGCAGCCTCATGAAGACAGAGTTTAGGGTTTTGGGTCGTTTATTTGTCTTACATGTGAATTTTGGTGCACAAAGGCAGTGTCAGAGCCATCTAGTGGATGTGTGAGATTATAGGAGTTCACAAATATTTGTGTAGGTGAAATTGTTAAAATAGGCAGTACAGAACATACACACTCACGATAATCCTAATTATGTGGAGAATTTCTTTGAAATGAAGTACCATTGAGGTAGGAATTTATTTGTACTTGTTTCCTCATTTGCAAAAATGTCTGTAAAAGCAAGGGCAGGGTTGTGATCGCTCCAAGTTGGAGAGATCAAACTTCTGTTTGTTTCATAGAAGTGTGTGATATGTGAGTGACAAGCCAAGATGCTGTTCCCAGAGATTGTATCAAACAAAATTAATTTTGTTCAGCTCAGGAGAGAAAGGGTCTTTGGCAGTCAAGTGGTGACTTATTTGGAAAATTGGTTTGGTGGCTAATTTTCTTGTATTGCTTTAGTTTTATTTTTAATAAAATCATATTGCAATAAATTATTATATAAATGTGTGTATACTGAACTGTAAGTATTGTATCAACTAGCATTTCCAGCTGGGATGCACCAAGTTTAGGGTTATCTATTAGGTCTTTAATATTTTAATTGGGTCTTTAATTAAGTTTCATTTATGTGTACACACTGATGGAGTCCCTTCCTCCATGAGTCTGTATTTTTCTGTATATCTGCTGTTTCACACCTTGTGTGAGACTGATTTGGTTTGTTAAATGAGGTACGGTTCAAAATTCTGTTGGATGTGCAGTTTTGTGCTTTCTTCAGTGCTAGTGTTTTTGTTTTCTGTAGTGAGTTGTGGGGGTTTGTGTGATGTTCAGGGCTGTGGCAGTGGAACATTCCCAGCATTCTGTAGAGGTGTTTTTATGCCTGATTTACAGCTGAGGTTCTGGATATGCGTGATTTAAAGCCCAGGTTACAAGAATATTCACTTGCCTTTGTCTTAGGGTAATAAAGATATAGAAAAAATATGCAACCTTGTACATTATGATATTGCTTATTAATAAAGCAGGACATAGAGATTGTGGCTTGGTGCTGATTGTCCAAGAAGTTTGAAACTTTGCAGAGGTAAGACTTAAGAATACATCTCTGTACTCATTCACCACCCCTACTTACAGCTCAGTAGTTAGGGAGGAATCTTTGAAACATTTCACTCACCAATTTCTGACTTGCCTGGACTGCATTCTAGCTTGTTTTGTCTCTTCATGATAATTTCTCAGCTGAGCCTGTGGAATATGGAATTGTATTAAAAGGTGGATACTCAGCTTGTTACTTCTAGGCTACTGAAGTCACTGTAATCCAGAGGAGTTGTAATTTTCCTGTCTGCAATGTGTGATGAGTACAATAAATGTGAATTTTGAGGCAAAACTGGAGTGAGGTAAACTTTGAATACCGTTTGGTAAAGTTCCCAAGCACAATTCTTGTTCTGTCTTCATTAAGTAACTTCCTTTCCATTTCTTGTCAGCTGTACTAAAGGTGATAAATTCCAGCTTTGAATGAATATCTGAAATCAACAGAAATAGGTGAAATAAATCCAAAAAATAAAAAAAATAATCTGGGTGTGCAATTGTTTGTTTCAAAACCAACTCTGTAGAGGTACTCTGGCTCATTTGAATCCTGATCTGTTTTTCTGAAACAAGGTTGTGATAATTTCCACATGAGGTTAAATTTGGATTTGAATTTTCCAGTAGATCAGTTTCAACGTTTATATAGGTTTTGGTTTTTGAAGAGATGCAAGAAAGAGTTTGAGCCTGCCTTGTATTTATGAATGCTTATTTACACTATGGCTGGAAATACAACTTCTTGCATTGGAATAAAGGGAGATCCATCTGTCAAAAGTCTGCCTGCACCCTAAAACCCCACAGTGCTCTAGAGTAAGAACTTAATATTTCTGGTAATGTTTTAATTTTTTCTATTCTTGGTGCCTTTTGGATTTTTTTGAGTTGTCTTTTGCAGCTTCTTACAACCATTGCTTCTTGCAATCTAATTGCAGCCTAAAACTTCAGCTTTCATATTTTGGCAAGTAACCATGAAGATTCTCATTTTACAGTCTGCCAGAGTTGTTTTTTTAATGGGTAAAGTTGTGACAGTACACATTCCCACAAAAGTGGATGTATCACCAGGGAAAATGGGGAGTTGGGAGGTGTGAGGAGTTCAGCAGGTTCACCGTTGCAAGTTGTGGTGTCTGGGACTGATTGCTCCAACTGGAGCAATGCACTGCTGAAACACTTCAGTGTGTCCCAGGGTTTGGCATTGCAAGACCAGTGTAGGCTGGGGTGATAATAAAAAAAATTATAAAGACTCTTGTGTCCTGTTTTGAAAGCTTGCATGGTCCGTTTGTAGCTAACCTGAGTATCTCTTTGACACCACACTGTAAATGCTCCTACCTTAATCACTGGAGTGTTTATTCCATAGGTGTGGTAATTACATTTTTTTAGCATTTTTCGTGCTAGAATTCTTTAGTACTACTTACCAAATGCTGCATTACCGTGTGGAAGGAGACACAGTCACTAAGCTCATCTGAAAAGTGGGTGACTTCCTAAATCCATGGAATATATGAAAGGTGAAAAAACCACATTTCACTTGATTCAAAAGCAGCTTGCTGTACAATATTTTAAATTATTTTATCCTATTCTATAACCATAACTAATTGAGCACTAGTGCAGCATTCTGTGTATCTGATTTTGGGAAGATTTCTGAATAGGAATAAGAAATGGCATATAACTTCTGTCTTGGAAAAATTAGAAAGCTGTGTTCTAGTTGTGCAGAGTTTGTTTGGGTGACATCTGAAATGGTGGCCTCCTGTCTGAAAGAATTCAACTGGTACTTGTTCCTAATAAAACCATGGCGTTGATTATTCAGTCCCTGCATCCTGACTGTGCATCAGAGAGAATCAACTCAGCATTTGTCACTGTCTTCCATTTCTGATTTTTAGCCTCCTATTTCACTGCTTTATCTCAACACTTTTTTAACTTTCAGTGTCTTCAGGATTCTGGGGAATATTCAACACTATGTGGAAATCTTTCTTGACAGTAGGAACTGTGAGTCAGCAACCCTTTAATTTTTTTAGTTGCAGCCATTGTTCCAGCAGCAAGCTTTGCTGCTATTGTCCACTGTTTGTCCAGCTCACGTTTACTGGACTGTGGGAACGGATTAGGGTTTCATGGCTTTTTTTTTATTCTTGCATAAACTCTTGATCAAAGACATTCCTTGGATGACAAAACACTGTATACTGTGTCACACAGCCCTGACCAGACTGCACGAACAGTAGTTTTAAAAACACATGCTTACATTGTTCTCTAAGCTGGCCTGCTTTTTTTTTTTTTTGTTTTTTTGTTTTTTTGTTTTTTGTTTTGTTTTGTTTTGTTTTGTTTTGTTTTTTTTCAGTATATGCACAGACATTGAATTTTTCAGACCCCATTTACCTCTGTTAAAAACACACACACACATACAGAAGTTATTATTAATAAGCACTTGACAGTTTCTGAAATACAAGTGAAAAAAGCAAATTACTCTGAGACTAAGAACAGATGGAATAGAATGTCATTTCTAAGCAGAGCTAGGGGTTATATCTGCAGTGTATTTCCTTCCTGAAGAGACCTTGGTTGTGGGGCAGGTAGTCAAATACATTGAAACCTAAACCCACGTGGATTATGTGCATCATTTGATGTGTCATAGCCAGAACACCTGATTAGGGTAGAGAATGATTGGATCACAATTTGAGAGTTCATTAACCTGCTTCACCATAAATACATTGTTAGAATCACATTTTGAGAAACTGGCTCATAGTTTTATGACTTGATCTTCTTTTAAGTTCTCTTACGTAGTAGTAGGACGACAAATTTCAGAAAATTCCAGTAGCATCATTATTCCTCAGACTAATGAGGGAGAAACAAATGGTGTTAGAGAAAAGCATGGAGACACGTTTTCAAGGAACCTTGCCTTGTGATTTGCCTGAAATACTCCTTCAGCAGAAACATGGGGGAAAGAGATTCCTGAAGACACGTTGAGCAAGTTTACAGAAGGATTTAAAAACATGGGAGGGCTGAATTCGTGTGTTTGGAAAGCTGTTTGTGGAGGAGAGAAACAACGTTCCACGAACATGTTTGTGTTGTTTGACTCTGCAGCACTGTTGAGCACTGTCATGCAGAAGTGAAGGCAGATGAAACTTCTTTCACTGACATTAGAAAATCATATTCATAAGGGCAGAGTTCTACTGATCCTTTGCAATCCAAGGGTCTCTATGGAAAGAGATACCTGAAAAATATGTGGCTGATGGATGTGTTGTCTAAAAGGAATAAAATGGTCAGAGTGAGTGACTGAAATGGCTACAGAAATAGTGAGTCAAATCCACAAAATAAATGTATTAAACTTACAAGTTTAATACAAGAAATAATGTTTACTTATGAGTAAATAATTTATGATGTCTTTTCAAAATAGAACAGCATACATTGGCTGAAGCTTTGCTCTTCATATTTAACATAGCCAAATGTAAAAAGAACTTTGTTCTGTGGGTGTTCAGGGAGGAAAGAAAGCTGCTCAAAAGTAATACCCCGTATTTGAACAATCTGGAGTGATACAATCTAATAAAGGGGAGAAATGAAACATCAAAAAGCTCAATTGCCCGTTGCAGACAGTTTGCCATCAGCGCAGTGATTCAGGACACCAGGTCACTGCCTCAGGCTGGTTCAGGGCTGTTGTCGTAATGCCCTGCTGGTGCTTCCATGGACCTTGGGTGAGGGTCTGGAGACTGCTGCTAATGTTACAAATCACATCCCAGACAACAAGTGGTGGCTGTTATGGGAGACCAGGCATCTGTGGAATATGGCTTGTGAGGGAATTAAGCCGAGTGTCACAGGGCTGCTGCCAGGTGGGATGGATGAAACAAAACCACTCAGCAACATAGAATCTAAAATTTATTTATTCAGCAGGGAAGGCTGAGTGGGTAGCAATTTCCATTTTGTAATACACATGCCACAAGTAGGACTCAGAGCTCTAGACCTCCATTCCCCACATGGATCCAGAGAAGGATTTCTTCTCTGGCCAGTCCACGTCAGGTCCTGGCTTGGAGCTTGGCCCCTTCGTGTCACAGTTCCTCCTTTGGTTCAGCGTTCCTGGTGCTGATAGAGATCTGTACCTGGAGCTCTCTCCAGCCCTGAGGGATTGCCCTCTTGGCCAGTTTTTGTTTCATGTATCTGTCAGCACAGGCACTCCCAGGCCATTCTCTTTTTCCACACCTGGTGTGGAGGAGGCTCCTCTCACCCTCTTCTTCTGTAGTCAAGGTCCTGCACCAAGCAGAGCCCCCACAGAATAAAGATGCTGCCCATGTGCCTTATTTGCCATGGACATGGAATCTTTCTGCCAATAATTCCTCCTTCATGTGAGAGCCCCCAGGAAAATTATGCCTGTGAATACTTGGTGAATTCTCTGAAATATGAGACGTTTTATTTCCTGGTCTTCGCACAGGCAGAAAAGAAGACAGATCTGCGTAGGGCTCTGCAGGTGCAAGGAACTGTATCTGTTTTCACTTTTAAATGTTTATCACATTAAAGAAGCAAAAGGGTAACTTTTGCCTTCCTCCTATATTTGGTCCTGCTTGGCTATAAGGAACAAAATCAGAAGTCTGGCAAATGTCACATTATAGATGCAATCCCATTGACTAATTTGCAATCCTTTTCTCATCACTTGATTGGAATATGATGTGGAACTCAGTCAGAAGCCACGTGGGAATCTGTGATGGCCATGCCAGTGCAATTACTACAAGCAGTTATATTTGTGGGATCATAAAAATACCTTGTCTGAAGAGATACATTTCTCATAAAATGATGCTGACAGGAATTCATTAAAATGCCATCATTTATAGCTTTACTGCCATTGTCCCATTGTAGGAATCTCAGAGTATGTAGCCCATGTGCATGGGTCATCCCTGTGACTCTTAAAAACAAGAGTTCAAATCTTCTCCTTTATCTTCTGGAGTTTTCTATGCTTAAAATGCCAGCTGCGCTTGAATGCAAGTGGATTATGAGTTTTTTCATTTGCCAGTTCTTGTTTTTTCTTTAATAAAGAGCATTTGAATTTAAGTGTTCATTAAAGGTCCAAGGTTGTCAAATGGCCTGAATTCAGCAATTGAACTGGGGACATTTTTGAGAGCTCTGTTGGAGGTTTTTTTTTTCATACATTTGATTAAAAAAAACCCAGTAATTTTCCCTTTAATAAGCTACAGCATAGCCTAGCTGAACGTGCATATTTTTTACAGCCTATAGTAAATTGTTTTTCTTGCTACATTCTTGTCTTTCTGCCCTTTGTAATGTGAGTAATACTGGCATAGTTCACCCAATGTTCAAGTTTAGGAGTCTGCATTTAGCGATGATGTTCAGAAGGAAAATGTAAATAATAGAGCTGACTATGTGGGCTTAAACCTACTTAAGTCACAACACTTAGTCAGCTTAATAGCATTTATAAAAGAAATAGGAATGGCAGAACCTAGTTAACACATTCAACCAAACACAGGTTTATATTTCTCACTGAATCACTGTGTTTTTATCAGCACAAGATTTTTGTCAGTCAAGATCCCCTAAGTGTGTCTTCACTTGGTTTGCAAACACTTAAGATCAGAGGGATGAACCATCAGCCATACAAAAGCAAGCTATTTGTTCTCTTTGGGAGGGTTTTGGATTTTTCTAATATGCTGGGATGTGTTTTTGAAACCCCTATGAGTTTAGTTCAGGTCACCTTTCAGTGTTCTGTACCTCCCAGTGTAACTCACTGTACAGAGGAGCTGCCCATTTCAAATGGAGCAAACTAGACTCCGTTTGCACTGGTTTTACTTCACCCACCTGATCTGGGATTTTACAGCAGGCCACACAGGCTTCAGGTTTCTGGCTGAAATGACTGGGAAACCACTGAGCTCATAGAAGCTCATCTGGAGTTCTTCTGATGCAGGTGGTTTCCCATCTAGTGGTAACTGCCCTGAAAGGAGCTTGTTCTGCACTAGACAACGATTAACACGTTAGAAGTTAGCTCTAGAGTTTCATTTTTCATTTCCTGTGCTGCACTCACTGCACAGAATGAGTTGTAACATGAAGTTTAGTCAATGGGAAACTCCAAAGGCAGATACTGAATTTCTCATTTGTGATAGGGAGAACAAGCACTCGGCCTTTCACTTGGATTTTTTTAAGGTAGAAATAATTTCATAGAATAAATAATCAAATACATAGGTTATAAGCTTGACCATTTCCACTGAAAATAAGCTGTTTCTGCTGTGTTCAGCTCTGAAAATAATAATTGATAATGTGCATTCCCCATTTTCAGAGATACTTTGGAATGTGTATTGGAGCACAAGTTATAATTTTTTTCCCATTTTACTTTGTAATAATATCTAATTTCTGTATTCCTGTCCTAGGTCCAGTTCTTTTTTTAACGTATTTTTAGTTTGTAAGTATATTTTAACATTTTAAATATTTAATATTTTATATTAATATTTTTCAGGTTTATTCCTTATTATCTTAGCTATAAAAGCTGTGTCTGAGGGGAAGGCACAGAAGAAGGCAGCTTAACCATATGGCTTTTAAAACCTACTGTCTTCTGTTAAAGTCTTCTAGGACACAAAACATTCCACTGATGAGAAAATACCAGCAGGCATTCTGTGCTACTCAACACCTACTTTGTTTTACCCTTTATTCATGAACCACCACATGAACCACCAAAGGGCATTTTACTCTGACTAATTTCCTTTAATGTTAAAAAATAAAGTCTTCAGGCAGGAGAAAAATATTTTGCTTCTTATAAAGACACATTGGTGTGACAGGCAGGCAGTTACCTACTCATGGCTCAAAACACCCACGGTTTCCTAAAATAACAGCAAAAGATCTTCAGCTAATAAAATGTGGAGAGTCAAACTTAGAAAATGTCATGTGCTTTACTCATGTGCACTAGGAACTTACAACCATTCAGCATTTTCAAGGCAATTTTAAAAAAAGTAAATTAAAAGATGACAACAATTGGGTTTTACCAATTTTATTTCTAGACTTTAGATTTTCTTGCTGGAAACTTGTCTGTTACAGGTCTGTTGGTGAAAATGTGCATTTCAGACCAGTGATGCCAGTAAGTACAATATAAAAAAGTACAAATCTGAATCGCTTTTGCTTACTACAGACTGTTAAAATGACGTGACAAATAAAGCATCTCTGTTGGCACGTGAACCCACTTATCTGGATTTGGCCTTTTTCAGCACATACAATATTTTAAAGAAATTTGGAGTACACACTGCCACTCAGTGTAACACAAAATAAAACCAACAAGCACTAAACTCAATTATCATGTTTGGTTCAGAGACACAGAGATGCCATGAACAGAAGTGTTTTATGAGGTAAGCAGTAAGAAATGTTCCTGAAATTTGGACAGAATGTATCCAGTCCTCCTGGGTCCTGCGACTGCTAGTAGCATTGCAGTGCTTATTTATGCACTATGTAGGATCTTAACTGCATTTGCCTCAAAATGAGTTCTAATTCTGTTTTGGTTTAGCAGCATACAGGCAACAGCTAGATTATTCTTCAGCGTACAACTCTGTTAGCTGGCTTATTTATGAGATTTACAGGCTTTTTTTAAATTAGCATTATGCTATAATTAAAAAAAAAACCAAAACAAACAAAAACCCCTAGTATATCATAAGAGATTAAACACACAAAATACTTAAGAGTTCCAGAAGATAACCTATCATACCAAATGATGTGTCCCGGCAGAGGGAGAACTACATCAGGTGGCACACAAGAGTTATATTATAATGCACCTTTCTTATATCAATGTGGCTAATAACACAGCTTAAAACTACTATGATAATAAACCCCAGATCAGACAAAGAATCCAGCTTTATAAGATGCATAACAAAAAAAAAAAGAAAAAAAAACAAAACCAAAAAAAACAAAAACCCAACCCCCAAAAACAAAACAAAAAAAACCCCAAAAAACAACCAACCATTGACATGACTTGATCTTCTGAAATGTCTGCTGGTTTTTAAATTAATGCAGAGACCCATTCAGAGCAACGTTTGATGCATTTCCGTTTGCAGTAGAACTATGAGGCACTGTAAGAACATCAAAACCTGGTCTAGACACGGGTAACTGGAGTATGAGGTATTGTGAAACGGGAGCCTTTTTTGGAATAGAGCAGTAATCACATTAAGTAAAAATTGATCACATAAAAAATCTACAAAAAAATGATGTCAATAATATAATTTTCTATGAGAAAATTAAAACCTATTACATGGCAGTATATGACATTGTATAACAAAAAAAAATGATCCACAAAATAGCAGCAAAAAACAATGACAAAGATACAGAAAAGCAATGTTAATTTTTTTTCAAACCATGCTGGGAATTTATCCATAGCAGCTCAATAAAAACGGAGCATCCACTCCTTTTCTTGTGTCTTTTTCTTTTTTTTTTTTTAATTTTTTGAATTTTTTTTTTTTTTTTTTTTTTTTTTTTTTTTTTTTTTTACAATCAACACCTCAGCGGCAGCTTTCTCACTTACATTTTACCATCACATTCACCTCGAGCATCAACTTTAACAGCTATGTCCACGTCCCTTCAGCTACTTTCTAAAATAATAAAAAGATACATAGCCAAGATGTGCAAATTTTCTATTTGTAGCTAAATTTAAAAAAAAAAAAAAGGGCATATACTGGAATAAAAACTTCTTTCAAGTACTCCAATTTTCATATCTATTAACTATGGCGCTTTTTCATGGTTAGACTGCTTTTGAAAATGTATAGGAAGGGGCCAAATAGACTGCTTGGTTTTGGGTTTGTTATTTGAAGCATGTCCTTTTTTTGCTTTAATAAACTGGGTTAAAACTGCAACATCAAGGGTAGAAAGATTTTCTTTTTCAAAAGGGGCGATTGCATTAATTTACAAATCATACTGGCCTTACGAACATCCTCTGCAATAAATATTCTTTTTAGCCTTAACTATAAATTATATATTTTAGTGTTTAAAAACCTTCAGTTGTAAAATCATCTAGTGATAATCCTTAAAACTATGTGTCCTATATGTGAACCTTTAAGGCCCCTAATGTATAAAGATGAGTTGGCACCAAAGGATTCTAAACTTCAAACTTTTCTATAGAAAAGGAAAGGAAGATATCCTGGCAATTTGTGAATGCAATTTTCTGTCACTGGAACACAACCGTCGGAAAAAAAGAATCACCTCTCCTCTAACACCATAGTTAAATGCACTTGCTTTGCAATTCCAAGTTTGCCAACAAGCACTTTATATATTTCCAAACCATTCCATTAAAAAACAAACAAACAAACAAACAAACAAAATTCCCACACAATAAAAGAATGTATTTCCTATATCTAATGGACTGAAAGTGCTTTGAATGGAATGGTTTTAGAATATTACAAACGAACAAAAAAAAAAAAAAAAAGACTGAACTGTGGATTGAACCTGACCATAATTAGGCTGAATATCTGTGGGGTCAGACCAGCATTTTTACACAGGTAACTACAAAAATAGGAAGATTGCAAAAATATAATATATTATGTCACTATTTCAGTTTTTCTTTATACTAGGGTATAAATGTATGGGTAGTACATTGGCCTTTCCCAACCATGCTAAGCTGGAACCCTACAAATGCCTCAATGCACAGGCAATCCACAGGCACAAAAAAAAAAAAAAAAAAAAAAAAGATTAACATATAATAATGCTGCATACTAACATACACTAAATTATGGGTTATGTTAACCATTTATAAGGTGAAGAGGATAAAAAAACCCTAAGGAAATAAAATAAACATTTACAGATGAATTATAAAGTGACTAAATGCATAAGCAAGCAAGATACAGAAAAGCCTAGAACTGCGTTAAAGCTATGCTTTTTAAAGAAAAAGAGTATTTCATTTACAATCTAAAAAAAAAAAAACCTCTTCTACTTTAAAAATGGTTGGTTTGTTTTATATGTAAGAAATCAAATCTAATACCTCCCCTGGAGACATTTCATGTGTTAATGCCTATTTTTACAACATACAGACAAGAACACTTTAATATAAAACCTAGTTGATTATTATTGTATAAAATTCTCTATTTTTGTAGCACAAACCCCTGGGGTAATGCAAATACTATTTTTCTTTTTTAAGACAGTTTTTGGGGTATTTTTTGTTTATTTGTTTGTTTGAAGTCACAGATGGAAGGGAGACAGAGCAAGAAAAAATATAATGAGACTGGTTTTCCCTTCTGGTATAAAAATGTCCTGGAGAAAAGGGTTTCTGGGGGGAAGATCCTGATGCCGATTCCTTCTCAGATGCCCCTTCTTTGTCTGCTTTTCTTGCCAAGCAAATCTATTTAAGAAGAAGTCCTCTTTAAATGTTCACGTCTCGCACATCAGTAGGTGTGCAGGAGAGGTCTGCTTCATCCTCTACAGTCTTTGTTTCTGAAGATATGTTTTGCTGCTGTGCCTGGCGTAGACTGGACTCCAGGAGGGACTCAATCTGTTCTTGGCAGGCTCGTAAACAATCCTGCAGGAGGGTGCAATGGAAGGGGGGAGAGAGAGACCCGAGAGTTCTTTAGAAAGATCACAGACTAAAATACCAGTTTCTTGACAAAGCAAGAGAAATGTTACCAGGTTATCTGGGAGAGCAGCAGGCTGGAAAGGAGGATGGGAAGAGCCACAGCACCCAACCGTGTGGATGAAGAATCCCATTTTTTTATACATTGTATCTTGGACTGCTGCTTCTCTGCCTCTGCTGTTTACAGTTCTGTACAAGCCCATTGCTCACAACTGTGATTTCTACTTTTTCCCCAGGAATCGCAGTAGTCTGCTGGAAGTGATGCTCACAAACAGTGACTTTTTTCCCCAGGCTAAATTCCAATGACAGGAAGTTCTTAGAAATGCCATATATATGTTTAGATGTCCATGTCCAAAGCTGCCTGCCAGCTACTGCGATGTCCAGCTGTGGACAGCGGATAAACTCCTAACTCTGAAAGCATCTCCAGAGATGGACTGGACTGGACTGTACGACCCCAAAACGGAGAGGTCTTTCAGAAGCACCACAAAGCGCCTCCCTACCCATGCACTACCAAGTCCATCCAAGCTTTCTGCGTGCTACCACATGCACCTGGAAATCTCAGTCAGGGTGAGACCTTTTCCTCTCATGTCCAAAGTGCTTTCTCCAAGCTGGATCTGCACACAATCCTCCTGAGGGTTCAGGAGGGTGCAAGGGTGCACAGGCCTCGCTGGGAATTAAAGAACTGTGAAGAACTAAGAAAGATCCTGTCTGTGGTGGGCAAAGGCAACTTCCCCCAGGCATCATGCCACACCATGAGGAGATACATCAGGTTCCCAGCAACCAGAACTGGAGAAGGCCTTTAGCTCAACCTGCACAACTTCTTGCAGGTTGTGGAGGCCTGTACACCCACTGCAGTGACACAGAAATGGTGCCCTAAACAGGCCAAACAATCCCACAGCATTTACCAAAACTCATCCAGCCTGCTGTTTACCCTTATCTTCATAACAAACATCGTAAGCTTTTCTCCCCAACATCTTTTAACATCTCTGTGTATTAAGGACTTTGAAGTTTCCTTTCAGCATTGCCTTTTCTGATTTAACCTATGACATGTGTTAGCCCTTGCAGTGAACCCAGTCTTCCATGATAAATTGCCGTCAAAAGTGTTAGGATGTGCATGACTGAGAATGAATGTTGTTTTCCTGAGAGGGTGACCTGCCTGCTGTTTTCTTTATTTCCCAGTTTCAATTCTGCCTTCATTCAGAGGCTTCTTGTGTGATCTACCAGCTTTTCACTGATTCTACTACCACAAGAATCTCCTCTGCCACCAATAAGGGCACATGGCATTTGGGGTAAAATAAGATTAGAAACCCAAGCAAACAATTCTCTGCAAGTCCTTTCTGAGAGAGAGGGAGGTTAATCCTACCTCTAATCAGATCAGACCATCAGTTACAGCTCACTGAAAACACATAACCTATGACCTTTCCTGGTTTAAACCCTAGTGTAATATTTCCTCTTGACAGTGACACACAGAGTTTTAAATGACGAAAAGAAACGCCTCATATCCTAAAGTCATCATGCCTCTGGCTCCTGCATACCTCTGGCCTCCACAATAAGGTCTCTATGAAGTCCCTGCACCCAGCCCTGCTCCAGATATGATGGATCAATCCTGACTGTAAGGCTCCCTCTTGTACCATGAACCTTCCTCGCCCCTAGAGTTCAGACACATTAAGAGGAGCACACCAACGCAGCTTTAGGTGTTCCTGGCATTACAAAATCACTTCTGAGGATAATTCCCTTTTAGCACATTCAGTGTTCCAAACTGAAAACATTCTTATTTTTCATAGCAAAAAATGAACCATCCTGGGTTTTGTTTTGGGGGGTATTTTCAGGTGGGAGTAGGTTTTATGGTGAGTTTTGATGGGAACTTTGTGGGTTTTTTAAGTCCTGACCATTTGCATATAGCGTGTTTGAGCTCTGAAAATGAAAACCATTCAAAATAATTTCTATAAATACCTATTCTACGCCCTCTGGAGTGCAGTTATTAATAATTACATAGGACTATGTAATTAAAAGTAATTTTTGCCCACAGAAATTTTTCATTTAAAATTCTCAGAGTCTAGCATGCTGTAACTGGTTTTTTTAAAAAACCATCTTTACAATTTATTATGAACAAACTGTCTTAAGCTACAGTTGAATGAAAAGGTTTTTTCACTCTTTAAGGCATTTTGTCCATGTCTTATTCACATGACTATTAGATAAATAGTTTGCCTGTAGGAATGCATTAGCAAAAAACAACTACAAAACATAAAATTCACTGTGAACAACCTCACCAAAGCTGTTTTCATTCTCAGTACTTCCCAATACTGAAGAGCAAATACAAAACTTGTGCATTACAATCTGGTAACTTCTCCCAACAACTTTTCTGCTTCACTACCCAGATTTTCAATGCCCACAGTTTGTTCAAGGTCATAAACTCTTCCTGGATTAATTACGCTCCTCAGTGAAAAAAAAAGACAAGACTTGCTAGCTTAACTGTTGTGGTCAGATAACTTAAAGACACAGTGAACATGATCAGACTCCAGGGTCAGATAGGAAAGGAAATAAACAACAACAAAAAAGGAACTGCTAGGAAATCCTTTGTTCCTGCCTGACCCATTCTGGATAACAAGCACATGTTTGAAGGTGCCTCTGAGAAGGGGCAGGCAGGAGGTGAATTCCAATGCACTAACAGACAGCATGGAGACCCAATCTAATCTAGTTTAGCAAATTTCTGGCCTGGAAATGAATGTCAGGTAAAATTCCATCTGTTTGGATGATGGGGTCAAGAACAGAATGATGGAAGACAGCCCAAGACTTCTAATTGTGGTTATCTGACTTCTAATTACCCCTGATCAAAGGCAAAATGAGCAATTGGACTCCTACCAACATATAAACATGAACCATAAAGGAATTCCAATCAGGTGATATTCATTTTAGTTTAGATTCAGATTTCTTTGAGACTAAAGGTAAAAAAGCGTAATTATGTAACCTGAAATCCAAGAGACATGCTGTTCCAGCTAACAGATCATCAGGGGGAACACCAGCCCTGGTCTTAACATTCCAAGGCTATCCAATATAAAACATGTTCACTTAAAAGAGGAGCCATCACTGGGTCATAACACAC
This sequence comes from Muscicapa striata striata, assembly GCA_030060385.1. Lineage (NCBI taxonomy): Eukaryota > Metazoa > Chordata > Aves > Passeriformes > Muscicapidae > Muscicapa > Muscicapa striata. The sequence goes on along the minus strand of JAREIS010000248.1, from coordinate 483,619 downwards.
TTCATACAAATCCTAGTGAAATGGGATGGCAGGAATGGCATTTGGTACCATGGGTTATATAGATAGGTATTTTGGGAAAGTCTCCCTAAAGGGGAATCATGCTCTGTATGAAACCAAGCAGATTCCTCCCTCAGAACAACTGCAGTGGAAGTTGCTGTTTCCTTATTCCACTCCAAACACAACAATATACCTGTACATACACAGAACTTTGTGATACTTAATTTCTGCAGCAATCCACACAAAATCCTTATTTTTACCTAACAGGTAGATATTTTTAGTACTGGAAGCAAGCCCAGGTCAAATAGATTGTGGCCTTGCAGTGACTCAGGACAATTAAAATGAAATAAAAAATCCTCTTTCTTGCTAAAGCAATTTTGTTTTCTTTTTCAAGAGCTCTGTCATCAACTAAGTCAAGTCAAATAAGAACAGGCTGTTGTTCTGCATGATGTAAGAGAATCCACTTCAGTGCCCAGTACCAGGAATGGTTAAATCATCTTTTTTGAATCCAGATGCTGCCTGAACACATAGCAAGTATTTTCCCTTGGTACCTGCTTCAAACATCTCACCCTGGATGGTGGCCAACCACACACTGGAATTATCTGCATTGTTCACAAACTGACTAAAAGCATCACATGTGCATACCAAACTGAGCAGTCCATTATTTCAGCATTTCCTAAAGAGTATTCAGCATTTCAGGTTCTTAAGAGTATTTAACACTTCCACACTGTATAACCTCAGCTGCAGTGATATAAGTGGCAAAAATAACATTTTCAATACTGAGGCACTGTTCAGGTGATCAAAATAATAAGCTGAGATGCTGCGTTTTTCAGCAATTGTTTCACACAATCTATCAAAAGTAAAATATTATTTTGCAAATAATTAATTGCAAAGAAATCGCTCAATCCTGTCAACAAAGCCCAATCACACAAACTCAGTTTTGCAGCAGCTGGGCTGGGACAGTTTTCTATGAATTTAAATTATTAACATGTAAAATAATTTAACAGCATCTCCAAAATTCTGCCCTTAACCACAGAGTTGTCTTTATTTGACTCATTCTACAGCGCTTGGAGACCTCACAATATGCTTTTTAAAGCATCTATTTATTGGTCTTCCACATTGTTACAAAACAAAGCTCAACTCTGCCCCAACTTCACACACCATTATGACATGGATCATTGACTTTAGGTCTTCCTTGTAGGCTCCCTTCCTGGCCCATTCATTCATGAAAGGTTTATTGCTCACTAGTTACTGATGTACATCTCCTGGAAGCTGCAGGGCAAAATGAAGAGTCCTTCGAGGACCATCTACCTTGTCAGAAAGTCGTGGGACAAGCATTTTTTTCCAAAAAGGAATTCAGTACCAGCTACTGTGCAGGTCTAGCACATAATAAACCAAATTAGATCATTAGAACTCTTTCAAGAAGAGTTTTTTCACACCACTTGGCACAATAAAAGGCCTCAAGAATGGTCAAAGATAAGCTCAGAGATACCACAAGGTCTCAGTAACTGTTTCCTGGTCTTATTCCCCAAGTTTTGTTTTACAGGGACTCCTGGTTTAATTACCCCCAGCCAAAGACAGCTTCTGCCATGTCTTAAGTTGGTGCAGGGCTTCCTCCTCTCCCAAACACCAGAGCTGGATGTGCCATTCCCGTCCGGGAACTGCAGCAGCATCATCACAGATTATCAGTGGGCATCATGACAGCCAAACAGGCAGGCTAGGCTGGGCAAAAGAGAAGACATTGAGAACCCCCACTCTGAGGCTTGACCTTTCCCAAGATTTTCTGTCAGATTAGCTCCTGTGCAGTAAGCAGGCATTCATTCTTAAAAATCCTTAATGCAGGAGATCAACCGAGAGAAAGAGTCACTTACCGGATCACATTTGATAACTTGTGATAGGAAATGTGTGAGGCATTGATAGGAGAGGAAAGTGTTAGTGTTCCCCAGATGCAGGCCTTGCACAGCTGCTACCACGCTGCCAGCTGCGATCATGGAGGGTGGGTTTGAAATAAATTTAATATCTGTATGAAGAAAGAAGAGAAAAAAAAAAAAAAAAAAAAAAAAAAAAAAAAAAGACTGAAATGATTGCTTTGGGAGAAGCCTGTCCATACATATACACTCTTTGTACTAGCATGGCTGTCAGCTGCCAACTATTGCATCCAAAAAGGCAGGGAAAATGGTGAGCAAAAAGGTGCCTCCTACTCTAAAACTCTTACAGGTCCAAACCTGCAAACACTTACTCACACGAGCAATTGCTCTGCAGAGTGGCCTTTCCTAGCACTGGGCCTAGGAGGCCATTCATCACTTCGAGGTACTTTTATCATTAGCAGGGCCCCCATTCTTCCAGTGTTAAAATACTTTGCTCCTGTGAATAATGCCACGGGGGTCAATGGCACTGCACATCTGAGAAAACTTGTTCACATCCTGCAGTGTTTTGCATGGTCAGATCCAAGGTGCATTCTAACAACGAGTCCTGGGGCCCTTTCAAGCAGAAACCTTTGCTCTAACACTCAAAGGAATATTGCTTTAATGAACAACAACATCAACAAAAAGAAAGAAAAGAGAAAGAACTGCTTAACCCTGTCAGGAGGCAGATAATCCATATTTAAATTAAGGTTTCATCTTAAAAATGCTTTGTCTCAACCGAGTCTCTTGTCAGTGGCTGCCATCCATCCTGGCAACAGGGATTTAATGTAAATGTGGCATAACTAAGTGACGGGGGTCCCAAGAATTGGCGGACAATCAGTTACATTCTGATGTGACACCATGCTGACAAGAGGCTGGGCCCCCTTCCAGACTGCATTGCTGTAGGTCTCTCCACAAAGCCACTCCCAGGATCCCTTAAGGGGCTATCTCTGCCATTTAGCATGTTTTTCCTTTGGGTTTGTTTGGTTTGGTTTGAGTTTTTCTAATTTTTTTATTTTTTTTAATAATAATAGTCCACTAATAAGACTTTTCTACTGAACAGGAATGCATTTGATCCGTGGCAGTGAACACCTTGGAGGAGAATCAGGAACAAAGGAAGCAAGTGGCACAAGTCAAGGTCCAATTTTGTGAGGGAGAAAGGGAAACGCCACAATGTACACCAGAAACTGAGATGCATTCCTTCAGCTTTTATCAGAATACAACTTCCTCTGGGTTGGAAAAACATAAACCATCTGTCAAACCCCTGAATCAAATCAAAGGAATGGACAGCTTAGAGGGCTCAGTGGAACAGTTTAAGTATTAAATCGTGCATCTCCTTTATTATGATAAAATAACTTTTGTGTAAATGTTTTACCAGTGAACTAAAGCCTTCAGGACTCCGTGGAAGTCCTGGCTCTGAATCTGTTTATTCAGACACCTCTGACACTCCACTGTGGTCCTGACCAATACCCACCTTCAAAGGGGCACTTTGCCCAGCATCCTGCGAACCTCCAAAATTAAACTGATACATGAAATTCTGGCCAAGCTTTGAGGATGCACTGCCATCAAAAAGGCAAACTAAAGATAAAGTCATCTTGTTTATGTTAAAATATGAAAATATATGAAAATAAATTTGGCTTGCCTCCTTTTCCTAAGCTGCCCATTTCTGGGTGGATATAAACACACCCACCCTTCCAGCAAGCTGCTGTCATTCCCCCCCCAAAAAATGCAGTAGTCCAGACTGCTTATTGGTACTGTATCCATTCCAAAGCCAGTCCTGAACTGAAATACTGACACAGAGCTGCAGGTGGACTTGGGAAACAGGGGATTCCCAGCATGGATCCCATCAGGATGAGGTTGCTCAGAGGGGTAGGGTGGCAGTGCCTTCCTGACACTGTTTATGGAGCTCCACAAATGAGACATGACCAAAATGTGTCACTTTAATGAGCCCGTCCTGACAGGTTCACGTTTGGGATTAATATTTGTGTTCTTCTTTTAAATGGAGCAGTAAACAAGAACATGAATTCATAGTCACACCCTCATTCTTTCCAAGGTGGAAAAGTGATAATGAAGTTTAAATGACCAGTTTGTGCCTGTCCCTATAACCACTCCAGACAAGCAGCATGGACTGCCTTTTTGTTGCAACTCAACAAGGAATTATTTGTGGCAGAGGCCACTAATTTCAGCATATTAATCAGGGGGCCCCTCTCGCCTGTAATTGGATGCCCCGAAGAGAAGAGTGTGGCATCATTGTCAGCCTCCATCGCCTCATCTTGCGCTATTGAGCGCTCAGGAACAAGGGGGCTTCGGTGAGATGAATTAGACCTGACACAGCCACAATGGGGTAGGGGGCCCCATCAATTGAAGCACACATCCCCAGTAGCCTATCTGAGACTTCATCCAAAAAGAATAAACAACTTCAGCGTTGTTAAAAAGAGAGAGAGGGAGAGAGAGAGGAGGGGGAGGAGAGAGAAGAATGCCAGCCACCCTGAAGGGAGGACAAAGCAGGCATATAGGCGCTGCAGCGCTTTAAAAAAAATTCCTAACAAGGCGAGTCACCCCTTTTCCTTTTTAAATGGAGCAGCAATTCCATCCGTCTGGAGAGCTGGGGGCTATGAATGAAAATCTTTTCATTGAGGCAAATCAAAACTGTGAACATAAATCACTTGCTGCAAGATGCAACAGGTTCCAACTGGTCACATACCTTGAGACTTCCAATTTTATAATGGCCAGAGAATGGAAGAATTGTAACACGCTTGTTTCAAAAGGGAATCTTTCTTTCTCCTTCAGAGACGGCCAAAGCAACAACAATATTAACAGCAATAATAGTAATAATAATAAATAATAAAAAAGAGCCTGGTATGTTTTGATAACCAGAGGAACATAATGAAATGCTGAAGCTCCAATATTTGTTGCTATTCATGTTATGCTTGTATAGAGCTGCAGTTCTCCCTCAACACTGGTCTTAACTAGGGCCAAAAGAGGCCTGCTTCTTTTTGAGCTCTCCCTGCCTTGCTTGGCCATGCCAAAGCCCCATTCATTAAGCTTAATTATGTGTTAACTTCAAACAACCCCTGGTCATTTTTTTTTTTTCCTTTTTCACTTTTTCTCCTGAACCTACCACAGCACAAAGGCATCCTTTGGTGAAAATGGATTTTTCAAAACCAAACCAAATCAAACAAACCCACTTCGTCTACTAGCCAGACAAGGCTAGTAGAGGAGAGGAGAGCTTAGGAGGAATTCCCCTCAACTTCACCTTGCAGTGTAACCTTCTTTTTCTGGAGCGAACACATACACACTCATCTACAAACACTTCCACAGCCTTCACCTTGGTAAGCCAACTAGCCAAGCGTTTGTTTTCTAAGCAAGCATTATTTTGCAGTCTCTTCTTAGGAGAACCTCCTTTACAGAAGAGGACGCAGGCAAAGGAGAGACTGCACTTGCCCCTGAGGCCACTTAATCGAGCTGTCAGTGTTTCCAGTGGACTTTGGATCAGACCCCACAGCATCCAGGCAGCACAAGGCATTTGTAGTCCATCTAGGTTCATTTTGGCAAGGGAAAATGCAGCAAAACCCAGCAACAGCAAAGCAAAGTCCAGATGCTGCTTAAGCCACATGTGATCTTTACTAGCCAACAAAGAAGTCATGAGAAAAGTAAAAGGCAGAGAAACTCCTGACATCCAGAAATAACAATAAAAACACAGAGGCTAGTGGCAGCCTTCCTGAGCGCTCAGTCCCTAGGCAATATTCCCAACTTCAGCAGGGAGCTGAAGAGGGCCCCAACTCTGGTGAGCTCAGCATTGGTTTTTTTAAAAGCTCAGTAAAACTCCCAGAATATGGTTCTCATTTACTGATTCATTCTCCAGCTGTGGTGTGTAGCAGTGTTAAATAAAGACCCTGGATGTGCTTCCTAAAAGAAACATAACAACACCGACAGTAGATCAAAGTACTGGACTCTTAGCAAGTCTCCAACCTTTGAACAACTCTTGCTTTCATCCCTGCCATTGCCAACACAACAACCTAGGTTAAACATCCCCACATCCAAAGGGGAGTCCGGGTGGCCGTCCTTTTAGCTTCAAACTTAGCAAATCACGGCTCCAGAATCACAGCAGCCTCGTATCTGGTAGAACCTGGCATGGAGGCACACACTGGACGTTCCCAAAATGTTGCTGCCGGTGGTTTGAAGCTTGTGGCATTCCCAACACCAAGCATTACTCCAGGCAACATCACCTACAAGCTGTCCCTCACGCTGATATTAGGCCCAAGATCAAGAGCAATGCCAGTGTTTATAAACTTCTCTTTTATGGTTTGGTTGTTCTATCTTTAGGCCTTGCAGTGGGCTGGTTCTGTGCAAAAAAAACTTTTTTTTTTTTTTTCCCTCTCCCTTCTGAGTGCCTGCCATTTCCTTTCAACCTTTTTACACCAGATCCCACCTCTGGAAAACAAGCTACATGGCTACAAGCTACCAGCCCAGCACATCCCACCGAGGTTTTGGAGCGTGGATACCATGACTCTTTGGCATCTTTGGAGGCCGGCCCCGCTCATGGCTCCAGCACAGCACGTGGTCACGAGGGTGCAGATGGCAGCAGCTCGGTCCCGTGCCAGGAAAAGCCTCTGTGCTGCGTGGCCCTCCTCCAATCTACCAGCCACCAAGGAGGGGGGAAGAAGCAACTTGAAGAGGCAAGGTTTAAAACCCCCACACAGTGCTATTCACAGGGAAAATCCCCCTCTACCTTTAAAAACTCATCCTAAAAAATGAATCCACACGTGAGAGATTCCTCATATGGGGAGGGATTCCCCACACGGGCAGTAAGCCTTTTGCAGCCCCCACATAAACCCGGGCTGGGGAGGCGAGGAAATCATGCCATGCTGAGCTACAGAGAGCAGGGGGAGTGGTCCCTCTCCCTCCCTGACAACCACACAAAACTCCGACTCAGAAGCAAAATATCTTCTGAAAAGAAAAACTTACCTCTAGCAAAGTAATCCACCTTCTGCAAACAAGGGGCAATAATCGGGGCTTAAACTACCTCCCCGCAGCTCTGCGAGCGTGCCTGAGACCAACAGCTACGGGAAGCTTTAAAAGCCGGGGGGTGGGCGCGTGTCGGGGAGCAACGCGCTTTGCGCAACGTGCAGGGCTCATACCTGTAGCGCACAGAGCCACAAAAGTCTGAGCATGTTTACGGATGATCTGCTTGGTGTCCTCTGCCAGAGGCATTTTAGTAAGGAAATGTTCAATGAAATCATGGGGGGTCATTGCAGCCAGATTCCATTTCAGTTTATTCACCAGCAGCAGCTCCATTTGCTGCAAAGAGAAGAGGGAGGGGAAAGGGGAAGAAAAGAGGAATAAGAGGGGGGGAGCGTGGTTAGAGCCGCTCGCACGCGGTGCCGGGGGCACAGCGCTGTCCCGGGGTCGCGCGGGGTGTGGGGTTCCCCCGCGCCGGGGCAGCGCCCGCCGGGGCCGGCAGGGGGAGCCCGCAGACCAGGCAGCGTGGAGGGCCGGGCAGCGCGGGGGGGTCCCGCTGCCCATCCCGATCCCATCCCGGCCCCATCCCAGCCCGCCGCCGCATCCACAGCTCCCGCCCGCAGCCAGCACACCCGCAGTCGCGGCCGGCGCTTCCCAACGTGCGGGATTGCCATTCTTCTATCTATTTTTTCTTTTTTTTTTTTTTTTTTTGGTTGGTTGGTTTTTGTTTGTTTTCTTTTTTTCCCCCCACGTATTTATATATTTTTATATATATATCTATTAATGTTTGTTTCAATTTTTTTTTTTTTTTTAATTCTTGAAGTGACTGGAACATGAAATTACCAGTAATTCGTCGGGTCTAATGGAGTTATCTGTATAAATGCACAGTTTCTCTGCAGTCAGAGGAATAGTTTCCTTCATTTTTGAAGCCACAAACATGCAGGTAGCTCCCAGCAATTGCAATCGGCTTTTCTTGAGGGGTTCAAACGACAAAAATCTGTCCAAATAATTCATAGCCAAGGGGAAAACTTCCTCTTCGCACTTCTGCTCCTCGCAAACCTGCAAGAAAGAGAGAGATCGTTGAAGAATAATTTAATTGAGGAGAAAGCCAGGCTTGTCTCGCTGTTCTCGCCCTCCCTCCTCCTCACCCCCAGGCTTTGCAGGGCAAGGTTGAAGGAGACCAAGGGGAAACGCAGTTGGGGAAAATGGATAAATATGGGAAACGCAGCGACATCAAAGAAAATGAAAGTCACGAGTGACAAAGTGGGGGGAAATGTTGCGTTCGAAACCCGCAGGCGATTCATGGCAAAAGGGAAGGGGGGAATCGAAGAAGAGTCTGTGCCCAGTTTTCCAGCCCCTAAGAACAAATTTTTTAAAAGGGAAGAAAACGGAAAGCGGAGAAAAATGCGAACCTCCGTGGTTGGTAACGGGGTACAGAGCCGGGCTCGGCCCTGGGTTTATTTATTTCGCTTTTATTTTTTCATCTTATTTGCCGTTGTGCTGCCGATTCCCCTCTCTGGTCGAGACACAAAGGTGGCGTCCAGTCTCATTTCCCCAGACGTCATCTTTTCAAAAAATATTAAAAAATATTTTAAAAATTATTCGAGCGCTCAAAAAAGGCTGAAAATGAAGCGGCGGGGGTCCTTTACCGAGCCCCATGCCTCTGGTCCTGCTGGGGGGCTCCAGGGGGATCCCCCGAAATGAAATTCACCGCCTCCCTCTCTCGCCCTGCAGCACAGCCGGGCGCGACATTTCCCAGAGCAAGGCAGGGAGCTATGGTTTCAAAAATTAATTAAAAATACATAGCTGGCACTCAGGGCTTCATAAAAGGCATGAAAATGTAGCCCAATTCCTGGGGCTCCCGCTGGGAGCCCTCCTAGACGTGTCCCGCCAGGGACAAGGCCCTTTCCAATTGACTTTTCCCAGGCGACCTTGCCGCTCGCCGCCGCAGCACAAGCGTGCCTTTGAGGGGTGACCGCAGCTCCAGCCTCTCTTCGCGCTGAACAAAGAAACTTTCACCCTGCAACTCCCCCCAGAAACGCCGGAGCCCCTCCGGCCGGTCCCCCTGCCCGCAGCCTCAGCGGGGTCCCCCGGCCCCGGACCTACCTCCCCCGGCCCCTTCCCCCGCTCCCCCCCGCCACACACACACCCTTGGCTTTGCTCCCCGGGACTTTCTTCGTTTTTCTCCCGATTAATAAACACTTTTGCTTTGCAAATAAAAGAACAAAGATGGCGCATAATACTGGCACGGGCAGCCGCTTGCATACGTGTACAAGGATAATAATTTAAAATAAAATCCCCAGAAAACACGAGCTGGCAGGGGCTGGCGGCGGCCCCGCGCGGCCGGGGGCTCGGCTGCTGGGCCGAGGCCGCTCCCCGCCGGGCCGGGGGAGCCCCGAGCCGGCTCTGCCCCGGCTCCCCACGCCGGCACTGCCTCGCCCCGACGGCCGGAAAAGGTGCCGGGCACCCCCTGACCCCCGGGGGCACCGGGCGGGGGTGAGGTGGGGGGCTCGTCGGCCGCCCCTCAGCGCCGGGACCCGGCTGCGGCAGCGGAGACACGGAGCCGGCGACAACAGCGGCGGCCACCGCCACCTCGGGCCGCTTCCCCTCGCTCCACGCGGGCGTCTCCGAGGGCAGGCAACGTGTGCCGCGCCGGGGCAGCGATCCAGTGGGAAGGGGGCGCAGGAGATGGGGCAGCAGCTCCCCGGATTAATTCGTTTCGGTGCCGGAGTTGCAAAGAGATGTCCCCGAAAGATACAAACCTCCAGCATCCAAGTGGCAACTATTTTCCTCATATATGGCAAGATTTCTTTTTGCACGCACTTGAAGTAGGAGACGGAGGGCGAGCAGGTCTCCTCCGCCTTCAGCATTGTCTGCAGCACTCTGTCATTTAGGAGGTTGGCATCCAGGTAGGCTCGTCGAATGGTCTCCACCTCGCAGCACAACAGCTGATGTTCCATGTCTGCCTTCGTCGCCTCGAGTCAGTTCTCTGCAGCAGGACTGAGTCAGTCGCTCGCTCGCTCTCTCTTCCCCTTCCAGGAGTCCCTTGGATGCTGCTTCTGCTACTGCCGCTACAGCCCTCTGGAGGCTGAAAAACTTTCTAACTTCCAACAAAACTCTCCTGGTGTAGTCCCTGTGACGTTACTGTTGTTAAGCAGAGATCAAAGCACGAGAGAGAATGAGAAAGAGAGAGCCAAAAGCAAGGGGCAGAGCCCTAAAGCCATCCCATAGGCTTCAAGTCCTTCCCCTTTGCTTAGCTTATAGAGAGCAGGGTTTTAATGCAAATGAGACAAGGGCTCGCTTTCTTCAAGGGCAAGGGAGAGGTGGGGGAAACCCAAATTGTCTCTTCAGTGGATCATGCATAATTTTAAAAATGGAGCGAGTTCTGTACTGGGAGCCAAATGATGAATGGGGCTAAGGCCACACACAGACACCAGGGAGAGAAATGCAAGGAGACTTAGTATTATTTTACGGCGGCGCAGTGGAGGGGAGGAGAGCAGCACCAGTGCCTTGCTGTTTGCTATCAATATTATTATTTTTATTATTATTATTATTAGTGCTGTCACCTGCACATACTTGCCATACTGTCCTTTAAAAAGGCGCAATCCCAACCTTAATGCCTACCCTTTGTAGCTGATCACAAGGGAAAACCTTCCTCCAGTTTCCTCAGTACTGTTTTTTTCCCAGCCGGGATAGTTTCGCTACACACCAAAATTTTTGAACAATTGGGGTGTCCACCCCTCTGCCAGGATTTTTATTTTTCTAATCCTTGGGGTTTTTTTTGGTTTTTCGTGGGTTTTTTTAAGGTCTTTCCTTTCGCTTTAAAGGTTTCACCTTCCCAGAGGGGCATGGAGGAGGCAGGGGACAGGGCAAGAGCTAATCCGAGGCACAGCCGGTGCCAGCACACACCAGGGAAGGCCATTCTTGGCACCCCACCCCCACTGCTCACCACCACCCAGGAAAAATATCCCAGCGGAGCAGCAAAATGGTGGCCAGGGCTCCCTCCAGCACCTATGAGGAGACGAGCTGGCGGGGTGGGAGGGAGGCATCGGCAGCCGCTGGAGCCTGCAGGGGCCTCATCCTTGTCTCCAGGACATTCTGTCCATGCGTGATGGGGCCCTGTTGTAAATAACTCCCGCTGCCTGGACCTGAGAGCGCTCTGCTCCGCGCTGTTTCTGTTAAAAAAGGGCATCTTCTAAAATCTCGCTTTCCAAGGAGCTGACAGAGCAGCTTGAGACTCGCTGGGGAACAGTGGAGGTGAGGCTGATGCATGGGAGAAGCAACTTGTCCTGCACCAAAGTGGTGTAGGGAGAAGCGGGAAGGCTATAAATTGGGGTGCATGGATTAACCTCAGCCACGACGCTTTAGCATCACCCAGGTGCTGCACGGGTGTCTGGAATACCTGCTGGTGGTACAACACCAATGGCAGAAACTCCAGTTGGTGGCAGGGGCTGCTGGCCATGGAGGACACATGCATCTCTCCTGCATGACCCTCGGGGAGAGCAGTGCCAAAGATCACGGGGCATGTTGTTGCACAGTTGTATTTATGTAATCTCTTTGCATGCACTGTCTGCCCATCTTTTCTTACTTGCTTGCTTGACCACTTGTCTCCATTTTGTTTCCGTTTGTCAGGAGGAGGAGGAGGATGTTGGAGGCCCCGTGCTCTCAGTTCCCTTTGCACGCTGCAGCCCGTCAGACAATTCCAGAGGGTCCCTCAGAGAGGAAGCTGTGCCCTGTCCCTCCGCCTGTCTATTATATAGTGCTTCACGCACAGGACGCACACTTCTGTTTTCACAACTTTAGTTGGCCAGGAAGGTTTTAATATAAAATGAAGGAATACACACGACCCTGAACTCTCAGGTCGAAATTGGACACACCTCCGATGCACATCCGGGAGGATCCTATTTAATTAACAACCCTGCACCCCCAACACCTTCCTGGTGAGCAGCTGGTTTGGGGAAGCAGGGGCAGCCTGCCGCATTCCCTTGGGTCGTGCCAGCTCTTTCCTTCCAAACATTTGTTCCGGGCCACGCTGCCCAGGCACATGGCACCGACTGCCCGACTGCCCGCCGGTCGCTGCCGGTCGGAGCGGGCTCTCCCAGCTGCCTTTCTCCCCCTCCAAGCACGCGGCCGCCGCTCCATTCATAAAAGTGGCGCGGCGGGGCGCGGGCCGCGCGGCGGGCGGGTGGTGCCGGCGGCGGGCGGGGCTGGCGCGGGGCCCGCGGAGGCCCCGCGGGGCGGTGCGGCCGCAGGAAGCGGCGGCGCGGGAGCCAATGGGGACGCGAGGCTGTTACCGGGCGGGACGGGCAGATCTCGGCCGGGGCTCGCCCGGTCCCGCCGACACAAAGGGGACGGGCCGGGCGGCCGCTCCACAGCAGCCGACGGGCCGCCCCGGTGGCGGCACCGGGATGCCTCGCACCTGCCCGGGTCGGGGGGCGGTGCCGCCTGCCCGAGCCGCCGGGAGCGCCGCGCCGCTGCCTGCCTGAGCCGCCGTACCCGCACCGGAGACCTTGGGTGCGCTCCCTGCGCCCGCCTCGCTCCGATCTTTGGATGCGGGATACGGGATGCGCGCTGCGGTCGCTTCCGCCGCTCTCGCCCCCGGGGGCTTCCGACGGCGCTTCCTTCCTGCTCTCACTCCCTCGCTCGCTCGCTCGCTCGCTGCCTGCCCGGCGCTCCCCTCCCCGCGGCGCCCGCCTGCTGCCGGCGATGTCGAGGCCGGCCGCCACTTTCTCATGATGTCATCCCGCCCCCGCCACTGCGCGCCGCCGTGCCGCGCGGCCCCTCCGCGGGAGCGCGCATTCCTGGCGTGCCGCCGTCGCCGGTACCCGCCGTAATGTCTCGAAGAGCCGCGCAGTAGGGGCGCCGCTGCGGAAGAAAACACCTGATCCCCGAAAAACCCCACTCCTGGTCCGGGCTCCTCTGGACAAGAAGGAGAAGGAGCTGCTGGAGAAGGTCCGGCAGAGGCTGACGGATCTGGAGCGGCTCTTCTGTGAGGAGACTGAGAGAGCCGGGGTTGGTCTGGGGAAGACTGCGACGGTATCTTATCAATGCCTATAAAAATTTCCAAGGGATACCAGCAGGAAGGTGTCAGACTCCTCAGTGGTGCCCAGCAACAGGATGAGGAGCAATGGCCGTAAAAACAAAACAAGAAATTTCACCTCAGCGGAAGGAAGAACTTTGCATTCAGGGTGTCAGAGCCCTGGAACAGCTGCCTAGGGAGGGCGAGGGGTCTCCCTCTGGAGACATCCCAAACCCACCTGGAGGTGTTCCCGTGTCACCTGCGGTGCCAAAACCCCCAGGCCAGCCGTGTGGGGCCCGGGAAATGAGGGATTTGATGGAACAAGGCTCAGAGAGGGTTTCTGTAGGGGAACCATCACTAGGGTGGAGAGAGGCACAAGTCCGAGTGGGAGGGAAGACAGGGATGGCTGGGGTGTCCCGAGATGAAGAGGTGTCACTGATGGGACCAAACAGGCAGGAACAGACCCAGAGCTAATGGAATTCATCCCAAATTTATCCTGGGGGTAAGAACACGCAAAAGGGCTCAGTGCGGAGGGGCGTGGGGAAGTAGAAGGGAGCAAGGTTTTGTTTCTTTCTTCATTGAGGGAAACCTGTTAGGCCGTGCCAGAAGCGAGCCAGTGGAGGGAGAAGCACTAGACGAGGCCTGGCAGACAGTAACAAGGTATAAACAATGTATTTAAGCACTAGCCTCCTTAAAGTGATGTAGTGGAGAATATTTTGATTTTAGAGTCAGAAGCTACAGTTTCTGTTTTACTCAGCTGACAGTATGTTTTGGTAATATATCAGCATGAAAATGGCCAACACAGACACTGGAGTTTGATATGGGTATGTGAGGTAGGAAAAAGTACATCTTGGCCACATAGAGCATTTGTACTTGATTTACAAGGTAAAGAAACATTTTCTCTATTCCCCAAACTGGCACTCGCTCTTGTAGCATACAAGGCATCTCAAAGGCACATAGTAAATACCATCAGAAATTTGTTGTTGAAATGCTTATTCAGAAGGTTTTGAAGTACAATGTTATTATTTTTCTTTAAAAAAACAGAGAAACAAAACCAAAAACACCCCAGAACGAAACAAAAACAACCCACAACACAGGGGGATATTTTGTAGCGATTTTAGGCAGAACTCCCAGTAAGTGACAGTAAATCAGCATGGATCACCTATGCTGCAGAAATGCTCTCTCAGAAAGGGTGGTCTCTCATCCTTCCTGTTGAGTTAAAGTGAAGTGCTGTCGTTGGGAAGACCCTAGAAGCTGGGGTTGCTGTGGTCACCTGTCAGATATTTGTACCCCTCAGACCATCCTGAGATCCTCAACCACACTGCTTCTTGGTTGTAAAGAGGGTTGGCACCTCTCTGAAGGACAAGTATGCATTCTTTGGACCTTTAGTAAAAATAATTTGGCTCAGAACCAAGTCTAAAACACTGCATTATAGTTTTGACCCAAAGCATAGATGACAAAATGATAAATTTGCAAAACTCAGGCATTTTTCAGAGCACATGAATTCAATGGGAGCAGTACCACCAACTTCAAAAGGAGCAGGATTGCTGCATTAACCCATAATGTATAGTGCTAATGACTACAATCAAATAAACTCACTTTGCCTGGGCTTTCTACCACCTTTAACCTCGTGTGTCTATGCACTTTTATGTGTGTGCCAAAGGAGAGGAGTCGGGGTGCTGCCATTTCAAATCTGCAGCACCTGTGCTAGATTGGTGAAAATATAAAAAATTATGCAGGGTGATAAGATTTGGGGAATCTGGTCCACTTATTTCCAGAAATCAGTAAAGAAAGTGAAGAATTGAGAACCTTGACAGATGAGATTAGTCTTAGTGAAGCCTCCAGAAATATTTATATTTAATTTGAGCTGTTTGTGGCAACTGGTATTTTCCTATTTATGGGAGGTGCAGCCTGATTTGGTTAGAAATGAGTATGGAATAGCATATTTTTGGGGAAACATATAATCCTAGAATTACATCTTTGTATTCTTTTTTTTTTTTTTTTTTTTTTTTTTTGTGTCTGGAACACTACACAGTGTCAGCAGTAGCAGCTTGGTCTCCTCTGGTTGGTTCTTAATGTGACTCACTCTCCATGGAGTTACAGAAGAGGATATGATGTACGATAATACGTATGACAATAACCTCCTATTTAACTCAAGTGAATTTCTTTTGTTGGCTGATTTTAATTTGTGTTTACATTATTGACCAAATTGCTCAAATTTGCAACCTTGGACTGTGCATGCTTCTCTTTTTGGAGAAGAAAAATAAAAGGAGGAATCATCTTTCTGAGTGTGTATTCCATTTCAGAGGGATTAAAGTTAAAAAAAATCAAAATAAAATATGAATGTCGGTTTTGATCAACAACTACATCAACCCAAAATATACACAGAGGTCTCCTCCAGCCACAAGCTGGTGGTGTCATGGTGTGAGTGCTGACCATCAGAATGCCTTGAAATTGACAGGTGATATCCCAGAATATTGAGCTGGGGAAAAGGAGGATTTGGAAAAGGGGAGTGGCTGCATTTTTGCTTGAAAAAATAAAGCTCTGCCCCCATTTTATCTCTCCTCTTTAAAATCTGTGTATAGTTAGAGCTTATTCCCTTAACAACCAAAGTATTTCATCAAATCCCAGCTTTGCCTTTGAGTTCAGGCTGGAGAAGGAAACTGGTTAAAAAAGCTAAACCCCCCAGAAAAATGCTGGAATAAAAGGAGATTTTTCTTAAGAAATTACCAAGAATATTTTTTCCTATTTCTACAGTAATCAAATGATGTAGTACAATGATTTGCACTGATGGAAATGAGGCTAAATTGTGAATGGTTTAGAAGCTAATTCAGGAAAAGACTGAAACATGCCTAAATTTAAATAAGTACACCAGAATTACTCATATGCTTAAAAATTAAATATATGTTTAAATACATTGCTAAACTGGAGCCTAAGGGTATGGTTGAAAGTTAAGACTAATCTAGACAGTAGCTGTTGCTGAAAGTGATTATTCTTCCCCTGGTTGACATCCCTCAAATGCCCATCCTGGAGTAAAACCAATACAGCTTATTGACAATAACAGCTACTTCCTCAACAACTTTGAAAAGCATCAATTTCTCAAAAAAATGAAAGTAAAAGTCTCAGTTAATGCTAAAATCCATGGAGATGGGCTGGTGTCAGCTTTTGTGCTAACATGCAGCCCCTGTTTGATTTCACAAGCTCCAGCCTGTTGGAGACAGAACAGAGTGGAGCAGTTCTCACGCTGACTGGAATGGTTTTATTTCCTGTACTCCTGGGCTCTTCCATCCTGCCAGGGATATCCAAGGGGAAGGAACAGCTGAGAAAATGTGCCAGTGAAACCAAGCTGGCTGCAAAGCAAGTGAGAAGAGACAGGGTGCTTTGAGATGCTCGTCCCTCTCAGGGGGATGCAGAAGATGCTGGAGTTTTGGGATGCTTTCCCTGCTCAGTAGGATGCAGCAGATGCTGGAGTTTTGGGATGCTCACCCCTGTCTCCTGAAAAACTAACTGGAATTTTTCTGGAATAAAACCACAGAGGTTGAAGGGTGTTGACCTGACACAAAGGCACATGGCCTCTTGGAAAGGTTGAGGCTTCCTGGACACACCCCAAGAGGTCATGGGCTGGGGCAGATGATGCTTGCAGAGCTGCCTGCATTTTTGAGGGTGGTGGTAGCAGATCTCAGTCTCTTACTGCAGATACTGAAAGACAGCAGAGGTCTGAGGACCCCAGGTATCCTTCAGGCAAGCTTTCTGTGGAAGGACTTGGGGGCCTGTGGATTTCCATCATGAGCCATTTGTGCTGCTGCCTAGAATTTGGCTGCCTGCCTGCAAGGGCTTTGTGATAAGACCCTGAGCAAAGATCTAGCAGGTTTTTAATCAGATGTTTCCATTGGCTTTAATATGTTTTAACCATCAGATTAGAGTCACTCAGCAGAACTCCAGCCTTCCACACAGTGTCTCATTTATCCTTGATCCTGCCATGTGCCCAGCTCCAATCTGCTGACTTTTTTTTTTTTTTGATTGTGCAGTCTTGTTGTGAGGTTGTTTGGGTGGGGGAGTGGTGCAATTAGTCTGGTTGAAGCAACTAGGCCAAGGAACATGAGCAGTAAAATAAAGTCTTGATGACATATTTGAACTCTTGGAGACCATGGGTTATCTGATCTGCAAGGTCACTGCTATTCTCTGGGAAAGTTTAAAAGCATCTTCTCCTGTTTCAAGCTTAAAGAGCCCTTCTTGATCATTGTGGGATGCAAATTCAGTTTTTCTGTAAGTATATGCAGTTGGTGAGTGTTTCAGACTATTTAGTACCTGAGTTTTTATTTCCTTTTCTTTTAACTGTTCATCAAAAGCAAAAAGAATGGAATTAGTTTCAATGAACATAAAGAAAAAGTGACTCCAGTAAGGCTCCTTCTGCTACCAGAACTGAATGAAATGCAGGAAGGAAAATAAGAATAATATGCAAATGAGAAACCTACGAAGAACTTTAAAATTCCTTTTAATCATTTAAGCTGTCAACAGTAGCAGAAATAAGGAATTATATTTCAGACATGACTTATACCAAGCATACCTTAAAAAGAAAAAGGCAAATTGATAGTGCCTGAAGAGTCTGTGCCTGGGAATCAAAAAGTGCAGAATTAGGCCCTTGGAAGCCAAGTGCCTCTTCCACTATTCAGTCTGTAGAAGAAACGAAATGATGGCCCTTGGTCCAGCTCTAACGGATGGACTTGGGGAAGCAGGGGGAAAATAACATCAGTAACAGTTTTGTTTTTCTGTATTTCTGAAAAGTCAAAATGTTAGAAGCTATTCTATTACAAGGATTCTTTATGAGTATGATTAGCTTAACAGTGTTCTCCTGTAACACAGATCATAAAATCCCTTCATAATAGAATTGAATGCTAAAACCGTTGCATAATATCTTTCACAGACCATTAAGCTTTAAGGCTACAGCGTCAGAGTTTGTTACACAGAGACCCTCTTACAGCAGCAGATACTTTAAGTGAGAGGTATTTCCCACCCTGGGCTTTATTTGCTGCCAAGTCTGATTTCCGGCTGTGTTTATGTTCTTATACGGGCTGGATTAGCTTGGCAGTGGGGTTGCTGCAGTGGCACGAGGAGAGCTATAGGAAGGGATTGGGCAGGCTGTTATTTTCATTTCATGGGAACCTGAATATGTAAACTCCTGGCCGTTTTTTATCCTTGCTGGCTGTGGCAAAGTATCCCCCTTCTGTTTTCCTCCTATTACAGTATCAGCATTATTCAGCAGGATGAGGTTCCTGGTGTCTTTCATCCCACTCTCTGTGCTTTTGGGAACAAGGATAAAGCACTCCCTTGCCTCAGGGATTATGAATTCAGTGTCCTTAAGGAACATGCAGTTTATCTACAAAGCAATGCGCTACTTGTGCCATAAAAATCCCTTATCACCCGGAAAGAGTATGGATTCAGATCCATTTGTTTTGGCTCTCTGTAGGTATTAGGGTTTAAGAAAGGGATCCTATTACCTTGCCATTATCTCATTGGGCTGGTTTTACCCCGGTATAATTCCATGAAGCTGCTTCTGACTCACCTTGGGCAGGTGGGAAATGATTGAGTGCATGGATTTGATGAAGTTACAGTGATAGCAAAATGTGAGCAGGAGTCTCTGGTGGGGAAAATCTTTCATTTTCCATTGATAAAAAGTTCATGATTAGTCACTGGCTTGATCACATTACCCTTTAATTAAGCTTGTAAGTGCCGAAGAGTGGGGACTTTGGTGTGCTTTTCCTTTGCTATCTCCTGATTGTGGCTCTGCTGGTGTGATTTTATAAAACCATAGGATAATTTAGGCTGGAAAAGATCATCAAGTCCAACTGTTACAAAAGGTCTTGCAGTGACTTCCTCTTACTGTAAGACTTCCCAGGAATTTAAGTCATATTACTCCCTGCCGATGCTTCCACCGTTGGAACGACCTCAGTGGAAAGCAAAAATGCAGGTGAAAAAATGTGTTGATTTGAAATCTTGGGATTTTCTTCCACAGAAAACTGCTGATTCTAAGCATGGATCTAGAGCCCAGGCAGCTGATCCCAGCAGTTTATGGTAAACTTGCTCCACAGGATCCCACTGCACCTCACAAACTCGCTGGAAACACCACCACTGACTGCAGGAGAACCAGGGCTGACTGTGGCAGCTACTCAGCACAGATTGTGTGGATCACGATAGTTCCATCCCGAGCCATGGGAGCCAGTTCCACTTCTGGTGAGACATGTCCTAGGAAGATCAAGAGACAGAATGACAAAGAGAGAATATTAGTTCTGCACTTAGAAACCAAAGGAAAGGCTGGGTGCTGTGCTTTGGGAGGAATCCTTCACAGAACGGAAGGAGCCTCAGCTGCTTTTGTGCTGAGGAGGATTTGGTGGCTGGGCTCAGTTAGGAATGGCCATGGGACAGGATGATGGAAAGGGAGCAAACCCCCTCAAGTCTGGGTGCCATCACAGTGCCTCTACCCTCCTAAAAATCCAAACTTTACCCACTTTCACAAGACATTCACTGCCTAGAGGGACAATCGGTCCGAACCAGGATAGACTGAGACCTTCGATGGTATCAGCCTGAAGATAAGGAGGACACCTGCCAAGGCAGAGGTTGGTTTCACCGCGTGCCTTGCAGGCAGCCCTCGAGGCATCCACCCTCTTACAAGTCACCAAGTCACCCTCAGGAAAAGTCACTGCTAAGATTTACCCACTGGAAAGTGCAGGCAGGAGTTGGAAGAGGGCAGGGATCAGGGCACAGGTGTGTTACCCTACTCTGAGTTCAGCATTTTGTCACTGGCAGTGACCATTGTGGGGCTGCTTCAGATAGCCCTGTCAAATTCACAGTCCTCACCCCAGTGGAGCTGGCTGGAAACATCAGTCAGACACAGGTCTCTTCTGTTCCAGTGAATCTTAGCAGGAAAACCATGTTCTCAGCTCAGACTGGTTCTTCTGTCCTGCTCTTCTGACAGAAGAGTGCTTAGAAACCCGCTCTGCCACCTTTGCTCCCAAGCTGAGGGAGCCCAACCAGCTCAGAGCCCTGGCTCCATTCATGGCACAGTTATCTTGTATGTCTGGCTCAGCTGACCAGGAGAGAGGTGCAATTACACTCAGGTATGCACTTTTGGACTAGTTCAAATGTTATCATGCAGTAACAGTAATGATTATGATGATAATATCTTATGCCATATGTGAGAAAATTTAGCTATTGTCTCAGTACCTGACAAGCAACACAAATGCAGTGTTACATACTCAAGAGGGAGAATTCAAGTTACTTCACTCATTTTCATCCCAGCCGAGGGCTTAAATCCAGGAGACAGAATAATCTACATGAGAAATGTGGCCTGAAGCATCAGCCTGGGCTGATAGGAGCTGCAGGCTCCCACACAGCCCACAGGATGATAGCACTATCAGATGAAAAGGGGTTATACACAACGTGTAGCCTTGCAGCCTCAGCTAAGTATCTTTGCAATGGTTTCCCACACCACTTAACAGCTTGTTTAACCTATCATGATTAACCAGCAGGCTCTGCAAGAATTTCCCACAATCAGTAAAAATGCCTCAGTAGGCCTGAAGGACCACAGTGGAGAGCAAGCACAGTGATGGATAGTCAATGCTTGTTCATGCCTCTCCTGAAAAGTACCCACAGCTGTCTGGGTTCCAAAGTGCTGTAAATTAGTTGCTAATATTTTAGTTTCAATCCTTTCCACATATATTGCAGTTAGGTTTAGGAAAAGTAGCAGAAATCTTGATCATTGAGGTCCTATTATGTGTGTGGTGGAACTTTGCAAAGCCACAATTTTTTCTCAGGCCACACAATTAATCAGTTATCTCTGTGATTCTCAGAAAAACACTTGATCATGAAGTGACTGCAGGGAGGTCTTTTACTTTAGTCTGAAAAGACTTCTATAAAATGTGACAATGGGAAAACGCCTTATCTGGTATCCCAACTTACTTTATATTGAGATCACCTGCAGAAAGACAGCATGTTTGTTTTATGATGCTTTTCGCCTCCTTTTTGCCATGGATATTTACTATTATTAACCTTTGGCTATTTAGTACTTTGCAAAGTTTGGCAATTGGTAATGGATGTGGAACCATGCAAACTAGAAAGTTTCCCTCTCTGTTGTTAAGACCAATAGTTTCTTCCCATTCTAATCGCAAAAAACTTACTTAATCATGAAAATTTTAAATTTCCATAAATAGCCATTCTGAAGTCTTAGTGAATGCTAAACAGGACTAAAAAACAAAGTGAGAGGAAGTACAATGCGCAGAAATAACCCAAATGCATAGCCTGAATTCTTTCAGGAGGTGCTGAGCACCCCTGAGAGCTGCTTGCATTGATAAAGTTCGGCAATGGGGGTGCAAAAGCATCCTACAAGGCCTCTTTAAAACAGCCCCTGTGAAGCCTGCTTTCTTAGATCAAAGTCCAAAGCTACATTTTATCAAGCCACGGAACTTCAGTCACAGAGATGCAGGAAGGAAGGGCTGGCAGATGAAGGTGACAGATAGTAGAAGTGTCTTAGATGAGAATTCTAGTTACTTAAGTGCTGTTCAGCTTAAATACTGCCTTTCCATAACTTAAATCCTCGAAACTCAAAAATATTATTTTACTCAGAGAGCTGGCACAGGGTACCTCAGCAGTGATGTAATATTGACAGAAAAACACAACCATTGTATTCACAAATGTTCTCCTTACAGAGCAGAGAGCATTGTGGCAGCATATACTTACTGCCAGCATGGTAGACTGCAATGTAATCAGTGCCTTGGATGCATTGGGAACACAAACAAAAGTAGATTAGTTAACAACCAAATTGTATTTATCTTTCTTGACAGGGCTCGCTAAATAGCGAGTCACTTTCTGATCTAATAGCACTGCCATCTCGTGCTGTGGGCAATGGTTGCTGCTGGGAGGAGATGGAGCCGTCCAGATGCTGCAGAGCCAGGAGTGTTGGCCTGTCTGAGACAGCAGAGTGAGCATTGATCCTCAGGGAATGCAGTGCCACATTCCCTGAGCTGGGAATGCCAGGGGCTTGGCCTCCTGGGCTCCTTACAGATCTCATGGCGTTTTTTGGGTGCAGAACTGTTTTTCCAGGCAGGATCACAGCTGACGGCTGACACAGCTTAAGCCTCCTCCTCATGCTGCCCATGCTCTGCTGACTGCAGCGTCCCTCACCTCCAGAGAACAGTCCTTGCTCTGCTGACCCCAGGAGCCCTGGGAGCCCTGGGATGAAGTCGAAGTTCAGTCTCAGCCGCTCTTCTGAACCCTGGCTTTATCTTCCTGGAGGTGAGGACCTCCCACATGCCAGCACAGGTATCGATAGCAGCATCACCAGAGCTCGGGACAGCCCAGTATCCTGGGATTTCTCCAGGAGCCTGGCTGGTTTTGCTGGCCGCACTCTGCTGCACCCAGCGAGCTCAGACACGTCTCCATGGCCTGCATTTCTCTGGGATCAGATCCGCAGCACTGACGGATCTATTTGTTGGTAATCAATGAGGATGTGCAGGAAATTGTATCTCCCAGCACCTCTGCTTTGAGGATTAAAAGCGTCTCGGCGTTCATAATGGGAGTAATTAACTTGTTTGAGAATAGTTGTCAACTTAATGTTAAATAAGAAAGCTTTGCGCTGAGGTCATTCGGGTTCCGGGTGAAAACCTGCTATGGAAGACAAATATTCAAAGCAAGAATGGGCATGAATATGTTTGGGCTTGGTTCTGATCAAGTTTACATGTGTTTAAAGACCCAGCCCAAAGCCTGTGAAAGTCATTTGGAATAAATCAGCTGGAGTCAATGGGATTACCCTACTGCCAGCCCCTTATGGCTGAGATCAAACCCCAGATCATTATCTTTTTGTGGTTTTCCTTTCTTCACATTGAGAAGGAGCCGGTGAGAAAGGCCATCGATTGTTTTGTAAAACATTCTTTGGATTCAGGGGGAGCCTGCCTGCCTACAGGATATGGCCCATAAAGCCACCGGGATGGTGAGGATTCTTCCCTCTGGATGTGCGGCATCTGCTCGGCTTTGCAGCCAGAGGTAATCAGAGAGTTAACAGAGAGTCAATTGACTGTGTGCGACGAGAGCTCAGCCAGGCATTAAAACACAACAGAAAGGGTGGGTTAAACTACCACATTCTTCAGGGAACGCTGATGGGAGACAGTTGTCTCTTGCCACCTTGGCCTTCTGCTCTCTCATCAGAACCAATTACTTAATTTCTCTTTTTTGTGCGTGACTGTGGGTTAATGGAAAACGAGTCTATGGAAATGCTGAATACCAGTAAGTCAGAAGAAGGGAAGGGTGCAAACCTGCAGTTTTCCCATGGCCTGAAAATGACTCCCTCCCCGGCTTGGGGCAGCCACAGGTGTGCTGTTAATTCTAAGTCCTCTTGCCAGAAGGCTATAAAGTGTCTTTTCATCTTATGTAACATAAGTATCCAACAAATAAGGAGACTGTTACTACAAAGTCAACCACACCGAAAAAACGGTTTCATTTACTCTGCAAACCTGCGTTAAAGACTTCTGATGTCTCTGGAACTTGATGAACACTGTTGGAGAGGAAAATCGATTGGATTTTTTTTTTTTTCCAAAATAGAAGTAAGTTTGATGCAACATCAAAATGGAATGCTGTGAGGAACCAACTGTGTGATAAATCTACTGTTAATCATGGTGATAATTTGCTCTCAAAGATGATAAGCTTCTATATTCCTCCAGCTTAACAGGCAGCATTCTGGAAAACAGTGCTAATATCAAGCACTCTCTTATTAAACATTTCAGTGATCCTTCTGAATTAGACAGAAAAGTTTGATGCATGTCAGGAGTGTAAACTGCGAGGTGCTAAGCACATCTTAAGACACAAATTGAGTCTGACGATTCTCAGGAGATAAAGTGCTCAGCAGGTACAAGAAGGGTCTTCAAAATCCTTATGCTTCTTGTCATCAAGGAAATAATTCTGCTTGGCTTCACTGGGTGCTGAATGGTTGCTTTGCACTTTGACCCGATTTTCTCCAGGATAATAAAGTGTGTTTCTGGGACAGTGAGGCAGACGTTGGGACAGTGAGGTAAGGCACAGGAAGATCCCTCTGTGGAGGTGATTCAGCACACATTCAACATACCTTCCAGCAATTGAGGCGTTCTTCCTGAAGTTATTTAGTTGAGTTATACCGTTCTACATCTTCACGAATTGATTACCATCCGGTATATTTAAAATATGTCCTAAGTCAGTTAACTTTCAGGCAGTAAGGCATCCTCACCTGCTCATTTCACAGGGGAAAAAAAGCCCCAAACAATAGAAAGGTCCATGTGCATGTTGACATCCTGCTTGTGAACCAATATTGTCACAAGCAATAGACTTGGAGAGAACAGCCCAATCAATGAATGTGAACTGATTTACACCTAGCTAAAATTAGATCCATTATCCCAATTGAAGTTATTACAATTAACTAAATAAACACACAAGCTCAGATAATTAATTTTGTAGTACCATGGTACCTAGAGGCCACATCTCAGATTGAGAGACATCTGTGTTTAACACTGGAAATGCATCCGATAAGATACAACCCTGATTCTGAACAGCTTGGTGCTCATACAGACAAAAGGAACAAAGGACTGGGAAAAGAAATCATTCTTTATTGCCTCCATGTCAGAAAAACTGGCCCAGAGAAATTGAGTTGTCTTGCCCAACACTATAAGAATGAGAAGCAAATGGGGAACATCAGTATTCACTTCACGGGTCTGCCCACCCTTTCTGTAGCACAAACTCAGGAGGCTGCTAAGACACAAGACAGCTCTGGACATATGTTCCTTTATGTTACATTACTACTCATTTCAAGCACAACAGGAGCTTTTGGTTTCTGAGGTCTCTCATGAGCCTGTGTCCTATGCACCTCACCTGAGTGAAACACACCTCTGCTCCCTATTAACCAATTACATTTCTTCAGCAAAATTTCAAGGCCTCAAATGCACAAATCCATGAGCACCCACATCTCTGCTGACTGCTTTCACTTGGTTCAAGAACTTCTACATATTCTTTCTTAAACCTGGGAGTCCAGCTTTCCCTCCTTTGTGTACATTTCGAAATCAGCTGTGTAGAGAAATCTTCACAAATCTCACTAAAGGGGAGCAAATATGTCTTGTAAATCTTACAGTGGCATCTTCAAGTGTTACAGATCTAAATCCAAGACCTTTGCTTTGATCTTTCTCCCTCTACTCTCTCTCAGCCTTTCAAGATCAATGATAAAATAGTGGTGGCTTTAATTTAATCTGGAATTTAATCTTCTTCTCCAGAAAAGCAGTGCATGGTTCTCAAAGTTTCTTTCCCCCTTTTTCTGCAGAGAACAAAACTGAGAAGAAAATCTGAGGTTTCAAAAGTACTATTCCTGTCTTTAACCTTAGATTTGTGTTCCAGGCTTTGATAGGTTCATTTTGCAGTCAATAAATTATTGTTTGGGTTTGAGGAGGTTTGAAAATTTGGCTCAAAATAAATAGTATGTTCTTCTTGTAATCTTAACTATGGAGGTTCTATAATGAAGATTTCTGTTTCCAGCAGTTTAGCTATAAAATATGACTTTATGTGAATCATTGAGTCCATCTGGAACTCCAAGAAGTCAATGTCCATGCCATCTTCCTGGCTATAAAATTATTTTCTGCCTCTTTGTCAGGCTGAAAGTTCTAGGAAAGGTCCTATTGACAAATTACAGAACAGTATATCAAACAATTTTTTTTTTCCCAGATTGTCATATGTCTGAAACAAAATTTTCCTTTGGGTAGCATGGAGATGTAATTTGAATGCATGCTTATTTCCTAGTTCTGGGATATTTATTTACCTGAAATCCTGCAGCTGTAGGAACCATATTGTGAACTGAAGACAAAGATAGCCTGAACATCTCCCTTTTTGATGCCTCCTGCCTGAGGGAGTGAAGAAAAAAATATTCCTCTGATGCAAGAATGAGATTTCCAACCATGGAAAAGCCTTTAGAGACACAAGTGAGGTTTTGATCCCTGGCCCCAGTGTCATCCATCTTGGAAAACCCTCTGGTTTTACTATTTCAAACAGGTCAGCGAGAGTGAGGTAGGAAACTGCAGTTTCAAAACAGGCACCACTGCAGTGTTTCCAGCAAAACAGAGTGTGATTTCAAAGGGAAATCTATTTAATCTATTTAAATCTATCTAATCCATCCTGGATCCCTTGTAAATTCCTTCAGGTCCCAACACCTCTGCCTGTCCCAGTGGTTTGGTGCTCAGACCTGGAGCACGCAGCTGCTTCACAAGTTGCACCTGGCCACGATAAGACTAAACCCAGGGTGCCACTGTGAAGACAGGTTCTCAGCCATGAAAGAGAGATATTTTCTACTTTCAGCTCTGTGTCATACGAATGGAAATCGATGCAACTTGTTCAGGCTGGTGGAGTTTGGGGCTGTGCATTTGCTGATGTGAACAGGAACACTGGAGCTGTTTGCTGTTTCCTGTGTGTGAAAGCGGTGCAAACATTATCTGGGCCTTCTGTACTGCTGCTCGCTGAGACACTTTCTTTAGGAAAGCAATTTGGGAAGAACAACAAAGAATTCTCCTTCATAGAAAAGATTGTGGTTGCCTCAACAGCTCTCAAAATTAAAACTATGTTCCAGTCAAAAATGCCTATTCAGGCTGACATCAAAGAGAAAAATGCAAGCAGGTCAGGGAGTTTAATTTCCATGGCACTCACATTTGTGATTCACATGTTGGGCGCAGTAATGACTTACATGCCCATTGGCAATAATGGAACAGAGGGCCAGCACAAAGGGAAAGGATCCTGAGGTGGCAGTGGTGGGAGGATCCCACGTAGGGTGGGACGCAGGAGCCCCTTGAAGTCAGCCCGGGTGTCACTCGGAGTGCGGACTGCTGGTCTCTCACTGTGGCATTCCTATCAATGAGAACCTTGTGGAGCCCACTGGCCTGGGTTGAGGCTTTTGGGAATGGTGCTCATGAGGACCCTGATGCCAGAGGCCTCCTTTTCATTGTCGAGAGACCAGGTCCTTTTAAATACACTGAACACAGCGGGTGACTCCTGAAAATCTGGGTCTCGGGGCATATTTCCTGAATCCTTTTGAGATGTGGTTTCATACCAACTTTGTAGCTTCTCAAAACCTCCAGTCCAGATGAAGGGCTGTGTCATGAGATTTGAAAGCAGGAGGTATGTAAACTTTTTAACATGTCTGTATATTCTCCTACTACTCCTTATTTGCTTTTCTCATGGGACGATCCAAGTAGGCATTACAAACTGTTGATAAATAAGATTTTCAGCCCATTTGATTTAACCATTACTGCATTTCCATATCAAAGATTTTTATACTTGGCATGCCTGAGCTTATTTTATTTGTAATCTGTTCTCAAATGAGGAGTTTGGAATGCTTTTTTCATTATGTGTTTCATATGCAATGTACTGCCCTCATGTTATTTTTTAAGATGAGATCTTATATGTTACCTCAAGTCATTCTACAACTCATTGGCTCTTATTTATTCTGGCCTCCTAATCTAACACCATTTCTGTGTTGAAACTTGTTGCTATTTTTTTCCAAGGGTACGCCATAAGATGTTAAGCATGTGCTCTATATCAAAGTGCAAATATAAACTAGTTGATAGTCTGTAGTCACACCCTGGATAGGTGTGGCATTTGGGAATTTTTCACTTGCTGGCTGGAGATCAGAATGTGCTTAACATGGTTCCACACACAGGATCTCGGTTGGGAGAGAACTAGTTGGGGCTTTTTTTTTTTTTTTTTTTTTTTTTTTTTTTTTTTTTTTTTTTCTTTTTTTCTTTTTTTGGTGTATGTTATTTGGAGAGTTGGTAGCTATAATAGTTGTACGGTTTCCAGAAACAGATTTTTACATGTTTGGCTAGATTTAGAGCTGCAGCTGGGAGATTTGAGGGTGCAATAATCCAGTGCCTCACTATCTTTCCTTTTCTCTTTGTATCACTTTGTGATGGACAAACTTGATTCCAATGTCAGCCTAAGGCATGGTGCAGGGCTGCACCACTCCAAGAGAAACTCCAAGGAAGAAATATGACTCAGAGAGCTGCAATTCCTTCCACAGTTTCTCCTTGTTCCAGCCAAGGAAGTAAGTTACTTCAGTGTTTGAGCTGCTAGACTAAAGCTTGCTTCTCCCCTGGTGCTCACAAGTCTCAAATTGCTGGACAGAAAGAAGAGGGACAAAAAAGTCTGTGCCAGGACGAAGTGCCACCAGCCTGTGAAATGGTGGCACCACTCAAGCCCCCTGTGGGGTTCACTGAGGGCAGTTACCTCCCAGCCACCCACCTTTAATACCAAGAGCAAAGCACCCACCTTTCTGTACTTAGTGACTGGCAGAGAATTTGCAGGCAATAATTTTCTCACCAAAACAGAAACGCTAATTAGGGCATTCCTGATGAAAATGTTCAAAATCAGTATTTCCTCACTAGTAGTGCAACTCTGAGGCCTGAGGACATCCACTGATACAGGATCTGTTTGCAAATGGTGCACATGACTCTTTCACCTGCCTGACATTGTTCTCAGCATCATTCTGTTTTGGGGAAAAATGTTAAATAATAATAACAACAATCGTGAAATTCACAGCCTTTTTTTGAATATGTTTTTCATGGATGGCAGAAATGCTGCATTATGAAGGAACCTTCAATTGAGCACTAGTTTAAAAGAATTTTTAATATGGCAGTAAAATACTGTGGTAACTGAGTGTCAACTGAGAGCACAGACTAAATACTGAAAGATAAAAGAGGGCAGAAAAACAAAAGAGAAATTTATCCATATGCACAACAGGTAGATGATCCAGTTATGCATAAGACCTTGTTATTAAACCCTCTAGGATTACCAGGGATAAGTTTTCAGGAAGTATTTTGCAGTTAAAAAAACAAAAAAAAAACCAAACCAAACCAAAACAAAAAAAACCCAACAAAAAACCCCAAAAAACCTCCAAAACAACAACAAACCCAAACCAAAACCAACAACAAAAAAACAATGAAACAAAACCAGGAGCAAGAATCAACTTCAGAAAACAGATCTGGCTGTCATGTGGTGTTCAGCAGCACAGATACACACTCACACTTCCTGCCCGAGTTATATCAGTTTCAAAAATAGCCTGTGAAAGAAGATTCAGGCTATTGGAACAACTTCTGCTTTCAGTAAACTGCATTGAAACATGGAGCTGAATTTATACCTCCATGTGTGATTTGAGGCACCCACATTAAAGGGATAAGGATAAAGCTCATCCTTCTGCTGTGAGCTCTGAATGGCATCAATGCTAATTCACCTGGGTACCTGACAGAGATCTCCAGAAAGATACAGAAAGAGAAACACCATTCACTTTAGCTGAACACTTTATTCCTACACTGAAAATAAATGATGTAAAGGAAGCTTGCAGCTCAAACATGCAAGAGTTGCTTTTGTTTTGCATCAGTTTATTCAGGTATTTTAAACAGGCTTAGTTAAAATAATCAGTTGAGCCTTTCTGACAACTTTGTAAGAAAACCTTATGTGGCTAATTCTTAAATATCATCAGACAGCAGGCTAATTGTGTCCGAGTGCACACTGCTGCCCCAGGGTGCAGATAACTTCATGTGTTGAAACGATGACTTGAGAGTGATATCCTTGTAGACAAGGAAATATAATCTTCCAGTCCTACTGGGCTTAAAGTAATCTGTGAGAAACCCCTTCAGCTGTCTGCCTGTGCTTAGCCAAGTTATTAGGCACATTCAGGATGCATTAAACTCATCATACACCTTCTAAACTTCTGGATGGTTTTTGAGTTCACACAGCCAGTTGATTTAATCATACCTCTGGTGCTAACAAAAACTGAATACACTGACCTGCCAGGAATGTTGCCTGTATAGGTATGTAATAAATGTACCTGGATGTGTTTAATCATACAGATATGCAATGGGCACCTTTACCATCTTCTGTAGCACCTATCCTGTTCTCGATGCTTAGCCATATCCCTTTTGAAAGGGGATAACACTTTGGAAGAGGAAATATTCACATTTCTGAACACATAATCAAAAATATGGCAACAGAACTGTAAGTGGACCAAGGTATGAACCCTTTTGAACAGAAGGAAATTCAGAATAATTCCATGAAGCCAAGTCAAGGGAGAACTTACTCTCCCTGTAATAGAATAAAACTGGATGGACATAAATAAATAAATAAATAAATAAATAAATAAATAAACAAATAAATAAAAAAACCCTGTGAACAGTTCAGTGAAATATCTGTTTTGTATAGCCTTCCTTTTTCTTTTCTCCATACTGCTCTTTCTCTTCCTCATCCATGTTTTAGCCTTTTCCACCTTGTGATGCCGCTCAGAGAAGAGTAAGAACCAGAGTGAGACAGAGTGAGTGGTTTGAAAAGGACAAAAACAAGCTGGAAGTGCAGGAGATGGTGAAATACCAATAATCCATATTGATATCTGACATGGCTGACAAAGGAAAGGCTTGTTCTTGGTATTGTCTGGGCTCCTGAGAATGCCCCTTGCCTGCTCTGTTGTACAATACAGCCTGGATAAAATACAGCTGTAAGAGGGAAAAGGTGACACTGATCCTGCTCTAAATAGGAGTCCGATGCTGTGCTCATCACTGCAGTGTCTGAAAGCAAGACATACTATTGCTGATGCATGGTTCATGGAATATCAAGTGTTGATAGTCTGCACTAAAAGTCTGTAAATATATGTACAAATGGGTCACATCCACAGCTGGCATCTGTCTGGCTCCAGATCTGGTCCAGTAAGTTTCTAAAGAGTAGTTCATGACAGACCATTGAAAACTTTCAAAGAAAGTCCCAGGGCACATGACAGAAATGGCCAAGTGGGACAGCACAGTAGAAGAAAGAAATCCTGTGGGTTCATTTCTTTAAAGCATAGGAGTCATTAATAATTTCTATTCCATTCCATTTGAAACAGCTGCCTGCCTGCATTTGCTAATTAACTGCTTTCCTAACCATATAGCAACTAAGTTGTGGGCTCCAGAACTCTCATGCTTCCAGATATTAATAAACAATTTCCCTCCTTCACTGTGTAAATAGAAGCACATTAACATTCTTAGCATCCGGTTTTGGTAGGGAAATAAAAGGCTGAGGTTCCACACTTTATGAATTCCTTCCCAAAAAAACATCTTTCTTACTGCTTATCTACTCAAGTGAGGCTCCAGAAGTTCAAAAGCTTGATATGAAAAATCTCAGTGGCCTCCTAGCTGTCACCTACGATGCAGGATGTTGCTCATTATCAAATTAAGAAAATGATCTCTCCTGTTGCGCTTGTCTGCTCATCTCCTTGCGGAACCGAGTAGCATTTCCCACGTCAGCCCGTTCCTTCCAGTGGTCCGCTGTGATCCTGGCGGGGGCTGCAATTAGGGGAATGCCAGCCAGCAGGTGGAGACGCATGAAAGCAATCCCAGCGCATGGACAGCCTACCTCGACATCGCATTCCCATAGCTCCGGCCAAGCGCTCCGGCGGGCCATAGCCAGAAAATATCGCTATTGGCTCCACGGAAAAGTTCAGAACTCAAATCTTGGATTGCTGACAGACCATGTGATGGAGCAGCCCCGGCTGAGGAGCCGTCCAGCACCTTTCGTGTCTCAGCGAGCTGTAGAGGGAGCGAGGGGGGGCGCTGGGGTCTGACTCTGGCCTGACCTTGATTCATTCAGTTTGTTCAACAGTTCAGAGCTGTCTGTCAGCATCAGCTGTGCTGAGTGATGCAGGAGCCACACACGTGTGCTCCTGGCTGGGCATATCCCCTGCCGGCCCTGCCCTGCGCAGCCACGGCTCCTCAGCCTCCGGAGCCCCAAGGGCATTTCCACCCAGGGCTCCTCAGCCTCCGGAGCCCCAAATTTATTTCCACTCCACCCGTTCTCTGCGCAGCCTGGGATGGTGTGGAAGCAGCTCTGCTTCCTCTGCTCCCTTAATTACTCCTCCCTCGCCGTGTTTCCTCTTCCAGAGTGGAAACACCATTGTGATGGCTATTTCTGAAATGTGCCTGCCAAGATCAGAAAGTGGGGAGGGGTACAGAAGTGTGAGGAAGTGGGAAAGTAGTTTGAGTGTTATTTTGGGAGGGAGGGGGGAGCTATTTACATGAGTTTGGGAGCAAATCCAGGGATAATTCTGTGTCTTCAAGCCAGTGGTTAAGTTTCTAGCTCTAATCTCTCTAGAAATTATATGAAACTGCAGTACTGGGTCTGCAGAATACCTCATGTGAACTGCTTGCCTTCAGTGGAAATATGAACACAATGGGAGCCAAGCCTAAATGCCATGCCAGAATTCTGGCAAACGCTTCCCATACACCAAAAATGATTGCTCAGGCTGTGAAAGACAAATTTTAAGTGAGAGCACATGTCAGCATTCACATGGAGGTATGGAAAGGGGTAAGGAGAGGGTGTAAAATTAGGAGAGCTTTGAAAATGGGAAAAATCACCTGCAGACATTTTGAGGGATTTCAGTGTTTCAACATATGATGTTCTATTAAACTATGTTAATTGTGGAGATACCTGAAAACACAGCATCCTGTTTTACAGCTCCAGACCCCCCAACACTTAATAATTTGGGGTAAGTTTTTTGGAGTTTGTTATTTTTTCTTTAAATGAGAGACTCTTCAAGTCTTGAAAATCCAGTTTCACTGTCCCAAAAGAAATGTATTTTGCAGCCTTTCCATCCTTTTGGATTCTTCTCCTCCCTCTCCCCACTGCCTCTTGCACTCTTTTCTTTGGAGAGCAGAGTTTAACATGCCATTGGGGAGATAACCTGCATGTAAAGTCCCTCAAACATAAACACACTTCAGGAACAGATTCATCACAGTGTACTTCCAAATGTGGAAACCACATTCCATCTGCACCCTTATCAGCTGGTCAATAGCTGGGATGTTGAATGGACATTCCTTAAAGTGAAGATTATGAAAACATACACTACTGCTTGGCAGTGATTCACCAGCTTCCCAACTCTCTCTGCCCAAGAGCAGTTGAGCTCAGAGTGGCTCAGGCTGGGGACTTTGAGAATGCAGTGCAGGAATTTGCCACCCGGAGCTGCAAAACTCTCTTCAGGTGACTTCTCTGATGGTTAAGAAACCCTGTATTCATTCAACTCAGGTATTATTCTGCATTTGCTGTCCATTTAAAAGTTTGTTATATCTTACCTTATAAATTATACATAGTTATAAGAGGTGTGTTTTAAAAATCTGTCTCTGATTTTCCACTCAGGTTCGCAGCACTGTGACATCAATGACTCCTGGGCTGTCACCCTGAGAAAAAAATCAGAGGCAATGTGAGCAAATTTGTCACACACCCTGCCTAGGGTAATGTTAATGATAAGGCAAGTTATCACCATTTTTCTTTAACCTATTTTTTGGCTTGTAAATGACTAGGTCTAAATTCTCAGCCAGAGACTGAAGATATTGTTTATTGATTTATTATATAGGATTGCCTTGAAAGAGTTAGCATTTGTCTTAGGTGACTCACAGATTGCTCTGATGGTGGATGTGTGCTTTGGTTTGCTCTCAGTGCATGTCTTTTGCTCTCTGTGTGCATATACATCCATAAATATATTACATATACACAAAAGAAATTAGTTGCTTTCATGACATACCCTTTGGAGTCTTGATTTCTTTGGGAGATTGCTTTTTAAAGAACCACTATTAGTCAAGCAAAAGTTACTGAGACAGACAGAAAGAAATTACCAAAAGTATTTGAAATAAAGGACAGTTTATTATTTAGGACAATGGGATAAGGGTGCAGGATAGTGGAAATTCAAGTGCTGAATTATGTGGACATGCTTAGTATGTAGTTAGTAAATTGTTCATCTACGTGGTGACTCAGTTCCTTGTTTATGACAGGAGGACGAAACTTAACAGCCTTGTTAATAAAATAAAATCTATGAATCCATATGAATGAATATGGACTGTGGACATGAAGGTGATGGCAACTTACTCAGAATGTACCCAGTTTATTCTTCCCAGCCAGACCTTTATGCTGGATTCTGCCTTAAACAATATTCTGTTGAAGATCTCTTGAAATGTTGGTCTCTGTGTTCAAACTGAAATTAGATCCTCACTGGCTTGTGACATAAGACAATGAAATGAAACTAAAGACATAACTCCAAATGTACAGTTTTCTGGCAAAACACCAAAGTAGTTGTTCTAGGACAAAATAGGTGTCCCAGGACAAAATTCTAACTGAGAAGTGTTTGAACCAATCAAATATATTAATGAAGGAATACAGTTTCTTGAAGGATCAGTATGAAAGATATTTTGGAAGAACCTAAATTTGCTATACAAGTGCTGTTCAGCTGCAGGCTGTGAATCCTCAAGCTCTACTTCCAGAGAGTATCAGGTGCTATTTAACATGAAATAAGGGTTTTATTTCAATCTGAAGTTCAATTGCCTGTATTTTCTCTACGCCATCCTTAGTTCCCTGAGTCATGAGAATGTATCTTGTACCTGTATATTAATGGCAACATTTGGTTTATGTTACAAACCTCTCTCCCCACAAGTATGTGGCGGTGTCGTGTAGAGTGCACATTGCCATAATCATTTCATATGTTTTCGGTCTTAAAAATAAAGTTTATATAATGAAAATACAATATAATTATACACATGGGAGTTCTGGTTTTGGAAGTGGTTCAGCAGAATTCTTTGATAAAACAAGCCCCTGACCACAAAAGCTGCATGCAATGATTTGACAGTCAAATATGTATAATCACTTACTCTAAATTAAAGGCAGTATCACCATGGTAAGAGCACCACACTGAAATCCCTTCTGTGACTTTTGGCCAACAAGTGACAAATACCAAAATGCATCCTTGAATAAACTGTGAGGAACTTTTTAAAAAGGTGCTTGGGAGTGATGAGTTACATAAGGAAATGAGAATACAGAAGATGTTTTTATACAGGCTTATTTTATTGTACTAATTGAGCTCTCATCAGCCTGGTCCTTTTGTTTTTTTCCTTTTTTGCTGTGCATTAATTTCTAGTACCCATAAATGGACAATATGAGGGTTGTCAGAAAGAAAAATAATCTCATTAGACAGACCAGTGATGTCAAAATCTGTGAAATTCAACACCTTATGGTTTAGGTGAGGTTTGCAATTTGGTGCTCCTGCCAGCATCTCTCCCCAAAACACATGAACCCTTTTTCACTCTACCAAAACTGCCCCTTTGAGCAGAAAGTTCATGGGCAAGATGCTCCGTGGGTATAGAATTTTGCAGCTCCACTGATAGCAGCAGGATGATGCTGATTTACACCAGATACGGATTTGGTTCACAGCATGTCTCTGTATGAATTCACAAAGCATGGAGTAATGTGAAACAAGGAAGTGACTTTTGTGAAAAGCATTTTGGAAAGGAAAACCAAAAATGATGGATGTACCACTGGGGCACAGGGAGTGGAGCCTGCCTCAAAGAAGACCTTGTAGAGCTGCCAACCTTCCCACAAAATGTGCTGCTGCCCTCAGAGAGGAGGGGGAGGTCTCTCCAGGACAAATGCAGCCACACCAAGCATCCTAATAATCACTTTGTAGGTATTTTTATGTATCGTCACATCAAAACCAGACAGAACTTCCAAAACATTTGAATTTGACCCATCACTGATTAATGGAAGGAGGAGAAGGAGAATGGGTGGGAGGAATAGTTGTTGTGAACTGCCATACCACTGGGCAGCAAGCCATGCTATTCAACAAATGAGACAATACATTAAAAAACAAAACTCTGTTTTCAGGGGCCTTCTATATATATCAAGAGCTTGATTCACAGACCACTGAAGTTAATGGGAATATTTCCTATGACTTTAACCAGCTACTGGCCCTTCTATTACAAAAGAGGAGTTAATACAACTTTGCACTTACTTCTTACTTGCCTCAAGATTAGAAAATTGCAAGGTTGAATAAAACATCAATAGTTAGTTGTTATTTGAAACTAATTAGTCAGAATGCACACTCATGTTGCCCACCTGCCTGTAGCATATTGGAGCTATTAGCATGAACCAATAGCAGAGAAAAGATTTAGCCAAAGACAAAACATGCACATGATGACAAGAAAAATAGTTAATAATTTGTGTTTCATCTGATATTTAAAGCTCTGCAAACATAATTAGTTGGGAGGTTGGAGGGGAAAATCTGATTTTAAAATATTTGATATATATATTTTTATAGTTTCTTTCTATTTCTCTCCCTATGGATGCAATTAGCTCAATCATATTACAAACCTTATGTCTTCAGCTATGCAAGTGACCATATTGCCATTCCACTTAAATGTACAACAGGCCTTTGTGAGCAGCAGGATTGTTCATTTCAATAGGAGTTTAGGATGGGGAGAGTAAATCATCCTGTTCCTGATCCAACCATGCAAATGGGAAAGGTGACCCTCCTCCATTGCCATGATTTGGTTGGAGCTCTTGTCTCCACCATTTGACCGGCAGAGAAGGCAGTATGAAACTTTCCAAATTACTTAGCTGTGCAAAGTTAAATTCTCAGTCTGATTAAGAGACTTCATTTCCCCTGGGGGCTGTAAAAAATTTTACCCAAATTAGCTCATCAAAGAAAGACCAAGCTGTGAGGACACCTGGGACAACTCACTGTTTCCACAGGCAAAGAGGTGCAGTCACCGGGGAAATGGCAAACAATTCCTCATGTCCACTTAAAGGGATTTCCTGCAGGATATTCTTGGACCAAACTTCTGTAAATACACAAGACAGTCATTAGATCCTTAGACCTGTTCAGCAAAGGTCTCTTGATCAAGCTTAAAGTGTGCATAAAACACAACAGTTTTCCAAATAATCTTAACCATGCACTTCCATTTTGCCAAGGGCTCCCCTGGTATGGAGGATATGGAAGTTTATCCCACAGTATTGCTCTCTGACTTCAGAATTTGAAGGTGCAGCTACACTGATTCCACCAGATCAGCAGAAATACTTGTGTTTTCCTTCACTGGCCACTTCTTTTCTCTCATATATTTGTAACCTCATTAACAGAAAATCAATATTTAATATCACTAAGGGTCAGGGCGGAAGATGTTTGTGGAGCAGAACTTTGTCAGCGAGCCAGTCACAAGTCAACTGAAATGATGTTCTGGTGTTTCTGCAGTGCAGGAAATGCTTGTATTGTTTTCCCCCTTCCTCTCATATGTAAATGCAAGCATATTTAATATCCTAGACACTTCCATTTGGTAATGTTGGCAGAAAGTGACACTGCTGACCTGAAGTGATCGGTTGACAGTGAGAAATAAAACAACAGCAGCAAACTAAGGTAACACTGAAGTTGCTGTAAATACTGTCATTTCTTCTGTGGAACTATGTGACAACAAAGAAAAAAAAATTCTTCTCATCATACTTAAGGTGAATATCACAAGGATTACGCCTGTGTTTCATTCAAGAAATGCCAGATTCAGCAATTTCACTGTAGAAGACAGAAACAGTTCAAATCCATTGAATTCTACACTTATGTAACCCTGAAATACTGCAGATGTAGATATTGTCACTTTTTACTCTTCATGGCAAAAAAGGTTTTTTATTTTATTTTGACTATTCTGTCTTTCTGAAAGGATTTTTTCCCTCTCATTTTTTTAATTGGAGAAGAAATGTTTAATCTGTTTAATCTCTTTGTTTAGGGCCAGCAGTAGCTCCTCATCCAAAAGCCAGTGGAGTGGTGCTCACTATATCCAATTGACTTTTTTTCTCTAATTCAGGTGAAGGTCTCAGCATGTGCTGAAATTTAAATACAAACTTTAGCTCATATTGGGGTACTTCCCAAAGCAAAATCCTAAATTATTCCTGCTAAAAATTTTGGGGAAAAAATGTAAGGAGAAGCTCAGATAATTGCCGGGAAAAGTAGATCCCTGGGGAAAGGTAAACAACCTGGCTCCCTATTGACTTTGCCTAGGTCAAAGGGAAAAGTTGAGTCACTGGCTTCTGCATACATTTTTTCTTTCATCTTATTGATAGCAGGAATTTGAGTCCAGCTCTCCAAGGTTTTCTGTCGGAGTTCCACCCTTTGCTCACCTGCCTACCCAAGACCAGTTCGTTTCCTCTCTTTTAGCATACACTGCAACTTTCAACTTTGCATGTTGAAGAGGCTTAAACTGACTCTCCAGAGGTAATGGCAGGTTGAAAGAAGAGCTAAATGTTCATTTATAAAAGCATTTTGGCACACAAGTAGGTAAAAGGGCTCCAGCTACATTGCAGGAGAACAGGTATTTTCTTTCTTCCTGTTCTTCAACAAGTCCTTGAAATAAATTATTTGATATTTGGAAACTAAAGAGGCACCTCTCTTTCAAAAAATGCCTGGATGGGAATGGTTGCTGCTGGTGAACTTCCCTGGAAGTGTAGAAGTTTCATGATTGCCTTATATAATTTGGCCTCACAATTGCTAATAATGGTTGGGGTTCCCATGCAGGAGGAAATGTTCAAGGCATCAGCAGGACTGTGGCTGAATACCTGGTGCCAAAGCCAGGCCCTTCAAACCCAGCACAGTTCCACTGTGATGTTTCAGCAGGATCTCTGTGGCTTTCCGTGGGAAGTACAAGGGGCTGTCGGATGTGGAACCATTGGTGGAGGTAAGAGAAGCTGCTAATCCTGAGCAACCCCACACATAGGCACTGCACACCCAGCCAGACTGAACCTCCAGTCCTCAACCTTCTCCATCTGCTCTGTCAGTCCCTTTTGACTTACCTCTTGTTTAAAGGCAGCAATTATGCGCAAATCAAATGAGTCTGTTTCTTTAGGTACATTAATTACTACATTCCATTTACATTTTCTGTTTACTTTTTCCCTTCTCTATGGAAGCTATTGAAGGTCTGATGATTCAGAATGCTCTGGGAACACTATGTGGCTTTCCTTCTTGTTTGCCCATTGTAACAGAGCTCATTTTTCAGTGGACGTTTCCCATTATTTCCAGGAAAAATGTGGTCAAACCCATGTACTCCCAAACCTTTTGATCTCCTGAATCCTCTTCATATCCCAGATAAAAAAGTCAGTGATTAAGACAGTGTTCCTAAAAGAACACATAGTAAGTTTTCCCTTTGACCAAAATGGTTTCCCTGTGAATCAAATGTTTCTCAGCTCAGGGGGGGCTTGACAATAGACCCTGAAAAGATGGATAGAGCAATTGTCCTGCTTAGTGATCCACAAAAGGAAAGGGGTCCTTAGTGAAGGGAGACCTACACTAAGTCTGACCTGACACTGCAGGAATAAGACAATGAAAGGTCAAGGAGACTAACGAGAGGAAAAATACAGACAATGGATGCCACAGCCAGCACACAGCTCCTGCCATGCAGACTATGGGGCAGCAGCGTTAACTGCCTCAGACACGTGAAGGGCAACTGAAGCGGAAAGAACTTGAAGTTTCCTTCTTAAGAATTGTGGCCCAGCATCTCCAGGATTTACCCAGACCTCATAGAGAGGTCAAAGTGATGCAGCTAGGCTTGAGGTGAATGAAAAATAAAGATTATCTAATTGGGGAGGAGAAAAATATAGATGTATTTTAGAACGAACAAAAAGGGCAACTACTTGTCAGTTAGGATCTGCAAAAAGTTCCCAAGGCATTTTTGTGGGAGGAGCCAGAGAAAGCTTTTGCCTAATTATTTGAAAAAAAGCCCCAACAACTTGATATTGATGTGGGACTTGCAACCATCGTATTTTTCTTCTGCATGAACAAAAGATTCGTAGTTTACAGTATCTGGGGCTCAACTGAATTTCCTTCAAGCACCCAGCAATTGTTTCTTTCTGTGTGTGAAAGAATCCTGGTCCTTGTCATCTGTCTAGAGACAAAAGGAGGAATCTCTGTGGCTTCTGCAGGCATCCCTGTCCTCTAAAGAATCTCCATTATTGGTTCTTTGTAGCTGGGCCTTGGCCTCCTGAAACAGCCCCTTCCTCCTTAGGTCAGACCAAAGTACTGCTTTTGAATGTATACACCAACAAGACACTCTTTAGTTAACAAATAATGTTTAAAAAGCATCTTCAGAGGACTCAGAAAGTCCAACTCAATTATATTTGTCATAATAGCTGAATGTTTTTTCCATTCTAAAACACATTTTTCATCTTTTCAGTGACCAGATCTTTTGACAGCAAACACAAGTATTGAAGTTTGTCACATTTCTGTGGCAGGAACTGATAGGTGGAATAGACACATTCTCACTCATAAAAGCAAAATAAAACAATGCTTTAATATTTGACAGGTTCAGATAAGACAACTTGCTCTTCTTCTGAACCTTGCACAAAAATTGTACTTTTCAAGCATTGCTAAAATCAGTTGTAGCTGTAGAGAGAAGGAATTGGGATGGTGGTGTTGGTTAAAGGATGGCACATGGAAGTTAAACAGTTCACCTGCATTTTACTCCCAGGTCAATTGCTGGCTTGATGTCTGATCCCAGATAAAGCCCTATAGCTCCTTCTGACTCATCTTCCCTGCCTGGAAATTAAATCCAGTTTCTTAAGGAACTTTTTGGATCTTGGGTTAGGGGTACAACAGATTATTACTTTTACCTACGTATTCTATTATCAAAGGAAGTGAAAATTTAGGAAGCATGTGTTGGGTTGAGGAATGGTGTGAATCTCAACTGGCATTAGGCAACTAATGAAAATTACAATTGAAGAGTAAAATACTTCTCCTTATTCTGAGATGATGACTGAATCCAACCCAAATTCTTTTAAAAGCCATCTCAATTGGAAACTATTAGGTAATTTCTTTGGAGAGTGTAGAAGGGGATAGACGATATTCCTTCTACAATTACTGAGCCTTGTATAAATTAAATTATATCTTTGCATTCCAATGATGACCCCAGTCATGGAAGAAAGCTGTGTTTCCCATCTGACCTCTTGTTTTATGTTTCCACCTGTATAAGTCTGCATTGTAGTTATTAGCTCTCTAGGGCCTGTAGGTGAGCACAACACTGAGAGAAAATGAAAGATGGAGCTCCTCTTTAATGAACTTGCAGTTTAAGGAATGTTATTCCCAGGGTTAACTCCATTTGTGCTGGAAGGAATTCCCCTTGAGATCAAATTCTAAAGTGATCACTGTTTACAAAATCTCTCGGGTTACAAAAACCCAGGCAGGGAGGGAAGTAGGTATTTGTGGCATGCTGGAGGGGATAATTTGTCTGAAGAAAGAGAAACGAGTGCCCCTGAACATATGATTGAGCCAAGGCAACCTGGTTGGGGCTTTTCAAGGTTCCGGCTGCGCAGAAGCACCAACAGCTGAACCCTTGCTTGGAAGGCAGCACCTAAACCAGGTGTGAAACCCAAGCAGATCCCTCAGGGCAGGCACTGGTGTCAGGCTCTGTCCCCAGACAATCCACTCCGGGTCTTGCAGAGCACTTTCTATCAGGTAGAGCTGTTCCATCCAGCCCTTTCCTGGTTGCTCAGCACCAGGGCCAGGACCCAAATTTTAACTGCCACACATACTGCAAATGTGATTCATGCCTCCAAACACAAGGTAGGTGCATAACTAAGATCCAGTGAATCATGTTGGGGAAGTGTGTGGTTTTTTCCAGTGACTTTAGCTCAGATAGAGGAATGAAGACAGCTGAAGCCTGGCGGAACTGCTCCCACAGCACATGCCTATTCTCTCAGTTTTTCAGATTATGTTTAGACACCTCACAAGATCTGGAAGGGAATGGTAACTCTTCAAATCATTCTGCTGGCCAGGGTTTTACAGTGTGTTTTTGTATTAAAAAAAAAAACAAAAAACAAAAGGTGTCACCGAGGTGTAATTGACCTGTAAAAAACAAATTAATCTGGGCTCCTTCTCTGTACTTGATAAGGACCCCTGTGAAGCTCCTTTCTGATCATCACAGGTTTTTAATTGAGTTTAATTAACCCCTAAAATAATTTCCCGACACTTATAGCCTATTTTCCCTCACCGGAACATTTTAAATCTAGATGATAACTTTTTCCAAAAAATATGCTCCAAATCAAACAGGAATTGATTTCAGGGGACTCAGGAGGCTGACGCGCTCACACCCATCCCTTGCAGCCTTCTCACTTCCAAGCAGGTAATGGGAATCGCTGTGGTTTTTCCATGCAGGATGCTGGGGTGAAGGAACAGGGTGGGATGAAGTGAGAGGCTCCACTGCTCCCAGACTGGCAGGATCACAATTCTTCTAGGGGTTTGTATTAAGGAATATTGTCAAACGTTTGCCAGAAGCACAGAAATCCTTAAAATTAATGTACCAGAATTCTCTTGGTTCATTCAATGTTCATTTTTCTAATATCCAAATTCTTCCAATGCATA
Organism: Muscicapa striata striata; assembly: GCA_030060385.1. Lineage (NCBI taxonomy): Eukaryota > Metazoa > Chordata > Aves > Passeriformes > Muscicapidae > Muscicapa > Muscicapa striata. Next base: position 441,519 of record JAREIS010000248.1, on the reverse strand, counting down.
CTGGGCATGAAATTAAGACCCACTAAATTATTTTTTAGAGGTGACGAGCTACAATCTTTAATATATTCCAAAAACTTGGCTTAATTTCTCACCAGGAAAGACTTTTTTTTTTGTCAATCAAAGTGGAAATTTACTACATGGAGCCCCATTTGTAAGGTTTAAACCCAGCTGGATCTGAAGGTACTGAACATTTTACTGTATTAAGTCATAAATTTGGGCCAGATACTGCAATCAGTCTGCTCTAGACTCCTAATGATGTCAGTGTGAGTACCATATCTAGGCCAGCTACAAAATTCAGTAATTTTTACAGGAAATGTATTCTCTCAGAGTGCGTTTTGATTTGCAGGGCTCCCACAAGGCTGTACCCCAAACATTTAGTGAAGTGATGTGCAAATCCGATTGTGTTTCATCCAAAAAGGAGGAGGCAATGGCAGCCACAGAACTGACTTTGCAGTTCTGCTCTGTCATGTCAGGAAACAGAGAGTGCATGTTTCCCTCTAACTGAACACAGCTACAGTAATTGCTTCAATAACACAATGTTCTCCACCAGCTTTTGGCCAATACCTGGTGTTAATAACCCTGTCAGGATTACCCTGACTAATGAAGAACAATTCATGCCAATCAGACAGCTTGTGAGGTGGCCAGTGCCATATTAACCAGCTCAGTTCTAAAATATTTCCTGACACTGTGACCCTTTGTGAAAGGACAAGACCAAGCAGGACAGTAAAAAATGCTGTATAAAGGTTAATTACTCACATGCCTTTCCATTCTCACTGTTACCATTTGGTTCTCTTTCATCTCCCTGCTTGAATTCGCTGTTTTCTTTGCTCAGTTCTTAATTTGCCCCTTCACTTGCTGTTTTTTCACTGCATACGGATCACCTCTCATTACTGATCTACCACTGCTGGTGTCTTATAATTCTTTAGCACCTTCCACATACTTATTTTTATATTTTTTCCTGTGTACTAACAAGCAAAATGCCTCAATAACCTCTCTGAGCAAGGATGGCTCTGTCTGCTTTTCCATGTAGGTCAGCTCCACTGAGCTGGGTTACAGTTCATGACTTGCCCAAGGTTACACAGGAAATGTGTGGCAGAACTCAGAATGGAAACCAGATTTCGCGCTCTCCTGCCTTAACAACAAGGTTATCCTTTCTCTTTGTGACGCTTTTGGGCAGTTCATATGGATCTACACATATGTTTCAAATGAATTAAATTTCCATGAACTTGGTGTTTCGAACAAAAGTGGGTGGATAAACAACAAAGGGCTAAATTATTGGAAAATGGCAAGAGCTGCTCGGAGATTTGCATACCTGGTCACAGTAGTTGTGCACATAAATAAGTAATTGATTACATGCATAATCATAGGAGAGGCGCATGCCATTTTCTGAAAATTTAGACCTAAATTCACAGAAGGGTAACTGGAGAAAAGAAGTAAGAGTATAATTTGATTCACATGCCTGGTGAGCATGAGCTCGAGCCACAGAGGATGATGTAACTGGGCTGGGGTCTGTGCAGCTCACAGACCTTGCTGAGCACATGGTCACCGTGTGCTGGACAAACTATCTTAAAATGTGTTTTAATTTGCATTTTCCTTCACTGAACTAAATAGTGATTTGCCTCTCATGCCCTTTAAGGAAACAGGTAGGTATGTTCACCAATCTCTTTTGTGTGATTTGTTCATCTTGTATTTTTAAAGCTAACACAATTAGGAATTCTGGGGATTTTTAAGGCTCTTTGCCAGTGGCTTAAAAACTGATCACAATGATGTAAACTGAACCCCAGGATGAAAACTGGACCCCATGATGATTAGAACTTTATTGAGTAAAAGTGCTAGGAGGTGAGATGCTGAGCAGTGGCACAAAGAGATGCTCAGTTCAAGCATCCTCTGAAGAACTCCACACTGAACTCCACATTCTGCTTGTCAAAATAAAAAGGTATGAAAATTTGCATTAGAAAACTCCAGTGATTCCTGTCTGAGGGGCAGTTTCACAAACAGCTCTTCCCCCAGCTAGAGAGTAGACAGAGTAATTGCCAAATACTCCTGGTGTAAATCAGGAAATGATGTGTGTGTCCCAAAACCTGGTGCTTTACACCCAGGGAGGATCTGGCCCATAGATTCCAAGGTGGAAAGAGACCATGTTTTCATTTGCAGTGTGTCTAGGACAGATAGAAATTTCTTTAAGCCTGAAGGTCTTCAGTGTTGGGTTTGTGTTTTTTTGCTTCACTGAGCCCATTCCTCACTGATTTGATAATGAGAGAAAAGTGTGCTGTTAACAGCTCTGGAGCAACATGCTGCAAATTAAGGAAATGAAAAATCTTTAACAAGAATTGAAAGGAAATCATTGATTTATGGCAGGAGCTTCAGCTAACCATGGGTAAATTAAAAAGCAATGCAAAGATGAGCACGGGTCAAGAAATGAGCAAAGATTGAATTTTGCCAGGAGCGGGACTGTGAGAGGACATGGGTGGGGTGCTAACAATACCTGACCATCGCCAGAGAGGGAAAAAAGTCCTGTTGGTAAAAGTTGAAATGTTACAAGTGAAATGTAATCAGCAAAGTGTCAGCAGCTGGTCTGGAGATGCTGCTCAGAGGGAAACATAGACATTCTCTTACATCATCTCCATAGGTGTGTTTTTGCCCTATTTATAGGGCTAAGGTAATCAGCGCTCCACAGCCAACATATTTTGGGAGTTATAACAGATACCTCCTGGCACATGGTAGGAAAACACACAGGCAGGGATCTGTCTCCAGCTCCAGCTATGGCAACAGCAAGGAAAGGACAGCTCCTGGCAGTCCCCAGGCACCTACAGCACTGATGAGTGACAGGGTGTGATCATGCACACACACAGCTCCAAGTGGGATAGACAGGGAGCAAGGAGGTGTGGATCATGCATTCCCACACCAGGGAACGAAAAGGTTAGCATCTTTGAAAATGTGAGTTCATTGTCATGTTACAGTGATGGTGGTTTCACTTTGTGGACTAAATATAGGCTGCCTTAATTATCCAATCTGCTTAATTGGTGAAATTGAGGATTTTATGAAGGCAGATATCGTGGCTGTGCTGGTGAGGCAGTAATAATTCAGAGTCACAGTTATAAATTGCTGTTTAGTAGTTGTGGGGTTAGACTTTTGGTTATGGTGGTCATTTATTTTTCTTTATGGTTTTGTAATTATTTATATTGGTAACAGGGAGTTTGTGAACACAACTCCATTGTTGTGTTCATATGAAAGAACGATATTGTTTGCAGAACAATTATTTGGAATTTTTTTTCCTCTAAGTTACCTTGTCATTCAAACATAAACATGTAGGCTGATTACAGTGGGAAAACAGGGAATTACAATTATTAACTAAGGACAAGGAATTGTATTTTACAGAGGGGAAAGAGAGACGGTGTGTTCCAGCTATTCACCCAGATGTTCATGCACTGTCATCCTCACTTCTCCAGTAGAAATCTGGCATCCTAAGTCCCTTTGCAAGTCCAGCAAAAATCATAATTCTTGCATTTCCAACCCTTTGCACCCTGTTAACTTATCCCCATGTCAGTTCTCAGTAGCTCCTGGTAGCTGCCAGAGTGTTACAAACTTTGCAGAGAAATGCCAGGAAAAACAACTAGAGGCAAAAGATCAAAATCTCCTAGAAGATGTAGAAGCGCAAGTCCTGGTGAAAATCACTGGGATTCAAAACACCATCCATTAACTGCCATGGAGAAATCCAACTCTGGATCCCCAGAAGAGAGACATTTTTATCAAGGCAACACATTCCTGGAGGGGAGCAGTCCTGCCCTGTGGCTCCTCTGCTTTAATGAAAGGGAATTCCAGAAAGTTCAGGTTTCCCTTTGCCATGTCCTGCTGCAGACGTTCTCCTTGGTGTTCTTAAAAATATCTTCCTTTACCCATTAGTCTTTTGCAACTATGAAGAATTGCAATGTTTTTCCTCCCCTGTCCACAACCATGAAGAACCAGAATTAGGATTCTCAGAGACTGTTTTGGAGAGTATCATAATGGTGGGAATTGAGATAAAAAAATGGAAGTGGAACTTTTTGTGATCAGTTTAACTTGGCTAGCACAAAAAAAAAAAAAAAAAAAAAAAAAAATCGTCACTCACTGAACTCATCTTGAACATTTTCTCCTTGAGTGGAGGATCCCAGCAGAGGAAAAATGGCGCTTTTGGAAGCAGTGGAGGGAAATTTACACAGAGGATATGAGAGAATTGGCATTGTGCTTGGAGATGTGATAGGTCAGAGAAAAAATTGCCCTAAAAAGATGGGAAAAGATGCTGGGTTCGATTTAGAAATGTTATTGGTATTTTTGTTACTGGAATGAAGGGAGCCACAAGACTGCAAATGAAACAACCCAAACCCTTCACCACAAGTGAAGGAGTATAGCAAAAGTGCATCAGCTTGGCATTTGCAGACTTTGATATTTTTTCCTTTGTCTTGCCAGCTTCTGGAATGCTCTCTCACCTATTTAGTTGCTTAAAGATAGCTTTTAAAGTACAAAATGTCAGCCTGGGCTGACACTGTAAAGATCTTTCCAGAATCCCAGCCATTCCTTTGGTTTAGCAACTGTGAAGCTCTTGCAACTGTTATCATTTGTGATGGTCACAAGGAAGAGATGTTGTCCTATAAAATCTCCACCACAAGTCAAACTACTTAGCAAGGACATGACTTGGCCCTTGGTTTGTTGACAGCTTTTTTTTCTACTCCATGTGAATTGACCGAGTTCAGTTGTTTGTTAGATGCATTTGGAGCTGTTTGAGGTCTTCTAGCAGTACAAGAGAAAGTGGTCCCCAATATACCATCCTTTTTGCGTATGAAAACTCACTCTCAGAAAACTACTGGATGAACAGAGAAATATGGTTAGTGACTCCTTGATAAAACTGGATTAAGATTTTGTTTTATTTATGTTAGCAATAATCATTGTGGTTTAGTGGCATTTGAAATAGCTGAAACCTTCTGTTTCAGCTGGAGTTTTGATATGTCATTTTTGCTTGGACTTTGGTCCTGATTTTCTGGTCTATGTGAAACAGGGAAACCATTTATGTACCTCAGAGGAGTGCTTTTAATTTAGGAATTTAGAGAATTATCAAGGGTGGTTATTTTAATCTCTGCCACTCAGTCACTAAAGGCTAGGTCAGAAAGCAGATTTAGGAATATAAATTGGTACAGAAGTAAAATTCAGGTACTATTCCTGGAAACTAAAACTAAAACCCAAAAACCTTGTTTGAAGTCTCTGCATTTTGAAGTCCTGCACATGCCCAAAGGCACCTGAAGCTTGATAAAATTCAGTGAGTAGATCATGTGTATGTCCAAGTCCTCCCTTGGTGGAGGAATCCAGCTGGGAAGAGGATCCTCCCTGCCAATGCCACTACCATCTGAGTTTACTGCCCAGGCCTGAGTGAATGCCTGCACGTGCAAAACTGAAAAACGTGTAGATGGAACATCTTTAGCTCCAGTAGATTGTAGCTGCTGTACGATATCCAGGGAAAAGCATTGGGAGGGCTGCAGGGATTGCAGTGGCCTATTAGTTAAATTCTACTGGGTGTGTTACAAACCCAAGCAGCAGATTAGATGTCAAGTTTATTGTACAGTGGGATAAGTTCCCAAACTTTTCACACTACTCCTTATCTCCCGAAAGCACCTGCCCCCTGGGCAGGGCTTCCAGGGTAATTTGAGAGTGAAAGGAAAACAGCAGAAGCTGTGGCAAGGACTAGCAACTGCCCAAACTAACCCTCTGTGTTGGCTTCCAGGTTGCGGAGCCCAGAAAACCGCAGATTTCATAGCCGACGGTAAAATTTATGAGGTTAAAATCTCTGAAGGTTGTTTTGTGGGGCAGAATTCCCTCTGAATCTCCAGAGGATCTGAGAAAGTCTGAAAAGAGAGTTTGGAGTAAAGTACGTATGATTTTATCTGGTGCTGTGCAGCAAAAATATTGGTCACAGTTTGTGATTTTGAAGTTAAATTATCTGGGAAAATGGGCCTGAGGGGTGCAAGCAGTAGTAGGAGATGCTATGCACGTTATATCATCATAAATGCAGAGTTTAATATTAATCCTATTTCGTTTTCATTTTATTCTGAGCCTCTGTAATATGCTCTTCTCCACACTTTCTGTATAAGGGCTGCCAGAGGAAAAAGAGACTGAAATCTCATCTCTGTTGCTTGCAAAGGATGTGAGGCATCCAATAAACCAAATAAATAATAAATGAAAGTAAAAATCAAAAATAAAAACGACAGCAATAACAACAACAATAATAATGTTGGGGATATTCAAAAGCAATAAGGTCTTAGTCCTACAAGGAAGCAAGTTGGAATTCAAGCATATGTAGAGGTTTCCATTGAGAAATACACAAAACACAAAAAGCTCTAGGACTACAAAGACATACATCTTTACTTGCTTTATGTGTTCTCTGGTTATTACAGAGGACTTACATGAAACATGAAAAGGCTCAGCTCTGACCAAGCAAGGCTGGCAGAGAGGGAAGCAACCAAAAGGAAGTGCAGATAATGTCTCTCACCACTGATATTTGAGTCTGAGTAGATAGTTAATAGATAACGTCTGTGGAGATAAGTGTTCCCAAACAAACAGAATTCCTTCTTTTCTTTTCTTTTCTTGCAAATGGTTTCCTTTGTTCGGGTCCTTACAGCAGCTCTTGACCACATCAGTGCTCTGCAGGGGAAGTGGATCCCCTCCCTCCTTGGTGCATTTCAGGGCACTCTGCTCTCTCTCTCCCAGCCTGGAGCCCATAGCCTCCAGAATGTGAGTTTGGTTCCTGGAGGTGTTGCTTGTCTTTCAGATGCAAAGTGGGGAGCTATTGCCCAGGACATCTTGAGATTTGGCTGCAGTAAAGCAATCCAAAGCAGGGCAAAGCCTGCAGAATGCACTGGGCGGTGCAGATGGAAGAATGGCTACTCAACTCTCTTTTCATGTTGGGAGCCTTAGGTCCAGTGGTAATTTATGCCTGTCCAGCCCCAAACGCAGATAATGAACATATGTTACATTTATTGTGTAAATGCCGAGCTGTTAAAGAACAGCAGGCAGTAATAAAACTCTAGGAAAAGCCATATCCTGCTGTTATTTCATAATGGACCTGAGGCTTGACCATAGCACAATGTGGGTAGTGTGGCAACTTTTGCACAGGACTAGCTTGAAGGCACTTTATGGATAATGCACTGAACATCTTCAGAAAATGAAGCTAATGAAAAAATGCTCTAACTAAAGCCCCGTGAGATCAGATTTTTCTTTCTCAGGGAATGTCCTATGGTTGAGTTTTATTTCCATTCCTAATGAAAGCAATAAAACAATCCAGAAAGCTATTACAAAGCATGATTATAAATACAGTAATTGTTGGTCAATCAAGTGATTTGTTTGAATAAAAGCAAAATATTTAATTTAGATGTCAACTTGAAATAGTATGGAAAATAGGGGGAAATGTTTTGCAATGTAAAATTTAAAAGGTAATTTTGAAAACGCAGTAACATTCAATTTTCAGCAAGCTAATTCTTTTGCTTTTCTGTTCAAAAGGAACATTAGTCAAGCTCATCACTGTTAGGCAGATGTTTTGTTTCCTTGAATTGACAGTTTCTGAGAGTTTAAGTGTAACAGACTTGTTTGTAAAATATCAAAATATATGTTAAAAAGTGTTATCCCGAGGTCTTAAAAATGTTGCTGAGAACTAGGTTGTCCACAAATAACAGAAGAAATCCTACAGGTAAAGGTTTGAATTTTTTTTTCTTGGTCAGAAATTTCTGTATGGACAGAATTATAATAAGGATTAGAAAATAATTAAACAATTACGCTGATTGTTCCCTGGGTCTAGAAGTTCTGTTTATCAGATAGTTTTTTTTTTTACCGAAGTGGAACCAGCCAGAATACTGTGTCACTTTCATTTTCACGGGCTAAGTCTAAGAAAAGCCCTACAATATTTTCTGACCAACTGAAGTGGTATCCAATAGGAGCAGGCACTTGTTGGTGAAATAAATACTGTTTTCTGGTCAAGTCCAGCTGCAGCTGTTCGGGTTTTTAGCCATTGATTTGCATGGCAGACTCATGTAGCACTGCTCCCTAGTGCTTGGCAGCCGGAGAGAAATCAGCCCCGACGACACCTGTGAAAAGCTGCACTTCTTGGTGTGGCAATTAAGCTTTACGGTAGCTTTTGGGAATCAATGGGAATTAAATGCAGATAACAGGCATTAATGGAAATTAATGACTAACTATGGTTTGGGTACCGACAGAACTGCTGGAATGTGGCAAAAGTCAATACAGGCAGTTTCAAATGGCAGAGATAAGGAAGTGCTTATTGATATTAGTGATCTTCAATATTTTCCATTGGAACTATAATCTGGTTCAGGCCATGTTGCTGTGGACTTCACCCAGAGCATACGGGAAACAAATTGTTAATTATATTGTAAATGCAAAGTGTCACTAATCTAGTAACTTGCTATGCTGGGTATTGAAATAATTAATGCAGTAGATCATTCTTAATTATAGTCTTGTATTTACAGACAAACTGAAACTGAGGCTGGTATTAATTAAAAGAGGTGCCATATTGCAGACTTTTCTAACTCTGTAACTATATTGTTCTTGAATTTCATACAGTGTAGCTTAGATTTTTACATCTGATTTGAATTATTTGAATGTCTTAAAGATATGTGTCCCAACCAGATGTGAGAAATAGCTTTGGTTTGGAAAGTTTCAAGGAAGGACCACCAAATAATGAGGGAAAAAACAACTCTCTATTATTTTCCCCCTATACCTCAGTGGAAAATATTTAAAAAATAGTATCCCAATTTATTAATATGACTTGGGATCATGTCAGGAAAGTGTTCATTACCTGCAAAGTTTCTTTATCTTTCTTTCCAGCCCAAGATTATATACTGGACTTGTTAACCTCTGTAACTGAGAGAATTAAACATTTCTACACATAGTAATACTATTTACTGTGCTTTATGTATGTTCTGTCACACAGCCAACACTTTAACTAGGCAGAATTTCTCTAGTTAAACACTACTGGCTTAACTGCAATAATTGGCTGTACTAAGAGAATACACATAGCCCAGTTAACTGTACTAAAGTCACAGACTTTTTACTCTTTTTCTTGTCGTTAAACTTCAAGGTATTTTTAAAACTTAGTTATGTTTTTAGAAAGCAACAAAGTATTCAATTTAATATGAAGACATTACCTCTTTAACAGGAAGGTTTGTATATAATTTCCTGTAAGGAATCAGATCATATGCTACTTCTGTACGACATTTTGTTTTGTTTTTCCCTCTACTTGAGGGAAGTACTTTATCTCTCAGAATTTATTTTCTTCTGCAAAGTTATATGATAAAGATTAGAGACATTCTGGTTTCCAAAATTTTCTGTGACACGTATGGAAAACCCTCCATTTCTGTGAAATTCCCATTGGTGAACAGGGAATGACTGCTAGAAACTGACCACAAAAAGAGTGTGAGTAAAGCAAAATAAAATTATCTACAAAGGGTAAATAAAAGTTGGAAATTTCTTTGGAAATACTTCCAGAGCTGTGTTGAACATGTCACTGAAAAACCGAAATAATTACCTGCTTTGTTATGCTATATACAATGTTTAATAATGGCATGAATTTCAAGCTAGTGGTAAAAACAAAGGAACTGTAATAAGCAGGTTACTATTACTTCACAAAGATACCATCTGTACTTCTCTGAGACAAGTCCAAGGAGTACAGAGACCACTAAAAATGGTTGGAGAATATAATTGGCGTTATTCCTTTTCATTATACCTGGTGATTTGTTCCAGGATTTACAGTCCTGACCTTGATGTGCCATAAACAGAGCCTTCATTTAAAAGGGATTAAGGCTGGTTATGTGTGATAACCTACCTTAACACAAATGCTGTCTTTTAGAGGATGCCAAGATATGGAACACCTCCTGCCCATTCCATTGCATTGGATACCACACTGCTTTGGAGAGCTGCTTCTGCCACTCAGGGATAACAGAACATCCGATGGATGACTCTTCCCAGGGTATAAACCCTGGTCATATGAAGGCCATCCACAGCAACATTATTTGGAATTGACAGATATGACAGTGCTTTCTGCATTACTGAAATTCTTGGGGCAAAGCATGGGTCAAGAGACCCCCTTCAAGGGTGATTCAACCACCCTGAAGTCCAGAGTCTCATGAAGGCAGAGCTTTGGCTTGTGATTTGGGCAAGGTCCAGCCCAGAACTGTGGGCTGACCCAACTTCACACCGAGTCTGGCCTCCCTGGCTCTCAAACTGGTGCTCAGGTCAGGTCAGCTCAGAACTAAAAAGCTGGAACTGCCTGTACATCTATTCCCTAAAGTCTGAAGTACAAACCATAAGGGCAAACAAATGTTGAGAGTTACACGTTTTTCCTACACACAGCTATCAACTGAACCTAGCTGCCGGCATCCTGGTCCTGATTGTTGCTCCTCTCTAGTAGGAAATTTGGGGAAAGATGGCCATTTCTCAGCAAATTCCTTCCCACATGCCACACACACACAGAGGGTTGTGAAATTGCGCCTTTACTGAGGGTTTTGTTACAGGCTGGGTTAAGCCCTGTAACCTGAAAATGATAGGTTTAACCACCACCCTTTTCTTCAGTGCTAGAGGAGACAGTTCAGCATATGTTCCTGCCTAAAACAAAAGGCATATGTAAGGTTGCCCAGGAATTCCAAAGATCTGGGTGGGGAGCTTTGTGGAGCTTGTTTTGGGCAGGGATGCATGTGGAAAAAAGACAGAGCAGGCTGAGCGGCAGAGATGGGGCTCCGGAGGAAGGTGGGCAGCCTGCAGGAGAGAGGGATTTCAGTTCCCAAAGTTTCCTGAGGAACAGGTCCAATGAAACCTTCTCCCTCTTCATGAGGAAGGAAATGTGATTTAGCAGTGGTTCAAAAGTGGGCAACTATGTATTCAGGCCTGTTCAAAGCTGTATGCAATTGTAATTGTCTCAAGTAACAAAAAAATGGAATAAGCTTACATGAAAGTGGAATCAAAAGATTTGCTTGCCTATGTTCCTGGAAAGCAGGGCCAGAATAAATTGTCACTACTTGTAACTATTACAGAATTGTGAAAGTCTGGTTACTTTTTAGGCCAAAAATAAGACAGTTTAATGAAGCCCTTACTGGTCCATTTTTATATTAATTGAAAGTCACAGTCTGAACAAGATTAATTGAAAATTTCCAGGCAATTGAGCCTCTGCTATGTCGACTGTGAACAGTGAATGTGGTAAATTCTGTATACAGCTGAAACAAAGGGTCTGAGACATTATTTAGTTAATAAATGTAAGTGAACTTCCTTGGAACCAAGTCCTCCTTCAGCTGGAGGGAAGGGAAATGCTGTTGCTTACTTCAGTGGCAGTAAATCTCAGTTCTATCATGTTTTTATGACACCTCTTCTTGCAACAGATATGTTTACTGGAGCATTCACTACTAATTGCCTGCATTTTTTTCCCCTCATGTTATTAAATGCGATTTGTTACATATTTCTCATATTTTTAACAAGACTAAATAGCAACTTGTGGAAAGAAAGGACTGTCTATGTTGAGCAAATCTCTTAAATATTGAACTTACATAATTTGTTTTCCTTTTCTTTATCCATCCATTTAAAAAGAAGATATTTATGATGCGAGGTTTGGCAAACAGGTCATAAAAGTTAAATCTTATTTTGCTGTGGTGCAGAGAGAGGGGAGGGAGAAATCCTATAAATCCAGCAATTTGTTTTTCTTTTTCACATTAAGTTACAACTCAGCCTGAGTTGAAATGACAGATACCAATCCCAAGAATATCAGTGGAACTGGCAACTGACTCCTTAGAACAGTGCTGTTAGTGGCAGCACTCTTACTGGAGTGAATCCAAAGCATTTTTGCTCTCAAATCAAGCATCATGTTACCACTTTTCTAGTCTCACATAATTTATTTGAAAGCAATTGTTTCCCCTGATTCACAGCCCTCTGCATGTGTGTGACATGAAACATTAACATGCCGTATTTTATCTCCCTCTGGGTATCAGTCCTCAAGGTGTTGATGCTGATGTGAGATGAGGATGCTCAGCACTTCTCAAAGCCAGTACAAATGGACATGGTGAAGGTGGTGACTAAGGGCTGATATAAAGGGACATTGGGGTTCTGGTGTTGCAATCCAGGGCTGCCCACATGTTGTTTTTGTGCCTCATTTCTTCACAGAGAACTGCTGATTCTGTCATTTGTTAATGTTTCCATGCTGAATTTTCCATACTATTTTTACTTGACAATTCTTGATAGAGGTAGGAATTCTGCTTCCAGAAGTGTAGGATAAAGCACTCACCTAAGCAGCACTGAATGTTTGTCTTCTCTCCCTTCCTCATCCACCAAATTCCACCTTGTGTGTGGCACTCGCCAGACACCGGGAACGGAGCTCTCCTCACCTACCATGGAGCGAGATGCACTCTGAGCTTGGTCACTTCCATTCCCTGGGGAGATAATGGGGAGAAACAGAAACCTGTAGGCTGTGTTTCACCTTACCTCTCTCAGACAGCTGGGAGGACTGAGAGTCAACAGTGCCTCACACCGTGGTGACCAGTTTGCACTGTGGATCTCCTGCTCAGCTGAACCCCACACCTGCTTTTCTTAATATAACCTTAAGTACAATGCAACTCCACCTCAAGCCTTTTTTTTTTCTTGTGATTTATACAAATTTCCAAACCTTTTCTCTGCTTGTTTTGAAGACATTTTGATAAACAGGAACATCACAGGATTTCAGATAATAACTGTAATCACCACAGGACAAAGCAACATTCTCCACACACGAAAAGCTGTCCCTCTGGCTTTCACTGAAATGAATATTTTAGTGTCAGCAGGAAGGAGTGTTCCACAGTTGGGTTCTGGTAAGGTGTTTACAATCTTCTGCATGGGCTCACTTGTGATAGAGAAGGATTCTTTTGCAGACAAAAAGATGTCATGCTGCAAACAGAAATCAAGATGTTAAGCAACAGGTTTGGTACTTCTGCCTTGAGTGGTCTGGGCTTTCTTTAAAATTTAATATGTGAAATTACTTTCTTTGATCCTAAGAACCTCCTATACTGAATTCTGTCCTTTAAACTGCTTTTTATTTAGAAAACCTTGCTGATCTGTAATTTCTGCCAGTGGCTTTAAAGCAGGTTGCCCCAGAGTTCTGAAAGGTGACAGAGCAAGATGTCACTCAGTAAGGCTGGCATAATCTAGATTCTCTTTAACTGCTTAATTTTGCTAACTGGACTACCCAAAATCCCAGTGAGCACCAAATCCAAACTTTGCAGACACAAACTTTTTCCACCAACCAAATAAATCTCTCATTTTGACTACAGAAAATTCTAACTTTCCATCTGAATTTTGGAGTCTGAGTTTCCTTTTACTTCCTGCCTGAGAGTATCGTTACAGCAACTCCTTACAGAGTTCCTGTCTAATTGAACCACTAGTGGCATGCATATGTGCTAAATAAAGGAATGTAATAAAAAATTTAAGAGTGACTTACACTTTGAAGCAACAAAGTGTTAAAGAGTTAAAAAGAGGTTGTTTTTTTTGTTGTTGTTGTTATTTTTTTTTGTTTGTTTTGTTGTTGGTTTTTTTTTTTTTTTTTTTTTTTTTTTTTTTTTTGTTTTTGTTTTTTTTTTTTGTTTTTTTTTTGCTTTTCCCCCTGCCCAGGTCCTTTAGACCAGGAATTTTTTGCAAGGCACAGAGCTCATTTGGGATCTGACCACTGTTATTATTATTCCCTTTTACAGTGTACTATGCACACATCTTTTTCAATTTCCATGAATATTGATAGAGATTTACACAGTGATGTGAAACTTTCTCAGTGATTTTCAAACTATGCAACCCATAAATCACTCACCTTAACCTGGGCTCAGATTTGCGTGAAACTCAGGGTCGATTGTCTCAAAAAGTTAATCCACTCAGAAGTCAAACCAATCCCCGCTGGGTGTGAAGCACAGAGCAAAGTTAAAAAGCTCGGGTTTGGATGGCTCCAGGGTTTGTAATGGATGCTTTGCACAGCTGTAATGATGAGTGGGTGAGGAGAGTTAAGAATGAATCAAGTGTGGGTGGTGGAAATATTTGCTGGGCATGTCACAGCCAGGGGAGGAAGCAAAGGGGCCTTCTGCCCTCCGTGATGGGAAAGACGTCAAGGTTCCCTGGACATGAGTCCTGCTTATTTATTTATTTATTTGTTTGTTTATTTCAGCTCTGACATGTTCCTTTTAGGAAGGCAAAAAATGTAAAATTGATATCGTGTCTTTTGAAAGCAGGGAGCTGACTGTGGCTGAGCAGCAGAGCTCTCTTATAATCTGCTTCCAAACGTGTGGGTGCCTCTTGGGTTTCCTCAGCTATTTTATGGCCCATTTTCAAAGATTTTTGTAAAACCCGGCCAACAACGTCTGCATCCCCTACCATATCAGTGAAAAGTTGAACCGTATTTCAGAGCCATGTAAATTCTTCCTATAAGAAACATTTACATTTTTAAAAAGTGTAAATTTAGAAGATCACGGGGTGAATTCCTCCCTCATCACATTGCAGCCCCTACGGGGATGGGCTGACTAATAGTTTACCATGAGTGAGCAGAAAAAGGAGCAGCACATGTACCTGAGCATTACAAAGGTTTCTTCCAGGATTGCTGTGACTTGTTCAGATAGTTGATAAGATAATTAATTCTTACCATTCCTGTATTTTCATGAGAACTCACCTATGAGTAAACAAAACCCCAAGCCTAGTTTCTGTTTCTTTATTGTATTATTATATGGCTCTGTAAGTGCAATAAAGCAGTCTCCTGACTTCTTGACTCTTCATAGTTGTTGTTCCTAGATAGATTTCTTGCACACATTAAATATATACAACAGTTTTCATGTCTAAAATCCTAGCAGTTTAAATGCAGTCCAATTCTTTACTGGCAACACATTTTTGCAGTTAGGACTTGATTAGGCTGGGAAATATTAGAAATGTGTTGACTAACACACTGTTAAAAATACAAGATGTGTAATGTTGGAGTAATGCTGGATATTCGTGGTTCAGGTTGAATGGTTGTTCATGGTCTGGAGTTGTAACCACAGCTGACAAAGCAGTTCAAAAGATGTTGTCTAATAACTAAATTGCTCAAAATAGTGACTAAAATGGTGGTCCCACTGAAGTCTGTGTCAAACTCCATTGATTTTGTAGGAGTAGAACACTCCTTTTCACACAGAACAATGTACTCATTCAGTAAGTAGGTTTTTCAAAGTGTTGGGTTTTTTGGTTTTTTTTCAGCCAAGTGTCTTAAAGGACAAAAAAACCCCCAAAAAACCTTTAAACCAGGGCAAGAATTAGTGACATTGAAAACTGTCATGTTGGAGGCTTTAAGGAGGGCAGTGAAAATTCAGAGCCTGGCCAGCATTTCATTCTTTTGCCCTAAAAGACTCACCCAGCTAGAATTTGTAAGTGACACTCAATGGAGAGAGCACTTTCTGAACAGCTGATGTGCAACTTGAAAAGAGGCAACGTAACAAATGTAATGTGGGGGGAAAGTGCTTTCATTCCAGCTCAGGAACATCTGGTTTATTGCAACAATAACTACTGTAATTATATCACTGCTGGAAAAGCTGCTCTAGGTTAGGTTAAGTTTGTGGTTTTTATAATAAACACTGCTTTGGAGGAGTGGGAGTTTCAGTATTTCAACCATGTCAGATCACACTGAACTGAGCTGTGATTTGAGACAAAAATAACAAAATATAGAAAACATAAAAGTATTATTTCTAACCATATATTTCTTGAGATATACTTCCTCATTATGGTAAGTGGAGAGTATGCCAGAGAAGTAAATTTCTGGATAACTGATCATATTTCACTGATAAAAACTAAAGAAGTAATCTTTTGGTCAGTTGGAGACAGGCATATTAATACTCATCATAGTACATACTGCTGAAATAAATGCACAATGATCCCAAAAAGGACAGTATTCTCTCTTTATTTGCAGGGAAAAATTAAGGAACTTAGGTCAGACAGCAAATTGATGGCAGGGGGTCTCCTAGTAAAAATAGAGTAGATTTTTCAAGGATGTGCCTGTGTGATCGGACTTATTACCCAACCACTGTGTTACTTCCCTAGCTATTAAAAATGAGGTGTTTCAATTTCAGTACAGTGCTTTTCCATCCAATGGAAAATTGGAGTCTATATGAGACTCACTCCAGTAGGGTGGATACACTTAGATCTGCAATGGGCTGCGTGTTGCACAAGAAGGTTTTATCAAAAACTGCAAAATATAAATAAAGCATTTTGTATTCTTCCCTTCCAGCATACTTAGTCTAGAATCTGTGACAAATATACCGTGCACACAATTTTATTGTATTGCTGATATATAAAAAAGAATGGCTAAATATCTTGCTGATAAAGGGAAATAGGAATGTCATTCCACATAGATGAATTCCCATTCAAGTGCTTTGTTATTATAGAAAGATGTGTAGATCCAAAACTTAGACATTTGAGAATTTAACAATGATGGAAAAGTAGATATTTTATTACTGCTGTTTGCTTCTTTACCTCATGTCATGATTTAAGTGTTTGTTGCTGTGTGTTCAGACTCACAGATTTGATCAAATAGAGTTTGTGAGTTCTGTATGTGCAGCATTTTAACAAATGACCCAGTGTTCCTGCATGCTCACTCTGGCAAAATATCACCTGAGCAAGAATCAACTCATTCTGGACATGCAGATGCGGGTTTGTGTGTGCAGACTTCTGTTTTGTACATGCAGATTTAATCTTTAGTTTTACTTCTGGCAGCTAAAATGATTTCTACCATCTCAGTGCTTGGAATTGAAATTATTCCTTTGTTTCAATACAGATAGAAATAAAATAATGTCAGAATTCCTCAGTCTCTTTTTTTGTGGTGTATTTTTTTCCTACCAGAAAAGTTCAAATTAATGGAAGGTAAATCACATCACATAAATGTTCGCTAAACCTTGTTGAAGGCAGACCAGTAAAAACATACTGTAACTTTCAAAGGAATAAAGTTGTTTTAAAGTGCTAATAAAAGAGATTAGATTTACTGTTGTTTAGGATTAGCTCTATCTGAATACTCCAAGACATCAGGGGTCTAATGGTCATTAAACTAATCAGTCATACACATAGTTTTTCTTTCATAATGTTCTTTTTTGTATCTTTCATGTTCTTTCTTTTTATCTTTCATGTATATCCATGTATAGACTACTTCTACATCTATATATGCATATATACATACATGGTTTCTTTGAGGGGGTGAGCGGATGTGGATCAAGAGTAACCCAGCTTTCTCTATTTTCATAGAAGTCTCATTAAAAATAAACTCTCATTAACTATAAAAAGAAAATATCCTCTGGGTTGAAAGTTCCTTATTTCTCACCTGTCTGTCATCTTGTCACCAGTTTTAGAAGTCTGACAAGTGGGCTGCTGAAATTTTTAAAATAAATAAACAAATAAATAAATAAACAAATAAATAAATAAACAAACAAATAAATAAAAATATATAGTTATTCTATCATGGATACTTTTATAAATGCTTCTGGCTTTACTTCACAGTCTTTAACTACAGTCACTACCAAAAATGGCTTAATTCGCTGTGATTTGGTTGCAAAAAACGTTAAATCTCAGAATTAAAAATGTAGGAAAATATCACCAACTGATGTCAGTCCTCATTCACTTGTATCAAGAGAACTACAAAGGAATTTACTTGAGCTGGAGTGTGGAAGAGTTTGTTTTCCAGCAATGCAGAAAATCCAAATGGTCTGATGATGAAAGGAAGGAGGGGTGAGCCTGAGGCTTGCTCTGCACTCATGCTAATCCCAGCTCTTGTCCTTTAGACAGGAAAAGTCAAAATAAAATAGTTTGCAAGCTGCTGGCAGCAGCACTGGGCATGCCTTAACTGCACCAGCTCTCAAATACCACCTAGGACTGAGATGAACCCTTCACCTTTCTTTTTTTGGATGCTAAAAAATCCCTGCATCTCTGCTCCTGCCTGTTGAGGCACTGGATCTTGGAAGACACTGAATATTACCTGGCTGGTGCTAAGTGTCCTTAGATGCCTTTCTTGTCAATGGTACCTTCCAGCACCAGGCACCCATTCAAAAAAGGAAGCTTAGTTATTGCAGGCTTTTCTTTATTTTATGTGTTGTCAGGAATTCTGGTGATACTTAGGATTCAGACCTGTAAAGTGATGACTTTCCCTTCTACTCCAACCTAGGCTGTTCCATCTAATCTGTAAGATACAGATTACATTCCCTATACACAAAAGAAAAAGGAAATTTCTTGTTGTTGGTGGTGTTTAAACAGTAAAACAAAAAACAAGCAAACAAACAAAATAAACAAAATTTAAAAAAATTAAAAAAAAAAAAAAAAAGGAGAAAATTTTCAAAAAGTGGATTGAAACATGATTTAAAAACAGCATCCTGAAGATATATTTTCCAGTTCCCTGGCTTTTTCTGTTTTTGTAGTATGTGATTAGTCCATCTAGACAGCAGAAAAATTTGGAGATGTTCCCCCTGAGCTCTAAGAGCTTATTTGGTTCAAGATTTTTCTGTTAATGTTAATATGGAACAGAAAGCTCTCTTCTCTGAGAACAACACCACAAAACAACCTAAAAGAGTTTTCAAGTAAGGCAGAGCAGAAATTTAGGCCATTTTCTGTGATATTATAAAGCTAAACAGCTGCAGGTTTTCCACCACCCATGAGAGAAGTAAGAATGAGAACTATAATGCATACACAAAGAAAGTAAAAAAAAAAAAAAAAGAAAAATAATTTTATTTTCCTGCTTTGCAGACTATATCACTCACAAAGTGCTGAATCTATTTCTGCATGGATGCAGAGTATTTTCAGGTGAAGGAAACCCATGCTTTGTGAACATAAGAGTTATATATTCTGATATTCCAGACCTAATTCAGTGCTAATAGTGCAGAAATTCTCCTAGAAACCAGGGAGACAAAAAGACTTTCAACACAATCATGAGAAAAAACTTGGCTTGATAGTACAAAATTACCATTTAGGAACACATCTCAGAACTGGTAGAAATTTGCTGTCACAGGAAGGCATTTTAATATTTTTTCTGTTGTGAAATAATATTACAGGCTGAAATAATCACTTCATAACCCCATTTTCAGACAAGTGAATGTGCTCTCAGTGCAAGATGTATCCAAAGCTGGGAAGGGATTCTGTGTCGCATTCATAAGTAGAAATGAAGAATACTTTGCTGATATCTACTCAGACCATTAGGCCTCCAAGGCCATGCTTCCTTCCAGCAGAAATCCTTGAGAGATAGTTTAGCTGTGCCCTTGTTCCTTAGGTATTTTTTCTTGCTGTGTTGGGCACACTAATTTTGCTGCGAAGACTGCTTGGTATTGAAGATTATGTTCCCTGGTGTTTCCCAGCACCTTCCATTCCACAACAGTACCTGCCATCAGCGTGCTAATGTGCAAATTAATGTTACATTCCTGTAGCTGGCTATTTTCTTCATTTTTGGCTATCTTTCCTTCATTTTCTCCCTCTCCTCAAGTTTGGAAGTCTTGCTCTCCTAGCCTCCCGAGAAAACCCCACAGGGGAGAGCTCGTTTTCCCCCCATCAGGAAGCTGCAATATCCTCCCAGTGCTCTGCCCTGGTGCATCGGCCTTTCCTCCCTGGCCTGAGCACTGGGAAGGCTGCTGCTCACCCGGGAAGAGCTTTCCCACATCCCCAATTGTCAGGGGACTGCCTGGCCGTGGTCAGTGGTTTCCGTGCGCAGACACGCAGGCGGGAAGCGGCCGAGCGACAGCAGCAGGAGGGAGCCCTGAGCTAGAGCTGGGCTTTGTGTCTCAGGAGCTGCTGACCTACCAGGATTGGGGGTCTATGCACACAACTATCAATAAAGGCATTAAAAATAGAGAGAGGAGTGGCTTCTCAAATTGCAACCCGTGGTTTGCAGGAGGTTTGCAGAGTCAAACATGCAAAGTTTGTCCTCCTGCCACATCTGCTGCTTTTGTTCAGTGAGTATAGGATACCTGACCTGGGGAATTATGCCTGCAAAAGCTCCAGGCTGTTTCTCACCTGCTCTACCTCATTCAGGATCTGGTGTCGTGGTTTGAGTCCCCCCTGCCTTTGTTGCTCACAAAAAAAATCAGGGTGAGATATTACAGCAAATGATGAGCAATTCCAAACCTGGGATTCAGATATAGCTTTTCTCCTAGGTGAGGTGAGCGAGTCTGGAGTTGGGATCCACCTTTCCTGGGCAGCAGTGGAATCCTGTGCTCCTACTGCTGACAGCCTGCCTCCCTCAGCAGTGGCACACGGGACACAAGCCAGTTTCCCCAGCAGCACAGCGTCACCACAGGCTGCAAGAATCAGATTTCCACAATACTTAACCAATCAAAAAAAAATCAAGCAGGCTTGCAGTATGGGTTATTTTTGTTTCTTTCTCTGTGTGTGTGTGTGTGTTTGTTCCAGCTGTATCCAAAGGATGGCTGGCAACACTTCCAGATTTTGTAATGGAGATGTATAAATACAGCAAGCCCGAGATACTATCTAGTAATGCAATCCTCCTGCATCCCTTGGCATTGACAGGAGCTGTTCTTAACTACCATACAAGTTCAGACCTAAACAAGAACCTTTGGAGTGCAGCCATACCTGCAGCATGGGGTGCTCTAGCTTTTAAATTGCCGAAGGGGAGCTCTCAGTGCTCCTCTCCCACCAGGGCCAGCAGAGATGGGAACACAAAGCATCACTTAGAGGTACAAAGTGCCTCAGAAGATTCAGTTCCCTGACTGATACAGGTTAAAATCAAGGCTATTGGTACTGTCTTTTAGTCCATACTATGGACCCTCGGTCACAAGAGGTTACATAAGATTAGAGAACTAAATTTTTGTAATCTATTGAATATTAAAAATGGCCACTTCTGGCTTTTCATTCACACCATCTGTTGCTAGCAGGTTGTATTGGCAGTTTCAGGACAGATTAATAATTGTTCCTGATTTTGGCACACCAAGAGGTTAAAAATAAATCCTTAGACACACTGAAGAGTCTCCAGCAATTGATTTCTCTAAGATATTTTGGCAACTTGAAAATATATGGTTTGAGCCTTCCTAGAACCATCTCTCCCAGCCACATGTGATATACATAAAACAAACCTCAAGAATCTGGCTTAGAATATGGAATAACATTTTGCTACAGTCATTTCTGCTGTGTTTACCACAGCAAATGTTGAATTAGAGGCATCACCATACATATTATTTAAATATTTCAATAATACCCAGAGCTCTCAACACTCTTGTTTCTTTCCCATGTTCACAACAATTTGTCAGCAGCATTTTAGAACAGACCAGTCATTTTAGAGCAGCCTCTTTGTGTCAAAAGATGTATACACACCACACAACCCCTGGCTGGAGCATACTTCTAGGTGTGCCAAAGGATTAAAAAAACCCTGAGAGGTGTGTCTGAAGGTTTCCCTCATCCAGGGGGTTTAGGGGCAGTGCTTCCAGCTCCTGTGAGGCTGAATCCCTGTCTCAATTCCCAGCAGCCACAGCTGTTGGTTGGGAAGCTCCTCCTGGTGAGCCTTGGTCAAGCCCTGCCCAAGTGGTACAGGCTGAGGAAACAGAAATGTAATAGGTATTGAGGTAATGGAACTGGGCTGAAATTTCCACTTTGAGGATAATCTGCACAAAAAATAGTCCAACCCTAGAGGAGAATGAAAATTGAGGGAGAATCAAGAAGGGAGCCTGCAGGGACTTTCCCTTATCTGGAATATAAGAATGAAGATAACCACAAAGCCACTGCAAGGATCAAAGATGATTTCTTCAAATGCAGATAAGACTTTTAAAAGCACAAATTGCAAACAAGAGACAGAATAAAATAAAGAAAAATAGCTATGTAAAGTTGAGAGTGATGTTTAAAAGTTATATTAATCAACAGTGACTTTTTCACAGGATCTTGCAGCACACCTGAGAACTGGACTTTTGGACAGGAGAGTGATTTTATGAACAAGTTCTTCCTACACTTATTCCTTTCATAGAATTTTCATCTTTCTGGCTACAGGAACCAAACTTTTCAAGAGAGGATCTGGCAAATAAATGCAAAATGCTGAAAACATCTGAAAATCTGGTGATTATAAGAATGCCCAGCTGAAAGTTGAGCTCTTCTGAATGGTGAGTTCCTTACAAAGTGCAGTTCCCCATAGGACAGTGGGTAATAATTCTGGATTTCAGACCATCCATGGGAGCAGTCTGTGGCAAGGAGGAAGGAGAGAACTTAATCAGGACTGAGACCAATTTAGGGGTGGGGAAACTCTGACCTAGCCCAGCCCTTCAAGCCTCTGCTTCCTGGCCCTGGGTGTTCCTGGTCTTGCTGGAGCCTCCTGCCAGTTCCAGCCTTTCTCCAGTGTGGAAAAGTAACTGAGGGGCAGCTGGACCTTGCAGTACCTGAGGCCAGCAGAGGAAAGGACTTGGAGCATTGCTGGCAGTGCAATTGGGAGTGTGACATTTCCAGTCAGAGGCAACTAGAAATTCATGATGTTGAACTTAATGAAGAGCGAGGGAGAAAGGAGATATGAAGGTGGGTGCTAGCAGTGATTAATCTCCATGAAAAGTCATTGTCTGATGGAAGGGAGGGAGGAAGAATGGGAAGGCAGAATGTCTTCTGAGCAAGAAAAGGATTTTTGTGTAATTCTTCCTCGGTGTTTATTTCCTGAGGTGTTTACATGACGCTTTGAGTCTATGGGTTGGTGGGCCCAGATTCCTACAGAAAAACCAGATGTGCTCAGTGCTGCTTCTACTTTCAGTTGTTATATTTGCTCTGTGGGTTTCATTTGAGGGTCAAAGAACTTGCTAAACACACACAAATGGCCTGCATAATGTTTTGGAGGTGTGGGTATTATCACATTAATTTAAATTAACACCAGTGTTTCTTGTCACAGCCTGAGTCAGGGCAACGGGAGAACCCAGGGATCCCAGCTCCCCATCACATGGGCCAGAGTGGGTGATGGATGTTTTTCCTCAATATCCAGTGACAATATGTACCATCAGATCACTCTGTGCCCAGGGTAGGAAGTGTTATTCATTCTTCTTTTCGGACTGCAGCAAATTCCTGGAAAAAAACCTAACAGCCAGCTAGGGGAAAAAGAAAAAAAAAAATATGGCTGGAGTAAAGCTCAATGATTTAATTAAACATTATATTAGCTCTGCTCAAAAGCTGTGAGCAAAAACACCACAAGCATGTGCAAAAGACAGATGCTTGTGGATGGACCTGCATGACCTTTTTCACAGCCTTTTATATAACTTTGGTACAGGCTTAGACAAAAATCTTTCTTGTTCTTTCGAAGCCAGCATGAAGCACAGCCAGGAAGCATTAGTCATCAGAGAGTTTTGGTAGTTGTAGTTTGGAACCCCAACTGGAGAATTTGCTTTGTGAATTGCTAAAAAATCTAACCCAAGAATTGGCTACTATCTCTGTTAAATTGCATTTCTTTCTAAAATAGCTTTTGACTAAATTATTGCTATTAGGAGAAATTTTCCTTTTCACATTCTCACAACACAAGACAAATGCAAAAGAAACAACTCTTCCCTCTTCCCCAAGGAATTGTAACATTTTTTTCAGTTTTGTAGAATTTGTAGGATTTTGTATTAAAATGCATTCTGAATTGTGTTTTAATGGGGGGGGAAATATTATTTTTGTAACCAAAATAGTTGTAAAATTTTTCTCGAAAGATTTTTAGCCTCTAGAATGAAACTGAATATTTTTCATGGGTTAGTCTGATATTTTAAGATTTTGTGAAACAATACATGGCTTTCTCCAGTTACTTGCCATTCCCAATGGTACATCCATCCTGTAGGCTTCTGTGTTCTGGCAAACTTTGGAAATTGCCAGTTTTGGCCAAATAAACAGTATTTTTATGTATAAATACAATTTGCTTCCACAATCAAGTTGATTTTCTACACAGCATTTAAGACCTAATTACAAGGAGTTATATGTACTTACATGAATCATAGAAAACTCTAATATAATAAGGTGCTGTTATTAAGTGCTATACAGCTACATTTTCTATAAAAGCAAAGAAGAAACATGAGGTGATGATATAAATCTACAGCTGGGACAAATCAGCACAGCCCTATTGAACTGACAGGAAGAGCTGCACTGATTTAAACAAACAGATTTGTATATGGCCTGTCATTCATTCACTATACCAAATAAACCATGATGGAGGCCGGTGAAATAGCATGGTTTGTCCCAAAATCCACATTCTTGATGCTCTCTTAACTTTTTGGGAAAGTTCTCTTCAACTTTGGAGATGTAGGACTGCACCCTGTACTGCCCATGACCACCTTCCTCCTGCATGTTCACATGGCAGCTTTCACTTCTGGGTGCCTGAGCAAATTTACTCCTCTTGGCCCTAAAATAACCCCACTGAAACACATCTGCATACTGTGGGCTCAAAAAATCCTAGCCCAGCCTCTCAAAGGGAGGAGGATTTTATCAGGATGGGATCTCCTCCCATTGCTGGCAAGCAAAGCAAAGGTGGGTCTGACTTAAGCACCACAAAGTAGCACCAGCTGATGAGGAGGGAGACTTCAGCCCTGACTCAGGTCACAACAGGTATGTTATTCCCAGCCCAGCCAGCTTCTCTTTCTGTTAATTTGCTTAAAGACTAAAATTATTTTAATCACAGATACACCCTTTTCAGGCATGTTGCCTCTGTTTTGCTTAGGATTTTGAGGAATTTCGTAACAGTGCTCTGACATCATTGCACCCAGACACAATGTGCACCATTGTCAGATAAAGCATGGGTTTTACATTTGCATAAGTGTGTAGCTTTTCCTTTCTATTACCCAATGTTTTCCTTCTCCAGTTATGAATGTTCCAAATCATGCACGTTCTTCTGGGGAATGATAAAGGCATTCATGTTTTAGGGAAAACCAAAGCAAAGCAAGATACTTGTGTATTACCTGTTCAAAAAGGATGCTCAAGGCTATGTCAGAGTGGCACAAAGCAGAGCACAGAGAAAAGGTGGGATGCTTCCAACACTCTTTCCCACTTCATGGCAGGTCAATTCCCCTGTATGCAGTACCTGGACAGCTTGGATTGTTCCGGGAAATTGACACCTAGCATTATGGACTCCAGGCAGGGAAGTGTCATAGCAAGGACCAAGATAAAAAACAAGATAGTGGTTATTGACATGATTGACATTCTGCCTCAGTGTTCTCACACAAAGCCCTCTCTCTCTGCCTGACATGCGAGCGCTGCATTCCCAAGGCATTCTTGCAGCCTACACCACATCCCAAACAACAGCCAGCCTTCTTTCACTCTCCTGCCTCGTCTCTCTGAACAGCCCTCTGTTGACAACCCAGGCTGCTCTCACTCATGAAGAATTCAAGAAATTGAACGATATAAGGACAGTCTGTGACTTCCAGGATGCATCTTAGAGCATCCTATTTTCAAAATTGCAGTTTGGTGCTTCTTTTTCTGTTTTACTGTTTTTTCTGTTTTGTTTCCGTTTTCAACAGAAACCTCAAAAAATACAGTTGCCCTACAGATCCACCCTCAGATCAGGGAGCTGCTCTGAATGCAGCACCACTAGTAGCTGTAAAATGCAAATACATGGATGTCTTTCTCTGTTGGGCCATTCCAGACCAGCCTTTCCCCTCTAAGCTTTAATGTTAATATTGAGTGTCAGACTGGCAGCCCCTGTGCAATTGAAATGTTTCCACAAGGAGAATAGATGCACTGGTGTTTGCTTTCCTTGCCAACCGGGTCCCAAGCCGAAAATGGAGAGGGCACATGTAAGGTCAAGACAGTCCAGCCTTCTTCACAGTCATGTCAACTCCTGTTCCTAAGGAATGATGAGTTTTGGTGATGAGGATAAATACGAGGAGCGCGCATCCTTCTCTCCCTCATCTCACATGAGTGGCTGGCCATGAGCCAAAACTAACAGGAGAGATGAGGAATCACCGTGCTTAACTTGCTGAGGTGTTCTCTCTCTCTTTGTTTGGTGATACATGTTTGTACCTAGGCAATACATCCTAGAAACTGTATGAAAATGAGGAGAGGAGAGGAGAGGAGAGGAGAGGAGAGGAGAGGAGAGGAGAGGAGAGGAGAGGAGAGGAGAGGAGAGGAGAGGAGAGGAGAGGAGAGGAGAGGAGAGGAGAGGAGAGGAGAGGAGAGGAGAGGAGGGAGAGGAGAGGAGAGGAGAGGAGAGGAGAGGAGAGGAGAGGAGAGGAGGAGAGGAGAGGAGAGGAGAGGAGAGGAGAGGAGAGGAGAGAGAGAGGGAGAGGAGGAGAGGAGAGGGAGAGGAGAGGAGAGGAGAGGAGAGGAGAGGAGAGGAGAGGTTGGCGCAGTTGGTGCCAGTAACACAAAAGTGGATTTAATCCCCATATGGGCTATTTACTTAGGAGAACAATCAGTCTAATAGAGACTAGAAAATGAGCAAAATCTCTCCTTATATAGTCAGCTTTTATATTTTTCTGGTTTGAAAAAAAAAAAAAAGGACCCATTTTTTGGCTTTTGCCACAGAAATATCTCTGTTGTTGATACCCTTGGTTCTGAACATGTGATGGCCTTTCCACCAATTCAAGAAGCCTGAACTTACACAAAACTGCAGCACTGCCTGCGTCCTTCTTCAGGACCTCGCTAAGGATGCCTCAAGGATAGCCCATGTTTTTGAGGCCTTATTTGTTCTTGGCTTCAGTCTTCTCTGGGTGGATTTGGCAAAGCAAGACCAGAATGGAACATCAATGAATAAGTGTGCTGGCGTCACTAAAAAATGAAAACAATAGGAAAATGACAATCAAAGGAAGGTGAAAGATCTAGTCTCAGGGCTTCCTGCTGCAGCTGAGAGTTTGTTCAGATGGCCTCCAGATAATCTAAGCCAGAGAGAGGGCACACTGACTTATTATGGTGTGTATTTTCTTGGCTTTTTTAGCTGTCAGATGCAAGAGCACTCTGTCCTGGATGCCCTCCCATTTCCACACATCATCAGGTTTAGGCTTTGATTTATGGTGCTGCCATGGAAGCAACATGGAATTTTAAGTGAGACATACAAACGAATGAGAAAGAGCAAGAAATTTCTATCCTGTAGCATCTTTCATGGTGCAGTTATGTAGGGAATTATTTCTATATCAATTAAATACACTTGTTATCAGTATCTCCCATACAGTTGTGTAAAGGAACCATGGCCTGCAGAGAATCAGCCCCAAATAAGGTCAAGTCTTTCCTGGAAGAAGTTAGTTTAGGTAGCATCTACTTTGAGTTAGATAATTTACTTGTCAAAACAATCCTTAACACAAGGATGTATATGGGAATCAGAAGTCAAAGTGAAGTCATTTAACCAAGTTAAATACCTCATTAGTTCATATTCTCTGCACATGAGTTAATAACCTGTGGTATATTCACAGTGAGAGTCAAACTCACTGGAGCAATCTCCACTGAAGAAATTTGCAGGCTCCAGCACTGCAAATCAGGGTGGTTTCCTCCTAGAAGGGCGGAAAAAAAAGGACAAGGCTTATGGCAATAACAGTATCAACTGGTTATCAGGATATGCACTTTGAAGAGTAAATAGAATGTTTTGCCTGGCTTATTCCATTGTAGAGAAAATAATGGCTTTCCTAGCAGGAATAATTTGCCTTTATCCCTGCTGTAGCCTCACTGAAACCTGGGACTTGTGGTAAGATTTTGTGATTTCTAGCTCTAAAATCAAGTTTCTTAAGCAACAGAAAGGAAATGTCTTTTTAATTGCAGCATTCATGGAATTACCACACCAAATAATCTCCTTTTCAAATTTGAAGAAGTTCATGGATTTGGTAAATGCTAAAATTTGGACTAGTCAGAACTACGAGTACATTCTTAAAGCCTGTTTCTATGTTACCTACACACATGGTCAGGAAGATCATATGCCAATATGTATGTTTAAAATATACTTACAATAGTTTAGTTTTGAAATTCAACATTTTGTTCACTGCTGTTGTACTGACTTAGTTGTTTTATCCCAGGTTTTGCATTCAGTGCTTCTAAACTTAGGATCTGTATCAAGCATGATGGCAATCCTATAACCCAAATACTACAGACTTATTTTATGATACAATTTTTATTCTTAAAGCTCTTCACAAAACCCTGGAATTCACCTTGCACAATAAACACTCACTACAGGTCACTACAATTTCCTGGAGACAGCAATTATAGCAATTGTAATCATGTTTGCTGCTGTATTTAACTTCAGATGGATGCCTAAGATCTTTTGTCCATTTGATTAAATGGATAGCACACAGGATGCACTAGAGCAATCAGCTTTTAATGACCTACAAGACCCAAAATGTGTCTGCTCAACAATGCTGGAGTCAATGAATAGAATCACAGCAACATTTAGATTGGGAAAGCCCCATAAGATCATGGAATTCAACAACCAACCCAGCACTGCCAATCCACCACTAACTCATGTCCCCAAGTGCCACATCTGTATGGCTTTTAGATCCCTCTGGGGATGATGACCCCACCGCTGCCCTGGGCAACCTATTCTGATGCCTAGGCAACAGTTCCATGAGCAAATTTTCACTAATATCAAATCTAAACCTGCCCCAGTTCAACTCGAGGCTGTTTCCTCATGTCCTGTCCCTGTTCCTGAGAGCCCAACCCCCACTTGGCTGCATGCTCCTTTCAGAGAATTGTGGAGAGAGAGAAGGTCCCCCCTTATCCTCCTATTCTCCTGAGCTCCCCCAGCCCCCTCAGCCTCCCCTCCTGCCTTACCCACCAGATGACAAATGCTGCACAAGGCTCTATCCCTTCGGTGCTCTCCTTGCCCTCAGAGCAGGAGCTGGCAAGTAAAAAAAGGCATCTGATCAAGATTAATCTGTAATAATTATATATTGCAAATGTATTCTGTTTAGGGAGCAACTCCTGTAAGGCTCCAGATGAGACATTTCTCACGTATATTACTTAGCTTTTCCTGAGGCCCTAATGAATTGCTTTAAATTACAGACTTAGGTATTGATTAGCCTTATTCAGTGGAAATCTAGGCTTAGCAATCTATATTTGTCTATAGTTTATTTGTGATATTATTCCTAATAAAGAGCTGCAATTAATCCACATCAAGAAAAATCAATTAATACAGATTTGTATCACAAAGAAAGAAATCCTCCTCATATCTGTCCACTAATCCTGAAGCTTAGGTCTTTCTTTGCTACCAAGGAGGACAGATAAAAATATTGATTTCACCCTATTTTTACAATTATAGTGATACAATAATAGCACACAGAACAGAAGGGCTTATCAATTAAAACTATGTTTATACATGATGATAGATGAGGACACTCAATGCCTTTGTTCTCTGCATTATTAATAATTATTAATATGATGGACTAGGAGTTCTGTAATAAGAATAATCAATCCAAGTGCAGCTCTCAAAGAGTTGGGCTTCATTTCACGTATGATTGTGAATTTTGCACTGAATGAACCACTATACATGGCTCTAGAAGGAAAATTGCAGTTATCTGCAGCTGCATGAGAAAGGAGGACTATTCTGTGTAATTTTAGACTAATGGTACAACATGAAGAAACAAAATATGTTATCCAAACTGACATCTTTCTAATTTTAACCACTTCTATCTCCCATTTTAACCAAGTTAATATCTAACCTAATTTATTAGAAATTTAAAAAAATAAAAATTATCAGAGCCTTCTTGCAGGGAGTGTCACATAAACACTGCAAATCAGATTTTGCAATTTTAGAAGCTAAACTTTATCCTTGCTATGCAAAGAAGACAACAATGTGTCATTGTCCCTTCACAATTCCTACTGTAAATAGTTTATGTGATTTATTCTTTTCATGCTAGATAATTACATATTTTATATCAGTGTATCATCAGTATGTTGTTATTCTGGCTGCCCCATAATAGAAATTGTGTATTTTCCCACTGCAGTGAATGCTATTCTTAACATACATTGGCCTCAACCAGCTAAAAATATCAGAGTTCTGTTGCCTGTGGGAAAGTTCTGCTGGAGTTATTTCTGTTAAAAGTTTAATATTGGTTCTCTTCCATTTTTCATACTGTATATGCCATTCCCATTTAATGCTCTCTTCTCCCCTGTGCAATTACTTACAAGTGCTTAAGTGTCACATATGAGGCAAATAATGCCCTAATTCACTCTAATTCTAACATTAATATGAATGATTGGGAATGAGATTAGTACTGAGAAACACCACTTTAAAATAAACTGTGATGACACAGTAACAGCTATACAAAGGATTAAATAAAGAGTGAGGATTATCACAGGTTGTCGTTGGAGGTATCAAATAACAGGGCTCTGTGTTCTTGCCAAGGACACCAGGCGATCAAGGGCTGGAGCAGCCAACTGTAATTCTCACACTGAATCTTGGTTACTTGGGGGTTTTTCAGCTCCTCTAAGTTTTTGCTAGATAGTAGGTTCAGAAAAAAAATAAGATTTTTGAGAGGTATTTAATTTATCTGGCAATCTAGAGCCCATGCAGATACAAAGGAAAAGCTCTAGTTTATAAACATTTGCTTTTTAACCCAAATTCATATAATCTATGAAGATACCACTAAATTAATGACAATATTTATTTTTCTCTGCTCTTGCACATTTAAATTTATCTCCTATTTTTGCTTTTCTTTCCCTTTTCTTCAAAAGATATCAGAAGTCTCTTTAGAAACCTTAATAATGGAATTTAACCAATAACATCTATATTATATAGGTCTCTACCTATACATGTCTCATCCCCATTTTCCTGATATAATACTTTTGTATTTCAAACTGCTAAAAAATCAATATGGTTGCATTCAAGGAAGTGAGGAAGGAGTTGAGAAACAGTATTTATTCCTTGTCTCAATCATCAGGTTTTGGGAAGGGCCAAAGGAGACACCATCATATTTTGACTCACAAATAACCACACAGTTTCCCCTTACTCAGCTTGTACTGGTTTAGATCAAAGATAGTATGTTTAACTTCACAGATTTGGGAGTTTGCACGTGGCTCACCCAAGACAAAATTTACAGAGGACACACAAGTCACAGCTCTTGTGGAGATGTGCTACTGAAGAGCTTGGCCTTGCAATACAAGCCGTAAGGAAATAAGTGTTTAATGTCCATATTTAAAAACACAAGACATAACAAGTTCACTATATTGAGTATAATGGCACTTTACACAGTAGGATTTTGAGAAAAGAAGGTTAAGGCATAAGAATGTGTTCCATAGTTCTATTTCCAGTTAAGTGTATTCCATAAAATTTCCTAAACTGATTTATATCAGAGTTTCTACTCTCTGATTTCAAATTTTTCAGCCAAACAGCACCCACGTTAATCTCCACTATGTTATTCTCGGGGAATGCAGAAGTCACCTGCCTTAAACATCCTTATTTGGCAGCTTCCTTTTCACGTAGTCATGGATGCCATTTGTCCCTTAGTGTTTTTAGAAGCTTTATATCCAGTTAGTATCTACTGGTACCCCAGAAAATCTCTGAGATCCTTTAAATTCCTGGGTACAGATACAGGGATGTTTTGATCTTAATTCTGATTGCAGTAGTTTGTGCCTAAAAAGCTCCTGTAAGAACTTATTAAATTACTCTTGGAAAGGAAAACACTAAATGATCCCTATTAGGAATAATTATAAGATACGGATTTTTTTTTTTTTCTGAAATAAGGCTAGTTTTATCCTTTTTGTCTTAAACTGGTGAAGAAGATCAGTATCATTCAGTATCAGTATCATTTAATATCATAAAATATTAAAAAAAATGAGCCTAGTGGGTAAAGGTCTGCCTTCTCATCTTATGATTCCATTAGTCTTCTGCAATTTTAAACTTTTCCCTCATATGCATTGCTACAAGTTTTCTCTTCTTCACAGACAGAATTAAACATATATGAATGGAATATTTATTTATTTCCCCCTATCCACTAATCCTGTTTTTCTGTTTGATCTCTGGATTTATGTTCACCCCTTACTCTGTTATTTTAAATCCATCATGCTTGTATGTCATCCATGTCCTTGGGAGGGTTCTCTCCCAGATAAAACATGCTGTGTGGAGTTTAATACACATCTGCCCATAAACACATATACACCCATGCTTGTTTCCTCACTTCTGCATAATGAATGATTATAATTTTTTTCCATCTGCTTCTGTGAGCTCAATGTGCTCAAATGTAATGAATATCCTGTTAATTATACAATAATCTACGACTGAACATGAGCACATTAATACATGTGCATTAACAAAAATAAATTTTCCTTCAAAGGTGGACTGCAAAAGGAATTGAGGCAGGGAAATAAATCCTCTGCCCCAGTTTTTATTTAGTTCAGGTAGTTATTGCCTGTAATATTCCACTCTCCACTTCCCTCATCTCTATCTTCCTGACATTTTGAAAGCCTGTCTGCCAGCAAAAGTTTTGACAAAACGTTTGAGCGTTTCTTATGGACAGAAAGTAGAGCTATTGGAAATGACTGCACTGATCAAAGCAGATACTGATGAGGGTTTGGGCTGCTGCAGGAGAAAGATTGCACAGTAACATATCAGGATCCATGTGAACTAATTTAGCTGTGTGGGCAAAAATTTTGTGTATACAGAAAGCCTGAGATACAGAACAGTAACAATGAGTATATTAAAAATAAATAAATCAAGCTGTGATCTCTTTTAAGTTTTCATTGTAAATCATCAAGAAGCAATGAAAAGGATAAATGCAATAAAAATAATCATTTCCAGGTTACTGTTAAATGATGTGACAAATGCCAGCAGGGAAATAATTAATGCTGCAAACCAGAGAAGACCCATTCTGCTCATCTGTCAGTTCTCTTTGCATCCCTGCGCACTGTACCTCTTTTGCACTTTCACCTCTTCATTTTAACTTTCCCATCTTGTCTGATTCCCTCACCTCTGAGCCTCCTGCAGCAGCATGATGCTGATTTCACATCTCACCAGTCCTCTTCAGGGAGCAAAAGCACAACAATCTCTCCCTAATAAGATTCTGGCGCTTCCTCTGGAAGCTTCTTCCAGAAGAAAATTTGGAAAAAATGGGAATGAAAGCCAAGTCACATCTTTGGGACTTCAGAGGAACCTTGAACTGAGTGCTGAGGGCAAAGCATGGCCCTTGGCAGATCCGATCCCAGCACAAACAGAGTAAATTCAGTGTCAGGACTTTGAAAGCCAGTAGAGCAACAATTTTTTCTGATCCCTTGTGTGTATATATATCTGTATATCTGTATCTCTATATATCTCTGTATCTCTATATCTCTATATCTCTATATCTATATATATCTATAAATAGATATATGTATCTATATATATCTATACATATCTATACATCTTTATCTATATATCTGTATATCTATCTGTATTTACACACACATGAACACATAAATATGTGCAGGTCTACATATCTGGTTCTACAACTTTTGGAAGTGTACCACAATTAAAACACAGCAAAATATCAATAAAGTTTGAATTAATGGTGCTGAATAACTGGGTAGGATTCTTCACTTATTTAAAAAAATGCCTTATGCTTCAAAAATTTCTGTAGCGGTCCTGAAGGATGCTGATGGATGAAGATCTGTACCCCTTTATTGTGAGAGCTGGGTTAAAGGTGCTACTGGCAGTTGAGACAAATCTAAAATGCTGCCTTTTAGCTAAGTTCGGACAGCAGAATATAGCCATGAATGTTCACACCCAGCAGGTCTGTCCGTCCTACCTGCTGGTAAAAGGTGTGTGCTGTATCCATGAAGATTAACCCAGACAAACTGCAGTCTAAGGGGCTAATCTGCTCTTCATTGAATTACTGAGAGTTCACACCAGTGGTATGAATGGCTGCTGGGAAAGAATATCCTTCTGCACGTACCAAAAGGGCTGCAGAAAAGGTAGGGTCACGGAGCAGAAACTGTCTATCCCAAATCTGGAAATCCTGCCAGCCCAGTGTGGCAAGCCGGCTATGACACAAGCTGTAGAACTGTTCCTGATGGGGTCAGGGGAACATGGGCCATATGTGTGGGTGCACAGGATTGTAATTCAGCAGTGGAAATCCTGTATTTCAGTGTGAGCAAACATTTTCTCCTCTCATGGATGTAAATGGAATCAGTGCCTTAAAGAACTTGGCTCTGTAGCCTGGAAAATTGTATTTTCTCAGATTCTGTATTTGCTTATTTTCTAACTGCTGACCTGCTTTGATTCTATCACACACATTTCCCACAGTGAGAATCATTCATTCTGCCTTCACCCTGTCTCCACCATGGCTTTAGGACATGCCTGTTGCCCCTGCTTTCTTCTCATGGCCACACTTCCCATCACCCCAGCCAAAAATGGGAGCTGTCTGATGCTGGGGAACACCATGTCCCTCAGTTTCCTGCCTGCACACTTGGCAGTCCTGGACTGTTGGAGGTGAGATCCACCCTGCAGCACAGTCTGCTTCCATTACCAGGAGAAATGCAGTCACTAATTCACATTTTGCAACAATGATGGAAAAACAGCCACATGAACAGGAGAAGTTAAGAGCAAGTTTGTTACTGGGGTAGGTACCTATGCTGGACACTGTAGTGAGTTTAAGGCATATTTTAAGACATATTCAGAAGGAAAGATGCCACATATTCACCACCAGTGCCTCCTGTGCACACTGTAAAAGGCCTCAATTGAAGCCCTGAGCTAGCACATGACATCTGATGAGATCACAGTGTGGGGCTCTAAGCTTTACAAAAGCTCCAGCATCTCTCTGTCAACAGAGAGCTGAGGGATTTTTTTGGGAAAAAACTTGGGATGTAGCCACTAACCAATGTATCCGGCTGGTCCTGTTCAGGATAAGTACCACCATACCCTGTCCCAGACACACCTGCTGGTGTGGTCCTGGGCTTGGGTCAGCCCAGACAAATGACCCACATGTCACAGGGACTCTGGTGAATGGCTTATAAAAGGCTTATATGTGTCAGCCTCTTGTCACCTACTTCTGGAGGTCTGTTTCCATCTGCACCTCATTTCTCTACCTTAACTTGTAGGATTTAGTGCAAGAGTGGAGCATGTGCCACATAGGGGCAAACTCACAAACTCACATTTTCAAACTGTAATTCATAGAGCTGGAGTCAGAGGGGACTGGGCACACTCACCCTATAATGGTGCACGGAGCCATTTAGGCAATTTATTGCATCACACTCAAGTGGCACCAGCTGGGACCACACTGGTGCCGTGCATGCCATTGTATACGAATATTTGTAACTTCACTGCCGTGGGGCTGTTGCATAATTCATGGTGGAAGATCCACTCACAGCAGTTCTGCTTCTTGTACTGCTCCTATGCATTGCATACATCCCTTTGACAACACACAGTCGAAGAAGCAATGAATGTTTTGCCATCCAAATTTTCAGATAAACTGATAAAATGGGCACAACAGTTCTCTCTCCTATTGCCCTGTTGTTGAAGGTTGGGATTGTGTTCCTTCAATGTATGAGTGGGGAGAATTTTTTCCCATTGTAATGCTAACAGAACCCGCCGGCTGTGCCCAGGGTTTGTGATGGCCCTGGACGGGCGGGTGGGTGGGACCGGAGCTACCCGGAGGGGGATGCGGACTTCCGGGGAGGGGGGGAGCTACTCAGGGGAGCACGAGGCTTCTGGAGGGGCCTGGCTGTTTTCCAGGGAGAGAGAGGGGGAGGGGGAACTTCTCCAGTCTGCTCGGCGGTGTGAGGAGGTAGGAGACCCGGCAGCCGGCTGCATTTCAGCTGCCCAGCATCTACCCTGTTACCTCGGAGGCACTGCTGACTACCAAAGACCAAATACTTCCTACCTCTGGGAATATAACTGGTCATCTGGACACAGGACCGGAGCGAAGAGCTCCCACCTGAGCCAGCCCGGCCGCGGCTGTTCCACTCCACCTCCCTGGCTCCCCTCCTGCGCCTGCAGCTGTGCCGGCCCTGCTACAGTTACACCCCCAGGAACCGAGTGTGTCCGTGTCTAAGAAAGGACTACAACTGACTTTTTCTTCTGTTTTTTGTCGGTAATTTTAATAATTACTGTTGTTTTCTACTTGTGCTGTGAGTTAGAGTAGTAAAGAGCTGTTACTTTTACCTCCTTATCTCCGCCTTGAGTCCTTGATTTGAAACAATTATAACACTCGGAGGGGTGACATTGATTTCTCTATTTCAAAGGGAACTTCTGCCGTTTTTGGCAGAACCCTGTCCTAAAACCAGGACAGATTTTGGCGCCCAACGTGGGGCCAAGGGCATTAAAAGGCGAGTTAAGAGAGGAGTAGCAGCTCTTAAGCGGCAACATGTTGTCTAGTTTAATCTGGTTTGAGCTCCACGTGATCACAGATATTTCTCTCCCATTTGCAAGCCCTTTTTTGAATATGGGCCCCCTCACCAAATTTATTGTAGCTATGATCCGATTTGTGTTTTGGATTGATTTTGTCAGGAATTCATGGGTTTTTAATTTTTTCTGGAAATTTGCCACATGGATCCTGAGCTATCGTACTCTAACTGCGTGTTTCTGGGGTTATTTCAACAATGGTACTTACTGTGAGGCAATGAATGCAAGGGAAATTTTCTCTCAACCTGTCACCCAGTTTTTTGAGGCTACCCCACCAGTTTTCAAGGATTTCAGATTTGCTTTAATTGCTAGTATTATTATTCCGTGGCTGGTGTTGCTGATGGGCCTGGTTTACTTAGCATTCAGAAAGAAGGGAATACTGGCTTGGATAACAACCGTGAAACATGCTGCCCCAGACCCTGCCCCTGTCCCAGGGAATAGGGATGCTGCCCCAGACCCTGACCCTGTCCCAGGGAATAGGGATGCTGCCCCAGAGCCTGCCCCTGTCCCAGAGACTAGGGAGGCTGCCCCAGAGCCTGCCCCTGTCCCAGGGAATAGGGATGCTGCCGCAGAGCCTGCCCCTGTCCCTGAGACTAGAGATGCTGCCCCAGAGCCTGGTGTTGACCCACAGCCCACTGCAGAAATGAACCAGCCAGAGTGGGTGGGGGTTCTAGTGAAGGAGATACGGGACATGGGCCAGGTGTTGAAGGAGCACTTTTCCCCAGCTAGTGAGAAACCCTCCCCCTGCCCTAAAGAAGGAGAGTCTGATGGTGCTGCAGTGGAACCCATAGATGTTACATCTGTCCAGGTTCCAGCTAGATCACAGGGGCAGCCACAGCCAGCAGCAGTTGCCCCTGTGGAAACTAGGAAATCTAAGATTAAAACAAAGCACCTAGATAGTGGGGATCAGCCAGGAGGGTCCTCACAGTCAGCAAGGGAGCCAGAGGTTGAGATTGTCACTGAGTCTCTCTCATATGACACTCTCCGTAACCTGTGAAAAGACATTGTGCGACGGGGCCGTGAGCCTTTTACAACCTGGTTACTTCGTGTCTGGGACCTTATGGGGAGAGGTGTATAACTGGATGGCACTGAGGCCAGGAATTTGGGATCCTTGTCCCAGGACTCAGGTGTGGACCAGACATTCGTAAGGGAGCAAGGCCTCCTTTCCCTTTGGGAACGGCTTCTAATGAGTGTGAGAGAGAAGTTTATCCACAAAGAGAGAATGCAGGAGCACCACCATAGAATGCGCTGGAAGACCATTGATGAAGGGATCCAGCAGCTGAGGGAAGTGGCAGTATTAGAGGTACTCTTTGGGATGGATGGACAGCATGACAATGACCCTGACAAGGTCAGGTGCACAGGGCAGATGTTGTGGGATCTGGCAACCCTGGGGCCATCTGAATTTACTACCTACATTGCACTGATTAGGGCTGATGACTACCGAGAGACAGTAAGTTCTGTTGCCAGCAAGCTCAGAAATTTTGACAGTATGATTAATGGCCCAGTGCAGGCCAAGGTCTCTGCTGTGGCCAGGGACCTCCAACAGGTCCAAGAGGAGATGAAGGGGATGAGAGGGTTGAAAGGAGAGGTGAGGGAGATTATAAGGGAGAAGATAAGGAAGATCAGTGCAGCACCAGTACGAGTCACAGGCCCCAAATCTCACACCCAACGCCCCCCAGCTAGGGACAGAAGATACCCTTCACGAACTGACCTGTGGTTCTTCCTGCGAGACCATGGGGAAGACATGGAAAAATGGGATGGGAAGCCCACTTCTGTCCTGGCAGCACGGGTGCGTCAGCTCAGAGAGGGAAATGGCAACCGAGGGAACCACGCTAAAATGAAGGTAGCCTCGACCTCCCACAACCAAAGTGCAGAGTACTACAGAAGGGAGGATGATCTGTCAGATCCCCTGGAAGGGACCTCCACTATGTATGCCCTGGAAGGAAATAATAACCAGGGCTAGAGGGGCCCTGCCTCTAGCCAGGGAGAGGCATGGGATAACAGGATCTACTGGGTAGTGTGGGTGCGATGGCCTGGCACATCAAAGCCACAGAAACATAGAGTGTTAGTTGATACTGGTTCAGAATGCACCCTGATACCATCAGAACATGTGGGGAAGGTACCTGTTTCCATTGTTGGGGTGACAGGGGGATCACAGGAATTTACTTTGCTAGAAGCTGAGATTAGCCTGACAGGGAAGGGGTGGCAGAAACATCCGATTGTAACTGGCCCAGGGGCACCGTGCATTCTAAGCATAGACTTCCTCAGGAATGGCTACTACAAAGATCCAAGGGGATTCAGGTGGGCTTTTGGAATAGATGCTGTATCGGCAGAGAGTATTAAGCAGTTGAACACCTTGCCTGGACTGTCAGAAAATCCATCTGCAGTGGGACTCCTGAAAGTGACAGAGCAACAGGTACCAATTGCCACCATGACAGTGCACCGCCGGCAGTACCGGACAAATCGAGATGCTGTGATCCCCATCCACAAGATGATCCGTAAGCTGGAGAGCCAAGGGGTGGTCAGCAAAACCCACTCACCCTTCAACAGCCCCATCTGGCCTGTGCGCAAGTCTGAGGGGGAATGGAGATTGACTGTGGACTATCGTGCCTTGAATGAAGTGACTCCACCGCTGAGCGCAGCCGTGCCGGACATGCTAGAGCTGCAGTACGAGCTGGAGTCCAAGGCAGCGAAGTGGTATGCTACCATTGACATTGCCTATGCATTTTTCTCCATTCCTTTGGCAGCAGAGTGCAGGCCTCAGTTTGCTTTCACCTGGAGGGGTGTGCAGTACACCTGGAACCGACTGCCCCAGGGGTAGAAACACAGCCCTACCATCTGCCACGGGCTGATCCAGGCTGCACTGGAAAAGGGTGAAGCCCCAGAACATTTGCAATACATTGATGACATCATTGTGTGGGGGAACACGGCAACAGAGGCATTTGAGAAAGGAGAGAAAATCATCCAGATTTTGCTGGAAGCTGGCTTTGCCATCAAGAAAAGCAAAGTCAAAGGACCTGCTCGAGAGATCCAGTTCCTAGGAGTGAAGTAGCAAGACGGACAGCGCCAGGTCCCCACTAAGGTCATCAATAAGATCACTGCAATGTCAGCACCAACAAGCAAGAAAGAAACACAAGCTTTCCTAAGTGCCATAGGCTTTTGGAGAATGCATATCCCTGAATACAGCCAGATTGTGAGCCCTCTCTACCTGGTCACCCGCAAGAAGAACGATTTCCACTGGGGCCCTGAACAGCAGCAAGCCTTCGCCCAGATCAAGCAAGAGATCGCTCATGCTGTAGCCCTTGGCCCAGTCAAGACAGGACCAGAGGTAAAGAATGTTCTCTACTCTGCAGCCGGGAACCATGGTCTGTCCTGGAGCCTTTGGCAGAAGGTGCCTGGTGAAACTCGAGGCCGACCCCTGAGATTCTGGAGCAGAAGTTACAGAGCTTCTGAAGCCAATTACACTCCGACGGAGAAGGAAATCTTGGCTGCCTATGAAGAAGTTCAAGCTGCCTCAGAGGTAATTGGCACAGAAGCACAACTTCTCCTGGCACCCCGACTGCCAGTGCTGGGGTAGATGTTCAAAAGAAAGGTTCCTTCTACCCACCATGCCACCGACGCCACATGGAGCAAGTGGATTGCCCTCATCACGCAGCGCGCCCGTACTGGTAACCCAAATCGCCCTGGGATTTTAGAGATAATTACAAACTGGCCAGAAGGTGAAGATTTTAGTCTTGCCGAAGAGGAAGAGCAGAAGCAAGTGACCCGAGCTGAAGAAGCCCCACCGTACAACCAGCTGCCAGCAGATGAAACGTGCTACGCTCTTTTCACCGACGGTTCCTGTCGCATCGTGGGAATGAATCGGAAGTGGAAAGCAGCTGTCTGGGGCCCCACACGGCAGGTTGCACAAGCTACTGAAAGAGAAGGTGGATCAAGCCAACTTGCTGAACTCAAAGCTGTTCAGCTGGCCTTGGACATTGCTGAGAGAAAAATAGCCAAAGCTCTACCTCTACACTGATTCATGGATGGTAGCCAATGCTCTGTGAGGCTAGCTAGAAAGGTGGAAAAAGGCTAACTGGCAACATAGAGGAAAACCAATCTGGGCTGCTGATGAGTAGAAAGACATTGCCACTCGGATAGAGAAGCTACCCGTGAAAGTCCGCCATGTGGATGCCCATGTTCCCAAGAGTTGGGCTAGTGAAGAACACCGGCACAAAGAGCGGGTAAATCAGGCTGCACAGATAGAAGTGTCAAA
Source organism: Muscicapa striata striata (assembly GCA_030060385.1). Lineage (NCBI taxonomy): Eukaryota > Metazoa > Chordata > Aves > Passeriformes > Muscicapidae > Muscicapa > Muscicapa striata. The sequence goes on along the minus strand of JAREIS010000248.1, from coordinate 401,026 downwards.
AATAGACTTAAATTGGGAGCACAAGGGAGAATTGTTCCTGGCTCGATAGGCCCATGATGCCTCAGGTCATCAGGGCAGAGACGCCACCTATAAGTAGGCACGAGACCGAGGGGTAGATCTAACCATGGACAGTATTTCCCAGGTTATCCATGACTGTGAGACGTGTGCTGCCATCAAGCAAGCCAAGCGGGTGAAGCCCCTCTGGTATGGTAGGCGATGGTCCAAATACAAGTACAAAAAGGCCTGGCAGATTGACTACATCACACTGCCTCAAACCCGCCAAGGCAAGCGCTACGTGCTGACCATGGTGGAAGCCACCACCGGGTGGTTGGAGACCTGCCCTGTGCCCCACGCTACTGCTAGGAACACCATCCTAGGCCTAGAAAAACAAGTCCTTTGGAGACATAGTACCCCTGAGAGAATTGAGTCAGACAATGGGACTCATTTCAAAAATAGCCTTGTTAGCACCTGGGCTAAAGAACATGGCATTGAGTGAGTGTACCAAATTCCCTACCATGCACCAGCGGCTGGGAAAGTCGAACGGTGCAATGGCCTGCTTAAAACCACCTTAAAAGCACTTGGTGAGGAGACTTTTAAAAACTGAGAGATTAATTTACCAAAGGCCACATAGTTAGTGAATACCCGAAGTTCCACTAACCGAGCAGGCCCTGCCCAATCTAAGCCTTTAGGAACACCAGATAGAAATAAAGTCCCAGTAGTACACCTGAGAAGCATGTTAGAGAAAACTGTTTAGGTGAACTCTGCCTCCAGCAAAGACAATCCTGTTTGTAGAGTAGTTTTCGCTCAAAGACCAAGTTGCACTTAGTGAGTGATGCAAAAGGATGGAGAGACCCGATGCATCCCCCAAAGAGACCTTGTTCTAAGGTGAATTATCTATAATACTATGCCTGTAACTGCCTGTATGTATATGATTTAAAAGTTTTTAATTTGCTGTAGCATGTTAGCATGGGAAAAATTCGAAGTAGATAATGTTGAAGGTTGGGATTGTGTTCCTTCAATGTATGAGTGGGGAGAATTTTTTCCCATTGTAATGCTAACAGAACCCGCCGGCTGTGCCCAGGGTTTGTGATGGCCCTGGACGGGCGGGTGGGTGGGACCGGAGCTACCCGGAGGGGGATGCGGACTTCCGGGGAGGGGGAGCTACTCAGGGGAGCACGAGGCTTCTGGAGGGGCCCGGCTGTTTTCCGGGGAGAGAGAGGGGGAGGGGGAACTTCTCCAGTCTGCTCGGCGGTGTGAGGAGGTAGGAGACCCGGCAGCCGGCTGCATTTCAGCTGCCCAGCATCTACCCTGTTACCTCGGAGGCACTGCTGACTACCAAAGACCAAATACTTCCTACCTCTGGGAATATAACTGGTCATCTGGACACAGGACCGGAGCGAAGAGCTCCCACCTGAGCCAGCCCGGCTGCGGCTGTTCCACTCCACCTCCCTGGCTCCCGCCTGCGCCTGCAGCTGTGCCGGCCCTGCTACAGTTACACCCCCAGGAACGGACACAGACCGAGTGTGTCCGCGTCTAAGAAAGGACTACAACTGACTTTTTCTTCTGTTTTTTGTCGGTAATTTTAATAATTACTGTTGTTTTCTACTTGTGCTGTGAGTTAGAGTAGTAAAGAGCTGTTACTTTTACCTCCTTATCTCCGCCTTGAGTCCTTGATTTGAAACAATTATAACCCTCGGAGGGGGTGACATTGATTTCTCTATTTCAAAGGGGAACTTCTGCCGTTTTTTGGCAGAACCCTGTCCTAAAACCAGGACACCTGTAACACACTTGCTTTTTCATATTTTGTTTCAGCTTCAAAACTTACGAAATGTTACTTTAACACCCAGGGAATAGGCTTAACCCAAGTAATAGGGTAGAGACGGCACAGATCAGCAGCTCCTGTACTTGGCACTGATTAGATTAACACCAGGAACCACTTTAGAGAGGGCAGTGTAGTCTTTATGGCCATCACTTACTTGTTGAGAAAGCTCACTTCTTCCAGTTAATGGCAGCTGTGCCAGTGACGTCTTTGATAGATGGTGATATGCACTTAAAGGAACAGATTAAACAGCCCTTTGTCCTTCTTTGAGACATCCCGTTCCCACTAGCAGCAGATAAAACTTTTGAAAGAGCCTAGAGCTTATTTTCCAGTAGCATTTAGTCACAGACTTTCACATAAGCTTATTCATCCTGGCCTTTGGGTTGTGGTTACACACACATTTCTCCAGGATGTGGAGCCAGCATCAGCAAGCAATGTCCACTCTAGCTGCTCCCATGCTCCTGCCACCCCTCCGTGCCCATGAATAACAAAGAGGGCAGTGTAGGGACTACCACAAACAGCTCTGGCTGCTGGCAGCATGACTTGCTGGAGCCAAAAGTGCCACAGAGAAAAATGTTTGTGGAACCATATCTTCAAGCTCTTCTCAGTGGGATAAATTAATGTCCACAGTGCTCCATCCTGCCACAGCCAGACTGCTACCAATTCCTGGAGGCAGCCCAGGTAGATTCTCATGTCACTCTGACAGGTATCCAGGTGGTTCAAATGCTTCTGATACATTTTACACTATAGCTGCTCATTTGGGTTTGCCTCATCCAATGGCAGAAACAGCACTGTTCATGCTTGAAAAAGCTAAGTCCCATAAATTATTTTGTTTCAGTGAAGCAAGCAAGCATTAAAGCACCTGGAGATGGACAGCCATGGGCTAACAAATCCCAATCCCTCAAGGTCTACTGCTTTGCCTACTGCAAAGACACTGACAGCCATAAATCACCAACTTATTATGTAATGGCCATGCCATTTCATGGACAAAGATGCATTTCACAGAGAATACGGTTTTAATAAACAGGCAACCTTTCAGTGGCTAGACTGGAATAAGCCAGCAATCTCAGTCCAGTTCCTGTTGGAAAGGTAGTCACAGCACAAAAAACACAGGCACAGATGAGTGGATTGTTCACGGGCTGCAGTAGAAGCAGAATGAATTTTGTGCCCAGGGCAGGTTACGGCAGCAGTGCCATTGCCTGGAGTGAGCCAGGGGTACCTGGCCCATGGCTGTGCCAAGGGATTGAATCCTTTGGTGCTTCACTGGAATTCTCATTCCAAGTATGTGCGCAGTTTACTTGGGACTCTAATTAATTCCCCTTAGTGTTACCATGCAGTAAATGGAAGGCTACGCAGGGCTGAGTGATGACCGATTCTCACATGTGCAAAGCATGCACTTCTGAAATGCAAGGAGAAATATTAATTATTCTTGGATAGAGCTCCCTTTGAGTCCAGCAGTTACAGCAGTTGTCATCATTTATTGCATTAGCAAGCACTATTTCTGTGAATTTATATCATCATGTCCTGGAGTTCTGTGCCAGCAATATGCTTAAGCCACTGCTGCAAAATAATCCCATCTATATTGGCCACATATTTGAGATATTATGATTAGACTTTTTTAGTGGGTGTTAGGAATTATTTTTATAAATGTAGCATATGCGGATACACAAGGGTTTTTACAATCAACCTTAAAAAGGAAAGAAATATATTTTCATTCTTATATTTTGACATGGTTGCCCCCCATCAAGCTAATAGCTATGCCAGCCCTGTAAAATATTTATGAAATAACCAAATATGAAGAAATAATGTGATTTAGTGTGTTTAGTGTGTTTCAATTATGTTTTTTATGTATTTCCCACAGACTGTCAAATCTGTCATTTCAATGGAATAGGTGTTGATACCTGAGGGTAGCTGATATCAGTCAGAACATGGATCGGTGTCAGTGTTTTAAGAAACAGAGGTATTAGAAAGCACCTTTACTGCACCCTGCACTTCCAAGCCATGCAAGAACCTGGTCTTTCCAGTAGCATCATCTTCAACACATAGTAAAATATGTATTGAGGAAATCTCAGATTGAAATATCTTACAATTTTATTTGTTATAATGATACCAAAATATTGAGGTTGGTTTTTTTTTTTTCCCTTAAATCTTAAATTTGGAGAGAAAATGTATATTCCAGCAGAAACACATTGCACATTATTTTACAGACAAGCCTGTTCTGGAAAACTAATTCTAAAATTTTATTTTATGGAGTAGCATGAACCTTACTAATAATGTTCACAAAATAGTAGAATCTAGTGCAGTTTAAAAAAAATATATGTGGGACTGGGACTGCAGCTTGAATGGGAAAATAAAACACCCATGTCATGAGAGTCTTGTTATAGTTCTTACAGATCCATTGTCATGTTTGCAGAGGACATTGCAGAATGCATTCAACCATCGTTAATGGTTGGACTCGATGATTTTAGAGGCCTTTTCCAACATTAATGATCCTCTGATTACATTACATTTTGCCAGAGAGGGTCTGAAAATGTAAATTTTCCTCTGCCACTGAAATCCAAAGGTGGCTGGAATGGGTTTACCATAGCTTCACACTCCAGAGTTTGAACCTGAGGATACACACTGGTGCTTTACACAGTGAACACATCATAGCTTATTTCTTCCTGTTCTTTCCCTCCTTCATACCTTTTAATGAGCCAATTATTTGTCAAATGGAAAGGAAGATGCAACTGAGCCCAAAGTGCAACCATATCTGCTCTGATTTCCCTGTGCCCCAACACTGATTCAGCACAAATACACTTTTCTAAAGGGCTGCAAGAGTCTTACTCTAGCAAACGAAATTCAGGAGCAGTAGGAATTCCTATTTCTTATCAACCTGCATTGTCTTTTTCCAGATCTGCTTGGCTTAACCTGGGTAAAGACGGGAATGTTCTCCCAGCAAGCCAGAACTCACAGTCTCTACTCAAATCAGCAGACTTGAGTTGACTTGTTGGTCCTCCTATGCTCAGAAGGGCTGGCATCACAGTGAGACTGCATTTTCAGACTAGAATAACTAGCCAGATTTTCCACACATCAGTGTGCTGGGGAGACAGGGATACTTCTTGAATCAGTTGCTCCCTGAGGGTAGAGGAAACGAGGAATGGGGAAACTGAGCTAATTGCAGCTACCTTGCACTACTGAGTTGGTGCATGGGTTGGAGCATCCTCTGTCAGACAAATTCTATTAGAATCATAGAATCCAAAAATTGTTTGGGTTGGAAGGGACCTTAAAGATCATCTAATTCCAAACCTCCCACCAAGGACAGGGACAGCTTCCACTATCCCAGGTTGCTCCAAGTCCTGTTCAACCTGGTCTTGAACACTTTCAGGGATGGGGCAGCCACAGCTTCTCTGGGCAACCTGTGCCAGGGCCTCTCCACTCTCCCAGGGGAGTATTTCTTCCCAGTATGTAATGCTGTAGATACTCTCCTGCAGCTCAGTGGCAGGATGTACAGGACGTAACACTGCATAGAGGTTGGGACAAGTGGAGTAAAACTGAGGGGCCTGACTCTGCCAAGACACACTGTACTGACCCTGACTTCTTTACAGGACACTTGGCTCCCTACCAGGCTGGATCTGCTACTCAGAGCAAGTCATTGTAATAAATTCTAGACAGTAATACAACCGTCTGATCCTGTGGGACATGTAATTCAGGGAAAGTTGTGGATGCTGAGATTAGACTTTCAGATAAAAAGGGATGTTGTGCCCAGCGCTTAACATTTTTAGTGGGCTACAACACTGAGACTTTTGGAATGAGTCTTAATTAATTCATGTGAGCTACAGCATTGAGTCTTTTTGAAAAGGGTCTTAATTAGTTCTTATTTGGAGTGGCAAGAGTCTCTATCAACAAGCTGCTTTGATGTTTTTACATTAACTGCTGTTAAAATGAAAGCAGTGTGTTGCATCACACTTCAGTGGTACCTGCAAAGAATAACCTGTCACTAATGCCAAAAGATAGCAATCACAAAATTAATGATTTGGGCTTATAGACACTCTTCAGTCCTTTCCTTATTTAGGTAGGAAAAGGTGTTTTGAAAATAGAGCAGGGTTTGAGAAAAGAATCTTGGCAATAACTCATTTTCAGTGCAAACCACGAGATTTGCTCTCTCTAGTTGCCTTGGAACTGAATATGTTTAACTGTATATATTCTCCTTCCTGGAGCTATTTCTGCTGATTTAAAGACATCCACATGCCTTTTACTTCCCCTCTGCTTTTGTAAGCAGGGGAGGCATAAACTGTTTTCAAGCCATCCCCAAAATATTTTGGCTGTTTATCCAAAAACACAATGAATTTTATGTTAAACCCACCCACACCTTCAGCACCATGAATGTACCCGCCATCCATACATTCTATCCCAAACTGAAAGTTGTGCATGTTCTTGCTAACCTAGTTTTGCATGTGTGTGTTTTGCTTTTTTTTTAACAATAGGCCTAAATCCATATTAATGATCCAAAAAGTGACCAAGCCTCAGCACCTTTTGTCCTCTATACATTAACTATCCAATAATCAACAGTAGCTGTCCTGTACTCTGGTGTCTTTAGCTTAATTCAGAGGGACAGATATTTATCATCACCCTTGAATTGGGTGAGCCATTCTGACAGGTCGACATCCTTATTTATGTAACAATGTCATAGACAGTAACTGCTAATGAGTGGAGTGACACAGAAGTCTGTTACATGGAAAGGCAGAGGAAAGCCGAAAAGGGCATGAGGGGTTAATGGGACTTTTCTGTCTCAGCCTCCTGGGATGTGTAATTATGTTCTAATAAGAAATGAATGTATTGATTAGATTAGTGTGCAATTGTGTTCATGTGCACACATATAGTGCTGCATGTATATAGACAGTCATTGTGTGTGCCTCTCATCCCCTCAGTGTGTGTCTGAACGCAAAGCATCTTTGTGCAGGGGCCAAAAACAAGTAGTGCACTCCCACAGCCCTCTTCTTGTCCTCACTGTGGCAAACTCCATGTGAATTTAACTGGAGTTTATCTGGTAAAGGCTGAATTTAACTTCAGTAAACACCAAATAAGGGCTTCAGGATTAGGGTCTCACAAACAAATGACTTCCTATTTGCATTGTTTAGGATAAACACTCACCATCAATTAAGAAAGCAGTAAAAGCAGCCAACACATTGGAAACAGTGTCATCTGCTGAGGAGACAATCCACCAGCCAAAGTAGGCCATGCTCATGCCTGATGGAAGCCACTTCCAGCAGTCTGCTTACAGTAGGGAGGAATTTGATCCAGCATTCTTTCTCATAGAGTAAAATATGTTCCCTGACAGGTCAAGGAAAGCATCGTTCACATGCTCACAAAGGGCCGATTCTTTGTCGCATCCCTCCGATGTGTGTGCATTCTGAACTTGAGGGTGAATTGCCCTGATGGGAAAGACACAATAGGGGAAAGCAGGGTGGGCAGAAGGAAAGCATGCCTGAAAATTAGAGCTACCCACGGCCCAGGAGCCCAGAGAATGTGGCTGATATGATGCAGAGAATAGCGGTGTTCTCACTGCAACCCCTCACTGACGCTAATACAGGCAGGCAGCAGAACTGTGGGCTTGGTACCTTGCACTGTACTAATTCTAGCCATAAGCGGAGTCTTAAACGTCCTGGGGACTTGGATGTGATATCTGAGTGGGGAAGGAATAAACAGGGCTAGGCTGGCAGAAGAATAGGCTTTTTGGGTCACCACCTCAGTCCCTGTCCCTGGGATAATGAAAGCCGTGGCACCAGTGTGCTCACGCCTATTGACAAATTAGTACTTCCGGTTGCATGCTGAAGAAGAAATAAATTACTTTCTAGTGACTCCTTCTGGAAGGAAGCAGCATTATTAGGCTCTAATGGGATTTCCTTCTATCCCAGTCTTGATCAGGACCTTTGGGGGAGGGAGAATGGAAAATTGAAGTATCCTTATTTCAGAAAGGTTTAAACAAAGTTATATAAGAACACACTAAGTTCAGTGTCACAAAAGAGGAACCTCTTTGAAATAGAATCTCATTAATCTATCTTTTTTCTTGAAGAGTAAAAGACAGAGGGTATTAAAATACAATACTTGCTGTATTTAGGGGTCAATGGACCCCTAAAGTCTGACCTTTATCTGAGGGATAATGATTAAACACATTTCTTTCTAATTGCCATACTACTGCAAATTTCTCCATCTGAGTATCACTGGGGAAGTCTGTTTGGGGTTTTTTTAAGTGTTTTGATGCAGAAAATCATTCAGGGAACATATTTATAAGAGGCAATGCAGTAGTATTCCCTACAAGAGAGACTTAAAATCCAAGCTAGAGCTAACTGTGAAGGCCCACCTTGTAAAAATTTGCCTCAAAGGAGGCAAAAAGAGAGTAAAAAAACCTGAAACTGGTGATGGTTGTAGGAGTGTTAACACTGACTTCATGAAGGCTGAGATCACGTGTGAAATGAAAGAACTGGAGAAGGAACAACCTTGCAAAACGATGTTTTTCTCTTTCAAATAAAGAATGATGCTCAAACAAGCTCAGTATCCAGGCTGAATAACAGAAATGCCCTCTGAAGGCAGAGGCACTGTACAGTTCAAATCCAGGTCCAAACAACCGATGCAAGGGAGGTAATTTTTCAGCAACTGCTGACCCTTTGACTCCTAGTAGTTGAGGGTTGGTTCATGTTTGAACATTCACACAAAACTGATTTCCCCATTATATTGATGGGAACTCTGCAATGCAATGAATCATCTTCAGCTGGCTGATTTATTTCACAGGGCAACTTGAGGCAGCAAACTTGGAGCAAGGTAGCCCAAACTAAGATGAAATATCCTTCCCTCTCCCATTTATTAGTGTCAGCATCAGCATAAGCTTTTCTCCTTAATGAACTGATCTTTCATTCAGGCCAGAGAGGATCCTGAGAAAGTTTTCCTTGCTTCTTTATATTTTGCCAAACATCTAAGTGGGCTCCTAAAAACTTATTGAAAGAGCATTACTCAGTCTGACACATTCCATTTATTTCAATATGGTGACAAAGAGGGAATATCTAGTTAAAAATATTGCAATAGCCTTATGGGATACTTATGGGGATTTTTAAATGTAATACATCACAATAGAATACTTTGTTTTTGTAGAAGGGCATTCTGCATTTGCCAAAAAAGCTGCTGACTTAATCATGAGTTATGATGAGAAGAGATTTAGTGCTCTCTTTCTTTACACTGTCACTGAGAACAATGTCTATGAAAAAGCCTATGCTTCCCATTATAAATCACTATAAGCTCCATGAAAATTTCTCCTCTGCCCTGGGGTTTAAGGGAGCAGATAGTGGTGCAGCCTCCCAATAGTAGCACTTTATGCTGAGCTCTGCAAGTCTATGGAATGCCATGGTTCACCCTAAGTCCAAGAACTACTAGTGTGTGCAGTTCCCATTGTTCAGCAATTTATGAATGGCTACTCTTTGAAAAAAAAGTGAAATACCTCTTCCTTTGCAGCCTGTACATATTTTAAAAATGTTTTCAAGCTGTAACACATTACCAATCTTAGCATTACAAATACATATTACTGTTTATCATCAGACTTTGAGAAATACAGTGTAGACTTTGCTCCTTCAGCCTCTCATGGTCCAATTTCAGATCTTATTTAGGGTAAGTGAGGATTCAGATATAAAGCGAATCAAAAAAGAAATGGTTTGTAGCTGCTTCCTTCACTGAATGAAGAACACCATATCATCTAAAAAGGACAATTCCACCTTAAAGATTTATGGGGGCAGCTCTGAGATGCATAAGCATCTCTCAAAATTATTCGTGTAAGAAATACAGATTTAGAGACCTAGCATTAAATATACAGGTTTGAAAGTCTTTAACCTTCTTCCCTTCCTTCTCTCCTCACCCATATCATAGTCACATACATTGGCTGGATTTTATTGCATAAATCTGTAAAGAAGAAAAGAAAAAAAAAAGAAAGCGAGTGTTCCACATTTTTTGTTTGGCCCAAGCTGACAGCTTTTTTTGTGTTTCCTAGTTTATCAGAAGTCTATTACAATGTTTTGAAGAAAACAAGCCAAGACATTTTCCCTAGACTTTGGTGTCCTCTATTATTTAAATTCATTCTTCTGAGTTTGTTTCTTATTTACTTCTTCCCCCATTACTTGAAGAAAATATTCCAAGAAACAGAGTTCTTGTTTCATCACAGGCTGTCTCAAACTTGTCCTTTACCAGGTTTAAGGCTGCAAGCCCTGTTCAAAATTCATATCACTGGGTTCGGTTTGAAAGGAAGGATTTTGATTCGAAGTTCTCAGCCACCCACACTGGACCTGAAAGGCAACTAGAAATAGCCCTTGTCTGCTTTGTTTCTCAGGAACCAGAATAGACACATTCCCTCTGGTCTGTCCTGAGATATGGATTTGGCTCAATAAACACATGTCAGCTGCAGAAGCAGCCGGCTGCAGAGCAGTTTTCATGGAAATTGGGAGTCTGTGTTCTCTGAAAAGATAAAAAAATGTTTCAGTCATTTATTGTTGTAATTTTTAATTTATTCTGGAGGAGTTTGAGGTGGCCAGTGGTGGCAGTTTAAGGTCAAATTCTTACTGGCCTTTGATTTTAGTTTGATGATTAGCACTATTACTGTGAATAAAATCAGTTATAAATTTGTAATGAAATATGCCACCTACGCATGCTAGATGCCTACAAGACCTTTGTGCTAGAAAGCAGCAAGATAAAAGCACAAGACAAAATCATGTTTTATATAGACCCTTCAGTCACAGCTCCCAAAACCACACGCTGATATCAGGACTTGAATTTTACGATAAAAACAAGGCATGCCTTAGCCCTCACAGGTAAATAATGCTTGAAGTCTTTACCCACCTTAATTAATGGTTTTATGGATGTCTGAGTTTCCAAGCTGAGCCAATCCTGTTAATGGGCTGGGAACAGAGGGAGCCTGGTGATTCCCACTGTCAGCATTCCCTGGACGAGTCCCACAAGAGTCACCGGCATGGCCTCCCTGTCCCTGCCTGGAGCTTTTAGATAGGCAACACCCTGGCCAAAGAGAAAGAGTAGTTGATTAGAACAGTGTTTTCCAAAGAGAATCTGACACAGAAGTCAGCTCTTGTGTGAAGAACCTCACCAAAGTAGAGGTACTGCCCAAGAACAAACGGATTGCCAAAGCCTCAGATTGTCTCAACCCATCTGGAGTCTGTAGAGCTTGGACAAAACCAAAACTCTTTAAACTCCTCAGCTGATGCCTTAAGTTCTGAATTTTCTGTTTTGCTTGGGTATTCTTTTCCGTTGTGCTTAGGGTGATGAAGACAAAATAGTCTGATTTCAGCTATGGACACAAGGACAGTTTCTTCAAACTCCAGGCCCTAAGCATAAACAATGTGAAAAGAGGAGGGTGGGCCAGCAAGCAAGCAAGGAGGATGAAACTTCACAATTTGAGACTATTAATTGGATGGTTGACTCCTGTATGCAAATAGACTAAAGTCTATAAAGATGTGAGATCATGTGACCAAGCTCTCTTTTGCTTCCATCTTGGAGCCATCCAGACAGGAGTCACGACTGTGGCATTGGTACTGCCAGGGAGTGGCCTTTGAAGGCCTCTCAATAAATACCCATTTTATTCCCCTTAACTCTATGTAGTCTCTGTTCCAGCTCCTCTAGGCCTCACACCAGTACCAAAGTCTCCAGTAATGACAGCAATTAGCCATTAGCCATCCTCTCCAATCCTACAAACAAGTTTCATCTACTTTGTACACCTGACTCCACCTGTGAAATTTTTGCTAACATTCAAATGAGATTGAAAAACCTGTGGCAAAATTAAAGCTAAAATTGCAAGTTCTTAAACCCATGAAAATGTAACAATTATTGCGGTCACTTGCTTGACTGATCTATCTGGAGCTGCTGGTTTCCTGTGACAGATTCTGCTATCCCGATTTACACTAATCCAGTCATCTCCAAAAACACCCTTGTGCTTTGGCTTTGATCCTACAGCTTCTCAGGACAAAACAAGGCCAGTCTATTTCCACTTCCGCTCACTTCCGCTCACTTCCACTCCGCTGCTATCCAGAGGTCTATTCAAACTGGCCACCCTGGCTTTGCTAACCTCTCCCACAGGAGGCAGAGCGCAGAGAACAGATAGTTCTCTCAAAGGATCCTTGTCCTTCCTGCAGGCTTTCTAACTCCAAACTAGAGAGGAAAGAAGTGGAGCAAATACTATCCTGGCAACTGAGATCCTTTTCTCATACAATCAGGGCTATTAAAGCTTAACAGGAACATACATCATAATAACTAAAGTGGGCATGAGTTGGCTTTGAATTGCAGGAACTCTGGGTGACCACATTTCACTTTCTCTGTCATTGACTAAGATAGAATTTCCTCCTTCTCATCAAATGGCAACTCTTCTATTTATGGATATATATGCCTTGGAAAAAGGTAGAGTTACTGATAATGTTTTCCTGAAAAAAACATGCTGTATTTTCTTTCAGCTCACAGATGACTGCAGTTGATCACATCTGTTTTCCAGCAGACACCAGTGTATCCAATTAGAAAGATCACAGAATATTTTAGAGGTCTTGGGATTATTTGGTCAGCCAAAAGATTTGGGCTTTGAAAAAGAACAAGAAGACAAATCTGGTATGTGCTAGTCATGACAACCATGGTAAAATATTCTCTTAACACTTGTTACACAGATCTAATCCTTAGCATTAAACATATATACACGTAAAAACCAAGAGTTTGGGGTTTTTTACTATTATGTTAAAAATTGTGGTGACTAAATGAGATGAGTTGCAGTCCTGGCAGAACTGACAGGAAAGCTTGGAGTGTTCATGGTCACATGATATTTCAAACACAAAAAATAATCAAACTCTTCTTTTCCTTGAAAGAATGCATGAAGCCCTCAGAAAAAAAAAAAATCACTACTTAAAAGGATGTAAATGTTATAAAATTGTAGCTCCCGGTTTGGTAAATTGTTTAAATTTTCACCTTTGGCTCTGATACGACAAATTCAATGCGCAGAAGAATCTTCAAACAAAAAATTGGGGGTTTTTGATCTCTGTATTCTAAAATAAAAGTCTATTTTGACACTTTCATTTTAGGATGTTCATTACAGCAAGGAAATCAAAATTTATGGAGAAATATTGACATCAAACAGGTAATCAGTTCTTAGTTGCAGAGTCTGAAAATGTCTTGCAGTTAATTTCTTGGTTTTCCACTAATGCTTATCTCCATGATGTCTTCCCGTAAATAACTTCCCAGGATCTGACAGCTGAAACCATGAGAGCTCGAACGCAGGCCTACAGACTCATAGTTCAGTAGATTTGGCAGTTATTGAGTTGTTGTGTGTTTGGGGAGGAAAAGAGTAAGAGAAAACAACTGGGCATTAAGGACTTAAAAAGAAAACACAAAGCCAGAAGGGACCAAAAAAAAATTATCTTGAGAAAAATGAATTGGATGGGATTTTGAGCAAAGTGCTACCTATGGAAAGACCTTTGGACTACAAGCCAGGATACTCTCCCTTGTGGCTTGATGCCTGCTCAATGCCTTCAACCAAGCAAAATTTTGCATGCCTAAGCAAAACAAACAGGACTATACAAGAAATTGCATTTTCTTCATAAAAAAAAAAACAACAAAAACAAAACAAAAAAACCACAACTCTATGGCAAATCAGTCAGTTTTGAAAGGAAACAGTCAACCTTCGAATTTATTGTGAGCCTTCCTGCCAAGCCTTGAACACTGAGAACTTCTTCCTTCCCAGTGCCATCATTACAGACTCCACACAAAGGTGATGGAGCATCCCTTGTGGGAGCTGAACCACCTCTTTGGGACTGCCAACCCAGAACAGTACCAAAAACCCCACCTTACACCTGCATGGTTCTGTGCTGCAGCTTTCCTCCAACAGGGCTTCCTTCACCTTCCACTGGTGGTGTTGGGACAGGGCTGTTAAATCCTTCAGGACAAAAGGAGTTCTGCAGGACCTCGTTATATGTTAAATATAAATAGTTATGTTTTAGCCTTGCATGCAGTCTATTTTACTTGGGCAAGTGTGTTTTTTGTTAGACACATAAAACACAGAGTGGGTTTTAATGGCTGATCAGATCCCATTAAAACAAATTGCATGTTTAAATACAAAAGATGAAAGGATCTCTATTATTTTACAAATTTCTAGCAGCACTGCACCTTAAAAGGAATTTTATAGCAAATTATGCTGTAGCTTTGCAACCAGCTCGTGAACCAGTGGACATAAAAAGGACATGTGTTCCAAGAATAAATGCATTCCATATTTCAGAAATAATAAGTTCTTGCTCAAGCCCAGATCTCATCAGTGCAGAGAAAGGATTTTGCACCCATGGGAAGAAGGACTTTTCTGTCTCCAACAGAACAATTACAATCCACACAAACTTTCAAGACTAAAGATCCACATTAGGGGAAACACTGTCCCAGTAGATCTGGCTCATGAAAGTGAGAAGATTAAAGTACTCTAACAGCAAGAAGGTTTGTGAAAGTGAATCTTCACATAGGCAGGAAAAAGAAATTCATGTGATCTTAGAATTAATGAAGGTTGTAGGATTAGAAAGTGCAAGAGACACAAACATCTCATAGTCTTCAACCACAGTAATATTTGAGCCTTTGTACTCTATATGGATATTTATATTAATTTATATGGGTAACCAGCTGGAGCCCTAAGCAGATCATTAGAGCCAGGGAGGTGAAGGTGAGAATATGTGATGATTTGCTGGTTTTGAGAAGGTAAATTAAATCCTAGGCTTTTTAAATGAAACATAAAAAATCGTCCTTCTCTACTTATGTTTTATTACTTATGGTTCTTGATCTCTCCCCATAGCTTTCTTCCATGCAAACAATGTTCCTTCATACATTGGAAGTTCCGGGTCCCCAAAGAGGGGATTTACAGCACTAATTAGGAGAAAGAAAATTTAAAAGAATGAAAATAAATCAGAATGGGGGGGGAATGGGGGTAGGGGAAGCAGATTTTAAGGGTGCACAATTTTATTCTTCCATGAGAAAAGTCACATTGGTTTGAAATTAGTGAAAACTGTCGATTCCTTGACCCATACCTAAACCACAAATAATGAACCACAGAGCACCCCCTGCACATTCAGCAGGACAGCGAATGTAGGAGAACACTACAATGAGTTGTCTGCAACAAACCTCAAAGTCTTGAGGCAACTCCTCTTTGTTCTCATTTATGTAAATCTTCACATGCACTCAGGCCTGAAGTATTTGAGCTCTTTCAGCAGTGCACCAAGCAGTGATGCACTCCGACCTCCTACATCTCTTCCTTTTGCATGTAAGAGGGTGGATCTTGAAAGCCGAACAGAGGGTGGGGAGCCCTGCCATGGTGTGCACTCCCCAGAGAACTTTGTGTCTGAGTCATGCCCTCAAAAATGTTGTCTCTTGCAGAGATCTGTTTTCTCTATTTAGGAAAATTTTGTTGTGCCAGAAAAGAAAAGCTATTTTTTGTGACAGGACACTGGCCTGACTTTGCTAAGGGTGAAAGGAAATGGCACCAAGGTTCATTTTTCCTCATCCACAAGTAGAAACCCATGAAACTTTACATTCATCTATAGATGATACATTCTGAAGGTCATAGAAAAAACAAATCATTGAAGAAAAATGATCCAAAACACATCATGATCCCAAATAGCTTGAATAAAAGAAGCAAAAAACTTGACTATGAACTTTATGTGAAGTAAAGATGAATACTGTATGATTAGCCAAAAACTGCAGAAAATGTTCTAGTTGGTCCTTTCCACTTTTTCACTGCATCCAAATTTCAGTTAGTGTAAAAAGACAGAATTTTCTATTTGCAAGCCAGAGAGATTTCCTGGGCTCAAAACCAGAGTATGTCTTTCAGACAAATTCATGCCTCAAGAAATCCCATCACAGGTGACAACCTACATTATTCCTTTATTTTCTATGCACAAGATGTGTAAATGAA
The DNA here is from genome assembly GCA_030060385.1 of Muscicapa striata striata. Lineage (NCBI taxonomy): Eukaryota > Metazoa > Chordata > Aves > Passeriformes > Muscicapidae > Muscicapa > Muscicapa striata. The sequence continues at coordinate 385,259 of JAREIS010000248.1, read as the reverse complement.
GTCTGGGTTGCTTTTTAGCATGTCCAGGTTTCCAGTGGTGTAAAATCTTATTGTGATGCAAGAGCTGTCTCACATTTGGAAGTCAGGAGGCTGCTGTTTCTTCTATTCCTTCCTGCCATCTGCAAGATCTCATATGGGGTAAAAATGGGAAATTACTTGAGCAAATCTTCAGCTTTCCTCAGTTTGCTTTAAATAATGTCCTCCGCCTTCTGCCTCATGATTTACATAATAAGGAGACTGTATTGTGTTATTACATCAGTTTCATTTCTTCAGGGAAAAGGGCTCCAGATGTATTTGACTAAGTCATTAGTGCAAACATCCCATATTTGTAACAGCATTCCCTAGATCAACAGTAAAGACACACTGTTGATTTTGGCTACAGTCCGAGAAGTGGACAGACTCTGCCACTTGATCTAAGCAGCTGCCTCCTCATGACTCCCTTTAAGTTCATTGTCATGGAGAGAAGTACAAACCCCCAATGGATCCACAACATGAGAACAGATTAATGAAACCTGGCAGATGACTCATCAGATAAAAATCACCATTGTTCAGCTATTCTAGGAGGAGGCACAAAAAAAAAGATTTAGCCTTCCTTAGAGAGATTGCTTCCTTTTGTCAGGGTGTTTTTCTTCGCTCATATGGGAATGAAATTACAAACAAGGACAGAGTGGGATCCTGATGCCTCAGCTCTGATGGGATGCTGCTGTCACTGGGTTTATTGGAAGCTCTGGTGAGTAAGGTACTACTCCAGGTGAGAAAAAGTTACAAAAGCCCTTCCTATCTGACTCAAATCCATCAGTTAGCAGTTACCAGTGAAGTGTAACAATGAACAATATATGACCCAGCGTAATTCTAGAAGTAAAAATACTGATTTTCCTATATTATTTGCTGCTTGATTCAACTCATACAAAAACTTGACTACACCAAATTATTACTCACTACCACATCGAGCAAGTGGAAGCTTTTTAAATTGCAGATAAAGCCTCATTGCTGGTTTACTTTTGTACCCTAACATTGACAATTAGAAATGAAAAAAATTAGTTAAAAGATTGGCAGCTTTAAATTGTTAGCAAGTTGTTTCAAACATGCACAAAAATGCAAATGAGTTTTCTGAAATACTGCTTCAAAGCAGCAGAGGACATATATCTAAGTAGATGAGCAGCTTCAAAAAGGAAATACCTTAAATAACTTATTTTTGAATAGAAGTTTTGAGAATAGGTCACAAATTCTGGTAGATGCTGACATGTCTGTATCACATTTGTTCCACAGCCTCTCTTTGCTCTCTGGATGCAACCATAAGACAGAGATTTTTGTGTGAATGGTTAGAATTAAAATTTGAGTAAGGACTGTCATGTTTCCATACAACAAACACTTTATTTTTCATTTAGAAAAATTTCATTTAGCAAATATTTTCATTTAGCATGATACAAATATGTGTGAGAATTACAATGTACGAGTAAAGCAATGGACAAGCAATATAAATATATAAATATTTGACACATGCTTTCCTACAGGATTAGACCCCATTAAAAGGTAAAAAATTGCATTTATTGCTGTCTCCTGGCTTTGTCATAATTGTTCAGATCCCTGTTGCTGTGCAGGAGATGTGGTATTTGCACTTAACGGCATAATTTGAAAGTCTTAGAAGAGGTTATTCTAATGATTAAATCAATGTAAATCAGGTTTCAGAGCCAAAATAATCAAAAGTCTGACCAAGGCAGATGTTCGCAATAAAGTGAGCTTGCCAAACGCAAGTGCTAATTAACACCTGATTCTAATTTGGTGATTGTGAAAGTGTGGCAATGAAGTCCTATGATTTTCCAAGTGGAAATAACATTGCTTTCCCCATTGGTAGATTGCATTAATTGCCCTTGTGGCCAAAATTCCCCCTTTTGATCTGTTCTGGGTACAATCCATCAGCACAGAGGCAGCTACGCTCAGGTTGTACAGTACTTCCCTGTCTGAGAATATTCACAATTCCTTGGTGTTTCCCCCAATTGTACTATTTCTGATTTAAATTTTATCTCCCTCGATGTCAGTTTTCACTGAAAATTTTCCAGATGAGAAAGTTCAAAATATCCCACTGACTACAAATGACAAAAACAAGTGGTCATGTTCTTTCATATTTCCAGTTACGATGGATTCAGACTTTTGAAGGAGGAAGAATTCTCCTTCAGCCAGTTTTCACATGGGGAACCCCTGCATACTGTGGCAAGTCTTTCATTCAGCAAGCCATTGGTAACAAAAGCAGATGTAGCAGCATGTGACTAATTCCTGAAGTCACTGGGCATTTGATCAGTCACCTGAGTAACTCAGGCCTTTGCCTTATGTTCTTTACCCTCTCCATAGTGACAACACACAACAGACCAACCACAACCTGGCAATAAATAGATGGGATCTTTGTTGACATCCCAAATGGCCAGGAATGGCTTTGCAAACAGAAAAGGGCTGAAAGGACAATTTTCCCTCCTGAATTAAGCATTGAGTCTTCCCTGACAGTTGCGGCAGTTTTTACTTGTGACATGCCTAGAATAACATGCAGTTGAACTCCATGTGTGGTATGCACAAGTAATTACCAGGGCAGACAATATATAAAGCGTCTTCAAATACAAAGACACACAAATTTAAATTCTAGCTGTTTGCCCATTAATCCAGTTATAAAATCAACGCCTCATGTATTTGTTCTAAACAACAGCTACATTATACCCTCTACTGATCTTTTTAATGGTTTAGTCAGTTTATTCAGTCCATCATTGAAAAAAAAAAAGAAAGCCAAATTTGTAGATGCAGGGCCTACAGAAATATTTGAAAAGAGTAGTAAGTACTTTATTACCTCTGCAGTGCAAATGTATTTGATTTTGTGTTTAAAGCAACTGTGGTTTGTTCTTAATAAGGGTGAATTTGCACTATAAATGGCATCCCCTCTTTGGAAACAATACTTCCTTTATCTGCTTGTGTTCAAAAGCTCCTACCGGGGAAACCTAACTTATCTGTTTCATCCTAAAACTGGAGCTACCTGTCAAGCTTTGACAATCTTCAGATTCTTCTGGAAATAGGAAGCAACCTATTGTGTTCAAATTTGCTCTTAGAGCCAGCTGATCCTACAGGAGCATCTAGTTAGAAAATAATTGATAGCACTTGAAACAGAAAAGACTGCAAATCAGGTATGACAAGTTTGCATTCAATTGCAGCCCTAAAACTAATTGTCTGGTTAAGCTTCAAAAGGGGAAAAAAAAAAAGTAAGGGGAAGGAAATGAGAAGTTTGTTTATTGCACATACACTTTCATTCTGACAATATTTTCCTCTTTAAAAGGCAGGTCTGGAATAAGCAGTACATTAAAGGGATGGGCCTACAGCAAAGCCTCCAAACCGAATATTCTGAACTTTATGACTCAAGCCCATCTGTACTTTGTTATAAACAAGTCATAAGGCATAAATGAAAAAATCTGGATGCAGAAGGACAGAGGCCCAATCCTGCTACTATTGAAGTGAAGAGAAAATCTCTTACTGATTACAGAGGACTTTGGATTAGGCATTAAAATTCCAGAGTAATACTGGCACAGCTTCAATCATATGAGTATGTGTGTGCCCTTGTGCATAAATCCACACGCCACCCAATATTACGGATTTTTGACCCTGACTCTTATGTCAGAGTATAACACCGGATGTCAAAAATGAAGATAACATGGGAGGAAGTTTATTTTGATGAGGAAATCCCTAAATGCTGTTGAAAATATGCTTGGAATGGTTAATTAGCATGTAGGGGCTTTGGAGGAAATGATATCTTGCAGCTTGACCATCATATTTTTGCCAGGTTTCCCTTCAATTTATGTCTTATCTGCAGGAAACTGTCTCACAGCTTCTGAATCTGCTGTTGGCTAAAAAGAGAAAAAGGACAATGACTCATTGTTGGGCAACAAGACAAGTTCTATTTGGATTCTAAATTTCCACATTAGTAGGAGTCATTGTCCAACCTACTGTACTTCAGCCTGTCCAGGGGATATGCAAGGTGGGCTCTGAAACCAACCAAAAGTGAAAGTTCCTCCACCAAAAAAACAAACAGTAAATGAAGAGAAGATATAACACCCAAGGGATGAAAACACTGAGTAAGAAAAAAAATATATCTGCTGTATTTTATATGACTAAGGCATCAAAAAGGCTTTATTATTAAATGAAAGTACTGCAAATAATGGGTAAGACAGGATCCAGGAGCTGATGCCCACAAAAGTTATTGCTGGTTAGACAACATTAAGCACCTTGACTGCTGAGACTTTTCTATTCCAGACTTTTCTATTTCATGCACAATCAAGCAAGGCAGGATTCCTTCCTCTGCAGTGTTAGCTGAGGGCTGGCAGTGGAGGTCTGCTTAGACACATGTGGTGAGAGGGGCTAGTGCACCCAGCAAACATAAACATGGGCCAGGAAGATCACTGGAGCATCCCGGCCCCTGGCTGGAAGTTCCTATGGAAATGCTGAGCTTAAGGAAGTGCTGGGGGAGGGAAGAGATGCATCAGATGATCCCGTGCCAACACTAATGAGCATATCAATGAGAGGATTAAGAAGGGATGGGGACGTGTTTGTCCCACTCCCTCTCCTGCACTGATTGCACACTCAGAGGTGTGGCTTCATTTGGGTAAGAACTGAAAATTCAGCGGCTTCTCCAAATATTACATAAAAGGAAAGAATTACATAAAAAAAACGACCTAACCGTGTAAATATTTTTTCCAGTTTCGCTGACCAAATCCCAAGCATGTAATGCATCTTGCATTTTTTATTCCCCCAGCTCTCTTTCCCCAGTGTTGAGCTAACATCTGAAATAAGAGTATACAATCAGTATGTTAATAATAAAGGAGTCTGCTTGCTGCATTATGCAGACATCAGAGGAATTTCTTCCACTGTCTGATGAATATTATAAACAGGCCTGCTTGTATTAACAGAGCCTTGTGTAGCAAATCCAAAAGTGACAAACCAAATAGTTTTAAGCAGTTGCATTCCATCCCCAAAAGCTCTGAGTATCAAACATCACTGGAGACCTGCATCCTGGCTGCATGTGAGGAAAATAAAGAGGGCCACACTCAGTTGGGTTGGAGGCTGGGTGCTGAGGCAGATGACTACAACAAGGACTTTTTAAGTGCCAAAGTGACACTGCAAATGCAATCTGGCATTTCAGCTGGGCCAGGAGTGTTGTATCAATTAACTAGAGGGAATGCATTTGTTCTGGAGAGAGAGAGACAGAGACAGAGACAGAGACAGAGACAGAGACAGAGAGACAGACAGAGACACTTCAGGAAGGATTTACATCTGAATCCAGCATCATCTCTGCCAGTGTGTGTGTGTCCATCAGCAGGCTGAGCAGCAGAGCTGCTGCAGAACACTGCAGGATTGCAGGGAGCTCCCAAGATCTGTGACCACTGTGGGCCTCCTCTGCCACCCTGCCAAAGGAAAGGTCCCCTTCCTGTGGGCTGAGGACTAGATGGCAATTCTTGGACTTGGAAATAGTAATAAACATTCCAAGCATGGGGCCAAACTGCTTGAATTACCACCTGAATAGGCACAGCCCCTTCTTATTCCTGCATAAGGTGTGCAAGACTCAAAGCAGTGAGGGATGGGGGAGTACCAGGAAAGGAAAGGGGAGAATCACCTGGATGTTCTTTTTTCCCCCTCTCTTTTTGCTCTCTTATCTTCTTAGTCTCTTGGGAGACTGAGCATCCTCCTGCAGCAGGCTGAAGCAGGAGGGGGACATCCTCCTTTCTGCAAACCATCATCATCAGACACGTGCAGAGGTCAAAGCTGCAATCCGGAGGCACGGTGATCTCTCAAGAACTCAGTAAAAGAGAGAAGGCTGCAGGACTGCAGGTCCTTTCATTTCACATAACTGGATAGAGAGGAAGGTTCAGACTATTGTGAGCCATCCACAGTTCTCTCTGTGCCTACCATTGTCACGAGGCTTGTGCACCTTGGAGTGGAAGGGACTAGGCCAGAATTGCTGGGAGAAGTTTTAATCACCCAAGCTGGAGGATGCTTATTTGCAGTTTATTCCCTCCAAATCACTTGGGTTTCCAAAGTAGGGCCTGGAAACTGTGAAGGGACAGTCTTTCTCATGAGATTTCCTGTTGGTGCTGCATCCAGTAGCACCGGAAATACCACAAGAATAGCTTTTCTTGTGGTATTTTATTACTCCTGCTTCTGCTCCTGACCGGAATTGGGAAGTACCAGGGTGCATGGTAATGAAATATAGTGGTCAGGGGAGAGTCTGCCAAAAATTTGGAAACAACAACAGCAAGAAAGGTCATTTGCTCAAGTCTCAGGAACTGCTTCCAATCTGCTCCTATTTTATTCAGACACATTTACATGATGCTGCTTTGAAAAGTCATTCACCCAAGGCTGGCCTTGGCATCCCTTCAAAGATGGACTGTCTGTGGCTTAGCTGGGAGTTCTGCTGCTAAGTTCCTATAGAGAAGTGGCTTCTGTTTCCTAAAATGTCTAACTGACATAATCCATCATCAGAATAGGCCCAAGCAAAAAAAAAAAAAAAAAAAAAAAAAAAAAAGAAAAAAAAGCTACATCCTGCTACATCTCAGTTGGATTGCCTTTATTTAATATTATGGCAGCATGATTAGCCATATTAGACAATACAAAATCTGCTAACCCTGGTCAAGAGAATCTATTTATCTGTATTTACTTCCTGCTGGAAATTGTTTGACAAATGCTATGGGCAGACAAAATCTGTCTAGCAATTGTTTGTAAATACACGTTGCAAATATTTTTCAGCTCTCTCAGGCAGTGGTTCTTGGTGGCAGTGGTGACTAAACAGTGCAAGCAGCTGCTAGCAATTCTCCCCCAGCCACATTGGCCTGAAGGCAGCCCAGGGGCTTGATCCAGATGGTAGGGGAATGGCTCAGGAAGGGGTGGACGCCTAGGAGCAGTCAGAAGGAAGGGAAAGCTGAGTTATTCAGGCCAGCAAACGCTGTTCAGCAATTTACACCCTTGGCATTGCAATCAGACTACCTAAACCACATGGGACAGGTTCCATTTCCTGTTTGGTTGATTTAATCTTTACAAGTTACTCCTGTTTCTTCCTGAATCGAATTCTCCTTCACTGCAAAGCTAATTTTGTTCCATTATTAAATAAATGTTGGCTGCTAACCAGCACTTTGCCTTCCTGAACGAGCTCTATTTGCAAATAAACCAAATTAAAAGGAGAATAATGACGAGAAATTATTTAAAAGTCAGAACAAGATTCTCTGAGTTAATTTCCCTAATTATCTGTCACACTAAGAGCACTTTGCTCAGTTTAGATTAGAAAAGTGAAGTTTTGCTGAAGAAATGCCCATGTCGTAAGGAATAATCATGGCTACTTTCAATTCCTTTTTTCGCAGGAGACTTAGGACACTTGTCTCACTCGTGAATAATTGCACTGAAGTTGGGGGAACTCTTTCATCATGATAAAGATAGGACAGATTTGGCCCAAGAAGGCTGTTTTTCTGCTGGTGTTTTGGAGAGCTAAAGGCACATGCTGATGGAAGAAAAAAAAACCATCCTGTAATAGTTGGCTCCACAGCTTCTGTAATAAAACTGGCCCAAATTCTGCACTGATAACCTGTGCAAGCAGAACAGAAGACATTTATTTTAAAGTTACCAAAATTCTGTCTCATTCCTCACTTCCTCACAGCTGCACAGATATTCCAAACACAGTTCAAAGTAATTATTGTTGTAAAATACCTTGGCTGTCATCAAGGACTTCTCTGAGCTCTTCAGAGGGTGTGGCTCCACTCCCAGTTGTGCCTACCTGGAGCTGCCCAGCACAGATTTCCTGTGCCAAGGAAGAAGGTGGTTTGGAGGCAGGCTCATTGCTTTTCCCTTTTTTTCCACATCCTGTTCTGCATTGCCACTGTTGGGTGGTATTTGGGTCCTATCTATTGGCTTTATATACATTTATTGCACACCTGTACTTTCATCTGTGTTAAAAGTTAGGACACAACCATAAATTTATGTTCTACAGTTGCATGATAAATAAATACTTTGAAAAAGCAGGGATAACAGAAATTAGCTGAAAGTTTAAACAGCAGCAGATGGAATCTTATGAAGGACTAACAGGTTATTGTAGGTTGACACAAACAAGACTTCTCTATCCAGATTCATAGAACATGGTGGGCTGGGATCCATCAGGATCATCAAGAACATTTCAATGTCTTTTCACACACTTCAGAACCAAGTATAGGCATAAAACATTGGAAACATGACCGTTTAAACCTTCACAATCATGCAACAGCAGCTTTCACCCAGGGCATAAGAATGACTCCTCAACTTAATGGTCTTGGTGCTTCCTTCTTAGTCAAGTAAAACTATATGAGTCTACCAGGGAAATTTTAAGGTCAGTGGGAAAGTTGACTGAAAAGCACACAAAATTTCCGCCACCTGGAATTTGCCAAATTTGAATGAAAGTGAAAATACAGAGCTGGCTTACATGCATCCAATGTACATAAAATGAAAATATTGGATAGGAATAGGTGGTCCAGACTAATATCGCCCTCCCTTCCCATGATATTCCTCAAAAAGCCCGAAACAGTCTGGATTCACTTATATATTTCTTTGGCATTCGGGAATGTTTGGGTCTGAGGTTTTGTGCTGAAATGTCAGGCACCTGTTTTTATGATTTTAGTATCTATTTTTAAATTATTTTCTAACATTTCAGTGGAACACAGATTTTTCAATTAGTTCAGTGTTCTCTGGATGACTTTTCAAAGTAGCAAGTGCAAACTAGGTGTTGAAGAACTAGAAATGGTGTGAGGGTCTGCCCATGATGAAAGTTCTGCAGTCAGTTAGAACTGTTTGAGATCCTGGCCACCACAGCACAGGGAGAAAATTTGGATTTGATAGCTGATAGCCTCATAAAATTCTTTCAATACCACTCGTTTTTCTTATTTTATGAAGAAGCACAAATAACATCCTTATTTCCCGGGATTATTTCAAAGATTAATTAATCCATATTTACAAATAATTTTGATTTTAGAGTGTATGGGGAGTAGGGGAGAAAATGAAACAAGAACTCGGATGGGCCAAGAAAAACACCAGATCTTTTTCATTCCGTTTTCAGCAAAGGACGTGAGCATGTGCTCAAATCTACCCCAGTAAATGAGAGCAGAAGCCCCCAGAGTTAGTTATGTGCTTTGGTGCTTTTATAACAGGGGAAATTGACAGGTAAAACTGTAAAATGCGGAGGACATGGCAGTCTGACCCCTCCATGCTTCTCCATCTGTTCCCAAGCCTGGCATGGCCTGGCCACAACAGCCCTGCCACTGCAAACACTGGATACACCCAGATGAGCATATCAGGCAGCAGCACTCAGGCACCTGAAAGCAGAATTTGTCTCATTATGTTTGAAAGGTGAGTTTTAAATGTTCTCCAGGGCAGATGGAGTGAGTGGTGGAACAACCCATCCCATTGGGGAGCCTGGATCATAAACCTGGGCTCAGGGCTTGAGGGCAGTGTGGATTTGGACTCCAACTGAACCTTGCATCTCCTGCTTAGCCAAATGAAACTAAATTGAACTGGAGCACTGTTGGAGTCAGTGACCCAGGAGTCTCTCTGAATTGTTCAGGAAGAAATCAGAGTGCAGGGATTGAATTAAAGCCTTTGGATGGATTGAAGTATGTTAAGCCACTCACACATAAAGTAGAGGTATAAGTTTAAGTCTTAGGATAAGAAAGTGAGCTAGTAAATAAGTTTTAGAATGAGCTTAAGTGCTTTTAAAAGGTCTCAGAAGCCAGAGTAGAAGTACGAGTTCTAGCGAAGGTTGAAAAACAGAGTCTTAGGTACTAGTATTTTTTGTGGAGGCCCCAGGAACATAGTTTTAGACATAATAGAACTATAGTAAGAATATTGCTTACATTTTTCAGATAGAACAAGACAGGTCATATGCGTATGTCATGGTGTGACTGGGGTTTGCCAATTTTAATAGATTTAATTTCTCTTGGGGATCGAATTTAGGAGTAAAGACAAAGCAGGCTTAAAGCTTAAAAGGGTACAAGAAATTTATTAACAACACAAAACAATTCAGAACGAGATTTCCAGATTACTCCCTCCTCCCCCTTTCCTCATACCAGCAACATACAGAAAAACACTTCGGTCAGTTATCCACTTAAATAATCATTTCAGTTCACTCAAGAGAGAAAAGTCCCTTCTTCTTGTTTAGGCCTAGAGGGTGTCTCACTCTCATAACTTGCATCCACCTGGAACCTACAAATTATGATTTTTCCTCCCATTTTCACAGTCCTCCCAGAGCTGTATATGGGTTGCTGAATCACATGGGGTGGCAATTTAAAGGCTGGCAGCTGAGAACACAAAACGTCTCTTCATTTCACTCTTCACCAAATTTCTCTGTCCCATTCCAGTCCCAAAGACAGACAGCTCTATTTCTTGAGGCAAAAAAAAAAGTCTTCATCTCAGGCACTTTAACCTCCCCAAGTATATTCTACAGTTTAAAGAAATTTAAGTAAAGTCACAATCCTCTAAAGCCCACAAAAAAAAAGGTTTTAAGCTACTTATCAGTGGCAACTTTTCCAGATCTCTCTTTCTATGAGACTTGTCTTCATTCTGCTGACTTCTGTAACTCTTCTTGCTTCATGCCTTTCGTTCTGGGGAGCTCAGGAAATCCGAAGTCTCATTCAGGCACTAAAAGTTAAACTTGTATCCAAAACGGCAACGAGCTAGGCTGAAGTTACGCTGGGAAAAACGCAGCTACCTCGTAGAGATGAAATAGCTGGACTTCCTTCTGCCACCACGCGGAACTGACAAGCTGAGCCAAGCCGAGCCGAGCCCTGCCACGTGGGGTCGAGGGGCCGAGCCGAGCCCTGCCAGGGCCGCGCTGGGCTCCCCCCGGGGCCAGGCCAGGCCGGGTCCCCCGGAGGGCCATCCCAGAACCGGGGCCTGCTGAGGCTGAGCCGGGTCCACTCCGGGGGCCTTCCCGGGGCTGGGCCCTTCCCCCTGTCGGGGTTCGGGCTGCACTGAGGCCGGGCCGGGCCCCATGCCGGGGCCCGGAGCCTTGCAGGCTCCTGCTTCCCTGCCCCACCGGAAAGCAGAAAGACCAAACTAACCCTTTTTTCCCTGTGATTTGCAAAATCAAAACAGCATTCTAATTGGTTTTCTGGACTGTCAATCACCAACCCAGGTCTCCGATTGGTCCCCGCAGCCCCAAGGGAGGCTCCCAGAGAGGGGCTGCTCTCTTTGTCTGAAGCCCATGTGCTTCTCAAGTGGCTTCCTTAGGAGATGGGCGACCATCCCCCTCCCTGCTCCATGTGTCCCCAGCACAGCGTAGTTTATACATAACCTGGCATGTTAAGAAACTAGAATTCTAATAGGTTAAGGAGTGGTGGTCTGAGTTTGTGTCTTAGCTTGTTGGGAAGATTCTATATAAGAACATGCATTGGGGAGAGTTGGTACTTTTTGCCATTGCTTTTGCCATTTGCTTTTGCTTTGCTTTGCTCACCGCCATCATCAACACCCGAGAAGAAGATAGGAGCTGCCGCAGCAACATCGGCCCCACTGGGACCTCCAGGAACAGCTTCTGCTTCTATTTGGGACTTTATACCAAAACTTAGCATGGACTTTAACACTTGTGACTCTGCGTCTTTTGAGACTGATGTGCCTTTAAAATAAACAGCTTTATAGCAACTATTAGCTGCTTTGCTCATTTAAGAAGACAACCTGACGAAGGTGGTGCCCAGAGCACTGGAGATTTAACCCCACAGAGCACGTGAACTGGAACTACTTAATCAGTAATTATTCGATCAACACAGCAACCGGGCACAGGCTCGGCACTGTCCCAGCTCTGCCCTTCGAGAGCCTTCACAGTTATTTAAGGAGCTTTCTTTTAAAATACTTGAAAGAAAGCAGCTCCTGGCCTGCCATGTTATCAGTCTTGTGCATTTCAGGATCTAACACGTTTTGGAGTTGGTTATCAGCAGCAGTAAAATCAACATTTTATAGGCTTTCATTGTTGTGCCATATTTGTAGAAATTGCAGCACTATCACCAAACAAATGCCTCTTCATTGCCTTTCTGGAAACATAAAGTTCCTTTAAAGCCAAGAAAATTAAATTGTGTTCATCTAGGAGACAGCGTGTAGACAAAATCTGCCTCAAAAGTCAGAAGGCCCCTGAGTCAGAGGAAAGTTCAATAAATTTGTCAGAGAACTGAAAACAGATTATTTCAATCAGCATCAGGGAATGACTTCATGGCTGGGAAAGGCCAGAGCTTTGCTTCCAGCCGCACTAATGGGTGGCCCTGCAGAACTCGGGCTGCTCGGAGCCTCTGGCTGCGTTGAGCTGGGCTCAGCCGAGCTGGGCTGGGCTGAGCTGAGCCGAGCCCAGCCGGGCTGAGCTGAGCTCAGACGAGCCGAGCCGCCCGAGCAAAGCCGAGATAAGCAAAGTGGGCCGAGCTGAGCTGAGCTGAGGCGAGCCGAGCTCAGCCAAGACCAGGCGAACTCAGCCGAGCCGAGCCGAGCCGAGCCGAGCCGAGCCGAGCCGAGCCGAGCCGAGCCGAGCCGAGCCGAGCCGAGCGCGGTCCTGAGCGGGGAGCGCGGGCTCATGAACGGTCGGGATGCCACGCCTCCCCATTGGTTGCACCGCCCGGAGGACTGGCCAATCAGCGCCGCAGGCGCTGCTGAGGCGGCGTCCCTCCGCCACAGCTGCCGCGTCCCGTCCTGGTCCTGTCCCGTCCTGGTCCTGTCCCCTCCTGTCCCGTCCCTGTCCTGGTCCTGTCCTTCTCCCGTCTCTGTTCCGTGCCTCCACTGTCCCATGCCTCCAGCTGTCCCGTCCCTCCTCTGTCCGGTCCCATCCTTGTCCTGTCCCGTCTCTGTACCGTCTAATCCTGGTCCCATCCTGGTCCCATTGTGATCCTGTCCCATCCCTGTCTCGTCCCGTCTTGGTCCCATCCCACCGCTCGCTGTCCCATCCTTGTCTCGTCTCGTTTCTATCCGGTCCTGTCGCTGTCCCGCCCGTCCTTCCCTGCATTCCATCCCTCGCGGCTTCCCGGGCCCCGGCGGTGCGAGCGCGGCTCTGGGATGCGGGGCGAAGGCGGCTGTCCTGATACCAGGCTCGGGATGCTTTCCTCAGCCGCACCTGCCGGGGGAAGCGCGAATGTCGCTGTCCCTTGCACCCCACGAGCACGGATGGCCCCCGCGGGAGCTCCATCCCTCCCTGCTTCCCTCCTGTTCGCGAAGACATCGACGTTACACCATTGAAAATGCCAACTCCAACCCTCCCAGTTTATTTGTCCCTGCCCTTTGGGTAAGAAATACACCAAAACCTTGCCTGAGGTCTGCCCAGGCAGGGAGAGATTTGTTGTGCCTGCACGGAGAACGTGGTGTCACCACACACACCACGGAGACAAAAAAAAACTGCTTCAGTGGCAAAAAAACCTCTTGTGTGGGAAAAGCCCAAAATCCACTGGGTCCATCACTGCAGGATTTAGACTGTAAGAATGTTTGAACGCATAGTAATTTTTTGTCATTCCCCTAAGATGACCACTTTTATGAACAGAAGTAAGGGACAGACGCACATAAAACAGGAAATGTTGCTTTAAGGGATTCCAGGGACACACCTGTTTCTGTATCATACATTTTTTTCTTAGAAGTATATATTGCTACTTCCCTCAAACAGGTGATTAACTTAACATTAACTCGATTATTTAAAACAATAATTATTGTGACTCGAAATAACAGAGATACATTTTAAATCTATTAATAATAATCAATAATAATAATAATAATAATAATACACTTCTTGGTCTTTCAAAGTTTTGTGCTGCTTTAGGTCTGACAGTATCTCGGGAAATCATTTTATGCCACAAAAAGTGGCATATATATTAGGGTGAACTTTTATTTCTCCACATAATATTTTCTGTATTTTTGCCCTTTTAACAAGGTGGGGCAAAAAAAGAGTATTATTTTTACAGTCTACACAAGTGTTATTTTTTTCCATCTTTGGATTACCTTTGCCACTGACACCAAGAAACTTTGAACCAGCTCAGAAATGGATGGCTTCAATCTCAGCCCTTGTACACAAAACCAACCCCAGCCTCAGCCTCTTAATCACGAAATTGCTGAAAGCCACAGAGTTTCTCTTACAGGGCAGATTTTGTCCTTGTCTATTTAACTCCAATTTAGCACTAACTAAGCGCTGACAGAAGATAGATAAAATGGTTGCTAGAAACTGCCAGGAAAAACTCCATCCAGTTCCTGCCAAAGGGAGCAGAAAAGTGACGGATGACTTCGGAGAACAATCAACAAGTGGGAAGGATGGATGGTGGCCAAGTATGCTGTGAATACCTCACTCCAACATAAAATAAAACGTATGGTTGCAGTGGACAAGCTATTCCACATCTATCCAGCATCCAGCTCCTCCATGAGCCAATATCTTGGAGTCAGCAGGGTCAGTGAACGGCTGCACTGTTGCTCTGACTCTCTTTGGTCACTGAAATGTGCTGGTGCTCCTCCTCAAAAGGGACTGAGATTACCGGGATCTCTCTAAGTGAATGAAAGGTCTGCTGTTCCCTCTGCTGTGATTGGCTTCCCTTTATTCCTTCAGGAAGGTCTGGCAACTCTGGCATCTCCTTGCTCTACAACCTCAATGGACACAATCTCAAGTAAAATTTATTTCTCTGGTTTCTCAGAACCTGAAAAAACCTAATCTGGTACAACTCCTTACGAAGGAGTAAACACAAAAAATATTATGGAATTATTTCTCAAGAAATAAAGAAAATACAACAAAAGCAGAGAGAAAGTAATCTAAAAAGTATATAAAAGAGAGTGCTGTCACCCTTTCCACAAAGTCAGGGGCAACATTTTCACTGGTTTCAGAGGAACCAGGATGATCCCTGCTCTTCAGAAGTTTTGTTTTCTGCCTGTTCATGAAACAAGGACCCTGTTGCACGTGGCTGTGTTGTAAAAGCAAAAATTGATTTATACTCACAATCTGTTCAAACTCTAATGACAGAAGTTAAGCTGTACAAGTATCTGAACCCACACAGATAATCCCACTGTTCCAGTCTCTGTTATTGCTATAAAATTATATTTGTACTATTTATGGAATGTGCAGATACAGGAGAAATGTATTTATAGCTGTTTTGACTAGTTCTACTGTATGCTTAGAGAAGAAACCGTGGAATTTGGGGTTTGGCATTTTAGACACTGGGCAAATTAGAGGGTCCCTAATTCTCTTGACTGCCATTTTCTGCTGTCTGGTTCTCAGGTCAGCCAGGCATCTCTGGTTGGAAGGAAATACAATTCTCAGCATTAGCCATGTCATCTTCAGCTGTAAAGCGCACAGCCAGCTTCTCTCCCTGCACTGCAGGAAATGCTGACTTGACTCACATTTTGGAAAAGTTCTGATATCTCTGAATCAGGAAAAACTTTGTATTGACTTTATTGCTTCTTTTTAAGTCAATTATTCACACTTGGAATGAAAAAGCATTTGTAACTTTTGTCACAAAGAAATAAGATAGTAAAATCCTTTCAATATGCCTACAAATTAAACTTCGACTTTTCTATCACCTTGGAAATGAACTTTAGGCATTTTGGTATGAAGTAATTATGTCAGCCACAGATTCTTCAATTTCTCTCTATTACATTCAGTCAGACATAAAGTATTTAATGTTTGTTAAAGCTCAGAGAATACTGCACAGCCTGTTGGTTTGGTGAAGATGGTTTACAAATGTGGAATCCTGGCTCCTCCAGTGACCATGAGGAATTTGTTTGCTACTTTAACCCCTCTTTCCCTGGAAAAAGGACACAGTTGGCTCCTGCAGGGAGCCCTGGATAATTTTAAAAATGCATTTTCTGCTGCTGCTTATGCCCACATAATGAAATCCTACACATCCAAAAAGAGCTGTGAGCACGGTCCAAGAAAAACTGTCCCTAAGCAGACAATCCTAATGGGTTTTCTTTTGCTTTAAGAATTAGCGTCACTCAACAAAGCCCACTGGTGGGATGGGAACATCTCAAACATTCCTGGCTGTGGAGATGTCATACCACGATCTCCAGATAGCCTTTCCCTCCACCACATGACTGCAGTGATAAGCAGAGTCAGATGAGACTGCTGGGCCCATCGAGGCGCCTGCTCCTGCCAAAAGGGAGCGGAGTGTCCCCCCCAGCCAGAACAGATGGAGCTGGGTGCCCCTGGCGCTGACACCAGTGCTCATCTGATCCCTTCAGGAGCTAAATCCTCTCTCTCAGGCACCACAGGGGAAAAAAATAATTAAAAGCAAGATGTTTAGGTATTTCCTGGCATAGGGAGCTGAATCAGCTTGCTAAGGGGTCATAGGACCACCAAACCTGGTCTTAGTGCTGTGTCCTGCTCAGGAAGGGGAGAGCATGGATTTGCCTCTTTCGCTGGCAGCAAACTGTTCTTCAGCCACCTACATGACTCAATCCAAAGATTTTTGTCCACTGGGACAAAAAGAAAGTCCATTTTTTAGTGTAATTACACTCACTTTCTCAACAAATCCTTGCCAACATTTCCCGCTCTTGCAGTAATATGGCTTTATTGGAGGGAAGACAAAATATTTTCTCTAGTAATTCAGAATTCTTCCTTCCTTTCTGAGCAGGAAGAAAAGGAACCATCATAAACCAGCATTGTACTGAGTAATGAACCACACTTGTTTTATCACCTTTTTTTTTTTTTTGTATATACTGGTAGCACTTGAGAAAATCCAATCAAGAATCAGGCTCACATTAAACAAACACACAATAAACAGCCAGCCCATGCCATCACTAAGTCACTACTTTGTATGCTTGGGGTTTTATAAAACCTTCAAATTGGAATATTTTTGGATGAATTCCAAAATGAATCATCTAAAGTATTAAATAAAAGAGGCTTGTTGGAAAATGTCATGATTGCATTTAAATAAATTGGCCTAGTTAGATTAAATGAGCAGCCTTTAAAGAAGTAATTCTTCCTCTATTCTGTGCAGAGGTTCTGTCACAGACCACCAGTACTCAAAGTAAAGAGCCTGTGAGAAACAGCTGGATTGAGTGAAAAATCTAGAAACAGCCTGATACGCAGTCAAGCCCATTTAATTATGCTTCCTAATTATATTTCCCATGATAATTATATACAGTATTTAAATGCAGCATGCTATTTCCTGTTCAGAGTGATTAAAAACACCCTTCCGATTGGCGAAGAGATCCCGATGGAACTCAGGGACGTTTCAGATGCTGCCGATAAGCGCCGGCTCCCTGGCAGGCAGGCAAAGCGCCGGAATCTGAGCGCAGCCGTGGGCAGAGCAGCCCTGCAGGGTGCGGAGCTGCTGCTCACCTGAGAAAAGACTCCAGATAAATCCCTCCAAGTACCTGCCACATCTGCGCTCGTGTGTGAAAATATCTAAATCTGGGTGCTTCGAGTTCAGCATCTCGCTGCTTATTAGCGCATCTGAAGGAGGCTCGCAGAACAGCCAGGATTCCGGGGAGGCAGGAGCCAGAAATCCCTCTCCTTTCCCCTCTCTCCCTCTCTCTGCAGTGCAGGCGATTGTTACTCACGATTACTGCAGTGCCTGCGTCCTCGCAGGCATTGTACTCCACACCTGCATCAGAGAGGGAGGAAGCTGGAAGGGAAAAGGAAAAGCCGACAGTTTTGGGGTTTGGGGGAAGTTCTGCTGCTTGGGGAGTGGATCCTGTCCCACAGCAGCAGAGAGACCGGAGGCCTCTGCAAGCTGCTGTCAGAGAATCATGGAGCGATTTATGCTGGAAGGGACTGTAAAAATAATCCAGTCCCAACCCCTTCCACTATACCAGGTTGCTCATAGCCCCATCCAACCTTGAACACTTCTAGGGATGGGGCAGCCACAGCTTCTCTGGGTAATCTATTCCTTTCCTTCCAAATTTTATTTCTTTGGTGTATCCAGGAATTTGTAGGACTGATGGAGAGAGCAGGAGGAGAATCCCTCATTTCATCGTGTGAAATCACAAATTCATCACTAACAGGAGAGATTTGGATCCATGTCCAAGCCCTCCCCCAGTACAGACAGTGCAGCAAAAAAATCCTTTGAATACATTTTTAGCTTTTGTGTTGCTGAATTCACACACTCCAGATTTTTTCCTAGATGTGAAATACTTGCCATTGTTAAGAAGGCATGGCATTTAGTTTATAGGCATGTTCTCCTGGACAATCCCAAAAGGGAAGCATTGCTTCTTGAAATGTTGCAAAGGAAAATGTTTCCAGGAGTTGGCCTTTGAACTAAGTTTCTGCTTCATTTAACTGCTGGATTTGACAGCAGTAGAGGTCTTAATTTCTTTATGGAATGAAATGCTTTCACTTCTGATCAAAACAGGCTAGATGTACTTGCAACACTGCAGGATACTCCCTGGAAGAGTTATTAATGTTACATTAGACCTAAATAAGCTGAATAAGTATGGATTTCTGGGGACAACCACAGATCATGTTCTAATTAGGCAGAATACAATGGAAATATTGAACCATTGCTGTTACTGTGGATGCAGCTACAGCATCAACATTCAGAACAGAAATATCAGCCTCTCAAGTCCCAAGAATGTTTCTTACCAACATCAGCATTTAAAATTAGTGAGGACAACCTCGAATCAGATTCTGAGCCATCCCACTGGATCGAGCTTATTTAACAAGAATAATCCAGTAGGGGTAGCCTTTCAATTATCCAGCACTCAACTTACTACATGTAGAGATGGAATCTGAACACTTATTAATATCTTCATTTTGTCAATAAAAGAAAACACAGTCTGTGCATTGAGACAACACAGGCAGATGGAAACTTCTGTGTATGGAAGGAATACAGCAATTTATCCATCCACTGCTAAAGATTCCAGGCAAGATATTTGGCACACATTGACTGAAAATGAATGGGCAGTAGCTTTTAGCAATTTCTCTGTTTTCACTATTCTTGCAATTTTAAATGCTCTTGATAAACCAGCATAATAAGAGACAGCTAATCTGTTATGCCATCATAATTCCTATCTGAAATCAGTGTTTACTAATCCTGAATAATTCCATCTTTACACCACTCTGATTGAGACCAGTTTCTGGCCCAGAAACTTTATACAAGGCAAGTATTTACACCTGGGAGCACATAAGTACCAGAATCACCAGAAACTTTGATTTTTCAAAAACCCCTATCATTCAAACTGATTAAGACATGTATCTCAATTTACTGGTTTGAGGTTTTCCAGTTGCATTCCCTAACTCTCCCTCCCTTCTATATTACTCCTTCCTGCCTCTCTCACTCCTCCTAAGTGAGAAAATATGCCTTTTAGGGCTTTCAAAACAGTTTAAACTCAGACCTAAAGCTCCATTCCCATCTCAATCCCATGAACCAAGCTGCTTGCACTGTTTCAGCAGTTAATTAATGATGAATGCCTGCCTTTGGGTGAAGCAGGGTCGGGATAAAAGATGAAGAAGGCTGAGGACAGACATAAGAATGGGGAAGGAGCAAAGTGGGTGGCTTATCAAATTCCACAAATACCAGATGAGGAGAGGTGTTGATTTGTTGCTGGGAAAACCCTGTTTGTTTATGGAGTTTAATCACCTGTTTTATGTTTGTTGTTTGAAACATATGGAAGACAATAGGATTGTTTGCCCCCAGTGCACTGGAATATGATACAGTAGGAGTTGTACACAGGAATTTTAAGTCACTGGTATGTGTAAATTACAAGAGCTCAGATCATTAACAGCTCAGACTCCTGCTCAGGTGTGTGAAGGAGGTACCAAAGAATGTACCCAACCTCGACAGTCAGAAAAAAAATTCTCGTTTGTGATCCATAAAATAAACATAATTCTTTGAGGTGAGGTGAAGAAATTTAGAAAACAATGCATCCCACATAATATCTGTCAGCAAGGTGCTGCCTGTCACATACTTTGGGCTTCTTTTACTTCTGCAATGCCTCTTTTTTTTTTTTTCTTTTTCTTTTTTGAAGCAGCAGCCAGACTGTGTGGGCAAGACCAGAACTCTGCACCATTCTAAAAGAAACATCAATTGACATCCTGTTTCTGAACAATTCCACTGCTTGTGCTGCTTGTGGAAGATATTTTTGCATCCTTTGTGCCCTGCCCAGAGGACTTGTGTGCCCCATGTATGAGCTCTGCTGCTGGGCTGCAAAAGGACTCTCCTAATTTAATATTTTATCACATCTGGTACAACCCTTCTTGGCTTAAGTACAGTCTTCACAAGGTGGTCCAGCAACTCATCCAGCCAAATCTCACCCTCTGTTGCAATTCAGCTTCCTCTCCTGTAGTTCAGGGATGCTGCTGCCCCTCTCCAGTAAGCACTTTTGTCTCTGTGTTTTTGCCACAAACATCTGTAAAGTCACTCCATTATCTTTCTTCAACTCTTTCTCAGATAAAATGCTCACAAATAACACCGTAAAAAAGGAACTGTAACTTCATCTAACACTGATTGCTTGAAACAGGTTTTTTTGTTCATGTATAAACATTTCTCAGCTGGAGCTTTAACTTGGAGCCTGTTGGGGACAGGGACCCTCTGCAGCCTGTGCAGCTGCTAATGCAGATATTTCCTTCTCCACATGTATATAGAAACATGACAATTATATATATATATGTATATATATATATATATTAAATACGAGATTTTCTAAGAATCTCAGCTTTCATTCACCATTGAAAGGAAATGATTTAGCCTCAGCATTGCCATTAAAAACATGTTTTGCATTCAGGTTAACTCAACATCCATTCATTTTTTTGCATGTTTGGGGGTGGCTGTACTAGATTAATTCAAACAGAAACAGAACACAGCCCTCCATGGGACAAGGACTTACAAAGTTCACGCCATGTTCCCAATTCCTATGGCAAATAAGTGTTTATTATTTTGTTAAAAGGGGAAGAAAACAACATCAGCATCACTTAAATGATGTGGGCCATGTTGACCTGTACTGGCCATGGCCATAGTTTTTGTGAAGTCAGAGTGATTAATGGTGGAGGATACAGGCTGTCCCCTGAGCTCTGTGTGTGTGTCTGTGTAGGCAGGGCTGGAGGTATCACATGTAATAATTTGTGAACATAAATTTTAACCCCCAGCCTTGGATTTAGATGCTGTAAATTTTATGATTTGTTTTTCAGAAACTGAAATCCGAGTCAGATTTTTCCAAATTTGTAATTTTTTTTTTTCTTTGTTATTACTATTATTTCTTGTCACTTACACTTGCAGAGATTACAGACTTTGGAGGAAAAAAACAGTGTGAAGGGTTTCTGACCTGGGCACAGGGCAGCAATAGGGTTTTTCCACAGGCAAAAGGTTCCACATGAAATGGAATTGCACAGTCCCTGAACAAGGCAGCAGGGCAGAGTCACCACTCCAGCTCTTTATTCTGCCTGAACATGGGTGATAAAGCTGATGTTTGAATTTAATACAACATCTTCTCGATTTAAAACCAGTGTGATGCTCAGTGTCTTGGACTTTCAGCTCTGATCTATAAACAGCTCCTGGTAAATTATCAAGGGCATATAAATGATGTGTGTCCTGGTTTTAGGACAGGGTTCTGCCAATAAACGGCAGAAGTTTCCCTTTGAAATAGAGAAATCAATTTCACCCCCCTCCGAGTGTTATAATTGTTTCAAATCAAGGACTCAAGGCAGAGATAAGGAGGTAAAAGTAACAGCTCTTTACTACTCTAATTCACAGCACAAGTAGAAAACAACAACAACTATTAAAAATTACCGACAAAAAGAACAGAAGAAAATAACCCGGTTCTAGTCCTTTCTTTAGACGCGGACACACTCGGTCTGTGTCCGTCCCCGGGGCTGTAACACGTGCCGCAGCGCAGGCGGGAGCGAGGAGAGGTGGGGGGGGGGAAGCAGCCGGGGCCGGGCTGGCTCAGGTGGGAGGCAGCTCCTCACTCACTGTAGTGTCCGGAGATCAGCTGTATTCCCAAAAGGCAAGAGGCGTTTGGTCTTTGGTGGTCAGCAGTGCCTCCGAGGTAGCAGGACAGCTGATTGCAGCAGGGTCTGGCTGTCTGCCTCTCTCCCACGTGCGGTGCGGGCCAAGCGGGTGCCTCCTCACTCCTCTCTCACCGGAAGCAGCAGTGCCCCTGCCCTGGCCCTCACGCTCTTCCGGGTAGCCCCACCCGGAAGCCCCCGCGGTCCTCCGAGCAGCTCCGGTCCCACCCACCCGCCTGTCCAGGGCCATCACAAACCCTGGGCACAGCCGGCGGGTTCTGATAGCATTACAATGGGAAAAAATTCTCCAAACCCATACATTAAAGGAACAAAACCCCAGCCCCCAACATTATCCACCCCGAAATTTTTCCCATGCCAACATGCTGCAGCAAATTAAAAAACCTTTAAATCATATACATACAGGCAGTAACAGGCACAGTATCATGGATAATTCACCCTAGAATAAGGTCTCCTTGGGGTATGCATCGGGTCTCTCCATCCTTTTGCATCACCCACCAAGTGCAACCTGGTCCTTGAGTGAAAACCACCCCACAAACCGGATTGTCTTTGCTGGAGGCAGAGTTCACTCAAACAGTTTTCCCTAACATGCCTCTGAGGTGTACCACTGGGACCTT
This sequence comes from Muscicapa striata striata, assembly GCA_030060385.1. Taxonomy (NCBI): domain Eukaryota; kingdom Metazoa; phylum Chordata; class Aves; order Passeriformes; family Muscicapidae; genus Muscicapa; species Muscicapa striata. The sequence goes on along the minus strand of JAREIS010000248.1, from coordinate 362,708 downwards.
ATCTCCATCTGGTGTTCCCAAGAGCTCAGACTGAGCAGGGCCTGCTCGGTTAGTGGAACCTCGGGTATTCACTAACCATGTGGCCTTTGGTAAATTAATCTCCCAGTTCTTAAAAGTCCCCCCACCAAGTGCTTTTAAGGTGGTTTTAAGAAGGCCATTGCACCATTCGACTTTCCCAGCCGCTGGTGCATGGTAGGGAATAAGGTACACCCACTCAATGCCATGTTCTCTAGCCCAGGTGCTAACAAGGCTATTTTTGAAATGAGTCCCATTGTCTGACTCAATTCTCTCAGGGGTACCATGTCTCCAAAGGACTTGTTTTTCCAGGCCCAGGATGGTGTTCCTAGCAGTAGCATGGGGCACAGGGTATGTCTCCAACCACCTGGTGGTGGCTTCCACCATGGTCAGCACGTAGTGCTTGCCTTGGCGGGTCTGAGGCAGTGTGATGTAGTCAAATTGCCAGGCCTCTCCATACTTATATTTGGACCATCGCCCACCATACCAAAGGGGCTTCACCCGCTTGGCTTGCTTGATGGCAGCACACGTCTCACAGTCATGGATAACCTGGGAAATACTGTCCATGGTTAGATCTACCCCTCGGTCTCGTGCCCACTTATAGGTGGCGTCTCTGCCCTGATGACCTGAGGCATCATGGGCCCATCGAGCCAGGAACAATTCTCCCTTGTGTTCCCAATCTAAGTCTATCTTTGACACCTCTATGTGTGCAGCCTGATCTACCCGCTCGTTGTGCCGGTGTTCTTCACTAGCCCAACTCTTGGGAACATGGGCATCCACATGGCGGACTTTCACGGGTAGCTTCTCTATCCGAGTGGCAATGTCTTTCCACTCATCAGCAGCCCAGACTGGTTTTCCTCTACGTTGCCAGTCAGCCTTTTTCCACCTTTCCAGCCAACCCCACAGAGCATTGGCTACCATCCATGAATCAGTGTAAAGGTAGAGCTTTGGCCATTTCTCTCTCTCAGCAATGTCCAAGGCCAGCTGAACAGCTTTGAGTTCAGCAAGTTGACTTGATCCACCTTCTCCTTCGGTAGCTTGTGCAACCTGTCGTGTGGGGCCCCAGACAGCTGCTTTCCACTTCCGATTCATTCCCACGATGCGACAGGAACCGTCGGTGAAAAGAGCATAGCACGTTTCATCCGCTGGCAGCTGGTTGTACGGTGGGGCTTCTTCAGCTCGGGTCACTTGCCTCTGCTCCTCCTCCTCAGCGAGACCAAAATCTTCACCTTCTGGCCAGTTTGTAATTATCTCCAAAATCCCAGGGCGATTTGGGTTACCAATACGGGCGCGCTGCGTGATGAGGGCAATCCACTTGCTCCATGTGGCGTCGGTGGCATGGTGGGTAGAAGGAACCTTTCCTTTGAAAATCCACCCCAGCACTGGCAGTCGGGGTGCCAGGAGAAGTTGTGCTTCTGTGCCAAGTACCTCTGAGGTAGCTTGAACTCCTTCATAGGCAGCCAAGATTTCCTTCTCTGTCGGAGTGTAATTGGCTTCAGAAGCTCTGTAACCTCTGCTCCAGAATCCCAGGGGTCGGCCTCGAGTTTCACCAGGCACCTTCTGCCAAAGGCTCCAGGACAGACCATGGCTCCCGGCTGCAGAGTAGAGAACATTCTTTACCTCTGGTCCTGTCCTGACTGGGCCAAGGGCTACAGCATGAGCGATCTCCTGTTTGATCTGGGCGAAGGCTTGCTGCTGTTCAGGGCCCCAGTGGAAATCGTTCTTCTTGCGGGTGACCAGGTAGAGAGGGCTCACAATCTGGCTGTACTCAGGGATATGCATTCTCCAAAAGCCTATGGCACCTAGGAAAGCTTGTGTTTCTTTCTTGCTTGTTGGTGCTGACATTGCAGTGATCTTTTTGATGACCTCAGTGGGGACCTGGCACCGTCCGTCTTGCCACTTCACTCCCAGGAACTGGATCTCTCGGGCAGGTCCTTTGACTTTGCTTTTCTTGATGGCGAAGCCAGCTTCCAGCAAAATCTGGATGATTTTCTCTCCCTTCTCAAATACCTCTGTTGCCGTGTTCCCCCACACAATGATGACATCAATGTATTGCAAATGTTCTGGGGCCTCACCCTTTTCCAGTGCAGCCTGGATCAGCCCGTGGCAGATGGTAGGGCTGTGTTTCCACCCCTGGGGCAGTCGGTTCCAGGTGTACTGCACACCCCTCCAGGTGAAAGCAAACTGAGGCCTGCACTCTGTTGCCAAAGGAATGGAGAAAAATGCATTGGCAATGTCAATGGTAGCATACCACTTCGCTGCCTTGGACTCCAGCTCGTACTGCAGTTCCAGCATGTCCAGCATGGCTGCGCTCAGCGGTGGAGTCACTTCATTCAAGGCACGATAGTCCACAGTCAATCTCCATTCCCCCACAGACTTGCGCACAGGCCAGATGGGGCTGTTGAAGGGTGAGTGGGTTTTGCTCACCACCCCTTGGCTCTCCAGCTCACGGATCATCTTGTGGATGGGGATCACAGCATCTCGATTTGTCCGGTACTGCCGGTGCACTGTCATGGTGGCAATTGGTACCTGTTGCTCTGTCACTTTCAGGAGTCCCACTGCAGATGGATTTTCTGACAGTCCAGGCAAGGTGTTCAACTGCTTAATACTCTCTGCCGCTACAGCAGCTATTCCAAAAGCCCACCTGAGTCCCTTTGGATCTTTGTAGTAGCCATTCCTGAGGAAGTCTATGCCTAGAATGCACGGTGCCCCTGGGCCAGTCACAATCGGATGTTTCTGCCACCCCTTTCCTGTCAGGCTAATCTCAGCTTCCAGCAAAGTAAATTCCTGTGATCCCCCTGTCACCCCAACAATGGAAACAGGTACCTTCCCCACATGTTCTGATGGTATCAGGGTGCATTCTGAACCAGTATCAACTAACATTCTATGTTTCTGTGGCTTTGATGTGCCAGGCCATCGCACCCACACTACCCAGTAGATCCTGTTATCCCATGCCTCTCCCTGGCTAGAGGCAGGGCCCCTCTAGCCCTGGTTATTATTTCCTTCCTGGGCATACATAGTGGAGGTCCCTTCCAGGGGATCTGACAGATCATCCTCCCTTCTGTAGTACCCTGCACCTTGGTTGTGGGAGGTCGAGGCTACCTTCATTTTAGCACGGTTCCCTCGGTTGGCATTTCCCTCCCTGAGCTGACACACCCGTGCTGCCAGGACAGAAGTGGGCTTCCCATCCCATTTTTCCATGTCTTCCCCATGGTCTCGCAGGAAGAACCACAGGTCAGTTCGTGAGGGGTATCCTCTGTCCCTAGCTGGGGGGCGTTGGGTGTGAGATTTGGGGCCTGTGACTCGTACTGGTGCTGCATTGATCTTCCTTATCTCCTCCCTTATAATCTCCCTCACCTCTCCTTTCAACCCTCTCATCCCCTTCATCTCCTCTTGGACCTGTTGGAGGTCCCTGGCCACAGCAGAGACCTTGGCCTGCATTGGGCCATTAATCATACTGTCAAAATTTCTGAGCTTGCTGGCAACAGAACCTACTGTCTCTCGGTGGTCATCAGCCTTAATCAGTGCAATGTAGGTAGTAAATTCAGATGGCCCCAGGGTTGCCAGATCCCACAACATCTGCCCTGTGCACCTGACCTTGTCAGGGTCATTGTCATGCTGTCCATCCATCCCAAAGAGTACCTCTAATACTGCCACTTCCCTCAGCTGCTGGATCCCTTCATCAATGGTCTTCCAGCGCATTCTATGGTGGTGCTCCTGCATTCTCTCTTTGTGGATAAACTTCTCTCTCACACTCATTAGAAGCCGTTCCCAAAGGGAAAGGAGGCCTTGCTCCCTTACGAATGTCTGGTCCACACCTGAGTCCTGGGACAAGGATCCCAAATTCCTGGCCTCAGTGCCATCCAGTTGTACACCTCTTCCCATAAGGTCCCAGACACGAAGTAACCAGGCTGTAAAGGCTCACGGCCCCGTCGCACAATGTCTTTTCGCAGGTTACGGAGAGTGTCATATGAGAGAGACTCGGTGACAATCTCAACCTCTGGCTCCCTTGCTGACTGTGAGGACCCTCCTGGCTGATCCCCACTATCTAGGTGCCTTGTTTTAATCTTAGATTTCCTAGTTTCCACAGGGGCAACTGCTGCTGGCTGTGGCTGCCCCTGTGATCCAGCTGGAACCTGGACAGATGTAACATCTACGGGTTCCACTGCAGCACCATCAGACTCTCCCTCTTTAGGGCAGGGGGAGGGTTTCTCACTAGCTGGGGAAAGGTGCTCCTTCAACACCTGGCCCATGTCCCGTATCTCCTTCACTAGAACCCCCACCCACTCTGGCTGGTTCATTTCTGCAGTGGGCTGTGGGGCAACACCAGGCTCTGGGGCAGCATCTCTAGTCCCTGGGACAGGGGCAGGCTCTGGGGCAGCATCCCTATTCCCTGGGACAGGGGCAGGCTCTGGGGCAGCATCCCTAGTCTCTGGGACAGGGGCAGGCTCTGGGGCAGCATGTTTCAGGGTTGTTATCCAAGCCAGTATTCCCTTGTTTCTGAATGCTAAGTAAAGCAGGCCCATCAGCAACACCAGCCACGGAATAATAATACTAGCAATTAAAGCAAATCTGAAATCCTTGAAAACTGGTGGGGTAGCCTCAAAAACTGGGTGACAGGTTGGGAGAAAATTTCCCTTGCATTCATTGCCTCACAGTAAGTACCATTGTTGAAATAATCCCAGAAACACGCAGTTAGAGTACGATAGCTCTGGATCCATGTGGCAAATTTCCAGAAAAAATTAAAAACCCATGAATTCCTGACATAATCAATCCAAAACACAAATCGGATCATAGCTACAATAAATTTGGTGAGGGGGCCCATATTCAAAAAAGGGCTTGCAAATGGGAGAGAAATATCTGTGACCACGTGGAGCCCAAACCAGATTAAACTAGACAACATGTTGCTGCTTAAGAGCTGCTACTCCTCTCTTAACTCGCCTTTTAATGCCCTCAGCCCCACGTTGGGCGCCAAAATCTGTCCTGGTTTTAGGACAGGGTTCTGCCAATAAACGGCAGAAGTTTCCCTTTGAAATAGAGAAATCAATTTCACCCCCTCCGAGTGTTATAATTGTTTCAAATCAAGGACTCAAGGCAGAGATAAGGAGGTAAAAGTAACAGCTCTTTACTACTCTAACTCACAGCACAAGTAGAAAACAACAACAGTTATTAAAATTACCGACAAAAAGAACAGAAGAAAATAACCCGGTTCTAGTCCTTTCTTTAGACGCGGACACACTCGGTCTGTGTCCGTCCCCGGGGCTGTAACACGTGCCGCAGAGCAGGCGGGAGCGAGGAGAGGTGGGGGGGGGGGCAGCCGGGGCCGGGCTGGCTCAGGTGGGAGGCAGCTCCTCACTCACTGTAGTGTCTGGAGATCAGCTGTATTCCCAAAAGGCAAGAGGCGTTTGGTCTTTGGTGGTCAGCAGTGCCTCCGAGGTAGCAGGACAGCTGATTGCAGCAGGGTCTGGCTGTCTGCCTCTCTCCCACGTGCGGTGCGGGCCAAGCGGGTGCCTCCTCACTCCTCTCTCGCCGGAAACAGCAGTGCCCCTGCCCCAGCCCGCACGCTCTTCTGGGTAGCCCCACCCGGAAGCCCCCGCGGTCCTCCGAGCAGCTCCGGTCCCACCCACCCGCCCGTCCAGGGCCATCACAAACCCTGGGCACAGCCGGCGGGTTCTGTTAGCATTACAATGGGAAAAAATTCTCCAAACTCATACATTAAAGGAACAAAACCCCAACCCCCAACACAATATTTCTGTATTTTTTTCCATGAGTACAAAAGAAACCAGGTTCACCTCAGGAGTGAATTATGCTGCCTATGGTGCAAGTTGTGGGATTATGTAACGTTTGCTTTTATTTGTCACATCTTCTCTGACTCCAGCAGCTAAAGCTCTGCTGGAGAAGGCCATGCTCTAGGAGGTCCACCTCTCTTTTCATGAATCTCACCTGTTGAAACAATGTCTTGAAGTTAATTTTAAAACTTTTGGTAATCCAGACCAACCCTTTTTTTGCTGAAAATCTTAAGCATCAGCTAGGGCTGACCATGACGTGGCTTCCCTGAATCAAAGTTTCTCTCTATGTGCACCAACATAAAGTTACTAGAAGTCGATGAGTGGCACAAGCGCGTGATCCCATGGAACAAACAACATCCTCCTGAGATCAGCCAGCTTCTGCTTCAGTGTGCTCTCCAGCAGGTTGGGCTGGATCTGTCACGAGCACCCAGAATGAAAAACTCCACTGGGATTCCAAGGCCTGTGTTTTCAAACATATGGAGAAGGTGGCCCCCTTCTGAAGCACTTGTCTTGATGCAGCCCCCCAAGCCAACACCCATTCAGGCCCCACAGGCAGAAGGACAGCAAGACTCCGCTGCAATATTGGCTTTAGGGATAAATGCTCATTCCCCTTGTCTGGAGGAGCTGAGCTGCTGCCAGCAATTAAGACTCTGCAAAGAAATTCCTTGTTCTCCAGAGAGCATAATCTCTTACCGCCAGTAATTAATCTCCCTATTGGCTGTGGTTTTGCCAGCATAGCCCTCCAGCACTGTGTTCCTGCTCCTCATCTCTTCCTCTGGGGTCACACCACACCACTCCCTCTGCTCCACCAGTAGAGCATGGATGCATCTGTGCAATGAACTGGAGCAGGGAATAAGTCCAGCTCAAAAATAGCCTGACAGAGAAACACTTCATTTTTAATATGTCTTTCTCCAAATTGGATCAAATTCCTGATCCGTTTCACAGCAGATCCACAAACCAATACTCCAGGAGAGCCAAGGGACCCATGCACTGCAGAAGAGAAGATGAAACAAGCAATAGGAAAAGGCTGGAAAGGGAATACCAGAAGCCAGAATTGGCGTTGAAGACTTTATCTTGTGAAATCATAGCCTCTCTCTTCCAGCCAGGAAAAAGTTAACAGCTGCTGACCAGCACTGTTTTTTCTAACACTCCAGAGCCCCCTTTGAACTCTTTTGTGGCCCTGGGGGGATTGTAGCCCACAGTCAGGGAAACTCTGCCCTAGGCTGGCCACTCAGTCTTAGTGCACTGGTACCAACTTTCCAAGGAACAGAAATTCCTCCTGACTGTTGGCACATGCAAACTGTCTGCTGGGGAACATGCCTCTTTCCACCCACCCTGGTGCGAAATCACAAGAATCATAAAGGGGAAAAATATATGAGGTCAAATATAGCTCTGGTTAGAAAATCATCTTCCCCCACAACATGTCTTGAAAAGAAGAGCCCAAAAATGCTTTCCTTATCAGAGTTATAGCAAAAAATTAGTTTCAAACACATTTTAATGGCAAAATATTGCACTCGTAACAATAAATAATTTCTTAAGAGAAACTTCCAATTTTAAAAGTATTGGCCAGCCATATTTTAAACAACACTGAAAAAGAGAGATCTTGTTTTGAATTGTTTGCTAGTAATGCACAAAAACTTCCTGAGATTCATAAGGAAATTGAATGATCTGTGACTCATAAGGAAAACACAAATTGCTTATTTTTGAGTATAAATGCAAAGATCTGTGTATGAACAAGGAGCTAAACAAATGTTTGGGTTGTTAGTAGCAGATATTTCATCCACTTTGAAACCTGAATACTGCTTTTCTAAAGGAAAACAGACTCTGCTGCAGGACCGAGCCTCAAATTATCAATAGGAATATTCATACACATCCAGTTGCTGGGACAAAGAGACAGGCAAAAATGAATGCCAGATTCTTGGAAAGCCTTGCATATTTTAGAAGAAATTAAAGCCATGCTGTTTAAGGACATTATTTGATAATATTCTTTCTTTCTGCCACCCTGTGTGCTTTTAGCTCATTTGTTATTCAGTGTTTGCATTCAGGGCAGATATTTAAGAGTGTGCATAATACCAAGCAAATGTCTCAGTGCTATCGACTTTAAAGTTCTAAAGTTAAGATCATATTTTAGTGGTTCCTGAGCAGGGTTTATAATTTTTTTCCTTGAGCTGTGACCTTTTGGTTGAAGCTTTTTGAGACTTTTTGCAATGGTAGTGCTGATCTTGATTTAGACCTATAAAACAAATTATAGGCACACCTTAGCCAAAGGTTGTCCTCTCCAGGATGTGCCATTTCTCAGCACAAATAAATGAATAGTCAATATTTCTAAATTAATTTAACATATTTTTTAAAGTAACATCATTAGCTATTTGTTCTCAAGAGTATTTTTGTTTATCTAGGCATTCTCTTTCCTAAAATGAGGGTCTTATTTGATTTCTTCCCATTAGCATGTAAGAATACATTTCAACTCAAACTGGATGGCATCAGATCCCAATTTGAAGTGGACAGAGCTCATCTGGATTGGACTCAGTGGTGAAATAACAAGGCTTCTATCCCAAAATAAAGACTCAAATTTGGCCAGTTCCACTGTTTGTTATTTTAGACAATGCCTAAAACATCATAGTTTGTAAAGAAAACCTCCTGCATCTCTCAAAGGACTTCAGCAAGCACTCTGTAGTCTTCCACAGCTTGGGAGATGAGGGTGGTGTGGTTTATCTGACTTAGCTGATCTATTCCAATGGAGAGGGAAAATGTGCCATTACTTAGGTTACATTAATGCAGCTCTTATAGTTAATTTACAGAGCAAATTTCCCTTTATGTCTGCTTTATTTTTCCCTTTGTCTTTTCCTTTTTTACCTTTCCTTTTCCTTTCAAGCTCTCATTCTTTGAGGAAAGACGACATCTCCAGTGAGGAGAAGAGAGAACTCATTAAGTACCTCATTATCTCCGAGGTCTCTGTTGATTTAGACTTCCACCCAGAGAAATTGAGTTCAGTTCATCTCTGACTGAACTGACACTGCAGATAACCCTGGCACATCCATCTCAAATTGTCAGCTTGAGACAAATAACTTCTCTTCAGGGAACTCTCTTTCACTGATTACCTACTACTCAAATTAAATGCCATCTGACTTCTGAGAGTCTTTTGCTTGTCAGATTCCACTGGATTATGCAAAAAACATTGTGGGGGGAGAATCTGGTATGTTTGAAGTCTTGAGAACAGAGTGTACAGGCCCTGCTTCCTCATCCACCTTTGGAGAAAGAGCTTGGGCTTTTCCTAATCTGTTTGCCACCTCACTGTATAGTAAACTTTACTGTCAATAAGAATGATAAAACCTAAAAGCCTTCTGAATAATGCCTTAAAGAAATAGGATACTGTGAAATCCTAATGTTTGGTGGCAAATATTTCACACAACCAAATTTTTAAAAGCCCAGGCTTTAGTTTGTTTAAATATTTCAGTTAATTCCTTTGTTTTAATGTGTGTGAAAGAAAAAAAGGGTCAGAAAGTACTCCAAAGGAGGAATTAGTAATTGTGATCATGTTTAATTAAAATTTTCTCTCAAAGACTTTTGGACTTTTTACTTCATTCAACTCTAATTGTCCAGCCTACTGTTTTCCATGTATTCACCTCAGGCTGTTTTACACATTTGTTACTTGTTGAAACTTTCCCATTTTCCAAAATGAGATAAGAGAGGGGAAAAAACCCAACATTTAGATGTTTTGCAGAGAAGCACTTTCAAGAAACATGAACTTGAGAGAAAGGATTTAAATTGTACAGATCAGGGGCTGCCTTTTGCTCTTAGTCTTGAGATTGAAGATTAGAACCTCTCAAATGGGGAGATCTGTCAGCAGGAAATTGAGAAGTAATTTAATCCCCTGGTGAGGCTGCACCCCAAGAAAAAATGCAATCCTAGGTGTATTCAGAGGCAAGATCACTGTATAAAACCAAATTAAAGAGTAAAGTTTAAGCCCTGTGATACAATTTTAATTTTTTTTCCAAATGCCTCTTTTGGAAACGATGTTAAACTATGTATGCCATTTCTGTATGAAGCAGCTCGTCATAAGACAGTCTCAAATTAAGCACTCTGTCCTCGCTGAAATATTTCTCCTTGTAGAAATAGAGTTCTTAACATTGGCTGATAGAAGGTCCAAATTAATAGTTTTTGTTCTGAAATTATTACAGAAAAGCAGAGATACACCAATTTGTGCTAATAACCTGTCTAGAAGCACCACATTCATGCAGTTCACTCTCTCTCCATTTTTTTTTCTTTCCTAGTATGCTAAAATGTTTTCCTTAAATTTAGCTTTGAAGAGTTCCACTTTGTTAGAGAACGAAAGCTCCTGATGGTAACATCTCTGGAGATGGGACAGTGATTAACAGACACACCTTGCCCGTACCAAACTGATAGAGCTCCAGATAACTGGGGAGAGGAAGAATGGCTCAGCAGAGGGCATGGGGGGTTTTGTTTCATAAAAATACAGCAGTTAGAACTGACAGACCCGCCCATCACCGTGCTCTAACTCCAGTGTGCCTCTCCCAGAGTTCCTCAACACACCCCAACTCACTTGTATCCTTCCTCTGGCTTCATGAATTCCATTCTGCTGAGTGGCACGTCTTGGACAGGATGGACAGAGAGCATCCTCACCCAAATCAGTCTTGCTCATTGGTCAGAGAGCCCTCCCGGGAGGTAGGACATGAGCTTTGAGTCCCCTGGGGCAGAGGAAGAAACAGAACTCTGACCTCTACACAGAGATCAGTAGCCACGGTCCCCTGCATGTCCCATGTCATGGATTTCCCAGGGTTGTTGTGTCTTTGGATGTCCAGCCTCCTGCTAACCCAGTCCTCCCAAACATCCTCCTTGCCTCTGCATTCAGTCTCACTCTCCGGATCTCTTCTGGCATCTGAGAGCTGACATTCCTGGTGTCCCTTCTGAGTTCCTGCTTCCATTAATGAGCCTGCTTGCAGTCCTGCTCACTTGCTCCCACTGGCAGGAAATTAGGGAGCAAAACAGGCATTCCCCTTAAAACTGCTTTGCTTTAAGTGCTGACTGAACTCTTGGTCTTTCCACAGCCCTCCTTCCCACCTTGGTCACTTTGCTACTGGAGATGTCCTTTACATGGCAAAGACAGAATAGTCTTCATTGAATATTTCCCCTGTGAGGGTGGGACACTGACTGGAAAACCATGGGAAGCTGGAATCCCACCCTGGTTAAATTTACAGCAGGAGTATTTAAGGACTCTCTGGCTACACATAAACGTGGAAAGGGACACATAAACCGGCAGGGGCACCGACTGGAACACAGCTATTCCTCCTGGCAGACTTCAGAGGATGCAGGCTCTGCCTTTTGCAGGAGGGGCTGGCTCTATGTTCCAGGCACAGCTATTCCCAATATGGCTCTTCCAGACTCAGTGAGCCTTCAGTGAGTGAGACTTCAGAAAACACTTCTCATGGCCAGATGTGTTTGTCCAGGAGGCTGAGTTTGAAGGTGCTCAAGGAAGGTATGGCCATGGTACAGGAAGTGATACAAGGAAGGACAAAATAGGAAGGGCTTTTCGAGCCAGATGCAGTAGGAAAGAATTTTCCAGCTACGTAATTTCGAAGAAATTGGAAAGAATAACCACCTAAAGACATTCCATCCTCTGGACCTTTCACAACTAGATAGTGATCAAGCATTCTGCAGAGAAGAATCCTGCACTGGCATGAATGTGCCTAGATGACCTCAGGAGTCCTTTGCTCCTTTAATTGCAAAGACTTGTTACAATAAAAAAGACAACAATGTTGTGCATGATAAAAGGAGCATTTGCAACTAAAAGGAGTATTTCCACATTAACAAACTGGTTGAGTATCCAACCACTGTAAATATTTAAAACTGTACCACTGTGAGAGAGAGCAAAGAAGATAGTGGGAGAAAAAGAAAAAAAAGAAGAAAAGGAGAGAGAAGCAAGGTTTCAAAGGCAAAGCTCTCAACTGTGTGTGAGCTTGCAAGTGTGAAAAGACGGGGATGGAGCCTATTAACATCGCCAGGCACTAATGAACTGGTTGGCAAACTTGCTACTGAAATTCATGCCTAGTCATCAGAATGAGAGAAAATGCTTGAAATTAATTTAATTGCCATTTAAATCCAGTGGCTATTTGTTCAGGGAATCTCTGATGGGCTCTATTTATTAGGACAGCTTAGAACATTGGGTCCAAGCTCTAAACACAGTAAATATTTCCATTTCTAGTAGGAAGAAAAAGAAGTTGGTGTTACTGAGCAGTTCTGAACTCTGCCATGAAAGCACCCTGTTTTTCTGCCCTAGACGAACAAACCAACTGTATTTGCATAGAATTAAAAAAAAAATCGGAATCTAAGTGCAAGAAAAATGTATGTGAAGCACTTGGACAGCAACTCCCAGCAGTTCAGGAAATGCAGATAATACTACATTCTGCTGTATTTAGCCCATTGATCTGCATTTCCACCTCTAGCAAATGCTGCAGAATAAATTCCTATGCAGATTTCCCTCAGAGGCTCCAGGAGCTGTTCAGTTCAATACTGAAAAAAATGACCGCAAAATCAAATTCAGTTCAAAAGACAGGAAAAAAACAGAGGAAACTCTTCTGTTTCTCCTAAACCCAACCACTGCATTTAGCATCTAATTTCAAAAGCTGTGAGATACGCTTTGTGCTTTTCCAAAATGCCAGAGAAAAGGAGTTTTTTTTCTTCTTTCTGAAAACTCTGCTTTTGCTCTGTGCTTGTGTCTGGTCATTTCTTTGACATATGAAGACCAGGTCCATGAACTTAAGCAGCTTCAGCAGCTGTTTAAAGTTAAGAGTAAAGCTATGAATATTTATTTTGAAGTACTATTTCACAGCATAATGGAATAAACATCCCCCAATCTAAGTAGCAGGCAACTGACTGTATTACAGTACTGCCAAAAATATTAGCATTTTATGATTTGGGAGAAAACAAAATTGTGAAAAAGCATGTTTTCTCTCAGCTTGCTTTGTCAGATGAAATGTTTTTCCAGCCATATCTCATCCATTAGATAAGTTCCTAAGTTTGGGGTTTCTCTAGCTCCAAATAAAAAATCACAGCATAGAAAGGGAAACCCTCAACTTTGCCTTTGTCAGGCTTTGCTCCTGTCCTGTGGGAAGGTACAGCTAGTGAGGATGAACTTTGCTTAGTCAGACACTTCTATTGACATTCCTTTCTAGTTTCCTTTTAGTTTGCTGAATCATCATCCAAAGCTTTAAATTTCTCCTGACTTTCCTTAGCTTTCTCTCCCCTTTTTTTTTTTTTTTTTTTTGATATTTCTCTCTTTATACTTCTCTAGTTGTACAGAAGATCCAGCAATATTTTTACATCTGCCTGAAGACTGCTCAGCTGCTGCCCAGCTGAAGGCATTATTTTGGCCATTTCTGCCATATCTCACTTTTCCCTGATTCAGTTTTCCACAAAGCACCAACAAGAAGAATCCAGCAAACAATTCTTCAGTGAATATTGTTCAACCACCATGTCTGCCAACTGTGTTGTCACAATCCCATAAGAAACTCCACTTCTACATAAAAGCAGCTAGTTCAAAAATTATTAAATAATGTCTCATATTAGCAGGTAGCAGGATGAACCCTAATTTCCTGTTTGTAATCAATGCATGCCATTAATTTAATTAATAAACGTGTGGTTTTGATTGGTCATGGATGTCACACAGATAGAGAATAGATATTCCCCTCGTTATTTATCTGAAAGTGATTTTGTAAAGAGAGACACATCTTGCCCAAGATTATACACAAGCTGTGAGAAAAGAAATAAAGCAGCAGAAGCCTCTGGTCCTGAACTTCATGGATTTCTGTTGTTCTACAGAAATACAGTGGAAAGACCTGGTGATCTGACAGGGGTCAGAAAGGTGATAATTTTTTCTAGCATTTGGGACAGAGTTTCTTTGTTTGAGTTTCTAATCATAACTAGTTGAGGAAGGCATGTCCCCTCTTGCAAATATTCTGTTTTCTGGCTTGCTTATGTCATGGAAAATTTGGGCCCAGACATTTTATTTCAACGAGAAATGGGGGGCTTCAGGTGATTTGTAAACCAAGATTTAGAGAAAAAGTGAATCATGGTTATGTCAAGCAAGAAGATAATAATGGCAATGGTGTGGCAAGGTGAGTTGCACAATTATTCAAAAATCTGGGATATCGTAAGTACTTCAGGGAAAATCCGTGACACAAATAAGACCAGTACACAGTTTCCCAAAGATCTGCAGGTGATATAAAAAGACTGCCAGAAGGTGATATTAAAATCAGAACACCCACTAACATAACAATGTGGTGGCTGTCACTTTAATAGTGACAGAAGATCATCTCTGATGGCCTCACTTAATTTGAAACAAGCAACTTTCAAGGAAAAAAAATAACCTCAAAGGAAATGTAAGAGAGAGCAACTTCCTTTAGGTCAGTCTGACATTGTTGTCCTACTTGTGAGAAAACGTTCCCAGCAAGGAATGGACTTTCTAATCTTGTGAAGGTTCATAGTCTTGTGTAGGTTCAAATAAAAAGAGAAGAAACTGTGGGTAATGGACAATCATGAGCACTCTTGTCTGTCCTACAGGAAGTTTTTAATTTTTATCCAATCGTTTTATACACAAAAAGATTTATTAAAAGGCTATTGGCATTACTTTTGCTAATGCACAAAAGTTATTTTACAAAGAATACAAACACAAATTTAGAAGGCTCTTTTATCAATTGTCTTTAAAGGTTGGTGTTATCCTTAGCCCAACGTGACAGGTTTGAGGTGGTGGCTCTCAAGACCACAGTAAGAGGGGAAAAATTTATAGTTAACATCATGTTTTGAAGCAGCGCTTTTCTTTAATCAAGACTCACACACTGTAAAATGTAGAATACACGTTCAGGGGCTAGAATGACTCAAAAGCAGGTGCTGGTCTCAGCTAACAATGTCAGTGGAAATTAGACTGCGGGAGTACATGTGAAAAGGACCAACACTCCACCCCTTAAAGCTGTAGCCTGGCAGAAAAGGAGTCATTGACACACCAGAAGAGACCGAGTTAATCAGTTACACACCTGATTAGTGTCTCACACCTCCACAACAAAGATCTTTTCTCCCACTGCTCACATCCCTGTGAGGATGTGGTTAGACATAGGGATGTGTGTGTCACCCCTCGGCCCTCAGCATCTCTCCACGGCACAGGGGACAAGCGCTGTGACACTGGGGATGGCACGAAACAGTTCTGCAGTGGAGATTGAATATGGAAATTGCCAGCTGCTGTGTCCACATGGATACGTCTCATTATCAGAGGTAAAGGGTCATCGGGATCACCCTTTTTTAAAATGCAAATTAAACTTCGCCGCAGACTCCTTTGCAAATTGTGGGTGTGTTCCCCTCTCCGTTTGACTGAGTTCACAGAGTCGCTCGGGCGTGTGACCTGAGTACGGGGCTTTTCCAAATACTTCAACCTAAGCGTGGCATTCGAGGCGCAAGTCTTCCTTGTGAGGCGAGAAAAGGGCAATTTACACTTCTCTCTGGAAAAGGTTCCAATTGCTGTTTCTTCCCCTCCACCAAAACGAATGAAATCCATTGTGACTTCGGTTTGCCCAGAAGGAGCAGCCCATAGATCTGAGAGGAATTTCCTCTTTCCTCGGGGCTCCTGGAGGTTATACACGCCTGTGAGAAGAGGAACGAAAACTTTCCTCTCCCGCATTCCGGGTGACGCTGAACGTTTGTTTGTGCACTCCCAAGTCGTGAAGCAATTTTATATTCTCTCATACTACCAAGTTTCCCTGGAAGGTGGTGAAAACATAATTCCAAATTCAGAGCTTGCTTCTGGTTTGTGAAAGAGAGAGGCGGACCAGATATTTGCAACTGTTGCAAAGTGCTTGCAGATCCATAGATGACAGACCTTCAGTTTTAGCTATTTTTGGCCGCCTCTGTAACCTTTTTGCCTTTCCCGGGTACTTCCCAGCAGCACCTTGTAACTATTAGGTGAGCAAAGGAAAAGAAAAAAAAAAAAAAAAGAGTTTAAAAGGACAACAATTTAATCCTTTCCAGCACATGTATCACATGCTTCTGTCTCATTAAAGCATTCTCCTGGAGCGGTGTAATGATACATCAAATGGAATCCATTTCAAGGTAAAATGAGTGCTGCTGATGGCTAACACACTGCTCCAGAGGCCCTGGCTTAGACCCCAGTCCTAGTGCAGCCTAGCACTGAAGTAGATTAAATATCAACACGGGTCACGTTCTCATGGCCCAGGCACAAGTGCTAACATTCTTCCAATTATTCAAGGCCAAAGAAAGAGCAACCTGCCTGACAGAGCTGTGACACAGCTTGATTAGAT
The DNA here is from genome assembly GCA_030060385.1 of Muscicapa striata striata. Taxonomy (NCBI): domain Eukaryota; kingdom Metazoa; phylum Chordata; class Aves; order Passeriformes; family Muscicapidae; genus Muscicapa; species Muscicapa striata. Next base: position 346,579 of record JAREIS010000248.1, on the reverse strand, counting down.
TTTGCTTAGAAGCCTGCTGAAAAGGATGCTGTGGTACTTAGCTCAGATGGAGAAAGGAATGGCCTTTCTCTTTAAACGAACTGAGGAGGGGGGATGAAGAAAAGAAAAACAGTTAAAAAAAAAAAAAAGCAGAATATATTTCTGCAATGAGGAAGAGCATGTTTTAAATTTAAAATGATTGTTTGTTCATAATACAGATAATACAGCCACCAGGTTCCACATGTACGAACAGGCATAGTTATAAAAAGTGGCTCTGTAGACCCTTTAAATAATAGCTTTTTTGCATTCTGCACAGAAATCTTTCAGACCAAATAATTTTATCTTCCAGTTAAAGTAAATCACCTTGGATAAAAAGGGCTCAAGCTGGCAAACAGGACAGAAAAGCATGGACAGAAACTGGGTAAACACTGACATTTCAAACAGAAATAGTAACAGGAGTTTGGGTAGAAGAACACACAACTCCAAAGATCAAAATATCCAAGAGATTTGACCAAGACTTTAAAGTCTAGGGAAAAAGGCAACTGCCTATTTTGTGATTCAGCCCTGAGTTTTGCATCTAATCTTACTGACAGGAATTCCAGGAGTGTAGTAAGGCAGTGGGGCTGTGATGCTGATTTCGCAGGGGCAGCTGCCAGAAGAATGCTGCTGCTCCATCCCCTGACATTCCTCAGAGGCCTGTTGTCCAAGCATTAGTCAGAGCTCAAAAGACTCTTTATTAGGGCAAATAGACACATTTTTCCATTGAAAATTAATCTAATTTTTTAAAAGAGAAGGAAGTAGATTAACATAAAAATCACAGAAAGTATCCTTTTTTCCCACCAAAACCCATACACATATCACATTCCCTCATGTCTTTTCTGGAGAATTTAAGAAACACTTTTCACCCTGGGTATTTTATGAGATATTGCTGTATTCCAGAATAGGATTAGAGTGCTCATTCTGGAGATTTGCGCAAGGCATGATTATTTTTAGGTGCCTTCTGCTGTTGGAGAAGAAGCAGAGTGTGGACAATTCAATAAAAGTATCAAGGAACTGCTTGTAATAACTTAAACATATTCTTTGCAGAGATCCTGGCTAAGAAGGCAATAACTCATGCACCTGGTGGACAACATCAAGTTTTACATGCCTCAGTATTTAGGACTATCTACCCACCTAATTTGCATTATAATTTAGCTACATTGGTGTAGTTGGATGTAGTTCCTGCCTCAAAAGAAAAAAGATAAAATGTGTTCTGTAAGATAGGAATTTATTAGCAATCATACAAATATCAACTTCATGACTGGCCCAAATTCTGATATCAACATTCCAGAATGCTGCTCAATCAATTGAATGCTGGCATGAGAAAAGTACCTGTGTAACAAGAAATTAATGAACTTTTCAGTCAAGTGCTTTTTAAATCATATATGAATCTTTATAGCCAAAAAGATTAAGGTTTTGTGTTGAACACTTTTCCAAATATTGGTTTTATTTGGAAAATATAAATTATTTCTCTCACAATTTAGATGGGATACTTCAAATTTTTATCTTGTATCAAAGTTTCACTTGAATCTTCAGTTACATTCTATTTTAAAAAAAATTAAAATGGAATCCTCCAAATGAGATGTCTCATTAGGTCTGAAATGCATTTATCTTCCCATTTCTTGCTTGTAAGCTGATTTCACTCCCCCTAATTCCTTTGTCTCACTGTTTCCTCACTTTCAGTTCTTACAGAAAATGTATTTGCACAGCTGTACTCATAAAGCACATATATTTGCATTTTACTGGCATTATGCTGGCACAAAAAATCGATTAAAAGTAGCTTTTAAAGTTTTGGGTTATTCTAAACAGGTATTTAACCACCAGCAAAGGGGCAGAAATCATACCAGGTCCTTGTGTAGTAAATGTTCATGTATTCTTTTCCTAATTCCTAAATGGTTTGATCAACTTTGGTACAGAGTTTATCATCTTCTACCGTCAGTTTATGGAAGGGGCTCTTTGATGATGAATTTACCATATCTCTCTGTGCCTAAAGGCTACTTTGTGCTTTCCAAAAGTATTCTGAATTTTGGCTTTTCAATGTTCTCTCTCTCTTTTTGACACCACATAATTCCCCCCCTCCAGGTTTTACCTGGCTCAGTTGACTTTCATAATTCATTTTTGACTGGAACCTAATAAAGGTTTTCCTTTTGACATAAAATAGTCCAGACAGTTGAAAATAGATGGCATTGGACCTGTAATCAGGGAGCCACTGGATTTAAAAACAGAGCCTGGATTGTGCTTTTTTTAATTTTTTCTTTTTTTTTCTTTTTTTTTTTTTTTTTGGGTCAGGAAATGGGAAAAGAAAAAGGAAGTTCATCCTCAGCATTCTGTATCTATGTCTTCATTTTGAGAGGCTTCCTGTGACCCACATAGGTTTTAATCTCCTGTTTGCCTTTCTAGACTTCTAAGGAAAAGCTAATTTTGGCCCTCTGACTACACACGTTTTTTGGTTTTTTTTGGTTTTTTTTGTTTTTTTTAACACGAGAGTCATGTGGGATGTGACACTTAGTAATCATCCACTTGGGAGAAGAAAACACCTTGCACCTCAAGTACAGCCACAGAAAGTAGAAGGGCACCGACCTGTGAAGAAGAGGTTTGTTCTGGTAGTGGAGGGTCTCTATGCCCCTCCAGGCTGCCTGTGAAGGGAGCAGCCCCCCCTGACACAACCCGTTTTCTGCTCTTCATTCAAGCAGAAGAGCCATTACATCTTGACATTCTGCCCTTGGCAAAATAAAATCCCCTCCTTGCCTCTGCCTTTTCTCAGAGCCACTGGACTAATTCTTAACGAAAGAAATGTTTCTAAAATGAATGAATCAGAGAAAGAGCATTCTATCCTTCCATCCCCTACTCCTACCAGCATGTGGCACTCTGATGGAAGGACAGCCACATAAAACTTGCATGTAATGTTATGAAGTTGCAAAAATTATCAATTGCCTTAGAAATACCACCACATTTCCACAAGTAGTGTTTTATCTATTAATTGAAATATAAAAAGCAGGTCCTACAAACACAAATTATCTACTCTGACCAAATGGGATCATTCGTCTGAAAATGGGTTGCATAATCAAGGCCTTCATTTTCCATGTGGCATCCTGATACATATTTCAACTTGTCAAACAAACTGGAAAAACCACAGTGGAACCTTGGGCATCCTGGTGCAGTATCAGCTCCACAATCAATCAGTGTATAGTGCTGAAGTGAAAGTTATTTCATGTCCATTCCTGCTCCTGGCAATATGAGTTCTATAAACAATTATTTCGGATACATGTGTTTTAATTTAGTGCTGTAGCACAGAGGTTATCTAGTGCCTAAACCCTCAACTTTCTTCCTGCTCTCCAAAGGTCCAGGCAACTGCATCTGAAAGATGAGGTACTCAAGGGGGTATTGGTAGGGGTGGATATAAATCTACATCTGATTGATGTACTGTATAACTCAGGCTTCCAAAAAATCTACTCATATTCTTCAGAGGGTTAAAAGATAGATCTGACGTTCTGATCTGGTTGGAATTTAATTTCTAGAAAATTAAATTTAAATCTCTACTTTTAAATGCTAACTTTCTGCAATGCTATATGAGTACAGACTATTAGTGTTGCTGTATGACTACAGACTACTAGTGTTTTGGACCCTTTCCTAGTTTTAATGATTTATTGAGGTACCCAGGAAAACAAGAATCACCAAAAGGAAAGACTAGACAAGGTACGTGACACTCCTACTGGCAAGTAGTTGAAACACTTGTAAAATTATAACGAAAATGTAAGAAATCAAAATGGCTAAAAGCTGATAGAGAGTGTAATAATAATGCCTTAACATTAACGGCTCCAGTGGCAGGAGTTGCAACCACGTTGGGATCTATCCTCCCAGCTTCCATTTGACCCCAGATTGATCATTATCCTAGAGGAACAGCCAGTTTTCTGGAGTTTTCTGTTTACCTACTGCACATCCACTTCATTCCCAACTACTTTGAGCCCACCAAGAGTCTATTCAAATGGGCTTTTAACTGGAAAAAATTTGAGAGATAAAATAAAGAAGAAAACCAAGCCATTGAAGCTGTAGGGATGGAAAGCTGCCAACAAGAATGCAGTCCTAGGAAAGATGCAGTGGCATGTTTTGTCTCAGGGAAGGGGCAGTGGTCATCGTGGTAGCTGACGACAGCCCTTTTAATCCTGGCATTTGCCACAATGCAGAAGAAATCTGAGTGGAGTGTTTACAACACAGAAAATGTTTAAAAGAAAACTCAGACCAAGAAGTTGACTGATTTAATGGCTTTGCTGCAGATATGCAGACAAACAACTTGAAGAGAGCATGTGCTCTGCAGCCATGTGTCTCTTGCTTACAATTACTGGGAGCTGTCCCTGTGATCAGACGCTGGATTCTTGGATTTTAACTTTAGAAAATCTTGACATAAAATTCACAGGAAGATGATTACAAGAGCTAATGTAACACTATTTGCTTCTGCGTCACATCACTGTTCCAAAATCAAAGACATTTAAAGTTATTAAAATTAAGAATTTGACTGAGCAGTGTTGAATTGCATGAATTTAAATCCCCACGAGATAAGTAAGACTTTTGCAGTAGAAATTTTTCACCTCTACCTCTTACCTATTTAAAACAGAATTGAAGTAATGCTATAAACTAATCTTTGAAAGAGTAAATTCTCTTTACAATTACAGGAAGGTAGTATAATAATAACAACAACAACAACAATCATAATAAATAAGGTCCAGATCACAATGATCTTACGTCTCTGAGGAAAATTCATTGTCAGATTTCTAAAGTCAATGCAACTACATCTGCTGAAAGAAGGTCTCCAAGAAAAAAGAAGTTGGAAGTTTGGCCTGCATCTCTCCTAGTGATAGAAGCAGTGCTACAGTAACACAGCCCACTGCCATCCCCTCACTTCTCTTTTGTTGATGCTTTACCCATGAGGATCCTAATAACTACAGTACTATGGAATAAAGTACCACTGAATAAGGGGATCCAGGTCTCACTCAATGCAGGCAGTGAGGTGAAAAACTGGATGTTTGACAGAAATGTTCCCACATATACACTCTACTCTCATTTTTTCAATTCATTGCGTGCTGTGGTTCAGGGAAGCATACACAGGAAAGATCACATTATGTGCTTAAGGATTGAGGTCAGTGGGAGTTGGCACCTGAGGCAAGGCTGTCTTCCATCTTGCCCACATTTCCATCTCAGTGCAGAATTTGAAGTCATGGACTACTCCCCATAGTTCCATGCTTCCATGGAATCACAGAATCCTCCGGAGATTGATCCAGGCTAACCCCTCTGCCAAAGCAATTTACACAGGAACACATCCAGGTGGGTTTGGAATATCTGCAGAAATGCTTCAAGTCCATGTGACCCAGCACTGTCACCTAAACGAAGGCCTTCTGTCCTTCCCCATCTGCTCATTCCTTCTTCTGAGCAGCATTTCTTTGTCTTGGTACAAGCCAGTGCAAAGGTAAAACAGATTAGGAAACTTGATCTGGCTGAAAACAAACCTGGCAGGAAAAAATGTCAAAAACTGTCCATTTTCAGCCAAATTGATTCTCCAAATTGTTTCACTGTGTAGCCACTGAACCAGTCATGCTCTGCCAGCTTAAGAGATGAAGTGCTATTGAGTGGGAGTAGCCTAGGGGACAAGAAAGGGTGACAAAATTCTTATCGTGTGGTTGCAGTGATGAAAAGATTCCTTCCCCCTTCTGCAGAATTCCTAGTTATATCCCCACAGCATTGCCAATGTTCCAGGGACAGATTCCCCAGTACATGGTACAAGTATCTCTTCTGCTGATGGTGAAGGAAGAAGAGAGTATAAATCAGATGAGGAAATTCTTCCAACCTCAACCAGCTTTGTTGTTTTTAGATGCAATATTCTGTGATATAAATTGGTTCAGCCACACTTCTTCAGAAACTTCTGCAGGTTGTCTGCATTTTCCTGTGGCTAGAGTGATGTTCCCTTCCAATCTTTACAGTTCAACCTCTTTCCATTTGAAACCTGCCACTACCATTTCTCATGTCTGTCCTCCAGCATTTCAGTGCATTCACCACCTGGCTTCCTTACACCTATTTCAGAGCTGCTAAGTAGCAGTGGAATTCCCTAGAAGGGATTTGAACTGGAGAAATGCCAAGAGTCATAGCAATAAAATAAAAATAATAACAAAAACAACAGGGCATTATAGATGTTCAACATTATTCAGAATCAGATTCTTGGTGTATGAACAGTGGCAAGTTTGGGAGCCGCCTGCACAGTCTAAAGTAACCCTACAAAAACTGTGTGTAATGCAATAAAATAGTTATTCTTATTAGCTGATGTAACAGCATAGGGATCTCTGCCAAGAACTATGGACTTTACATGTGGGCCTTTGATAAATATGTTTGTATGCACTTGGTATTAACAAAAGCATTACCATCTGTTTATCTTGCACTAATACACATCACGTTTTTGCATAAATCTTGGCTTGTATTGCCTAAGCCAAAGCTAGGCACTGTATCCATCAGAATGGGTGACAAAGATTTAAATCAAGCAGACCATGTTTCAGCATGTTATTCATAAAACTAGGTCATGGGATAAATGTTGGAACACAACTTTATATTAATTTTCCCAGTAAGATGCATCATAAATATTAACTGTCCTGAACACATACACACAGGCTCATGGCCTTGGCTCCGGGCCCTTCACATGGAAGCTGGGGAATGAGCGCTGACTTAAGGTGGTGAGAATGTGAGGAACTCTGAATTATCATCAGTAATAGAGCCGTTGCTGCCTCCAGCTTTTCCATTCAAACAGTAACACAGGAGCTGAGCACCATGGGGACTGGTCCTGCAACGCCTCTCTGGTGGGAGCTGCATTTTTCGGAGACTGCCTCTTCAGCAGCCCTGATCTGAGTGTTGCTTTCACAAACTCACACAAACTTATGCCTCTTTCCTATTTTCTGCCATTAATGTGGGCTCAGGGCCTCCCCTCTTCCCCCAAGCAGACCCCATTTTCCTATTATCTCTCAGCACAGCTTCCAACTTGCCCGTGATACCAGGAGCAGGTACCCCTGCACACAGTGAGGCTGCAGCACTGCGGGAACTTCCAGAAACAATAGTGTAGCAGTATCTGATTATTTACAGTGGTGGCACAAAGAAGGAGATTATTTGTGATCATGGGTACACATCCTTCTTACCATTCTCATGGTATTTCCTGCCCAAATGAAAAGAGGAAGAATCAGAAATCCACTGAGAATATCTGTGTCTAAATTTTTTTTCAGCCTCAAGAAGTATAGCCAATAATAACAGTATTCAGGGTGCTTTTCCCTGATAATTTTCAATGTGCCTCACAAGAGGGATAAGAGGGATAAGAATAATCATCTTTATTTTATAGACTATAACACAACCAACAAAAGAGCCAAGAAAGAAACCCATATAGCTTGCCCTTTCCTCTGGGCACTGCTATTGTTTAAGGATTAGGACCCACATTCAGGATAACACCTCAACCACACGCCTGACTTCAAGCATTTGCTTAAGTTGCACTGATTTAAACACATGCTGGAAATTAGGCATATTCTTAAATATGTTCCCTAATATATTAAATAGAGGCTTAAATAACCATCCAGTCTTCTGGGTGCATATTCAGATAAGACCAGATTTTATTTAAACTCAGGAAGAGGAGGAAGAACAGACTGGGTGCAGCTGTTTTGCCCTGACGTCATCCTGGTAGATGTTCCCATATTGCAGTTAAAAACCATGTAGTGTTCACAGTTATTGCCAAGAAAGTAAAAAAAGCCAATGGCATATCACCAGAAGGAAAAAACAATGATGCCGAATTCACCTGAACTGACTGGACTTTCAAAATTACTAGCATTTCCCAATCTTGCTTTCCCAGATTTCCCGGTGAGAATTACGAAACCTTGATGCTGAAAGGAGGCAGCAAAAGAAATCTCAGCGCAGAGCCAACTCCACCTGTGCCTCTGTGAAGCAGAGAAACCTCTTGCTTAGTCCAAGAAGTTTGTTGCTATTATCCCACTGTGACAATATGTATCTAAAGAAGTGTTACAAATTCTTTATGTTTACCTCCACTCCTGTTGCCTAATTTTACTCTAAACATTACATTCCTTTTTTTTTACTGATCTAACAGCCACATGTTTCTACATCTGTCTTGATGAAGTACCCACAGAGGCCTTTATTGAGGATGGGTGAAATGTCTGAATTTGAAATTTCCAAAACTGTCTGGAATTTTTAGTCTGGAGTCTTTAGGACACTCCAGTTTAAGGAAGTGATGACCCCAACCAAGACACTGCTTTACACACTGCCCATATGGAAAGAAAATAATGTTTTGCTATGAACACCTTTCACATGTGCACTCAAACCTTTTTTGAGAGATGTATTTCAAATTCCCATTGAGGTTACAGATTGAAATTTGGGGGAAGGTAGTTTGCCGTCTCACTCACTCACTCTCTTACTGTCAGATACCTTATCGTGTTTATGTGTGTCCGTTCTGCCACAGAAAAAGAAAGGCATTGGGGGTCTCTTTTTCTCAGTTTAGCAGCCCAAATGTACTACTGTTGTAATTTAATACAACCAAAATGAGACAAGGTTGGGGCCAAATTAATGAAACATGGCCCTAAAATAAGATGATGATATGGCATAGAGTAAACATGCATATACGTTTATAAATGATATGATATGATATGATATGATATGATATGATATATGAATGATATTACTCTTATTTTCTAGTCAGAGATGTTAATAATAAGCAAATACAAGAAAAGAAAGTTAGACAAAGATATTGTCACCATAAAAGCAGAGACCCTTCATCTCCAGGAAACTTCTCATTGTTCACCACCAAGTCCATTACAGTTTCTGGACTTGTTGTCCAGACTCATGTTTTTCTGGTCTTTCAGACAGTGACTTCACCAGGCTTTTTGTAATCAATATATTGTGCTCCCTAAAGGTCTCCACTGAGGTCCAAACACTCTGGCAGTGTTTTAATGGCAAAGAGAAAGATTTTCAGCTCTAAGACCAAGCCAAATTTACGGTGAAAAGTTTGCTTGGCTCTTAACTGACCACAGAAGTAATAAACGGTTAAATCTTCTGTCTCATTTGGAAGACTCACAACTGGTATAAAAGGGGGGACATTTAATTTATTGGCTGCAGAAAAAGTATTAATTTGAAGTGCTCCATTAAAGACAGATCAAGGCTCTCAAACCTGATTCTTTTGATTGGTGAAACATCCCTTTTAGCTGCTATGCAGGACTTGGATATCATGACAGATTTTACAAATATTACCAGCCTGAACGCAGAAAACAATGAGAGACCATCTCTCTGCTGTAATAATACAACAACAAGGTGGAGGTAATGTGGTCATTTTACGGTGATGCCAGTGGTGTGTTGGCCCCATAACATGAGGAAGTTCCTTTTTTCCCCCTCTCGTTCGCACATACACAGAGGGAAGCAAGATACAATGGAAGACCATATGCAGGGCAACCAAATGAGTGCTTAGACATTTCCTTTTGTTTCTAAGTGAGAAAAATTCCAGTTATCAAGACCTTTTGGTAGAGACTTCGGGTCAGCCGGTACATATATCTGTGCCTCCTTGAATAGTGCAGCTGAAATCATGGGAAATATTCACCATTTGAAAGTTAGATCCAGGTTTAAGTCTTCTGCCGCCTTTGTAAAGAAATGTTACGAGAAAATGTTTTGTCAATAGTAAACTCAGGTTAGGATGCTTCAACCAAATAAGTGGGCAGGAATATATTACCCCATAGTGAGAAATGACAGAAAGTTTTTAGCCAGATCCACAGCTTGAGAAATTCCAATATCTGTAATAGAGCAATGCTGATTTCCACCAATTAAAGAGCTGGCCTTCTATTTTCTTTTTTATTTGTTTTTCCCTAACACAAATACAATAATTTCCCAAAGGTAAAATCTGCTTCAAAGCATTTTTAGGGGAACATTAAAGAAAAGGAAGTTGTAACACTGACTGCCATTATTTTATCTAGGACTTTACTGCAATTAAAAAGAATGTAAAATGCTGCTGCTGCCCTGGACAGTTACTTTGGGATTTTTAGCCTTGGAAAAACACAGGCTATGACTCCTTGTGTCAGAGCAAGGGCCTCCACACATTGTCCCTGCATTATGCTTTTTGATCCTGTTAAAAAATGTTACCCTGTGCAGCTCCATGCATCAAAGGAATGCTTGCACACACTGGGATCTGTTTCAGCCCTTAGGCAACAAGACCGAAAGACCCTTCTCATAAATTCTAATTCAAAAGTTTTTAGTTATGAAGAGGAAGTTTCCAATTGCTCTCTTACATGTGGGAAAATATGTAAGCTACTGAGAGGACCTTTTGTCTGCAAATTTAATGGGGGCAATTTGCAAAGGGGAGTGCAAAGGCTCTAACATGCAGTGTGCACAGACAGTAAGCAGGCACATACTTGGTATTTAATGAAGTTGCATGAATCATTAGCCATACAATAACCATTGGGTTCTATAAATCACATGCAAGGATTTTTTTTTTTAGGACAGTAAGTTGAGCAGCAGAGTGGAACACCTCAAGGAGACTAGGAAGAAGGAGGAGGGTGGTCGTGAATGGTGCTGAATCCAGCTGGCGACCAGTCACCAGTGATGTCCCTCAGGGTCTGTGCTGGGGCCAGTCCAGTTCAATATTTTTATTGATGGCATGGATGAGGGTATTGAGTCCTTCATTAGTAAATTTGCAGATGACACTAAGCTGGGAGCATGTGTCAATCTATTGGAAGGTAGGAGGGCTCTGCAGAGAGGTCTGGAATGGTTGGATGGATGGGCAGAGTCCAATGGGATGAAGTTTAACAAGTCCAAGTGCCAAGTCCTGCATTTTGGCCACAATAACCCCTGCGGTGCTACAGGCTGGGGATGGTGTGGCTGGACAGTGCCCAGGCAGAAAGGGACCTGGGGGTGATGGTCAACAGCTGACTGAATGTGAGCCAGCAGTGTGCCTGGGTGGCCAAGAAGGCCAATGGCATCCTGGCCTGGATCAGGAATAGTGTGGCCAGCAGGAGCAGGGAGTTCATTCTTCCCCTCTACTCAGCACTGGTGAGGCTGCACCCTGAGTGCTGTGTTCAGTTCTGTCCCCTCAGTTTGGGAAGGATGTTGAGATGCTTGAGAATGTCCAGAGGAGAGCAACAAGTCCGGTGAGGGTCTTGGAACACAAACCCTGTGAGGAATGAATGAGGGAGCTGGGGTTGCTCAGCCTGGAGAAAGGGAGACTCAAGGGTGACCTTATCACTCTCTACAACTCCCAGAAAGGTGGTTGCAGTTAGGTGGGGGTTGGTGTCTTTTCACCAGGCAGCAACTGGAACGAGAGGACACAATCTCAAGCTGCGCCAGGGGAGATACAGATTGGATGCTAGGAAAAAGTGTTTCACGGAAGGAGTAATAAAGTACTGGAATGGTCTGCCCAGGGAGGTGGTAGAGGTACCATCCCTGGATGTGTTTAAAAAAAAAGGCTGGATGTGGAACTTGGTGCCATGGTTGAAATGTTAGGGCATGGGTTGGACTTGATGGTCTTGAAGGTCTCTTCCAACCTAGTCATTCTGTGAGTTCTGTGAATTCTGTGGAAGAAAAAGAAAAAGATAAAACAAGGGTACACAATATGTTATCTCTTAACTGGTCTGCCAACCCCGAATTAAATCCTGTTGGTTTAACTTGTTGACTTTACAGGAAAACAAGGCAATAAAATGGAACGTCTCCTAATAAAACCCACTCTGATTTGCATATGTATCTGGAAGATCACATTTATTTTAGATATCTGAACTGGAAAATATGCATGAGAAATTATTCCATTTAAAAATTTTTTTCTTCGTATTTTTCTTTATTAATTCACTCTCCTGATTAAACATCCCTTTGAGAATTCATTTCCTTTAAAGGTATCAAACCCTACCGGTAGAGCTAAATAAAATTTTAATTCTTTGCAATTAGCAAAAAAAAAATACATCTTATTTGCAGGGCAGAATCTCATAAGTGGAATTTTTTATACTGCAGCATATTCTAGCAACATATAGCTCTGTACCTAACGTAAAAAGACCAAATTTTGGGTGCAATTACGCATGACATAAACTTCATACTGTGTGATTAAAAGGCAGAATGGCCACAATCATCTGCTGAAAAAAGTAAAACGCATTTTAGCTGGTCAAGAGGCTGACAGCAGATCCTCTCAGTTGCTCAAGCCCCTGCTAAATCTCCCTAAAGCAGAGCAGTGACATCTCACTCCTTCTGTACTCACATATATTCTGAGATGCCACACAGTAAAAAGTCCCTAAGTTAACTTATTTTTATTTTTAGTTTCAGAAAGACACAGAAAGAGATCACACTAGCACTGGCAATGCCATGTATTAGGACAAAGAACAAAAAAAAAAAATATTTGGGACTGATGCTGTGTCTTGTTCACCTCAGAAAACTTTAAAACTAGGAGCCAATTCCCACAGCGAAAGGAGACTGGAAATAGCATTTTACCCTTTCACTTTTCTTTGCTCATCGGTGAAAGTCAGAGCCTCAGCCACTCAGTCTAACACACCACATCCCTCCCCAGCTAACAGGAGGAATTAAAAACAAGGGACAACTCTGCAGCTACAGCTGAACTCCCACATTTTGGCTGTTTTTTCCCCTCTCACTCCCACTTGGAGGTGGGTTATAAAATGCAAATGGCAGCAAACAGTCCCCGAGGTGGTATCCTGCCTGCCTGGCCCCAAGCGTGCTGGTGGCTGAGATAAAAGGCGGTGGCAGTGTGCTGTTAATGCATTCACCTTTAAATACCACCCCTGCCTGCCAGTATACCCAAGGGTTTCCAGCCCCTTAATGATCATTTGTCCCCATCCCCATAAAAGCACCACAGAGCACACTGGCCTGGCCCTGCCCAAGAAAGGCCCCAGCAGTAAAACAGTAGGGAGGTTGCAGGTAAAGAAGCCAAATAAATTAGCAGAGCAGTTTGTCCAGAGTGCCTGCCTGCCTGGGCTGTGCCAGGATCCAGACTTTGTTTCAGCTTCCCATCTAATCCATCATGTCAGGAACCAGAGCAGGGCTAAAGCAGGGAAAGGTGGAAACTAGAGGACAAAGAGAGTAGGGAGGCTAAAAGAGGGATGCTGCCATAACCATCTCAAGACATACTACAAGACATAAGAGCCTTTACTGTGACTCTTCTCCATCCTGAAAGTGATATGGCCAGCAATAAAACAACAAACCCACCAGTGTGATTCCTGAGCTGAGAGTGATATAAAAAGCTTGGTTTGAAAGAATAATTAGCCAATTTTAATTCACACAAGATATTTCAAGCTAAAATGTAAAAATATCACAACAATGCTTGCAAACACTTCTTATGGTGCAGCTGCAAAGAACTGACTGCTATGCAAACTCAATTTTTTTACAGCTTTAAATAGCTATAATTCATCAACACAATTGCTATTTTCCCATCCTTAAATTTATTCCCTGAAAATGATGCCCATTGAGAAAAGAAAGCTCTCTACTTGGCCAGCTTTTAAAGTTGATTTTCAAAGCTGAACTTTAACCTGAGGGAAATAACTATTTCATTGACTCTGGGATAGTGAGGAGGGAAGGAAGGTCTGAAAGGAGGTGAAATATTTGAGTGGAACAACATCACACAAATTCAAAGTTCACAGTATTTTCATATGAATTTCAATGGAAAATACTCATCAGCTTTACCCAGTCCAAGTTCTGTCCACAATTCATTCAGTCTTGTCCTGTGATAATCCTTTCTCCTTTCACTGAAAGAAGAGGCACTTAATCACTTAGTGCAGATAGATTGCCAGAAGGTTTAATTAAAACAACTTATTTTAAGTGATCTTAAACAAGAGGTAAATGTATTTATTGTTCTAACATTTGGAGTGGGACAGGGAAGAGAGAAGGAATAACAACCTCTTGGTACTTGGTATAAAGTTGCTCCTTTTATGAGCCATACGGTAGTGATTAGGAAGCTTAGTCCTTAAAAGTTTGCAGCCCCTCTCTGAAGCACACTGTTGGGATTGTTTTCCCATGTTTCCAAGGCTCTACTCCCCAACATCAATGGAGAACGCAGCAGTGGGTTGCATGAGAAAATGTTGACGGCCAAAGACGTTGGCAGGGCAATGTCAGTTCTGTGCAGGGAGCTTCCTCATGCTGCTCTCCTAGAGGAAGGTGTGTGGACTCTTCCATGTCTTTCTAGATCCATGACCTGAGACAATACTCTCACATCCAAACACTTCCAGCTGCCAAGGGAATTCTGACCCTTCTCCAAAGGTCTTCAGTCATTATTCACAACTTGCAAGTGAGTATAGAACAGGACAGGACTTTTTTTATGTTAAAACATAGAAAAGCAGAGCTCACAAGTCCAACTAGCAGCTGTCTTGAGATAAAAAGAAATAAGATGACCCCTATTACACCATACACAGTGGATTTATACTATATATTTATATATAAGTGGATTTCACTCCATGTTTCCAGGCTAAGAAGTCATGATTTCTTAACATAAGAAAGTTTATTTATTGAAAGTATTTCAGTGCTGTGCCTTGGACGTTTAAGGGGTATATTTGTGTCGGGAAATGAATAAAGGAGTATGTACAGCTTCTACCGGGGAGAACTTCTGCTGGGATGGCTGGATGAAATATAGGCCTCAAACCAACTGTTTGAAAGATTCCTACTGATTTCACTGGGTTTCGCCTTGTTAACTCATCTGGATACTTCACTTATTGCCAGTTCTACTGTGATAATCCTTGCAGATAAATGGAGAAACACTAGTTTGTAGCACTTAATAGCACGGCAACACAGTAGCTGGAGCTAGATTCAGTGTCTGAGTCAGTTAAACCTTAATTTAAACCCTTAACCACTGTGTATTTTGAGTGTGGGCCAAGTCTTGTTCATGCTGAAATTATATGACAGGAGCCATGCCAAGATGTCAGCTGGAGCAACAGGCTAGAATGTAGTGGGATGTGAAGAGAGCCTGAGCTTGTGCTGGTCCTTAGCCCAAGCTCAGCTTCATGCCTGCCTAGGGACATCAATCCCTGTGGCCAGCAGTGGGCAAACAAGCCAACAGTCGGGCTAGTGGGTCAGCAGGGAATGCATAGCCATGCTGACCCCACTGCTGGTGTCTGCCGGGCCCCTAGTGCAGGACCTGCTGTGCTCCACCAGGACGTCCATCCCAGGTTTCCCACAGAATAACCATCCTTCCTTCACAGCTCCAGGTGTCCCACAGAATAACCACCCTTCCTTCACAGTTCCAGGTGTCCCACAGAATAACCATCCCTCTTTCACAACTCCAGGTGGGATCCACGGGCTGCCAGCATGGCAGCAAATGGCTGTGGAGGGAGAAGCTCCACCAGGGGTCAAGGGCACATCCCACTGCCCAGGTGGCAACTTGGTGCCATCCGGAGGAGACCCAAGTGAGGACAGCAGCTTTAAGCAATCTCCCACTTATTGCTGTTTTCCATGAATCAGAGATAAAAGGGGCTCTTCAGACCTGGGAGAAGTTAAAGGTTTGTATTAAAAATCAACTGTCTGGCTTGAAAATTACGGAGGTTGACAGATGGAGGATGAAAGGCTGCAACAGAAGAAAAACATAGGCTACCACTCTTGACATCGCTGACCACCCTGCTGCTGACAGCTTCTTCCCACAGCCCTGGTCTTTAAAGCACTTCCCATTTTAAGGAAATGTATCAGAACGCAGGAGTTTATCTGCCCTGACCTCTACCCCTAAACTGAACCCTCTTTCACGTTAATTCTCTTCACAAAAGCCACCGCATGTGAGGTTCCTGTGGTGCTCTGTCTTAGTTGCTTCTCTTTATTTGTTGTTGGTGGTGTTATCCTACAAGTGTTGCTGTTATCCTACAGCAGTTAAGCTCTGACTGGAAGCACATTAAACATGCTGTCAGGTTTGCTGTTTTCCATGGGTTTAAAGTAGGGAGCACAAGCCAAGGTGCTGTTATTAGAGAAACTTTTAAAAAATAAGAACAGAGGAGAATTTTATATTGAAACTTTTTAAATAAAGACGAAAGAAAAAAAATCTATGACAGGAATACTGACAAGATTCCTCTCCTCTATTTGAGTGGCACCTTTCCACAGTTATAGCTTAATAGCTCAGAAACAAAGAATTTCATTGCCTGATCCTCTGGCACAAGCATCACATAGCTCAATCTGTCCAGCTTACGTTCCCCAAAACAAGGCAGGCATTAGGAAAATGAGCTGAAATGAGGGAAATACTATATTCACGCAGATAGTAATAGCTGGGATCACTTTTTCCAGCAGACCACAAGGACTCTGATGATGAAATATTTTAATCCCTTTCCATTCTTTGGCTGATCAAAATTAGGTTCTGATCAAGACCCCAAAACGTTACAAGGAAACTTAAAAAGGATGCTGTAGCGTAATTTAAAGTTTGTCTAGCAGTTCTCCTGGCAGTATGAGGTCACAGCACAGCTGAAGAAAATTAATTCTTAAATACAAATGAATGAATGCTTATAAGAGCTTTTTTATTTTTCTCTTTTTCCCCAGAGCTGAATTTCTGCAGATGATTTTCCTCTGTTGCTGACACTTTGAAGATACACACTAATAGGGGAGACGAGGGGAGGGACCCTCACACTGTACAGGAAGAACTGAAATAATAATTAAGATACCAGATTGTAACACAGGAAAGAATAATGTCATCCCTGGCTTTGCCCTATTTTTCTGTGTCACCTGGAGCTACTCCTTAAAGGGACTGGGAGCAGTAGCTGGCATCGTGGGAAGAAGCCACAAGCAGGGCGACCTGCACAGAGCCTGGGCTGAATTAAACATCTCAGTGTTCTTGAAATAGCCTGGGGGCCACTGGCAATTGTGATGTGTTGGACAAGGAAGCATTTTAAACCCAAATTTGGAGGGGTTGGGTCTAGAAATCCCTGTCCAAGCTGCACTGAACAGATGTCAGACGAGGATGTTTGCCCAAAACCCTCTCCCAAATATATACAGCTATGTTTCTTCCTATCAAAACCCAAAACAAACAAAGCGTAAAGCAAGCAATAACAGCAAACAGAGTAGAATCTACTCCCACAGTCCAGACAGATGATACATCTGGGCTAATCTAAAGCATCCCTAATGCCAGTGGGAGACTATTCTCCCTTTACTCCTTCCTCCTTATTTCCTCTTGCTCCTGTCCCTCCCCTCAACTCTAAAGCTCATTTGACTGGATAGTGAGAGCCTCACATGACAAACCCAGTGAAAAACTGATCCATCAAAATATAGTTTCCCCCAAGATTAGTGTGTTAAATTGCCTCAGCATGTGGTCAGAGGAAAATAGGACCTGCATGAGACAGTAACTGGGATCAGGGCTGGAGAGGGAGGGAGCACTTGGCTGTTGGAGAAGGTAACCTGTGCCTCTGATACAGGAGATGCAAGCCAGATTTTATTCCCACCTTTAATTCATGTTTTTCAGATCTAGGAAATACATATAGGGGAACAAGGCTCCTATGCTTTTATTTTTACTGTGTTTTCTTCCAGCCCCAGTCCCAATACACTCCTGTCACTCTCCAACTTCCCTGTGCCAGTCAAGGGAGAAGTTTTCATACTGCACATCAATGATTTGAAGTGCAAGCAGATAATAAAAAAGAAGCATCAGTGGCAGGAGTAGTTGCCACTGACACTAAGCTGGGAGCCCAGTCCCTCCTCATGACACAATGCCATGGTTAATATTTCTCACAGAAACTGATGGAGAGGCTGAGGACCTCATCTTTCCCATCACAGATGTGTCCAAGCTGATGACCAAAAGTACATCTTGAGTTTCTCTCAGTCTCTACTGGGATGGAGAGAGAACTTCTTGTTATCCAACAGTCATATCTTTTCCATATCTTTGGTGTAGGGACTGGAATTCCAGTGTGTGCCCCCTCTCCTTCCCTGTCCCCAATAAATGCCATCACTACATACAACATACAAGGTTACATAAAACTCTGATTTAAAATACATCTCCTGCTTCCCAAATTAAAGATCAGCTCAGTGGGCTGAAGGGACTCAAATTCTCTAAGAAGTTTAAGTGTGTCTGCAGATGAATAGGGATTTTGAGAATCTAAGTTTTAAGCTCGTGGAGGGGACAGAGCCTTTAGGCACCTGGGCTTCTCACCCTGTCAATCTCGCACTTTGTCACACAACAGAGGAGGAATCTGACTTTTTTGTTCCTCAAAGCAATTATTGTCACTGTGATTTTACACCGCAGAAGGACACAGTGCTTAAGGAACAATGATTACAAGTGCAAAAGGGTGGTTTTTCTTTGGCATTCAAAAAAGTATTGCTCTTCAGCATAACATGGCATTTGGACACAGGACCACCAGGGTGATGGGGCTGTTTTTCTTCTCCATTCATCCATTTTTAAATCCACAAGTTGCTATAAATGAACAGATGCTATTAACACTTCAGTGGATTTGTGTGGAAACTGTGATGCATCCTCATCAGCAAGTTAATATAAGCACGAGATTGCCTTTAATCTGCTTCCGAAGCCCTGAGAGGGCTTAGAGAGTCAAAAAAGATACTTTTGCAGAAGATTATTCTGGTTGCACACACAGAATAATTGTCTAATTTAACCATGGATGCCAGTTGCTTGTAGCCGAATACCAAATGTGGCTTTTGCTGTGGTATTTGCAGTGGAAGAGAGTTGAAATAATTGCACCAGGTAGGAATGAAGGTGGAACCGTTCGATCACTGAAGCCTGGAAGAGGTAGATGGTTTTGCATCTATGTTCAGAGAAATAACTGAAGCATGAACTTAGCCTGTGTCAGTGAAAGAGTGACATAAATTACCAGAAATCTCCTGAATCCCAAACACAAGACAATTTTATCACCAGCTACAGTTTATCTAAACTATAAAAACCATTAGAAATGGAAAAAAAAAAAAAAAAAAAAAAAAAAAAGTAGAAGTCATTATTCAGCTGGGCACTGGAAGAAGAGGATATTTTGTAAACAATTTCAACTTCTGTAATCATTCTAATGCCTAATTTATGCTCTGTAAAGGTGTACTTAGAAGACAGCTCTATTTGTGGTCAAAGCCTGGGACATCCCATTAATTTAGTTTAATCCTGGCACTGCAAAGTTTCCTGCATGGCCTTGGTGAAACGTCACATTATTCAGTTCAGCCCTCTACCCCTGAAAAAGAGCTCAATAACATCATTTACTCTCTCCATTGTGCCATTCAAATTATTAATGAATTTTCCAGGGTAAGAAAACATCGGCCATATGGCAGCAAGTACCAAAGAGCCCTATCTTTAACTGCAGACTCCAGGCTTTTCTATGGTACAGATAACTCTAACTTAGAATAGTTGTTTTGGGGCAGGGATAATTGTTCTGCCACAGTGAATTACCAGGAGTGGAGACAACTGGTCCAAAAATGCAGATGAATGGAATGCCATTTTTTGGTGTATTCGAGATGATGCTGTTTGAAAAACTTCTTTTTAGAGATCTGCAAGATACTAGGGCCAAAACCAAAAGAAAAAGTTTCGAAAATAGGTGATAACCTGGTGGCTGAGGCCTTCCTCTCTAATGGTGGAAAATAACAGAGGGAGACTTGAGTCTGGATCACCCATTCCCTAAGTAACTGGTCCGACAAGCACCAGATAATTTTTCAGCACCCTTTTGCCTTTTTCAGTGAAAAAAATCCAAGCCATCTTGATTCTGTCCTGCTAAAGAAAGGAATACTTTCTGAAGATTTAAAACTTTGGCAGGACAGAAAAAAGCACCTCGTCTCCTCTCTTAATCACAACTACAATTCCCTAACACAGTCCAAGCCAAAAATCCTTTGTGTTTGTGCCTGGTCACTGGAAATATCACACGTGTGAAAAAAAATCATTCAATTATGTGTTTCAGGGCACTTCCCAGACTTTTGCTCTTTTCTCTTAATTGTCAGGTTCTGCTCAAATACATAAAGTCTGTAGCTCTTTCCTTTGTGTGAATAGCTTTCTCAATCCCTATACAACTTAATATTCTGTTGCCCTATTAAGCTATCCATGCAGAAAACGGTTTCTAGCCAAATAATAGGAATAGCAAATGTATGAACTCTATACCTCAATGAGGTGTTAACTTCAAAGCCTTGTTATTTGGGAGTTGGGGCTATTTAAATGCTGACATGATTAGGCAAGGAAGTCTAAGAAACAAGCACTCAGTGGGAGTCAAAGATCTTTTTAAAAAGCATTTTCTTTATGCTCATCACACCTCAATTCAATTAGGATGAGCTCCTGTTCTATGCCTACACATTTCCTAATTAAGACT
The DNA here is from genome assembly GCA_030060385.1 of Muscicapa striata striata. Classification (NCBI taxonomy): domain Eukaryota; kingdom Metazoa; phylum Chordata; class Aves; order Passeriformes; family Muscicapidae; genus Muscicapa; species Muscicapa striata. The sequence continues at coordinate 326,330 of JAREIS010000248.1, read as the reverse complement.
TCTTTCCTTGCCACAATGTTTAGGTTGGAAGGAATCTGAGGCTCTCCATGTACCCCCTTCATGATTGGCATATTTTTTTCTTTCCCCTCTCCCATCTCCCTGGTTGTAATTACATTACAGTGGCTTATCTCTCCATCAAAGGATGGGTAAGTGGTCCCTTTACAAACCTGCTTGGAGCAGTTGCTGGCCGGTCAGGGAACACTGTGGCCTGACCAGAGCTACACTTTCCCCAAAGGGCTTATCTATATTGTGTCTCATTGAATGTGATGTGAATCAGTGTAGACAAGAACAAATAGCCTTCAGCACAAGTCAGCTAAGTGCAGTTTAACTTGTCCTCATCAGTGTTCAATCATGATTAGCTGACATGCACAGTTTATTGTGGTCTTCACCAGCCAACATACTGTGACCAGTATTATGTCAATTATTCAGTTACCCAAAATTGCATTTAGACATGACTAAATCCTTCCATTTGTATGGCTTTGTGAAGACTTGGCAACACAAATTTGGCTCTTCAGGACCTGGGCAGCCAAGGCTCACATCTAGGTTTGGGCCTGACTCTTGTCACAGAGTGATGCAAAACCTCTGGACTGTCCGCTTAGTGACAGCAAGGCATGTTGCAACACATGCAGGGATCTCAGACTGGCTGCAAACTCAGTATAAGTGCTTAAAGCAATGAGGTCAGAGCACCACAGATTTCAGCTGGCAAAGAGGCAAATAATTGCTCCTGGTTTCAGGTACAGAATACCATTTGTATCTTACCCAAAGCCCAAGGTGTTGCAGCTTTCCTGCTGCAAAAGCCACGTTAGCTCTGCAGAGCATCCTGCAATGCCACACCTGACTGCAGCCTGGGACAGCCCAGGGAGGATGGTGCTAACTGAGGCACTGCCAGAAACTGTCTCAGTCTTTCTGGGAGAAAAACTGGGATTTATATTCTAAATATATTAAATAATACTGATTTAATCCTCAGATTCTTGCATCGCTAGTATTTAAATCAGTTCTGTGCAGATGCAGTGAACAAGCCCCCATTTGCAGCTGCAGCAGCTCCACACAGACTCCTCCTCAGGTCTCATTGGAGCTGCCCATTCACGTGCACGAGATCAGCTTCATGTTTGCCCCATTCAAGTCTAATTCCAGCTTCAGTTCCAAAAGCAATACACCCTTGGCAAAACACTCTGCTGATACTAACGGACTCAGAATTTTCTGTATACTCAGCATCTTTCTATAACTCCACATCCACATCCAACTCGACAACAATCACCTACTTTTATTTCTGACTTTTTGAATTCTTTCTAGAAATCATGCAGACGTATGGCACCAGGTGAATGGCAGAAATCATAATATATATATATTATTGATCCAAATCACTTGCAGGGATTTCACAGAGGCATAGTAGGCAGTCGATATCTTTTCAGCTGGAATCCTCATTCTACTTTTGCACACAATAAAGACACAGCCAATGTATATCTTATCCATTTTGGTTTTTTCAGAATGGAAAATGTTCTAGGTACCCTTCTGCTTCTGCTGAGCTTACATATTGTGGGATTGATGGAAGATCACATCTTCTAATGGGGCCTGCTTCTCCTAGTGCAAAGACACAAGGTTTGAGAACAAAAATTATTCAGCCCCTCAGAGCGGAACACTGGCATCTATGTTTTATGGACTATTTGAAGCCTGAGATTTTTAGGGGTCAGCAGCCTCCCCAACCCCAGTGCTCATTTTGCTGGCACCTCTTGGGCCGGACAGTTACAACAAAAACAGCCTTTCTGAAACCTGGGGATCCTCAGGCTCTCAGAACTGTGTGCACTTACTGTGTGCAGGGAAATTCTGAGTCATGTACAGTTGAGGCCACATCTGGTGTGAAATGTATTTACCGTAAGCAACCCAGCAACACTGAGGCAATGTTTAAAAGCTACAACATTTTCAATTAAAACACCATTAAGCAGTCATCTGCTCTCTACATTTTTTCCTTCCTAACACAGCAGATTGCCGAAATATTCATGCATACATTTTCTTTCCTAATCTTCTTCTTCCTCTCAGCCTGAATCTGAGGAGCAGGAAAGTCTAACATGCAAACCCAGAAATATTTGTTATATTTGGATGTCTCGCTGTAGCTCCCAGTTGTGGTATCACTGGATGATTCCAGGCAAAGAGAAGCTAGCTTTGCTCAACAAAGTTAAAATCTGGCACCAATTCTGCTTTTGCTTATTTTGGTATAAAGCAGGAATTTCTCCTCTTTAGTCAGTAGAGTTGTACCATGAGGGTGAATTAGAGGGGAGGCAACTCAGCGTGTAATAAATAGGAGTGAGAAAAGAGAACCCTGTGGAAGCAAATATGAATTGGGTAATTTGAGAAAAACAAAATAACCTAAGGGGATAAACTGAAGCTACTTTGCTAAAAAAAATAAGACCAAAACCGCCCTTACTCAGTCTAGGACTATGAGGTTCAAAGCCCGATGAATTCTACAAACTTTTGAATCACTGGGTAAGGAGCCTAACAAGATTTTCCTGCCAATGTACTGAGCAATTTCATCCACGTCTGTCATTGCCATTCCTGTGCCTGACTCAGGCAGGATCCCTGGAACCAGGGCACAGATGAGGTGCCAGTTGTACCAACAGTTTTGGAGATTAGATGTTAGGAAAACAGCCACAAGATAAACTGAAAAGTACAAAACCAGGAAAGTACTCTATCAACCTAACAAGAAGAAGGTTAGGGGAAAACAAATAGGAGAAACAGGAAAAGCAATAGGTAGATCATCCATGTAACTGCCATAGGTATTCCTGGAGCTGGAAGTGAAATAACATTAGACTAAAAAGAAAGCTTGCATTTCAGTTATTAAGTATTAGGTCCTGTCTCCTCACCTCAATATTGACAGCTGGCATATTCTATTCTATTCTATTCTATTCTATTCTATTCTATTCTATTCTATTCTATTCTATTCTATTTATTATATGGTGTCACAGGCTGCCTTTTCTAGATCAGGGTTATGCTCATGTTATTACTTTAGATACTGTCAACTTCTCAACTGTTCTTGCAGAAATGCTAAAATCAGTAAAATATATTACTCCTAAATACTTCTGATAGGAGCTAATCCAAGGAAGCTCTGTAGTTTGCACTATAAAGTGGGTAGTAAAGGTGAGCACAAAGTGTCATCACATGAAGGATTTCTGGATTTATAAACCGTGGTTTGATTATTCCCGTTTTATAGAGGAGTTACTGGAACAAAGGTTTTGTCCTATGACTGTGAATGGAGGCTCCAAGAAAGTCCTCGTTAAGCACACTGCCCTTGAAACTCTGCTAATGCTTTGTCCTTAGCTCAGGCTTCCTCCCAAGGGTAAAGCTATTTAAGCAGCCATTGGGGTCTGACTGCACTCATTTGAGCTGTGTTTTGAAAGGCACCTGCTGCTGCAGCCAGAGCATACCACCTTTCCCTGCCACCATGAATATATATTGACGCCACTATGGTTATTTACTCTGGGACTGATTTTAATAAGGAGAACCTTTACATAGTTACAATTGTACCCAAACTATGAGCTGTGGTAGCCGGGCTCACTGGGAGAGTCAAATTAGTGAGGGGAAAAAAAAAAAAGTAAGGATATGCTTGGCCTTAGTTTTAGGAGCTGTCTCATCCTAGTTTTAACTGACTTTTCCTCGTGCAGAGTTCTATCCCCAACAGTGCCTCCTGTAGTCAAGGGCTGCACTGAACTGCACTATCAACAAACCTTCAACCCTTACAAAAGAAAAAGAGAACATGAATTAGCTGAAATAAAAGACCTTGGCCAGATTACTTTGCTGGATAAAGCATCTTTGTTGTAAGAATGTGGGAAAGGAGAGTCCAACCACAGCTCATCCAGATTCCTTAGACACACACGCCCAGTGATATGTATTTGTGAATATTTTCCACATTTATATTTGCTAACCAAACTAACCAGTTTTCACTTGTTTAATTACTGCCAAAGAAAGAGGAACTGTCAGTGCCTTAAGAGTTATTCCAAAGCACAGGGTGGGTTCTCTCTGATTCATATGCTTCATGGTTGCAGAAACCAAGACCCAGCATCAGGAATGCCTAGCAGTTAAAAAAGCAGTAGCCCAGCTCTATGGCATATTTTCTAATCTAACTCCCTTGTTAAATTAATATTATTCCTAACTTTCCCTGCAATTTAGCAGCGTATCAGCCATTTTATCAAAGCATAAGATAACAGGAAGACCTTTGAGGGGTAAAAGTATGGGACCTAACACATTAGCATATGCTATGCTAATGAAGTTTTATTCCTCTTATTTGCCAAGTGAATGAAAGTCATACTGGCTCTGACTTTGTCTTTAGTTTCATTGGTACATGACATTACCACAGGAAGTAGATCAAATAAATACATATGATTTTTTTTTCACTGAAGTGGAAAAAAATCTCTTGTGCTTTGTAAACAGAAAGACATGGGGTTAACTATATGAAACTTTTCTGAAAATCACCACCACCATTAAAAACTCAAAATTGTCATAGTCCAGAAAATTTTCAAGAAACTTGGCAGATTTTGGTCTTTCCATTCCCAGTGAATATATATAAGTTGGTGGAAGTGTAAGGTGAGGATGCCAGCTACCTCCTCTGTATATCCCAAATGTGGTCCTAAATCTCACAGGAAGAGAGGGAGATGATACATAAAAAGAAAGAAAATTTGGGGTGATATTCCATAGACATTTGAGTGTGTTAGAATCAGGATGGAAAATGTGCTCTAATAATGCAGTTGTGCCCAACTGAAAAGCAACTTCCCTGGACTCAATCATCCCAGGTCTTCCAGTGTCCAATTAGAGACCAAACGATGTTGTCACAGTTGTCTTCACAGCCAGTAAGTGGCTGTGTCCAGCACAATGTGATTCATTGTTACAGTAAATGCAGATTTTGGGGGTTGTATTACAGTTTAGGACTGCTTAGGGCTGTTTAGGAGACAGGTGATAAATTCAGGGTTGGGGAATATACAGCAACAAGTGAAGGCACAGACGAAGCAACATGAAAGAAGCAAAACAAGTTCTGAAAGTGACTTTCGCTTAATAACAATCCCACCCAATAGAAAAACTGCACTGTCAGTGGTGAGGAGCAATTAGGGAAAACTTGAATCACCAGAAAGATTGTCACAGAGAAAATTTCTGTCTAGGGAACTGAAAAGCAGAATCCAGTCCTTTTTCTGCCCTGAGCATATCAGGTTTTGAGGATTTTGTGCAAGGCTTGAAATAATTTCCAATGCTAAATGTTAACAAGGCTTTCAGATAGTCCTGGGATGTAAAAACGGAACTAGATCCGTTTAGACAAGCAAAATGGATATTTAAATAGAAAGCAGCCACCATCAAAAATGTTTTTAAAAATGCTGTTTTGATTAATGCGACATACTGTACTTCTGCCAACAAAGGCCGTTTCTGATCAGGACATGCTGTGCTTTCCTCTGGAGACTTTGCAGGCAGGGTGGTCTTCCATGAGGGAGGGGAAAGGGCTTAGTTAACATTACACATCCTTGATATATGCAGGCTGGTAAATGTAAGGCATTGCAGCTGAGCAGTTTGTCACCGAAAAACAAGCTGAAAGGAGTCTAAATGCAGGAGATCGGCAGAAATATGACCTAGTCACTCTCAACACCTTTGATTCTCACCCTTCAAAATAAAGAAACTTCTGCATTTGTGCAGCCTAGGTCTTTAGAGAGAATGGTCAGATGGAAAAGACAGGGGGGAAAAGGGACAGTGCAAAAATACCCTAATAAGTGATTTATTATTTTCCCATAGACTATAATCGAAGCCTGCAGTCCCTTTATGCTACATTCTGGAGGTAGGAGCTGCTCTAATGTCCTCAGCTTCCCTTGTCTTTAAAGATGTCTGCAGAATTCATCTCTGTGAAAAGGAGGGATATAGCTGGCAAATCAAGTGGATTTCAGTGGGATAACATGTTGCTTCCATTTAAGAAAGCATCCTGGACGAGTACATATTTAAACCCAGTGAGACCTGAGCACAGGCTTAAAGCTAAACATATGCTCAAGTCTTTTCCTGAAACAGATACATGTGAGGAAATACTGATCAGTTGGAATATGGGATTCATTCTCCGGTTCATCCCCTCTTTTCCTCCTGGAATTCCTAGAGTTTGAAATGTAAAGAATCCATCTAAGTTAATAGGGAGATGTTTATGCAATTATATGTGTATAGCAGGTACAAAGAACCCATTTTAATATAATAGACATGATGGTCACTTTCCATGCTAAACAGTTTACTAATATCACTTGGTTTTATATTGGCAGACCTTTAAAAAAATCCACAAGTTGAAAATTTTGTGTATCACTTTGACAGGTGAAGTAAAGTAATCAAGCCATACTATCTGACAGGTGCTAATTTAAAGATATTACACCAATCATCCATATCATTAATGTAGTAGTGGTGGTAGTAGTAGTAGTAGTAGTGTTTTCCATCCTGTGCAAAGCAAGCATTTGAAACAGAGCATGGTTATAAGATTACTATACCATTAGACCCCTTCTCCTTTACTTCTGTGATTAAGATTAGAAAGACTTGGGAAACCTGTTTATCAGATTTCTTAAATTCCAAAGGTTTTAGCTGTAAAAATTCAGCTCTGGCAAAAAGGAATCATTTAGGAAAAGATGCTATTATTTTTCCTAATCTCAGCCAAAGCTTATTCTGAAAGACTTCCACTGAAATAAATGGGATTGTTCACAAAGGTGAGTCTTTCAGCATACATACAAGCAAAAGAGTGCTGCATGCAATTTTGAGGCATTTTCCTTTATTCTCAAGTTACAATATAGTCAAGATGGCCACTTCAGTTTCCAGGCTCACAGCTTGGAGTGCTGCTCCAAAAGCGTATTTCCAGCTGAGATGGGATCATCAGTAAGTGGGAATAGCACATGGCTGAGCTCCTGCAAGAGCATAGTTGGATGCACAGCCCAGGCCATGGCTACTTGCAGTTAGTAGTTTGCGACCGCCCGATTCCTGCAGAGATTGTGCCACCATCCCTCTTCACTTCCTTGGATTTGCCACATCTTTTGTACCTCCTTCCAGCTGGAGGTTTTAGGGCATGAGTGAAGTGGCTGGGACTGACAGGAAGGGTAACTTGGATCAGCAGCAGCTGGGGCAGCACAGCTGCCTACACACAAAACCTGGGCAGCAATGTTGGAAATCTCCTGTGTGGGATCCAGCTGAGGGCATCGTCAAAGCTGCTTTTCCCATATGTCAGCAGCTATCAGGAGGAGGAATACAGTCCCATTCCAAGCTGGGATGATCCCATTTAAGGATGAGGTATCCCTGCAATGTATAGTCACAAACATACAGAGAGAGTGAGGATCTATAGTTTTTACTCAACAGCAGGACCATCAATAGCATTATAAACCAAGTGCTCATCAGTAACACCATGCTCTTGCTCATTTAATTCAACCTAATTCAGGTTCTTCATGGAAGCCCTCAACAGACACGATGAAATCTTATTTTCTAGCTCCCATTCATACCCAGTCCATGAGATACATACCAGGCTCATACCACAGTGACCTCCACAATCCACACTTGGCTCTTTACACCTCGGGCTGTTCTTTCAGATCTCTCAGGTGATTACTCTGCCAGGTGTATATTCTGCACATAGGACAGAAAAGCCCAAAATCTTGTCACTGCACAAAAGTAACCTGCTTTTAGACCTTTATCAGGCATATATTTATACCAGATGGCCTACTTAATGCCACAAACCATGAAAATCTATTTTGAATTTCTTTATAAAACACCTAAATTGCTGGGGCTTGTACCAAGCAATCAGTCCCAAAATTCTGAAATCAAACAATTGCAAAGTCTATGTTATAAAAATAATATGCAGTTATACCAGCTTTAAAAGGTTTGAGAAATGAGGCACAGCTACAACCTGCTCACCTTGGACACTCTGGATGAAGCAGTCATGTAAACACAAAGACACTAAAAAAGAACATGTTCATTACAGTTTCTTGCAGAAAAATTCTCAGACTGCTACACAAAACATCAAGATTTTGGGATACTTATCCAAGACATGTTGCCTTCATGAAGGTATGTCGCCTTCTCGAAGGCAGTGCGACCCGGTTCGGAGAGACACGGCGCCAAACGTACAGGGCTGCTTGGGCCAATCACACGCAGACACCAATGTGGTGGACGGCGAAAGGCATTTATTTTCCGGTGTGCACCTGCTTATATAACTGCAGAGCACCTGCGTCACTGCTGTAACGCAACTGATTACAATGTGATTGGGTAACGTTGTTGGAGAGGCGGGGGTCCTGGCTTCGCGTACAGCACGTAATCTTCTGACCGGATTCCCTGACTAACCACATTTCCCCCCTCTCCATGAACAATAAACTTCGTAACCGTGTTAAAAACTTGTGAAAACATGTTAGTAATAAAAGCATAAACTTTTTATAAAACGTTAGAAACTTTGTTTAAACATGTTAATTTGCTTTTGTATAACTTGCTAGACTGGCATATCAAACAAACAGTTAGAACTGCTTTAAGCTAACTGTCTTTGCTCTAAGAGCATGATATCAATTCTGCTCAGGCGAGCTTTAACAAACTGAGCAATCTTATTCAAAAGGCAAGGACCAAACATTAACGCTAACACAACGATTATAACCAGTCCTATCAGAGTATAAATCAAGGTGGCAACCCAAGGTGATCGGCTGAGGAATGAGTCAAACAATTCTGCTGGTGAAATTCCTGGCTGCGGCGATGCAGCCTTTCCTTAAGCTCGGCCATACTTTTTCTGATCACTCCTGATTTGTTAACGTAGGTGCAGCATTCTTCATTTAAAGCCGTGCATAGGCCTCCTTGTCGCATTAACAGGAGGTCTAGACCTCGTCTATTTTGCAGCACCATTTCTGAAAGAGACAAGAGAGATTCTTCTAAATCATCTAAAGATGGTTTTTTGAATTCTGAGTAGGTCTTTGTCTATGGTCATTTGTAATTGCATCAGATTCTGCTTTTGTGTCACTAGCGCAGAAACGCCTGTTGCTGTGCTGGTTGCTCCAAGGCTCAGAAGTATTGCAAGGCTGATGGCGGTTGCTAATTCTCATTTTTGTCTTGGGAAGTCATCGCTGTAGTAATGGAGTACCTCCTCATCAGTGTGGTAAAGAATCCTGGGAAGAATGACAATTTGAACACAAAAGTCATTATTTTCTTTAAATTTCTTAATGGAAACACAAGGAGTGACGCCTGTAGAATGGCATGCCCATATTCCTGATGCTGCGGGGATAACCCACGATTGCGTCTTGTCAAAGGTAATTGAGGTTTTACAGATCTGCTTGTGCTGTTGTATAAGCTGTTTGCCGCCTATGCAAATCCCTTGACCAGAAATTTGTTCTAGAATAATTCCCCTGCGAGGGGTACTCCATAAACATTGCTTGGGGTTATTTTCTTTAGAATAGCTAAACATAGTGCTAAGGCCCACTCCTTCATAAAAGGATGGACTAGCACTATAGCATAGCCAACAAGAGCTGGTCAATTCTGGTTGAGACACGTTTAAAGACACGAACGCAGCATCTAGCATGCGATACATCAGACTGTAAGGGGAAACTTCCGGGGCTCTATGAATAAATGAAAAATTGTTCATAGGGCTTAATGTGGTGGTAGTGGGATTAAGTGTAAAAAGGTGATTTTGGCCTTTATTCGGTTGGGCCAAAACTTTGTTGGGTCCTATAACAGCGTGACGTTGTGGGGGAACTCGGATAATTTGAATGACTGGACTGTACTTGGGTCTTTGCCCCCTTTGACGTAGCGAAATACTGACCACATTCTGCCAATTGACCAACTCGGATGTTGAGGCTGTAAAACTGTTATCGTTAGGTGGGTGCACGTTCCAAGGTCAGAATAGTCGTAAGCGGGTAATTTGCAGTTGTACGGCCAATGACTTACTTGTAAAAACTCATCCTTTTTAACAGGTTCCCACTGTTTATGGGTTACAATAGTTTCACAGCCCCAATATCCGCAGAACCAGTAGCCAGGGTAGTTACAGTAATTTCTCCCAGAATTAGAACTGGGGCACCAATAAGTCCCTACACTGAAGGTGCCTAAGTGTTTTGTTGGCTTAAAAATATCATTCAGGCGCACAGTCCATGCGGGACTGTTGGTTTTGGTGCGTCCTATGATTCTTCCGGTGACGAAGTTGCGGAATATCCAAGTGCAGGGGTAGTAGGGGTGAAGGTCTGCCTTACTTTGATCGCTGGACGGTAGGTTCAACAGTAGCAACAGGAGGCGCAGGGATAGCTGGAGGGATGTATCACAACGGCAAGCCTGTTAAAAGAAACTCAGAGGTTTCATTAGTTTTATTGGGCAACACGGGCTTTATGGATTTTAGAGGGCACTACTTGATGGCATTGTCTTTTTGTACGGCTGCGTACCCCCTGCCGATTACTACTAACTTCCAGCCTGTTTCCCATTCTCCTAGCTCATTTTTTATACTAACCGGTGGACCTTCCCTTACAGCTTCTGTGGCCCAGTGTTTTTGAGAGGGAGCTCGGGTTTGGTCCCCTCTAGGAAACTGATTTAGAGCTAGCATGGCAGTTGTTAATAGGTGTGGCTGTTCCGACGGGGGAATAGCATTAGTAAACCCTTCTGCCCTGGCCAAAGTCTCTAACTTGGATTTCAGGGTTTGGTTGGCCCTTTCTACAATAGCTTGCCCAGTACTGTTGTATGGGATGCCTTGTTTTAAGATGACATTCCATTTAGTGGCAAATTCCTGGATTGATTTGGAAGTAGAATTTTTCCCATTGTCTGTCTTTATTTGTTTCGGGATGCCAAGCCAGGCCATGGCTGTTATCCAATGCTGGATGGTGGCTTTGGAGTTGGCTTTGGCATGTTGGGTTCCGACAATCATGCCACTGTAGGTGTCGATGGTTACAGCAAGCCATGCTCTAGGCTTCAGCAGCTGGCATAAGGTGAAGTCTGTTTGCCAGATTTCTGAGGCCTTCAGGCCTCTGGGATTGACACCACCGGACCATAAAGGCGACCTCTGACAGTGGGGACAAGTTGCCACTATATGCTTGGCATCTGACATGGGGATACTGCACCGTTTGACTAGCGCCTTCGCTCCTATATGGAGGGATTCATGCAATGAGCGCGCTTCTTGTAGAGTCCATAAGCCTTTAGCTGCAGTGTCGGCTTTGTCATTCCCTATTTGGAAGAAGCCTTTGACTGGGTCATGACTATTGACATGCATAACTGACACAGTGCCCTGGCGAGAATAAAGAGCTTCTTCAATCATTATAGCGGCAGGTGAAGTGGAGACGCCTGGGTTAGACATCGCCTGGCAAAGTTTTGCAACAAACAGGGAATCGGTAATGATGTTAAGGTGCTCCGTTGGAAATAGGTTGCATGCCAGCACTACTGCTGAGGCTTCTAGTAGCTGGACTGATAGGGAATTGTCTCTCTTTTTAACACATCGCCATTGGTCTTGCTCTTGCCATACGACGGCTGCAGTGGAAGTTTTTGAAGACGCATCGGTAAACACTGTTGGACCTGGCATAGGTCGGTCCTTGACCTTCTGTGGAAGGTCGATGTCCACTACGGCTAGCAATCGAGCCCACGGGGGCTTTGCGGCGTAGCAAAGTTCTCCTGCAAAGCCAAATAGGGCTAAGGCAAGACACTCAGAAACTGCTACGGACGATGACGGAATTTGCTTCCGGAAAGGTAGGTACGCTTTTGCGGGTTCAAAACCTAGGTGACTCAGGGCGAGTTTTCTGCCCTTCATAATTAGGTTTCCTAGGCATTCCACCCCTGGGGTAAAAGCTCGGGAGGATCTTCCAAGGACTACCCACTGCACTGGCTTGGCTGAATCAGGTGATCCCTGTGCTAGTACCCCGACTCCTTGTTTTGTGAAGTGGACATACAGGTCTAGCGGTAAACTTGGATTCCACCTAGAGAGGACTGCTATAAGCAACTGCTGTTCAATGTAGTCAAGAGAGCGAGCAGCTTCTTCTGAAAGGGTTTTCTGCTCCCACAGGTGTTTGCCTTTGAGTAGGTCATATAGTGGAGACATGATTTCTAGTGGGATAAGGATAATATTGCGCAGCCCCTGCAAAGATCCTACCAATTGCTGTGTGTCGTGCAACTTCTTGATATCGTGGCGGATCTTGATTGTAGGGGGTGACACGTGAGGGCCGTCAATTTTTACACCTAGAAATGTAACTGAAGGGCCTTTTTAAATTTTAGCTTCAGCAATCTTGAAGCCGTTAGTTTTTAAGACTTTGGAAATTGCTATTACAAGGCTGTCCACTAGATCTGGCAGGGGAGTGGCAATCAGAATGTCGTCCATGTACTGGATAACCGTTGCTGTTGGGTTCGCCGATCAGATTGGAGCTAGGGCTTGACTCACAACAATTTGGCAGATAGTGGGGGAGTTTACCATGCTGTGGGGAGGGACCTTCCACTGGAACCGGAGGTTGGGCTGTTGTCCATTGGGGAACACGATAGAGAAAGCGAACCGCTCTTTATCTTACTCGTGCAGAGGTATAGAAAAGAAGCAGTCTTTAATATCAATTACTGCACAAGGCTGATTAACTGGGATAAAGGAATTGCTGGGCAATTTTGTCTGCACGGGGCCCATGGGCTGGATCGTTTTGTTGACTGCTCGCAGATCGTGAAGCAAGCAGAAACCTTCACCACTGCGCTTAGGTATTACAAATACAGGTGTGTTCCACGGGGATACAGATGGTTCAATGTGCCCTTTTTCCAGCTCTCGTTGAACTAGTTGGAGAAGGATGGACATTCGAGGCTCTGTTATGGGCCACTGCTCGACGCAAACGGGATCGGATGACTTCCAAGTGAGCTGGATTGGGAGAGGTGGTTATGCAGCAGTGGCCCTCAGGGTAAATTTGTCACCCTGCACTTTAACGCAGCTAAAGCGTCTCGTCCTAACAGCGGCGGAACGTTTGACAGGACAAAGATATGGAGGTGAATGGTCTTTTCAGCTCCGTTCTCAGAAAGGATAGTTATTGCTATTGAGTCTACGCTTTTTTGGGCAATTTGGACCCCTCCGACTCCACCTTCTGTTGGAGCGTCTTCTAGTTCCCAACTTGGTGGCCAGCGTATTCTGGGGATGACGGTAACATCAGCTCCGGTGTCTACTGTGAAGGGGACGGCGATGGAGATGCCGTCTAGTTGTTGAGACAGCCGGCAGACTCCCCAACATACTCCGGGATGGAGCGGATCAAGCTCCATAGCTGGGGCCACCCAGGGGTGGCCGTCTGGTGCATAACCCCAGGGGGCGCCACCTGACCATGACCTGAGGGAGTGGTTGGGTTCTGAATGAGCGCAGTAGACCCTTGTGGGGGCATTGCCTGGGCTACTGGGTTGGGCATTGGCTGAGCCATAAAGTTGGTTACCTCCCTGGGGGGTAGCAGGTTCGGGAGGTGCTCTGCCCCGGGAAGGTTCACGTAGCTGGGCCACCGAATATCCCATCTGGAGGGGGCTGCATGCGGCCCATCTGCCTCCTCCCCTGCCCGTTTCCATGCTTCTTGCTACGACATTCTCGGGCAATATGGCCTTTCTTATCGCAGGTCCAACAGGGCCCTCTAGGTCTTAGATGCGGCGGACCGGTCGGCGGCGGCTGACTGTGCCCATAGTGACTTTGAACAGCCATGACTTCGGCTACGGCAGCACTGACTGCGGCTGGGAGCGGAGCTACGGCAGCGCTGACTGTGGCTTGTACTGGAGCTAGGTTTTCCTCTCTCGCAACGTGCTTGATCATAGCGGCGAGGCTAGCTCCCGGAGGCACCAAGCGTAACAGTTCTTTGGTGGCCTGGTTGCTTTGTTGTCGGATACACCCTTGGAGGACTGGGCCTTTCACCTCTGGCGGTAGGTCGGAGGCATCAACTGCTGCTTGAAGACAATCCACGAATTCCGTAAAGCGTTCGCTTTCACTTTGCCTGATGGTGGTCCACGGGGACCGTTTGGCTACGATCCTGCAGGCTGTGCAGATGGCTTCCCTGGCTGCGCGGGTGGTAGCGGCGATTTCACCGGCTCGCAAGTTCCGGGCTTGTGCATCGGGACGGACTAGTTGTGGATCTTGGCCCATCAATCGTGCCAGGCTAGAGTTGTGCAGCGGGTGCTGGTCTCCTCTGACTCTGGCGAGCATCCTTTCTAAATTATCTTCCCACTCCTGTTTAAAGACTATCATTCCTGCCCCGTCAAATATGCGGCATGTCTGTTTGATGTGAACAGGAGCATGTCATCATTGCCGAAAAGGCCTTCGATAAAAGCAGAAACTATAGCAGAATTGATCCCTTTATCGGCAATGGCTCTAACAAGAGCCTGCACATCTTTATAGTTCACTGGGGTATAGGCCAGTAGTTGACCATCTAGTCTCTTAACCGGGAATATGCATGCTGCAGTTTCAGGTAAATCAGCAACTGCCATTTGAACTTCTTTCCAATCTGTTAGCAGCATGGATTTTGACAAACCTTTTTTATTAGTACATGATGTGAATGGGCCGGTAAATTTAGAGGAGGCTGCTGGCATATTGTCTTTATCTGAGTCGGAATCGGAGTCTATGTTAGGTGGGTGTTGGTTTTTGTCCCTTTGTTTGGCCCACCACTCATCCCATGGTAGTCACTGGATCCACCCGTCCTCACTGTCTGACTTGGAGGAAGTTGAATGGCAAGAGTCTTCCGGGTAACGGCACCTTCTAGCCGGGCTCCTCCCCCTAACTGTCCCATGGGTGTGCTCTTCCCCTCCCCTTCTCTGCCTCCTTTCCAGGGAGCTTTTTGCCTTAATAGGAAATACTTTGGGGCGTGCTCCTTGGTCGGTACTCGGGGTCTCCTCCCTACCACTAATTGCTCCCTCCCCCTCATGGTCCCGACTGCGCATGTCTGCGGCGGGAAAAGACTCTTTGCCCCTCCCTTCTCCCTCTTGCTCGGCGCCATTCTGTGTTTGTAAGGTGGCGGCCCCTCCCAAACTTCTTTGGGGCTTGTATTATCAAAGCTACTCCCGCGCTTGCAAACATCGTCGCAATCTGGCTGTTGTTTTGGCTTAGTGGTTAAATCAGCGGTAAAAGCAGGGGATTGAGACCACGACCGCGAGCAACTGTTAGTTTTAGATGGTGAGTCCGAGTCCGCGACGCAATCTCCGAACGCGGTTTGAGTGGTGGCCCCCACCCCCACTTTTGGTGTGAATCTCAAGCAATCCTGGGCTGCTTTCCATGTCTCTTGCTCCTGTAAAGCCTTGTCTAAAGCTCGGGTAACCCTCCCCCAGCTTTTTAAACATTTACTATTATCAGAGGTAAAAACGTCCTTGGCAAGGGCGTTAGTGCATTTATTCCAACATCCTGGATGCAGGATGTCCACAGGACAATCAATGACTCCCAATTTTAACAATCGCATAATCGCACACTCAAAATCTTTAAATTTACAGTCTATTCCCCATTGCTTATAGAGTTCAGCAGCTACCTTGCCAAGCGCATCCATCTTGGCGGTATGGGAGCGTCCTCCCCGCCGAAGTCAGTCCCACTGCTCCGGCTGTCTCTCCTTCGTCCGGTGTGACTCCCGTTGCCCGGACCGCGCTCGCACCCGTGGGTCGGGGGGCAGCCTCGGGTTTCGGCACCACTATGTTGCCTTCACGAAGGTATGTCGCCTTCTTGAAGGCAGTGCGACCCGGTTCGGAGAGACACGGCGCCAAACGTACAGGGCTGCTCGGGCCAATCACACGCAGACACCAATGTGGTGGACGGCGAAAGGCATTTATTTTCCGGTGTGCACCTGCTTATATAACTGCAGAGCACCTGCGTCACTGCTGTAACGCAACTGATTACAATGCGATTGGGTAACGTTGTTGGAGAGGCGGGGGCCCTGGCTTCACGTACAGCGCGTAATCTTCCGACCGGATTCCCTGACTAACCACAAAGACATAAGATAGAGGGTATGAAGAGATGTTACAGTGCAGAAAAGCTGTGCTTGGAAATCCTTGGTATTCTACAAGCCCCAGCCAGGTATTCAAAAACAGAGGAGGATCTTGAAGGAAAAGTAGTCATGCTTAACAACAGGTCCCTGGTACTTAATAAACCATTAACTTTTGAGATATATGCATCTCATGTACATATTTACATATTTAATGAGACATAGATATTTACCATACAGGGTTTCCTGGTTTGCTTTTTTTCCACCCCATAATACTATTTCAGAAAATTAAATTTAGTACACAGTTTCTGCAATAAAATTTTCCCCTCTGAATTGTATACTGAAAAGAACAAAAGAACTAAGAGGCTGACTCTCTGACTTTCTGAGACTACTGTCATTACTAAATGAAGTAATTTTGTGATTAAAATCAGTCTTTGAAGAAAAATATCCAAATATTAATATCTCCCTACTTTTTAGTAGGAATGGGTAATATCAAATTTCTGCTGCACTGCCTGCTCTGAAACACCTATGTAAATTGATAAAACCAACCCAAACTGATCTGCTTCCTCTTTTTTTTTTTTTCTAGAAGGTGGAAATTTTTTTTTCTTTTTTCCTCACTCAAGAAAGACACCAAACAGTGATGTGGATGATGTGGTGAAAGCTCTGAAGAAAAAAAATCTACTTAAGTCAAGGAATAGGGAAAGTGGTCACTCTGCGAGGTCATTTTCCTGTGAGACTCTGTGACAGCTGGAGAAAATTAACCAAAATATCTGCATTCCAAAAGGTATAAAAAGAAGAAAGAAAGGAAGGGGAGGGGTCAAATATCTTGTGGAAATCTGTAGGAACACCAATGGTATTTTGTATATGTGCTCACTCAATCTGGTTTCCTGACAAAATTCTACAAAAATAGGAGGAGATTTTTAAAGTCTCAGAGGGTAGTCAGGCAGCCAGCTTCCTTAAAAGTCAGCAGGACATTCATTAAACTTGAACAGATTAGCTGCATTGGATTTTTTTCTCTGATGCTGGCACAGAGACCACACAGAGATCTTATTCCTAACACTTTATTACCATTTGAACTGTTACAGATCAGTCACACTTCCAGAGTGGAAGAGCTTGGAGGACAGCAGTAATACCAAGGTAATCAGATGGGTTCTTTGGTTTCCATGTTTATTTTTCATGGAAATAGCCAGTGAATGCCAAATTTGTTTCTACACTATTTCTGAATCCCTAGCATTGCTTTTGTTTCGCGATAAAGTAAAACCAAAATTTTTCAGACATTTTAAAAACTAATTTTTATTCTTCTAAAATATCCCACAGGTTTTCATGTCATATTTCTCCCAGGCCAGAACTAAAACTGAACTTTAAAGCCTGAATCCTGTTGAAATTAGTGAGTTTTTGTGAAACATTTTGACTCTGCCAAAGTTGAATATTAATTGAAACCACACCTTTCTACCTTCAGAGCACTTTCATCCCTGTGGGTCCTCTGGCCATTTCAGACTACTCTGCAAAGAAAAAGAACAGAAAACAAAGTCTCTTTGAGGTGAAGCAGCTCACTGTTGTAATTTCAAGCAATGAAATCAATTCATGCATGAGGGACTCTGAGGTAACAAAACTCTACCCAGGTCCCTCTGCAGACTCAGTCTCAGGCACATCCTCAGTGGGAGCAAGACAGACAGAAGGACACAGGCAGGACTCGAGAGATAACATCCATGAGTAGAAGCAAATTAAAGGGACTCAAAAGCAGAATTAAGATCTTTTTTCAGCCTCCCAGGCATTACAGTTGAGGTGAGGATTTCAAAAGAACACAGCTCTCACTTGAGTAACTAAATTTTACAGACCAGTCTATATCTGTGACCTCCTCCTCCAAGATCTAGAGCCAGATTACCCTCTGAAAATTCATCTGCCTCTTGAGGGTTTTTTTGGGAAGCTGTGCCTTTCCAAAAGCCCTGCGCTAAAATAATATCTTTCTAAAATTGCTGAAAAGAAACAGAAAGACAAACAAATGCTACAGAGAACTTTGAGACATTGCAACCCATACCAGATTATCTACAAGTGGAGAAGCAACTACCCCACATCTGCAGCAAGGCTGTGCATTGTGGTGAGATCTGGACATTCCCTGTTCACTGCTAGTTTCACATTAATAACACCCAGGATAAATAGTATGACCTTTAGTTAGCAAAAGCAGAATCTACAGAGAAAGTTGCAGAAGGTTTCACATGGTCTTCAAAACCTGACTCAGCAACACTGTATTCTTTCCATTGCAAAACACCCCCAAGTGTCTTTCTTGGCCACCTTGTTTGAAATCTCTGTCCACAAACATCGCAAGGTCACTGCTCTTCATTCAACCTGATTTCCTCAGGCAGTTTATCTATTTTGTGGAGCGAAAAGAAAACAGTGTCTGTTTAGGGAAGACAGATCTGATTCGTTTTGTTTTCTAAAAATTTATTTTGATTTTCCCATTCTTTCTTTTCCTTTATCCTTCAGATGATAAATAGCTGTGAAGGAAATAAGAGAGCTCCAGAAGGAGAAAAGAAAAAAAGATGTGGAAATTTGCATTAGTAACTCCACTTAATGCTAACCTTGTGTTTGGAATCTGATATAGATATTGTCCAGGTAGCTACAGAAGTTTCTCTGACTATGTAGAGAACAGATAATGGTTTAAAATAAGCATTAAATGGTCCAAAATCACACCTAAATCTGAACTTAACTAATTCCAATCTCAGTTAACTCTAAAACACATTGAATTAACTTCTTTTTTAAGGAAGTATTTCATTCTTGCACTTCTTGTTTAATTCTTAAATGGACCAGAAGCAGAAGTTTGAAATGTCACATTAAGCCTTGCTTTCATAAGATTGTCGCTTGAGCTTTACCTCATTGAGATTCAGAACATTCCAGACAAACTATTCAGCTTGTTGTCTGAGCCCAAATGCTCAACTTTTGAGGATTACTCCACCCCCTATCTTTACCAGACACCTTTTTTTTTACCCATTAGTGCCTCTAAGCCATCATAAAACCTCTCCCCACACTGGGGGTTTTCTTGACCTGGTCAGGGCTGTTTTTATTCCTGCCATGGAAGTGACAACTTTGCCAGAGTAGCTTTCCTGGGTGCTTAGGCTGCTTATTGCTGTTCATAAGAAAGGAGAAGGGAAGTAGTATATGAGAACCTTACTGCTACTTGTCATATTTCTCTCTCAGTACTTTTCTGGGCTAATTTGATTAATTTTTAAAAGGTAAATATTGAAATACATTCATTGACATCCTATTATCTGTGGTTGTTCACATATGGAAGACAAATGCTCTCCTCCACTTGAAGCCAAAATAAACAGATCTTGAACAGGCAAGTTCCAAACTGTCCGAGGGTGTTGGATACCACCACAGGCTGCAGAGCTGTTTGATGCCTATTCCTGCAACCCAGGTATGCTTTTTGCAAAGATGCTGTGTTTCCTAGAGAATCTTCAGGCACAGTTAGTAGCTTTCAGTTTTGAATGAAGAAATGTCAACTTAACAACTTTTATTTTTACATTCTTAGTTAATAAAGAGAAGAAAGACATGACAATGTTAAAAGAAGATATTTGGCCTATTTACCTACCTTGACTGTGAGACTGAAAAGCACTGTAAAAGGCTGGGTGATCTGACTTCTTAACCTAATTCAAGAAACCATTTTCAAATTAGCTAATTTTAATGAGAGGATGAAGTATGCAAAAGCCCTTAACACCTTTCTACTAAGGTGTGCAGTATCTTCATAACAGGAAATTGCAAGTTCAAAGGGATATAAAAATCTTTTTTAAAAAGACACAGAATTCATATCAGAGTAATTCACTAACCAGTCTCCTAATTCTTTATTCAATTGTGTGTTTCAAAATCTATGAAGTCTTTCTTAAACAAAAAAATAATTTGAGAATTAGCTGTCAATATATCTATACCAAATAATAGTGTCCTATTCACGAAAAACCCAGCATTTTTATGCTTCAAATTATTATTCTTATAACCAAATATATCAATCTGAGAACACGTATTTGATAGAAGCATGGAAAGTAATATTGAACTCATATTAATCTGTGAATCTCTCTGTAGCAGAACTGAAAACAAAAATAAACGTACAATTAAATGTTACCAGTGCTTATCATACAGGGTGATGTTCTGGTATTTGCTTTCAGGTAAGAACATTCCTCAACATAAACTTATTTCTCCTGGATTATCATTTAAAAAAGAGGTAAGAAGCTTATGAATTATTTTCTGCTACTAAGAAGGTGAGTAGATTATAACTATTTTTGTTCCATGGATCAATCTCCATTGCTTTGCATACAGGGTAGACGTGAAATGTTACCATTAGCAATTTACATCCACTTGCCGGCCCTAAATGACTTTCCAGGTCCAAGGCAGCAGATTGTAAAACTGGAGCACTGCAGAAGAGAAGAAATTGGATGAGACAGAACAAGTCCTAAATGCCTTCCATAATTAACAAACATGGTAGGACAAGTTATGAAAAACAAAGGCAGACTGGACAGATTTATACTTGAAGTCTGGTACTTTTGAAGGACTGTCCAACTACAAAAAGTCTCTTTTGATCTACATTAATCGAAAGCAGTTAAAATTCAATCTCACGTTTACAGCCACAGGTTTAAAACTAGCTCCTAATCTTGCATCAATCTGAAATTCATTGGTCAGACTGGAATGCCTCCATTCTGTGTCCAGCCTGCAGAGGATACAAGTCTAATGACAGCTGTCTTTAGTTCCAGCTGGAGAGTGCATGGTTGTGGCCTCAGAATTCCCTGACCTCAATCCTAAGTAGCATCCACAGTGATGATCATCCCGGATCTCTGGCAGCTCACAGCAACTACCACTTGAGGAAATGACAAGTTCTCTGTGGATACATCCACTTGTTCCTGGTTTGGTTTCTCGGAGTAATAACAGAACAGCATTCAGATGAATGTGACACACTGCTTCCCCAGCTGGTCTGAGATGGAGAGAGCAGCACCTCCCTTCTTCTTTTTGGGAGGCAGGAAATGAAGTTCACAGTTTGCAGTGGCACTGGTCAGCAAGATGAAACCCCCATAAGCATGGCTGTGGGGGGATGCAGTCAGCCTCACCTTTGACCAGGTGAAGGAAGGGTAAAGGAAGGGATAAAGAATCAAGAAACCACATGTATTCCCAAGATTGCTCTTAGATTAAAACTGGCAGGGCAAACCTTAAGTCCCACCAGACAACAGGACTCCATCTCATGTGACAGGGACAGATCAGATAACTGCTTGCCCAGATCCACTAATCTGCACCGACACTGACTGCAGGAGTAACATTCAAGACCAGGTCTGAATCTTCTCACAAATCAAGCCACTTTTGTATGTTACATTCAGGATTCATGAACCCCTACCCTTTTAGATCCCCCCGAAAAACACTGAGAGGTAAACAAATTCTGTTTGAATATTTCATTACATTATGTATGAGGAGAGCTTTGCTAAAGAGGCTGCACTATTGTACTGTCTTGACTAATAGTTTGTGTGACATGCATAAGGAAGACCAGATTTTTGCAAATTTAAGATTTTTTTTTTGCCCAAGGACAGCTTGTAAAACCTGTTAACATGAATTGTGTCTGAGCTGATGAGGAAAAAAGAGAACACTGAATCCAGACCTTCAATATTTTATTGGTGCTTCTGAGCTTTTATTAGCTGTACTTTCTTCCATAAAATCAATTTAATAAGGGGAGCGGTGTTTTGGTAATGCATCAAAAGCAGTTCTTCTCTTCAAAGGGCATCTTTTTCACTCAATCTCTCCTCTAAAGACAGTGACATTACTTTTGTAAATTAATAAACAGGCCAGCATCTGAGGACTGCATGAAACCTCCATCACCCCTTATTGTGCTTTCTCTTCTGACCCCACTTTCCAGTGCAGGGCCCTCATCTCGACAACAATACCCTGAAAGCCTGTGTGGCACTCTGGGATCACACTTGAAAAGGCCTTTGGCTGAGGCTGGCTTTCAAGGAGGGGGGACAATTGGCAAGGGGCCTGTGGCTATTCATGCAGAACAAGCAGTGAAAAATGCCTGAAGTCAGATTCAGGGGTGGGCAGTGCCCAAAAAAGAAAGCCCACATAATATGAATGGCTGCTGCTAGGAGACTAAAACCAAAGGCATGCTACTAGCAGGCCTCCATGTGCCGACATCAATAGGTTCATCCTATCCCTATTAGGGGCCTAAAATGATGGAGAAACATGAGAAGGGACTATAAGCAGGAAAGGAAAATAATACCAAAGTACACAACAGTCAATGCTTATATTGTTATACTAAACACTCAGGAGAAGGAAATAATATTTTCGATGTTCAGCACCTTTTCTGCTGACAGGGGTTGCGTGGGTTGCAAAATCTGATAAGCAAAATAGCCATGGCATATTTTCTTGGAGGAAGAAAGCCATGCACTTCAGTAATTAGTTATTTCTCATGCCCATAATTAAGCTTGATTATAAAAACATATTGGAAAAGCCAGGCCTGAGTTAGAATGGCTCCAGACCTGGTGCTGGAGTAGTTCCAGTCCCCTGGCCGTGCATACACAAGACCAGTTCTAATTTCAAACTCAGCAGTGCTGGTCATAAGGAAACAGGAGGTCTACACATTTATTAAAGGAAACCACTATAATGCACCACAAAATCATTTCAGTGGCATACAAATGACCCAAACCTCAACTGTGCTCATGGTTAGGAAGGCTGAGAGGTGCTGTCTGCAGTGCCAAAGGCCTTCAGCCCAAAAAGGCCCATTGTGAAGAATTTACATTGCTTGAATTCACTAGGTAGCTCTGTTTCTTCCTTCTTATAAAATACAGCTAACACCCCGTATTTACATCCTTGCATTTCACACTGGAAAGCATAGACTGATGATCACTTTTGAAAGAAAGTGAAGGCTGTGCACATTCATTAATTTCAGCAGCATTCTGAAAATGACGAAACAGTTTTTGTAGGAACAACCCATTCTCTCTAAAATCCTTTCCACTTTGGTACAGATGTTGGCTCTTGGCTAGCAAAAACCTTGAAAAAATTAATTACAATGTCTAGTCATGTTTGGACCAATTTCTAGGCATGATCTCAGCTCTTAAAAAATGATCATATTATTTGGTTTATGAGTAATAATGTCTGACTAAAAAGGTAGAAAATACAGTGTGATACTATAATCAAGTGATTTATTTCAAGGGATGATGTTTATTATTTGGTGTGAAAGAAACCTCCCTATCTTGCTTTTTCAATTATCTATTCCCACAATCTGAATTTCCAACCCTAAGTTAGTTAACAGCCTCTGCACTGGAGGTAACAGCTGCTGAAAGGAAAGTAAGACCCTCATTATTGCTGTACTCTGCCCTACACAAGGGATAGGAAGAAAAGAGCAGCTCCCAGCCAAAAGAGGGGAGAGCAGTGGGAGTCAGCCTCAGATTTCCCTCATTTGGTGGCTGGTTTGGGAATTTAACTGAGTGGGCAAGTGGTGAATCTGAT
The DNA here is from genome assembly GCA_030060385.1 of Muscicapa striata striata. Taxonomy (NCBI): domain Eukaryota; kingdom Metazoa; phylum Chordata; class Aves; order Passeriformes; family Muscicapidae; genus Muscicapa; species Muscicapa striata. The sequence goes on along the minus strand of JAREIS010000248.1, from coordinate 302,991 downwards.
GAAATCTGCTGTCTTCCAGTGCGAGGAAAGGGGCTGTGCACGCTGCAGCAGAAAAGCTGCTGTGATCTGCTGATACATCAGAGAAGGTTCTAAAGCAACAATTGAGTGCTGCTTGTCTGTCCATTTGGATTAAATATTTCTAAATCCACGATGAAGTATATCTTAGCCCCATGTGTGATCTCAGCACTTGCTTATGTTTCTCTTGTATCTAAAATTGCTTCTGTAAATGACTGCTTCCAGCAGAAAATCTGTGCCCGTTTTGTATCTCCTTGTGTATTGAAGAATAACAATGTCTAACTGCTTGAATGTTTGAAAAAACCTCAAGAACACCAAAACCTCAATAACTTTATATAGAGAGAGTTTACAGATTAAATATATATATATATATATATATGTTTTATAGACTGAGCAAATGGACATGAGTAAGGCTAAATCCAGCTACACTGCTACTCTGCCAGAGGAACTCTGTGTCTTGGGTGGTTGTGATTCCTGTGGCCTCTCAAGGTTGAGTATTTGGGACTTGGTATTTAATTCATTCAGAGAAGCAAGTAAAGGTGTTTATGATATGTGGGCAAGCCCAAGCCTCTAAAATAAAGAGATTTAAAACCCTGTCGTAGTTTTCCCATATCTTGAGGCCACTGCCTCTCTTCCTCGCTTCTTCATGGATGAGCAAATAATTTTCCCTCCAACAAAAAAGATGAATCCTTACAGGAATTTAAGCACAGCACAGAATTTAAAATATTTGTAAAGCACAGAATTGTATCTGAGAGAATTAAGTTTACTTTTGAATGTGAAGCATTGTGTGAAATAAAAAAAGAGTCAAGACCTGTGAGATCCAGTCTTGCCTCCCTAAGTGAACAGTTTATCTACATTTCTAAGACTGGAAATTTTAAAAACCTTGTTCATATCTCATGATGGGCATGTACAGAGGTTTTCTGTGAACTTAATGTAGACATAAATGTGTGTATATATGCATACACACTCCCATCAATGCTAAGGACAAACTAACTCTCTAGATATGTTTTTCTCTCTCTAGGAATTAAAGTTGAATAAGGTACCATATGTAAGTTCCTAGCATTCTCTAGAAAAAATAGTTAGACTGCATCTCTTCCACTCCAAAGAGCAAGAATTTTACTATCTAGGATTTCAGTTTAGCTTCCATAGGCCTTTGAATATCCTTACCAGTTACAAAGGGCATTTTCACAGTTTCCCTTATCTAGTTACATTGGCATATGCAAAGAAATATGTTCAGCACATGTCGAATTTGACATGAAAAAGTACTTGAATGTTTCAGGTTTTTCAGGATTCTTCAATGGATTTTGGATATAATTTGTGACATTTGAAGGAGGACCTTCCTAGCTTTGGGAGTCGAAACCTTCAAAAGCCTGAAGAAATGTATATTTTTTAAAATTTGTGAGATCTGAAAGGAGAAGAGTGGGTGGTCTGAGACTTTCAGAAGGTCTCTGATCCTCTGACCCATTAGACCATTAGTTCACACAACCCAACCCATAGCTATTCGAGTCTAAGGGTATAAAGAAAGGTGGCAATAAAAATAAACTACTAAACAAAAGGAATAAAAATAAGCAGTTCAAGGCGGTTTTTCTCCTGTGAAATCTGAAAAGTGTATAGGTTGTTCCATTCTGTCTATTCAGACAAGATGCCTACTTGATCTTGTCAAGAAAAAGTACGATTAAACTGCCATGGGTACCTAACTACAGAAACAAGGTATGTTACAGACATTTAAAGTCTGCTGTGTGTATGCCTTCTACCCAACTCGTCTGTTGGATGTTTAGCCACAGTTTTCTTCTTAAACCAAGGAGTTTTGCATACCAAAACAGCAAATTCTACTTAATAATTTAACTGCAAGCACAAGACTGTTGGGAGAGAGCAGAAGACCTGGCTGGTCTACAGGAGCTGCTCTTGTACACATCTCCCAGCTCCAGACCCCTACAGAACAAATTGTACTCTCAGAATTTTGACCAAGGGTCTCTAAAAAGTTGTGATTTCATGTAACTTGTTGTTTCCTTGCCATTGAAAACACTGAGGGAAAGCACTGAGTCTTAATTATCATCAGGTTTAGCTCCCTCTGATGTTCTTCCTTTTTTTTTTATTCCAAAGAGCATTCTCTAAACACCTCATAACAGCAACCAGAGCCAGACAGCATGTGGAAAATGAGAATATCTTTCTAATACTAAAACTATTAGGCAGCACTTGCTTTCTATTTGAAAACCAGAAATCAGAGGATTTTTTCAGTGAAATAGCAAACATCCACAGTGAAATCTTTCCTGGGGTTTCCAGGCTGGGGAAAGACTCCCAAGTCTGATTATAAATAAAGCATTGCTGCTAAGGAAAAATAATCATGCCTGAGGCACTGGGAGATTCTGCCCATGTTTTCAGCCCTTCTTCATGCTCTTGGGTAGCTCTCTTAATCTCTCTGCTAGTCCCTTCATTCGTCTGTGCAGAATGGATATCATAATTGTCTTTGTTTGCCTTTTAAGCGCCCAATGAGGGAGTATGTCTCAATATGTGTTTGCAAAGCACTCTGCACAAGAAACTACTAAAAAACACCCTGAATATTGCACATTCTCACCAACACTGTTTTCCACCACTCTTAATTCCTCATTTTCTGTTGTTTGATGGCATTTTACCAGTTGTTAGATAAGGGCCTCATCTCTGGGATGGTTAGTGTGAGCAGATGAATTAACATCAATGGTGCCCAAGAACAGGGAGCCTTTTGGAGAGTCTCCACACAGATGGCACAACAGACAGAGCCCTATGTGTGCCACTGGCTCAGCCACAGAAACAGTGCAGCAGAAACACCCAGGATGTTGTTGGCTCTGGTGATGCCAGCAATGGGCTGCGTTTCACCTACTGTGGCACTAAGAACATTTCCAAATTGCCTACATCTTTAATTTATAGACACAGCCACACAGTGGCTTTAGAAGATGGAGACCTGAAACGTGAACCTCCAACTGCTCTCAGGTCCCCTTTGGATCCAGCATGGATCCAAGCAACGTTGCTTATTTCCCTGAGTGTAGCCATAGGACTCGCCACATTTCCTATGTTGTCTGGTCGTTTCTTGGAGTCTCATTGCTACAATTAATTTTTGCAGCTGGATACAGGCCTGGAAAAATCCTTGAACTTAACACCAAGATAAAATATTACAAAAATAAGCTTAGTGTTGTCTGCCCACTGAAGCTATTGCAGTGGGCCTTTATTAAATAAAATGTGCTTAATTGGTATCAGTGGTTGTCGCCTCAGCAATGAAGGCAGGACTGGGCTTGAATAGTCAATAATTGCTTCAAACCTCATTCTTGATGAATAATACCAGTGCTATGAGGACTGAGAATCCAAATGCGTAGAAAAAGTATTATCATCTGAGTAAGAGACTGTGATAAAAGTGTGAACAAAACTAGATTTTAGGACATACTTGGAGAAGATTTGATAAATGGCTATATAGAAACATTCTGGATACAGTGGAAGCATGCTTTGATAGGGGTAAAATCAGACTTGAGATGCAGTATTGCTAATTATTGCGAAGTACCAGTACCACTGTTTCCCAAAGCAGACATTCTTAACAGTTCTCTTATCCGGTGATTCCTTTAGTGAAGTCTGAAGGTAACTAAGACATCTTAAGATCTAAGCATTTAACTGAAGCAACGAAGTCAACTGCACTGTCCACAAGCTTGTAAAAAATATTCTGAAATAACATTCTGAACCCTGGGTCCTGGACAGGAGAAGTAATGAATTCTAAGCCTGAAGATGAGGTCATTCTTTTCTCTTTTCCTCTCAAGATATGGCAGGGAGATCCCTGCCCATCCTTTCCCAGGATAAGTGGCAGTCCCTATGCTGGCAAGAAGAGGCATGAACACCTGTGTGTGCCAGATCCATCCAATCTCTTTCCAGTTTGATTTCATGGCAAGCTAGTGGAAAACTACTAAGGGGATTCCATAATAACAGAAATACTGAAAAATAAAATCTTCTCACAGCTTGCCTCGTATGCAGCTGTTCATTTTTTCTTGTTCCCCTCGTGTAATTTTGAGGGCTGATAAAACTCTGCTTTCATACCTGCAGAAAGTGGCTGGATTGCAATATAGGACGTGGCCAGAAATGTGTATTCTATCACCATCTGTTGAAGCTGGGTGGGGCAGTGACCCTTATCTCCGTGGCACACATTATCTGCTAATGGGCCATGTTTAAGACTAGGTGGGCAATCATCTTTATCTTTTCCACAACCCATCCTCCCTCTAGGAAGATACCATCTGCTAATGGCCCATTAAGTCCCACTGTATGACTGATAAAATTACATCATCCCACTGGGAGATGCTACAGCCAGGGGGAGGAACCTAGCCTTTCCTACCTAGATAAAAACTGAGATTTGGATCACCAAAATAGCCTTCTTTCCACTGGATTCCAGAGGAAAACTAGACCTTCTCCACATGATCCCTGGACCTTCAGAGGGAAACTGCACCCTTCTACAGGAGCACTGCTTCAGCTGAACCACATCTGCCACTGCAGGGGGACTGTAGCCACCATTTAATGGGACTGCTACCAACATCCTGACTGACAGGGTGTCAGGTTGTATTCTGGCTCTGTCAGAGTTGGAATTGTTCTTTGTAATACTGCATTTCTATTTTAATTTTCCTTGTAAAGAACTGTTATTCCTGATTCCCATATCTTTGCCTGAGAGCCCCTTAATTTCAAAATTATAAAAATGATTTGGAGGAAGGGTGCTTCTCCATTTCAAAGAGAAGCTTCTGCCTTTCTTAGCAGACAGCTGTCCTTCAAACCAGGACACTGTGATACCACAGCAATGGCAGGTTTTTATTAGCTGAGCTGACATCTGAAATTCGGAGGAATTCACATTCCCTTTCTCTAAAGAGGAGGCTGTCATTCACCTCTTTTTAAAAGACTTTTATTACGTCTTACAATAAATCTACTGAATACGTACCCTGGGATTATCTGCTTCTTTCTTTCAAAAGCTAAAATTTAGAATTTTTTAATCCTCTGTATTCAACACAGTTCCAGTTATTTTTCAGACTCAATCCATCTAAAGCTCATCACAAACCTTTGCTGGAAATCAGTCTAGTGCAGGTTGCAGATCTTCAACTGCTATTTTTAATTGTAGCATTTTAATATATTAAGATCTTCCAAATAATAGATAACCTATGTATTATAACCCCTTTTATTTATGACCTTTTTTTTTTTTTTTTAATCCCTGAAGATTAAAAACATCAGTTGCCAAAATCAACTAAATCCAAATGTTAAAGTCACAATACAATAGTTTGCCTTCCCAACATTGCTATCTTCTTCAAATAAAACTGATCACACCTATCTTCATGTGATAACAGACCAAAAAATAGCTGCGTTGAGGCAGGTTTCGACTAATCCATCCCCTGGTCATTGAGAAGGACCAATTGTTTCTAAACATCCACAGAGATGGCACATTCTTTGCACCTGGGGGCTTGTTTGTCTTTTGTCTCAGTGATTACCAAAGTATTACCCCAAAGGCTGGTTAACCCTGAAGCCTCTGTCAGTAACTCTGACTACATCATAATTCACTTTATTCAACCTGAACCTCTATTAGTTTAAGTTGTTTTCTGGGGTATTTCCAGTTCTGCTGTTGCTGGGTGAATAGCTGCAGTGAGGGAAAAAAAAATGGGGTTTGCATGTTTAATTTTATGCAAATTTGTGTACATATTCCTTTTATGATGGGGTAGGAGGAATAGCTCAAGCGTTCAGCACCAGTTCAACAGTTATGACCATTGCAAGAAATTAAATATGCAGGCAGAGGCTAATGTTTTCCACATCACAGGAGGTGGAGAACATTCCTTTTTGACATGAATTTGAATTCAGTATGTTATTTGAGGTATTCATTGCTCTGTCATAGAAGACCAAAACAAGGGAGGTGGGTGGCTGAAGAGTGATGCTGGTTCTTTGCCCCACAGGCGTGTGCAACCAAATAGGCACCCAATCTTTCCTTTTTAAAATGATGTTGTGTTTAGTTTCTGCAAAAAGCAGATAACACACTAGAAATGATTGCTTTACATTAAGTCATACATTGGGAAAATCATATAAGATTATAACTAATAAACCAACAAAATGCTTAAGATGATTGTAGCAGCGTTCTGTGTGCTGCAAGGGATCAGTTAATGCTGGGTGAAAAGCAAACTGTAGTTTTTTGGGGGTGTTGGGAGGGGGGAGAAATTGTCTTCAACTACCCAAAGGTGTTCCAGACAGCACTCTCAAGAGACATCTGTGTTTGTGTCAAATGTTCATCTCCAGAAGATGTGGAAATGTAATCACTGGAGAACACACCAGTCAAGATGCAGAAAAAGAGATTTAGGAAAAAAACCCAACCAAACAAAAATAACCTGGAAAATAAGAGAAGTATTTGCATTTCTAGTTAACATCATTCTCAAGCAGTAAGCATTACAGGACATGCTTGTTTGTTTTTTTTCCCCGTTCTATTTTAATTAAAAATAGCACAAACTGAGCATGTCTGTGTTTGGCTGGGAATTTGGTGGCACTCCCTCTCTGGCCCCATATAAATTTGATTTGCCTGTAGCAGACCTGGGAGAAATTTTGCTCTGATGTTATAGCTCATGCCAGGCAACTCAGTTCGTGTCAGATTCTTCCTTAGTGCAAACTGGGAGACAACAGAATCAAGGCACTGGGCAAGGCAGGTGAGTGAAGGCCAAGGTAGCCCAGGACAACCCTCAGGCCAAGCACGGGACAGACAGAGACACTCTAGGGCAATGGCAGGCTGGGCGCAGCCACATTCCCAGGCTCTGGAAAGCAAAACAAACACAGCCCAAATGCTGTGGAACAAATCTGGGCCCAAAAGTCCAGGCTGAATGAAACAGAGCTCAGTGCAAACACAGTCCAAAGGAAGTGGAAAGCAAACTTAGGCAAATAAAGTCCAGGCTCTGTGAAACAGAGCATGGATAGACACACTCCAAGCACAAGTAGGAAAGCAAACAGAGACAAATATAGTCTAAAGTTAATGAAGCAGATATATGAAACAGTAGCTGTCTCACTCTCCAAGCAAAATCCAAGTAACTTACTCCGAAATCAACAAGCTGGTGCAATTGTGGTTCTCTTACAGGCAAGCTACGGTGTTTACCTTCTCATATCCTTTGTGCCTTTCACTCACGTTCAGTGTGGGAGGCTCATTCTCCATTCCTCAATGGCCCATAGTAACTGCTGTGGATGAAAAGCTTTCCAGTTTTTGCATGCCTTCAGCAAAATGTGAAGACTTTCAGTGTTTTAAGGCAACATTCAAATGGAGGAAGGAGACCTTACTCAAACATATATATGTGCACAGTTTCTTTTTGCACCTTTATAATGTAGTTTGCAAGGAAGGGAACGAAATAGAGGAAACAGAGATTAGGTAGCAATCTTTTTTTTTTTTTTTTTAATGAAAACCAGGGAAAAAGAGAAGCTAAAAGCATCAGAGATATTTCTATACCTGAAAGAAATGTGACTAACATGAAAAAAATTCTGAAATATTTCAGAAACTGAGAAGGCTTCCGTAGTTAAATTTTTTTGAAGATGATAACATGGTTAGTGATGGAGAGGAAGTAAACACTTAGCAAATACTGGAATGAAAAAAGATAAAGTACTTTTTGTCAGTTGAGGATGACAAAGTACTTTACAGTCTGATAGTAACTGTAAAAGAAGGTGAAGAACATCAATTACTGATAAGTATTTCAAATGTGGCAGGCCATAGATTTTGTCCCAAACAGTCCAAAAGACCTGTCTGAAGAAAATCTCTGGCACATTTTTGATGTCTCTTGAAAGACCAGGTAGATTCCCCTGAAATACAAGAGCACTATGCTTGAAAAGGGCAGGGAGCATGACACAGGCAGCACCAGGTCATGAGGCTGACCTCAGGCTTGGGTGAAAGAACTTGCTGCAGTAGTCAACGGAAAGGGAAATAAAGAGAAGAAAGAGAATTCCTGTGATTCAGTGCGTTTAACAGGAAACAGGTAGTGTCAGACAAACCTGATTTCATTCTCAATGTAGATTGCTATAATTCTGCAGATGTGATGCACAACATTGAGGTTAAAAATAGTGCCACATGATGACAATAAAATACATGTTAAAAGCATTAAGAACGGGATAAGTGCTTTTTAAAAAATCCATCAATGGGGAATCACAACAGGCCTGATGGAATTTTAGGGGATTCCCCCATGACCAAAGCTTTTCAGAGTTTTTATCAAAGGTTTTAAATAATTTTAAACATATTTTCATTTTAAAATGAAAATAAAGCAAATGTAGCCACCATGTATCACCAAAAAAGGCTAACAGAATAAAATGAAGGTCATTTGCAATGAAAAACTCCAGGCAAGAGTTAACTGTGGTCCATTTGACCCATTAAAATATTACATCTGCATGATTCTGTAGGCCAAGCTGCCAACAGTGACTTGTAATATGGAAAGTAGAGAAGGGAAGGAGAATAAATGCCTGGGACATGAACCTTCATCATGCTCCTCTCTGAGCCAGCCCTCCCAGGAATCAGAGCCATTGGTAGAACCCCTAGAGAGGTCTAACATCCTACCTTCAGGCTCAGTAGCCCTTGCATGGTGGATACAAGTACTGTGCCAGTAAAAACATCCATTGTTTTGCATGCAACTCAATTACCAGCTTCATCTACCAGCTTATTATGCTTTCAGGAGTCTCCTCCCATGCTCACTTTCCCAGTTTCCGCTGAATTCAGAATGCTTTAATTGCTTTGATGTACCAGAGTAAATGCAATCTATCCTAAGGGATCTATTCTGCCTTTCACCTACTAGAGCAAAAGAAATGCAAAGCCAAAGAAACTAAATACCATCAATGTTCTCCAAATAATGATGATGATGATGATAATAATAACAACAAATTTTTAGGGCTTTCAATTATTTTCTAAGTTAGCTAGATACCATTTTCCTTATTCCAGGAGGGCTTTGAGTGAAAACTTCGAAGTAGATTTATTTTTTGCTTAAATTTTTATTACCTGGAGTCTCTTTCTGAGTGCAGTTCCTGGCCACTCCTTCTTTTTTCTTTGCAAGTGATCAGTTCATATTTTGCATTCGAGTTTTGTAGAAAATTGAAAAAAAAAAAAAAAAAAAAAAGCTCTGTTCATTTAAAGTTATAATTATAATGTAAATCATATGTACTTGATAATGCATGATAAGCCAGGTCCTCAGCTGACAGAAATTAGGACAGCTTCACTCTTGAGCTGTGTCATTTATACGCATTGAAGGATGGACCCATCAATGAAAATTAAAAGGTAGTGCTGCTTGTTTTAGTAATCAACTGGGTTTGGTTTTCTCTTAAAGTAATAGTTAACACACTGTTTTGTTTCCTCTAAATGAGAAAATACAATAGAAAAAGAAATATGGTAGCTGGTAGCAGAGCCACTAACACAGATATAAAACTCAAGGTTTGTTGACTGAGTATCTTTACATTCATTGATTAATTTTCCCTTTTCATCTCCCTGCATAAATACAGGATGGCTGAATGATCTAGATAATGGGAAATACATTTCATAATGTTGCATAAGAACTGTGAAAAACATATTTCTTTCTGTATAATCCAAAAGCCTGGATTTTATTGAAAACAGAGAAAAAGAATTGCTGCCTTCTTCCTTATGGCAAAAGGCATATTAGACATTAATCTTCAAGTTATGGAAACATCCATGCAATGGATGCATCAGTGAATTTTCCAAGTGTTCCTGCCTATGCAGTCAATTGTCACATACAAATAATAACCAGTGGAGGCATATATTGCTCCCAGATTTGTATTATCAAAAAACAATGAAGGAAAAAAAAATCATGGCTTCTCCATGCCTACTTTGTATTTGATCTTGGCTTCATATTTATGAACTATAATAATAAATAATCCTTTTATGGAAATACTAGAGTTTCATTGCAAAGTTAGAGGAGAATAGCTGGAATAATTACCTCTTACGTGTTACAAACATCTCAGGGCTCAAACTTACTAAGCACAAATCCAGAATTTCGCAAAAGCAGGTAAAAGTTGAGCTCTTTCTTGGCCTTTCTTGCTGTGGGGACCACCTACCAAGTTTCATGTGTCAAAAACTCTAGAATCTTCTTTTGAGACTATTTCATGAGGCCAAAATATGGAGACAGTCTCCTGTCCAGGATTAGGACCCTGCCTAAGAGAAAAGTGGCCCTTAATTCATTGAATTCCCATCCAATAACTATTCATTATGAACTGCGGGAATAGTCACCAGTGCAGGAGTGCAGGAGCCGGAACCTGTGTCCTCTTGACAGCCAACAACACAGGACTCACTTTCACCATTGGTACGCCTTCTCTTGGCTTATCTAGAAAATTTATCAGGCTTTTCTGCAAAGCAGAATGGCTTCAAAAGAAGGGATAAAATCTGCTCCAAGTGTGGTTTAGTGATTAAGAGATCCTCAGGGCACTTCAGCCATATGGACCTGAAATCCAGAGAACAGGGAATGGCCTATTCATATTCTGGGGTTGTGAACATGGCATGAAAGGGTTTGGCAGTACTTTCTTGGCTATACTTTAAAAGAAAGGAATGATCTCCACAGTAGTTTCCAAGAAAATGACATAAGTACCTTATTCCCAGAAAGATTTCAGGGAAATACCTCGCTGCAGCTCTCAGTCAAGCACTTAAATGCAGGAGAGGGAGCTGCAGAGTTGAAGTAATTTCCTATTGACCAGCAAAGGAGTGTCTCTGCTCAGGGATCTCACCACTATGAGGCCTAGGCTGAGGCAATTCACTTTCCTTACTCATTTTACAAGGAGCAGGGATGCCTAATTCAAAGTTCTGAATTGCAGACTCGAAATTAGATGCATAAAATCTGCCTAAAAATAGAATCAAATAAACCAACAAGCTATGAAGCCTGAAAGACCTGGCTCTTGGAAGACACCCAGATACAAAGGGACCAAGCAAGGGACTATAGTCAGGAAATGCACCTGCAGAAGTGTAACTGAGTGCACAGTTTGAGATGAGCAAAGGGTGCTGGATTTTGTAGAGCTCAGAAATGCAATGAATACAGGCAGAAGTGTCTGAGCAAGACTACACGCCATTCCCATGGAGCATATTATCACCATCTGGGAGATGATTGATATTTATTTGCCTAGCTTATGCACACACACAGGCACTGGATTTTAGATGGAGTCTCTCAAGTTAAATAGCAAAAGGAACAATAAGACAACCTGCTGACAACTCCAGCTCAGACTAAAAGAATCAGCCAGGAATCTCACAGCTTAGAAGTAACTCAAAACAGTTATTCTCCTGTACATTTTCACTTCAGTGCTAAAATGGTGTGTTTCTCTGTTTATAAACTACTTAACTTGGTGGGGATGTGGTGCACTTTCATTCTGAAGGCTTGCAGTGCATCAGGCAAATAGAAAGGTTCCATATATTACCCAGAAAAAGGAAGGGTCAGACTGAGCCCCTGTTTTGACCTTCGTATTTTTTTGTCCCACTTAAACCAAATGAATTTGTCCCACAGAACTCTGCAGCAGCTGTGAGGTTCTGTAGTTAGTTTATATAAGCTTTGCTGAGTTTATGCTTGGAGTGTGCTGAGTGGTTAGGGGAATACTGCACACTAAACCCTTGCCTCTTTAGGGAAAAAATGTATTAAGCTGTCATTTTTGTGTGCATAAATAGGAAATGCTGAATCAGCTTCTGACTTTCTAGGTATCTAATTTGTTTTTCAATGATGCATTTTTTCCCTGTTTTTTTTTTTGTGTTTTGTTGTTGTTGTTTTTGTTGTTTTGGGGTTTTTTTTGGTGGGGGGCAGGGAGTTGGAGAATTTGCTTGGGAACTTTGGACATTTGCAGGAAGCCACTGAAATGCCAATCTGCCCATTTACTTGGGAGCAAATACAGATGGCACCCACATGTAAAGAAACCAGGAGACACAAAATTTTGTGGGAACCTACTCCTCCTCTGCTTGCCAAAAGCATGTAAAATGTTACTCATCAGAACTTGAACCAGAATTATTACATAAAATTATGTCTCTTGCCTATGAACTTCTGCTTCCAAAAGTCACAAAAAAGAAATGATATTATCATGTTTTCTAATGCCTTCTTCACATTTATTTCCACAGCTGCTTTTATGCCTTTCTCAGTCCTGAGTTCTAGATACTGACCAGGAGAGACATGTTGGAAAGTACCTGGACTTCTCTAAGAATTCCTAGTCCATCTCCATTAGTAAATGCTACTTTCAGACAACAAATTACCCTCCAGCAGCTCCAACATCCAACAGAGATGGTGGGATGGATTCTCTGCTTCCAGCCACACTGAGGAGTCTTAAAGTACCACAAACATCTACCAAAATCCCACAATCAAAATCAGACACAGAGCTCTGTGCATTTCTCTGGTGTACTGCAAATGTCTAAGCAGGGCACGAGGCAATGAAGAGCTGTCTCAGTGGGCAAAATAGTCCATTTTATGCTGGTGTAACTGCAGCTTTTTTCAGTTGAGTTGCACTTGAATAAAGCCAGGCTAATTCAGTGGTGAGGTAGATTTGATACTTCTGCTGTGCTTTTATCTATGATTACAGCCTAAAAGATCCGCTTCAAGTAAAAAAAAGATGTTTCGATTACATATGTCAGCAGAGGAAACCACCGTATTTTTTCACATGGGTGGCAATTATTTCAGTTTTGGAGGTTGCTGCTATGCACCTATCCAAATGAATATATAACATTTAAATATCAGCAGTGACTCATGGACCACTAACAACTACAGAATTCCAGATGATGAAAAGTTGGAAACATGTATTTTTACTGATCATTTTTGTGGTTGGTATTTTTAATAATGCCAAATAATTTACCAGTGTCTCTTAAGAGTAAAACAGTAAAGACTCCCATCTGTTAGAGGGTTGATCCAGCTTGTTCTCAACTTTTTGAGTCAGTTTATATCATCTGGGAGTAGTTCTCCACCTAGTTGTGCTTCTTTTGCTTTTTTTCCCTTGTTTTGGGAAGATAGCACCAAAAAAAGTCATAACTGGAATGGGTCCTGAGTTCTTGTTGCCTTTTTTTTAATGTAGGAATAGATCTTTCAAGAATGGTTGGGTCCTAAATAAAGCAAGTCTTCTTTTTCTACAGTCTTCTTTTTCTAGCTTGAATTTATTTTCCCTAAAATTTTAATAGCTTGGAAAAACTGGGAAAATAGGAAACCTGTATGTGGAAGATTTAAATTAAATCAGAATCTAGCCTTTCTTGCCCATTCATTCACCTTCCACTTTTGTTTTCACAAGGCCATACAATTTTGGTTTTCCAAATGTACAAAACAAGCAACTTTGTCAAATTCCACCAGGTAGCTCTTTTTGTAGCATGACTGATCCTCAAGAGGGCTTCATTTTAGCCTTAGAAAACAGGAAGCCATTTTCTCCACCACCACCAGCCTCTGCCAGGTAGGGTTTTGTCCTGGACATGCTTCCCACCATCATCAGCAGGTTGTTTTTTCCGGAGACAAACTGCCCCAGCAGTTTAACCCAACATCACCAACATATGCAAAGTTGAGATTATTTTCACAGGAGTAAATCTAGGATAGAAAGTAGGTAAAGGAGAATGAAGAGATGAATTAGTTGGTTAGGAAAGGCAAATTGGGATGATATGAAAGAAGTTTATGTGGTGGATACAGTGCTCCCAGCAGTGAGAAGAAATGGGAGATGAATCTGGTCAATAGATTTTTGCACAAAAAAAAAATGCAATTTACACAGACTAAGTTTACTGAATTTTTCAATAATAGTTTGAAAAGGCTTATGTGAGGAATATCTGAATAAATCCGTGTTTCTTAAAAAACTTCAACCTGCTCATTCTTCTATTCCTTATCTCTGAATTCTCATCATCTGCATCCTTCCTTCACATTTGCCATTTCAAAGTTAGAATGGTTCCAAACTAATGTCCTGCCCTGTTAGGCTGTTAAGTATCCAACTGCAGCAAGCAAAGATTTCTCTGCCTGAGACTGAAAACCAAGGCAGGTACATGGACGTCTCAGCCACAGCTCTGGTTCACAGCCAGACAGCTGTTTCAACTGACAGAAAATCAAGTCATCCTTTCCCAAACCACAAACATGCTACATCTTATTCAGAGTGAGATAAAAGACACGTTTCCCTTTGACAGTTTGGGCCACAGGTGGGGAAAATTACAGTGTCACACTAAGCATTTTCTTTTAGGCTGTTACACAGTGTCTATGCTCTTGCAGCTTTTGTGAACACCATCAACATATAATTTATTTTATTAACCAGGAAGAACACAAGCTTTATGTGCAAAAACAGAAGCCTTGACTCTCACCGTGTGGAATAATTGCACATGCTGTCTTAGTACCAGTTCCAGATTTTAACCACCTTCCATTTTCCAGTTCCTGGGGCACTTTGGAGATGAAAGACTGAAAACCACTAGAGACTTTATGATGGAGAATATCATGGCTTGGCCTTAAAGCAGGTAGGCAGCAAACTGCACCCTACTGACAGAAGAATATCCATGTGCAACTGGAATGAATGTCTGTCTTGTTCCAAAGTTTACTTCTTTTCTGTAAATATAAATAAATAAATAAATAAATAGATAAATAAATAAATAAATAAATAAATAATCTGCAGCTTGAAGAAAACACCAGAAACCACAAAACCCTTGATATGGGCCAGGCAATACAGGGTGAGAATCTGGCCAACACAATTATTCACTTAATCAAGTATTTGCTCATTATTAAAATGATGCTATCCCACTGCTACTGCTCTAGTTCCTTCTGTTCTGATCAAAATCTCACAGTGTACTTCCACAAGAAAATGTAAAGCATGCAAGTACAGTATAAAACATCACTACTGCACCCACAACAACCCTTAAGTTCAAGATCTGAGTCTTTCCTCCTACAGCATGGATTTTGCTCATCTTCTCAGTGCTCAGCCTGTGCCCTTTTTCCCTCCTGCTCCAAGCCTCTATCCTCACCCTTAACTGCTTGGTGCTAAAAAGCCCATTCAGTGCCTTACAGAAGGTGTGTTTGGGAGTCTGCCAGGTCAGCTCTTTACACTACAGAGGCCTTGGGGTTGGGGCCATATCTGCGCTTATGTTTGTGAATAATCCAACACATGTACAGCACTTTGGGTCTGATCCCCTATATCATAACAACACTGATGTGGGACCAGATGTCGTATGAACAAATGGGAATCTGTTGCATTCATGTAGTGCTTTTTTTTTCCAAGGAACTTAAAGCACTTTACGATCTTTAAGCCTCACTGCATGCCTGTGGGGTACAGCAGGGTAAGTAGGCCTGCAGCATTCTTTACAGAGCCAAGTACATTTATTCAAATGTAGCTGAATAATAATAATGCAACCATGACCTCCCATGACATTTACGTTCCTTAGGAACAATGAAACTGTCAGCCACAAGGGTGAGACTCATGAGTCTGGGTGACAAAACATTTTCGGCAGCTGGCCCACGACTGCAGCCTCGCTTCCGTAAGAGATTTAGATGACCACAAGCTCCACCGCCTCCCATGCAGAATGCAAAACTTTGCTTCTTCACATTCGTTTTCCCACCCCATCAACAAATACCAAAACAACCTCGGTGGAAAACAAGAACCCCTCTATAGAGGTTTTGTGAGTCAGGCTACAGATTCTAATAGACAATTACTGCTCCACTAATAGCTCTGTGTGACCCCATCTCAATAATTCAATTTTTTAATAGCTTCTGGAGATCACTGATTGCTTTAAATGAAGCATGGTTATATCCTTAAATTTACTTTTACGGAATTACTTTTGCAGTGGTGAAGTGGTGACAAAGAAAGAAATTAACCTTAATTTCATCAAAATAGGGTTTTCTACGCTGTTATGAACCTGTGTACACTGAAAAGTATTACCCCCTTTTTCCAATTCAATAATTTGTTTCCAATCCAATAATGAAAGTAGAAGACACATTTAACAAAGGCCATTCTCTTCAGAAAAATGAAAACAAATGAAAACAAATTTGTAGGAAGTATTTGGAAGTTAAGACCCCAGACTCCTCCTC
Source organism: Muscicapa striata striata (assembly GCA_030060385.1). Taxonomy (NCBI): domain Eukaryota; kingdom Metazoa; phylum Chordata; class Aves; order Passeriformes; family Muscicapidae; genus Muscicapa; species Muscicapa striata. Next base: position 286,996 of record JAREIS010000248.1, on the reverse strand, counting down.
TGGGAGTAGCATGAACTTTGGAAATCTGGGATTCAGAGGCACAATTATCCATGTAAAAAAGAAAAATCTGTGCTCTATTGATTAACCTTGGCACTTCAGACAAGGTGTCACTTCATGCATTGGAATGGCATGCCATCAGGTGACAAACTTCAAACTGGCCATTTCTCAGAGATGGGTGCTAAAATAAAAAAAATCATTTAATGTACCAATGCCTGTATAATGTTTAGCACTTTGCTTTCCGAGTGGTTTACTATCTTCCAGGAACAAACCAGAGTGTTAAACTGAGCAAAAAGTGTTACTTTTAATTGCACAAACCTCTTTGTTACCCACTCTGGTTTTGCTAAGATGCCATTTTCCCCCCTTGTTTCTCAGCCTCCTTCCTCTTTAGCGGGTGCTCCTCCATCCCCTTATGTTCCCCCTGTGCACAGATTAAGGCTGCAGTTGCCACAGTCTCCGTAATGTCTAATCCTTTAACACTGGGAGAGCATTGTATTGCAGCCCTAATGCAAGGATGAATTCTGGAATGTGGAGCCTGGAGAGAGCTTATAGAATAAGAAAGAAAGAAAAAGGGAAGAGGAAAAAGGAATTGAGAAGAGAAAGAAGTCAAAACCACACATGGGACAGAAGGAGAAAAAGGGGATTAGGTGACAATATCCGACTGCACTGAAGGGTCAGGAGAATTAAGCTTCAGAGCAGCTTGCTCAGTGTGTGCTGGGATAAAAAGACTCTGATATGAATGGAGGTGGTTCAAGTGCAGGCACATTGTGGAATGCAATAGGAGACTGCTAAGGAACATTTAAGACAGTTGTGCACCACTTTCATTTAGCAAATAATATATATTGTTTGCTGGGAAAGATCTGAGCCTGACTGTCACTTTTACAAGGTTGTTACAGAGGAATGAGAAATGGAATTAAATTGAATAGAATTTCACTAAATGAAATTATAAATCAAATAATCTGAACGTGTACTGCTAAAATTTATTATTTCATATGATGTTTATATTGAATATAAACTTAAAGCAATAGATCCCTGTCCAAAGAAAATCAGGGCATTTGACATCAATGGAGTAAGATATGCTTTTAACAAATACTTCAGAGCCTGATTTTTAATATCTAGTTGTATTGCATGTGCAGCTAAATGCATAATCTATTCATCAGGCCAGGTTTGTGATCTTTCTAATCAGTGTAGGTTCTGCATCTTGAAGGACACTGACTCATTATGATTTTCATTTATGCTAGAAGTACTTCTACACAGCTCAACAGCTTAAATGAAAAAATTACAGATACTTTAAATTCCCATGCAGTTTATTTTCAATTCCCTATTCACTTCTTGCAGACAAAAAAAACTTGCAGACAGCCTCAAAATGACAGTAAGGTTACTTCATGAAAACCAGCTCTCTGCATCTTCTTACAAGACAAGCACTGGGAGTTAACATAGCTGGAATCTGAGAAAATGCCCTCTGTCTTTCTGACATGCTTTTTTTGCCCCAACTTCCTAATATAAGATGAAATAACAGCTTCATCTCAATCTAGCATGACTACCCTTCTATGAAGCAGAGAGAAAACTTAGAAACATGAGAGATGGAAGAAACAAGTCATGAATAATAAAAGAGAGTGATTTTTAACTATGTAATGAGAATTCATTCAAGTCAACCATCTGGCACAGGGCACATCCTGCAGAGAGAGCTGCCATGGAAAAATTACAGAGTCAGTTCAGTTAATATTTCCCAAGAAGACACCAAAGGAGACAAAGCTAGAGTAGAGTGCCACATCCAAGTGACTGATACTAAAACTATTTTGATATTGCTTATGAAACACACCAATCCCTAGAGTCTGGTTCAGGCAGATCCAAAGAACTCAGGTATTTGTAAAAAACCCCAAAATACCATTTGCCCATTTGTAATACTATTGCCTTTCCTCTGCTGCAGAGAGTTTTGGTAAAGCTGAAGGTGGCTGTGTATGTGACTTACATGCACTTTGCTTTGTTTTTAAAATAGAACAGAAAACATAACTCATTGCAAGAAATCCACCAACCCAACAAAACAAAACAAAACAAAACAAAACAAAACAAAACCAAAACCCAACCCCAAAACACTCCACTCCTACACAAAAACTTGCTTGGATTGGAGTGAGTAGGACACATCTCCTTCCTCCTCTCCAGTGGTAACACCTATGACCTGACCCAGGACTTGACCCGGAAGCTGAGAAAATAAGCAAATAGACAGGGCTCTCAGGGTTCACACAGCATCTTTAGAAAGATATATGCTTATATGTGGGCATTATGGAAGTACAGAGTCATTTATTCCCCGGGGACACAGATGTGAAAGCATTGTTGATGTATTTTCAACTGATGGTCTATTTTCAATTAACTCTTTCTTCTGACTGAGAACAGAACAATTGTTTCCAGTGAATATAGCAGCAATACTTTTACCAGCTTCAGTGAACTGGAGCTTTAGTCCAAGGTAAATATATCACAAGGGTTCACAGCCATATCAGCAATTCTTCCCTCATCATCCATATCCTTAAAACCCCATATATGTCTTTTATTTCCTGCATCCTCTGAGTTATCTGGGTTTGTTGTTTGTCCATTTTCAGTCCAAGCCATCTGAGAGCCAGGCACCAGAGCCTCAAAATCAAAACTACAGCAATACATTAAACAGTCTGTTGTCTGCAGGGTACATCTGACTAAGCTGGGAGTGATGTAGGAGCTGAAGAATCCACTGTCATGTGCAAGCAGGCACTGTGGATGGGCAAGGTCTCTGTGCTGCTATGTAATGTGATCCCCTGATCTGTGTAGGCACACAGACACAGGCTATCCTGCCCAAACAGAACCAAAACATCCATCTCAAATAATACAAAAAGCCCCAAGAGAAACAAATGCATCATTTTGCACGTGAAGTTTTTTGTTTTTTTTAAATTTTCCTCACAAGCCCCTCCCAAAAATATAACTATCTTAGAGTTGGATTTTTGCATCACACACTCTTCTACCCACATCCCTTCTCCTGCATCTTTTTCCTTAGTAACAAGTAGGGAGAAGAGAGGAAATGAAAGGAAAAGGCCCTCTTTAAATGAAAAGAAACAATAAAAATCAAGGGCAGTATTACTCATACTCTTTCAGAATCATGCTATAGGTAGACGTTGGGAGGGAAGAACAGAAATAATTTTCTTTCCTACCTTTGGGCTTCTCAGATTGGCCTAGCACAAAATGTTAGGCTTTACAACTCAGGTGGAAGAGGAACTGTTCCTCCAAACATCCCAGAAGCTTCTTCCTCAGAGAGGCTGAGCTGGTCAGCAAAGTTGGACCAAGACATGACGAGAACGTGAAAGGATGCAGGAGGTGTAAATCAGTCTCTACAAGGACAGAACCTCTAAAAAGAAATATCTTTCCTCACCAGCCACCTGCCATCAGGGTGCACATATTCTGGTCTGTGTCTGGAACAAACAATCAAGCTTTAAATAACATTTAGCTGACTTGCCATTGGACTTGATCCAAATGAAACCTGTAAGAGTTCAAATAAAGTTCATCTAGAATTTCCTTCTTGTTTTTGGTAAATCATGATGCCAGCTGGAGCCAAAGGTTGTGGCTCCATGAGAAGACATATCTTATATTGCTCTTATCAGGAAGAACACACTATTGGAGTCTCAAGACACAGCTCATCATTTTCTACCTGAGCCCATTCTGCTGGTGAGAGGCTGCTTGGGCAGTCCAAATCAGTTTTGACAATATCCAGACTGTTGTGCTGAAATCCGAGCCAGAGAAAATCACATATAGCTCTTGTAAAATCATTTTCACCACAGAAGCAGAAAAAAAACATAATGTAAATTGCAAATAACTTCAAATTATGAGATGCTACAAAACACAACCTGGTTTTGCATAATTTTTCTCCATGTGAATCACAACTCATCCCTCTGAATCAAGTTTATTTATCTGAGAAATGAAAGCATTGAAAAATAGAAGAGCTGACCAAAAGCTTGCCTGCTGTCAGGCAGAGGCAGGCAGGGATTATTTTGGGTGCAGAACCATTGGTTGCTCTAGCCTGCAGTGCTGAGCAGGTGCTTGCCCCTGCATTTTTCCGAAGCAGTTGCTTGTGATTCAGGCCTCTTAATTAAAAAAGGCAGTGTGGTGCTCAGGCGATTTGTGGTACAACTACCAGCAAGCTGATTAAATGTATTTCTTTTGCAGTGGAACCTATTTCTTCCTGTGACAACACTCAGGGTTTGGGGATTTTTTGGGTGCATGAAAGTGAGTGCATGAAAGTGAGTGCAATGTGCACTTCCAGTACTTCAGATGCAGTGAAGGCTATCATTTGAGAAGAGAACGTGTCATCTTGACAGCAGAGTGTTAAGCCTTGTTTTGAAAATTATTCAGAGGTAGAAAAATCTATTTCACTGAAAACTCGGAGGATGAAATTTAGGAGGGAGTTCTAACTGCATACCACTTTTCTATCGGTTCCCAAATGCCCCACAGGTATTCCAGCCACTGGCAATGGTACCTGTGAGAATCACAGGTCTGCCCTCACTCCCCAAACAGCCCCTGCCCAAGGGAATGCCTGGATTCAGACCAAATATTGTTTCCTTCATATTCAGCACCACTGCTGAAGCGTGAAGGAAACTCCCACCCTTGTCCTCCCCTCCTCATCCTCCTTCCCCCCCCCCTTTGCCCCACACACAGAGATGTGAGAATGGAAACAGATCAAATGAAAGCAGTGAGAAATGGACTTTCTTCCTCCCACTTTGCTCTACCATCTATCACCTGTCACAGCACCAACCGAGGGCCAGGCGAGGGCTTCCCACCTAAGAACTTGTGGTCACCTGCCACAGCCTCTTATCTCTGCATATTTTTCCATCTTTGAGCATCCAAGAGTTAGAGAAATGAAAGATGAAAGTCTTAGTTCATACAAAATCTTGTGAATACCAAGGGCATCATCTCCTTCAGAGTGCAACACATTTTCCAAAGGCATTACTGGACTTAACCTTTCAAACCCCTGACCACAAATGAATCTGAAGATCAAGAGCCACTATCACAGGGCAGAAAAAAAGAAATAATATTTGCAAGCAATAAACACGAAATTCCCAAAGAGAGTTTCTGGTATCTTAAGGATACCAAGTATCCTTAAAAAAAACCCAAACATTTCCTGATATTTTAAGGATCTTAAAGACAATACTGGTTTTTGGAAGGCACTGGCCCAATCAGTAGTTTGTTAGAATAACATTGTGAAGCATCCATCACTTATTGGAATGCATCACCACATGACAACTGCACTTACATTAGAACAATTAAAATAAAAGTAATTTAGAGGGAGAATCCTAATCTATGTGCTAGAGAGTATCATACAGACAACCTTGAGAGGTGGCATGTATCACTCATTTCCCAGAGCCTGGCTTTCCTATAGGCTTCATAATTTCTTCACAAGTACTTTGTGGTACAGGTATAGAGAAGAGAAGGCAGAAAGTTGTGTTAGACAAAAACTGGAAAAATCAGTGTCTTTTAAACGACACAATAAATCAATGGGACATCTAGACAAGATTCTACTCCATTCTGAATACTGTGCCCTTTGCTGCAGTGTCTCAGAGCCTTCCAGTGATATATTACAGAATGTGATTAACAATGTCACATGTTGTTTCTCATCATCTCCCCAGGGATAAACTCAGTCTAAGTGTTTCACTGGTAGGAGTTTATACTCAGTTTTGTTTTGAAATATGTGAGAATGATCTGGCAAAGAAGTATTGCCAGGTCATTTTCATGAAGCACAAGATTAATCCTGAACACTCTTCCATGTTGCTGTTTCACAGGGAGATAAAGAGATAAGAGACAAGCTATTTAATATAAAATTTGAGGAAAAACTGCCATGGTGAGGTTTCACTGGCAGCTCACAAAAGAATGAAACCTATGATCCAATATGCCCAGAGGCATTGATACTGCAGCGTGTTGAGGACTTTTTGACTGTTATCCTGACCTCTTGCTGGCCAAAGAGGTTCGAAGGCCACTGAAGAGCAAACCAGGATCTCCTAGGATTTGACTGGGAGAACAGGTTGGAGTCAACAGGTGGACTTGGCTGGAAGATTTCCCCATGAATAAAAGACCCCTCCACAAAAAGGTAACTCCCCAGAAAATATCATGAGCAAAACCTGCTAAACACACTCACTTTGTCCATCAGCACCATCCCAGAACAACAAGCAGCTCTTGCTCTCCATAGACAAGAGATGTGGTGAAAATGACTCCATGGCTTCTGCTCACGGACAATTCAAGTCAGCACAAGTTATGTGTGCTCATTAAAACGGAGAAGAATCCTGGCAGAACAAATGAAAACATCAATCCAGGCATTTTCAGCACAACTTTAATGTATATTTTTCTCTGTCTTGGCATATACCCCCTGTCGCCTCCCCACCATCCTCTCTGCGTAGCCCTAAGGGCCATTATTCCAGTTTTGAAGACAGTAATTTCTTTCACAACCCAACCAACTGCCTCAACATGTCTGAATATGTAGTGCTTTTGTTTAAAAAAAAAAAAAAAAAAGGAAAATAGAAGAGAAATATTATATTCCTCACTAGATTAAATATTTCATTCACTTTATTTACATGAAATTTATCACTAATAAATCCCCAAAATCCAGGATTACAAAAAACTGGGAACTCTCTTTGTTTTGCAGATGGGAAAAAGAGGAGCTGATGCTAAAGGATAGTTCTTCGATGTTAATGCAACAAGTCCTGACAGAAAATAATCAGGGCTTGCATACCTGAATGTCTCAGGTGCTTCTGTACAGTGTGACTGAAAGGAAAACTTTCCTGGCCCAGTTAGCTCCTATAAAATATAGGACAAAATGTAGTCACAGTAGTGTGAAAGTTGCTCTGCTCTACTGAGGTAAATCTGACCCATGAAATCCTTGGTGCTTTTATTGGCTTGTGCAGACCAATTGGGCTTTGAGACTCCAGACTGGCACTGCAAGGCAAAAAAGATAATTCAGGGCAGTGTCAGTGTCAGACCCAAGGTCTCCTGAACTATTTGAGTCATTGCCTAATGCAAATCTGTGAAATAAAATCAACAGGCCTGGGTGAAGCTTTACATATTCACATGAAACACAGTTTCAAATGTAAAATTCAGTTTTCAAGCTCATATTTAATCAAACTGTGCACTCACCTTTCCTGCAGCTTTTACAGCAGATATCACTGCTGAGAAAATCTGGGTGAGAAGAGCAAATGTGTATAATTTTTTGCCTGATATTCTCATCTCAGATATATATCCTCCTCACTTCACCTCATCTGACTCCCAGACTTCTTGGAAATTATGGGGAAAGATCCTGATGTAGAAAAACAGACTCTATGATGTACAGCTTGGGATGAGAACCAAATTATTCAAAGTACTAATAGTAGGATGAAAAACTTACTGTCACAACACAAATATTAAAACCTTTATCCTGTCATGATACAAAGATAAATTTAGAGGCACATGAGGGACTAATTTATCGTGAGGTGGCAGCAGTTTGAAACTAACTCAGATTTTCCTTTTTCAGTTGTATCTGAGAGTAGGAAATCAGTGTAATAATTTCATTCAATATTTTGTGCTTCAAACTGGAAACTTATCTTGAACTTGAGTAGACCCGGCTGCTAGCAAATTTTCTGACTTTTTGAATAAATACTTTTTATATAATTTATTTTTAAATTTTTCTACAGTTCTCTGCATGGGTAACAAGTTGTGTTTATACCCTAACAGGAATATTTGATGCTCTGTCAAAGCAAATCAATGTTCCCTCTCTCTTTAGATACAAATGATGCCATCAATAAAAGCCCTCATCAGAAATGAATGTTCTGCACAAAATCCTATGCGTAATGGTATGACGCCTCAGGATGCAGGGCATGACATTTTGAATTTATTTAATCTCTGGGAGCCCTGTACAGAGCTAACTTTTGAGTCTTTGGAGTCTCAAGCAAAACAAGATCGTAGTGCCACAGACAGAAGCAGAAGAGCTTGCACCTGCAGGTGCCTCTCCTTCACATTGTTGTTGGATGGGGATGCTTGTTTCAGCGTTTCCTCCCCACAGCCCTGCTCTGAGGTGGCAGATCTTGGTTTGGGAGGTGAACTGGGGGTCAGTTCTGTCCCTCTCTCCTTGGACTGCCAAAATCTGCAGAGCTGCGATCTTCATGATCCCAAGGCTTAGACAATGTGTTCCAAACACACCACAGGGTATCAGGGTTTGTATTTCATAAAACACTTAAATCCCACTAGACTCCTTGCATTTTTCAATGCTGCTAGCCAGGGAACAGAAGAGTTTGAATTTCTGTGGGTGCTCTTACATTTGAGGAAACCTGAAGTGCTTTAGAATGTGTTAATTCACATCCTGGCACATGCAATGACTGAAAAGTTAAATAGAATAATCTGCAGAAATGCAGCAGTGGTCAGTGACTCTCTTTTGACCTGAACTACATGTTGAAGCCTTAGCAAAAGATGTCCCACACAGGTAAAAGTCTAAGAAAAAACATATCCATGAAAGCAAAGAGAAGAAATGTTGGTCTGGAAAAAAACAAACCCTCCAAGCCTCAAGGATTTGTTTGTTGGCTTGTTTCTTAGTTTTTCATGTAAAAGATGAAGCCATGCAGATTTCACAACACTTTCTATGAAAAATGTTTGTTAGTCAAAAACTTTGTTATCCACTGAAAACCAGTTCTGACAACTCTTGGTGTGATATTGGGGAATTCAAAGGAAGGTTTGGGCTCCTGGTACATATTTGCATTCCAGAAGAAGCAGCAAGAAAATACAAAAGAGAATGAGTGGGAAGAATTACTTTTATGGTAAGCCAAGAGGGAGGAGTACCTCCAAGTCACTCACAAAGTAAAAGACTAGGTTGAAGGTAGAGACTCTGAAGGGCTCAAAGGCAGTAGCTGTGGGCAGACTGGGGTGTTAGGCTTGTGCATACTACTGAGGGGACCAAGAAATTCAGTACTCAAAGATTAAAGAGAGAGCACGGGCAGATAATGGTTTTCATTTCAAGAGACCTCTGTACAGAGGGGGGTGGAGGGAAAGATCAGTATTTTAGGTGTATTGTTTAATATCCTTGAATTCACTTTTTCCACAGTCAGAAACAGGAAAACGGGAGTATTTTATTGAGGAAGCACAGGAACCACTTGAAAATGCCAGAGTTATGGAATACTGAATGTACTGATGAGGCTATAACAGCATTCTTCTTGCAATTAATTTCTGATGAGGGACTTGAGTATGAAAAATATATGTGGTACATTTCCCAAAAAGACAAGAACAGAATGACTCCTCAATGCCTTTTCAATTCCAAAGAGACACAGTGTAATATTATGAGAAATGTGCATTTAAGAGACTTCAGTATCCTGGAGTAAACTGAGGTTCACAAGTGCAGTGAGTCTCTCTAAGCTCCACCCAGTGCAGCAGTATGGCCATGGATCAGACCGCAGGCATTCTGACTCCCAGCCATTCCAGTGGATATCAGCAATTTACAGATCAAAACTCTTCAGGCTGATGAGGCCTTTCTGCATCATGGGCTCTGTTTTCCAGAACCTGGCTCCCAGAGCCCCGCTGGTGAGGGTTTAATTGCACAGGCATTTGCAAACACTGCTATTACACAGTGAAACATCAAGACAGTTATAAATAGCACAGCGGGAAATTCAGCTTACAGAAAACTGGTGTCTCACAGGCTTCCACAGACTTTCTCCTGGATAGAGAATTTAGGCACTAAACCAGTTCAGGGTCCAATGCTTCAGGTTGACATCTGTAGCAATGCCCTTTTGAACACTTTTCCTTCTGCCTGTTACAAAGGTTATAAAGTAGGAAATGCCCATTATTGTTTGACCTTGTGTCAAGGAGAATTTTAAGGCCCAAATGTGAGGTTATTTTTAGTTGTGCTGTTATTTTGAAGCCAGGCTCAGGAGAGCAAAATCAGCAAAACTTCACTAAGAGAAACAACCAGCATTATCTTCCCTTTCAGCTTGACAGGAATATTTATCTTGATACTGAGCTGTGCTGGTGCTATGCTTCCTCAAGGAATGTTGAATAACTTCCGCTCATGTTACACAAGCACCTGCCCCGTATCACTTTCCTGTGTGGCCACTTGACTGCAATGCCTGCAAAGGCTTTGTAATCCCCAGTTCTATTATTGTTTCCTAAGGATGCATCCTGCCTGGAAAACAGCAAAGGAAGGGAAACTGTATCTAACATTACTTCCTAATTAAACTGTTTGCATCATTCAAAGCCTGTGATGAATTCCTTCCTCTTCTCTCCTTCCCCTCTTGTTTACTAAAATCAGGAGATACAAAAAGACAGCAGGAGAGAGACACAGTAAATCAGATCCTAATCTCTAGCACAAAAGGTATTGGAGCTTTTCCAGACTTCTACCAGCATCCTGAGGATCAAATTCTCTGACAACTTGCCACTGTAACCTTCTGGAGGACAATGTTATGTGCTGACATGTAAGCTATGCTAGAAAAAAATAATTTCTGGAGTTACGTAACTAGAGGTGTGGGAAACCTATTTATAGTGGTTGGAACAGCTGGGAACAAGGTTCAGCTCTGGATTCAAACTTTATCTATACACACACACACACCCCCATATATATATATATGATTTTCCCCAAAATCATTTGTCTGGGGTTTACAGAGATGGGAATGAGCTCAGACCCAGATCTGAACTCAGAACTGAGCTTCCCCAGGGTTCAGGTATGCTTGATCCAGTGTCTAGATTTGGGCCCAACTCCAATAAATGGGTCACAGTCTTGATGAGCAACCATCCCTCTTGGCTTTATAATCACTGAGCATATGGGATTTCATACCTGCCAACACTCAAACAGCATTAACTGTGGAACACTGACATGAAACCTGAATGGTCAGCCCTAAGTGTAAAGACTACCACTCCCCAAATCAAAAATAGCAACACTGAGAGGAAGAGGCATGAAATGAAACTCTGAGGTTTCAGTGCAAGAAAAAGCCTGGGACTCCTAGCTTTGCATCCTAAGATCTGACTGCTGGATTAGACAACCTCTCCAAAAACAAATTAATGCAAAATTAAACGTCTCCACAGACCTCAGGTATGTGTCTTTGAGAGTCAGAAGAGCAGCAAATTGGGTATATCAACTATATACAGAGGCACTTTTCCAAAAACTCAAGCCTTTGCCCCAGACTACTTCCAGAAATTAAAGCTTGCTTACAAGATATATTGATTCATAATTGATTTATCAGTTATTCCAGATAAATAAACTTGGGAGCTATAGGTTAGGAAGATTGTTTCCACAGGCCATAGTGCCCCAACAGGAACTCTGATAACAATGTACCACGTGAAGCAGCGAAATTCTCTGTGTGGTCAGCTCAGGCACCAACAGCTGCCCAGATGTTGCACTGGAGTTAACATTCCTTCCTGCAAGGATGATGTCACTAATGCAGGCAGCATTTCAAAGCAGGAATGTGCTGCAGGTTCCCACAGATCAGTAAATGATGGAGGTCACTGACAACAACACTGGCAACTGCAGTAAGCGGTAGGCAAACAAGGTGAGTCAGAGGGTGTAGTTCAATCCTTGCCAGGCACCTTGGAGGACTCTCAGCCTCTCCTAATCCAGTTCTTGAGTGACCTCTTTAGGGGTCTCCATCTGCCTTCTGCCAGAATAGTCCTCCTGAGCTGCTCCTGATTCACATTCACCCAGCTGGGTGCAGAATCAGGCATTTATCCCTGCAAGCATCATTCATAACCCAGAGCCGAGTGATGAGTGCCTGAAGAAGGAAACAAATACTGAGGTGTCTCTATGGAGAGAGAGAGAGAGAGAGGCAAGAAACTTCTCAGCTTCTGCTCTGTTTGTCCCTGGGTGTGAAATACTCCTACAGCTACAGCCAGATTTGCAGCTGCATATTTTCCTTCTCTCTGGTGTGCCTGCTGACTTGGAGTTCTCTACAACCATAAAGACAAGACCTGCTCTGGACAAACGTACTGTTTTATGAAGCACATCATCTGTGTGCATTTGCACAAATAACCACTACTGACTGGGAAAATTGATCACCTTTCCATCAGGACCAAAAGCCACATGGTTGTGCAATTGCTGCTTTTAGTAAACTGTGCTTCAGACACCCTTCAGACCTATCAATGTGTAGATTGATTTCTGTAGCCTCTGTAGCCTCAGTGTATGGAAGTTGTTATTTGTGGGTAGAAGCCTTCTAGGAAGAAATGTGCTGTTATGTGAAATTATACACTCTAAAATCTAATGGGCTATATTGCAAAGATGTACAACCATGATTCTCACAAGGTTCACAACAGCATGGAAAAAATATGTCTGTTTTTCCATATTCCAAGGATTTCCTGACAGCCTGGGAGTGTACAGCTGTTGTTTGCATTTTAAAAGAAGGTCAAGTTTTTCTGCTGCAATACATGCAAGTGAAAGACAAACATTGGCATTGTCCCTGCATTCACCCATGTGGGCCTTTCAAAGGATCACCTATATACCATTTCTTCTGCTTCAGTGAATGTTGTTGAAAAAACACATGCAGAAGTTATATCCATAAAAGAAGCTAAAATGAACATAGAAGAAAGAAAACAGATATTAAAGAAGTCATTTAGTCTCCTAATGGAAAGGCAGAGTTGAGCTAATAGAAATTAATAGCTACAAACTCTCTTCCGTCATGAAAAATATATTATTGTTATTCTGTTTACTATACTTAGTAGCAGTAACTTTTCACAGACTTGGCTAAAAGCCAGCAGTGTGGGAGATCTGTGCCATTCAGGTGACAGGTACCAACAAGATGTAAAACAAAGATCCTGATGATCATCAGAGGTCCAGAGATATTTTTGGTAAAGAAGCCCTCATTGAGAGCAACATAAAATTCACCTAATTACATGCATCTAATTACATTCTACATTTCACCATGCATACCATGAGCATCACATGCTGACCAAGGCTGCTACATCTCTACAGAAACAAATGAACTCCAGTAATAGATCACTTCCTTGTTAGATCACTGTTGAAAAATATTATCTTTGAAATATCTGAGTGTCTACGTGGTTCCCAAAGGTTACTTCTCTGCTGAAAAAACAGCACCACTGCAATAATCAATTATCATCAAATTAGGGCAAGATCAGAAAAAGGATGCAATTAAAACAGTGGGGGGAAATACATAGTCCGTGCAGTACTAATGAAAAATCTGCAAAGGGATGTCCAGAAAGCTGTCTTAAGTAGTCTCTTCTCACAGACCCTCTCAGCAGACAGCTCCTCACAGCTCGGGTGGGCACCTCCACACTGCCAGTCAGTGGCTACAGGCAGGAACTGAGTCTACACAAAGGCACGGAATGGCTTCCAGTATCTATGTGGAAATACTTACCCCGTAGCTTTACAAGCAGCTTCACGTAGGAGTGGAGGAGCTGCCTCCATCTGCCATCTGGAAGTGGTTTATGTCCCACCAGTGGTATACATAATACAGTTTGGAAAGCCCTGCTTTAGACCAGGAGCCTTGCTCAGGGCTCCTCTGGCTGCCATACAGCTGCTGTGGAAACTCCTCACCCTGCTTTGTACCCAGAGAGGATGAAGACCCTCCAGAGCAGCTGTACAACTCTCTGTGAAACTCATATCTCATGAGCAACAATTTAAACTTGCCTTAAACTCCGCTGACTTGAAGGCTGATCTGGCTGATTTATATCTTGGTAAGAGAAAAGACAAACAGATTTTCCCAGCCTTTCTGATTCTCTTCTCATCTCACTAAAGCAAGGAAAATAATTTCCTCCCAGGCAGGCTAGAGAAGAAATCCATTAGCAGTTACAAAGCAGGGCTGAATGTTATTGTTACATCCAAATAGCTGTAACAGCCTTTGATTCCACTCCTATTACTTTGAGACAGAAACATGGGATTTTATGTGCACGCAACTAGAATGTCTCTTAATTGCTACCTCCTTACCATAATTCTATTGCATCAGATTTAAAACTAATAAAACAAACATTTTGTTTCTTTTTTAATAAGAATCACAAAGCAGTCCATTCATATCAGTTTCTCTGTAATATATCTGCTTAATGTCCATTCACAAATATAACATTGACTATCAGGCCTGTAATTCATAGCAAATTCATTCCTTTTGGCATTACTTTGAGAGTAACTAGGGAGGGTAAAGAAATACTGAACGTGTTTAAACTGAAAGGAGAGCTACAGGAAACAGGTGATTAATGCAGAAAACTGCACATCAAGGACTGTTGCCATGACTGCATGACTTGGGTACACTGTGACACACCAAGCTTAAGGCAAGGTGTCAACAGCCACACAGGGGCTGACCTGCAGTGGTCCTTTGGATGAATATTTGTATGCAAGCAGGTATTTTTGAAGGAAAAATACATTTTTAAAAGTGCTTGTTCTTGCATTCAATTTTTTTTTAATATTTCCTCTCATTTGGGATTTAGGATTTTTTTTCCCCGTTTCACATGTAAGTGTTTCTACTCATTTTAGAGGAGGGCAAAAAAATGAATGGATTAAGGGAGAGCTTTAGGGCTTTACAAGGAAGGCAAAGTTATAAAATAAAGGTAACTAACAAATTTGCATTTGAAGACTGACACATGCAAAGAATTAAAGAATTACATGCAAAGGTGAGAAGAGAAGGACGTGAAAAGAATTCTTGTCAATCAGACAAAAAAGGCCCAGTTATTCACTACCATTTCTCTTGCTGGCAAGGAAAAACACACTCATACGTGAGGCTGTCTACATGCGCATGAAGCAAAAGGAAGGAGAACAAAATGAATTAAGGCTCATTAATCATGGACCTGAAGCCATAAAGATATTACAGAATGAGGAGGGATAGAGCTTGGGTTATATTAAAATAAGCTGGAGTTCTGCATGAGTCACAGAAGATTTAGAAAGATTTTATTAAAAATCTATATATTTAGGAAAGCATCAGGAAAGAAAGTATGTGAGAGATGTAGAGACTGCCTGTTTTAGGGGTTTTAGCTTAATGGTATGAAGAGTGACAGTGACAGTGCAAATGAAACAGTAAGAACAGCAAAATAATTGCTGACATTAAGACTTTGATATGCCAAAACATCACCTTTTCAAGTCAACTTGAATTATATTTAATCCACAGAGTTTTAACTTCATGTATTCACTGTATACACACCCCTAAAAGTTAACAGTGAGTGAACTGGCATGACCGAAGTACCAAAACCACAAGTCCACCAAACCAAACAAAAAGCAAAGGCATTTGGGTTTTGGGGTTTTTTTAGTCTATGGAAGTTTGGCATTTTTCATTGTGTCCTGCTCTGGGTTCTCTCCAGGAGCAGTGCCAAGATACTCTGAGAGAGGCTATTCTTGTTCTGTTCGCATCCCAGAAAGAAGCAGGAAGCTCCATAAATCTCACAAGAAAGTCTGTTTTGCCAGCAGGGCTGATTCTAAAGTTAACCCAAGTTGTGTCATAGCCTTCAACAAGGATCCAGCCAGGCTGAATCATCGCATTTATAGAAACCAAAGAGCTTCAGATGGGTTTGGACAGAGATCTGGAAAGTATCTAAGCACTAAGTATCTAAGTAGATCCCAAAATCAGATTCTCCAAGAAGTTGCACAACAGGGCCAGGGGAAGCACCAGCAACACTGAAATCCAGCTCCTGATCAGGCTCAAGGAAGGTGTCAGAGGCAAAGCATCAGGGTTTACAGAGAGAAATGACAGAAGTTGAATACAGGACTGAGCCCCATTTTCTGGAAGAGTTATTTAGGATAGATAGTTTTTTCTTTGCTGGATTAAAAAAAAAATTCTAAATCTATCCTCCTGTAGAGATCAATTATGCCATATGCAAGACTGCCTAGCTGCATTTGCAGAGTTATACAAGTTGTTCCCCACTCCATTGCTTGTTTCCCATGTGTTGGCCCACCAATGATTGAATTAAAGAGCAATCAAGCTCTCAATGGTGAAAGTAAGTTTTGTTTCCAGAAATGTATGCTCCTTTTGTAAAAGGCAGCCTGCTTCTTGTGGCTCTGTTCTTATTACACACATTAACGGTGGTCTATTTGATATGCTGTGTGAGTGCATGTGCTTGGAAGGATATTCCCAGTCAATGCGATGAAAATTTCCAGTATGTTAACACAGAAGGAATAATTCAAGTATCATTCACATACTTTTGAATTTGGATTAAATGTAAATGAAAGAAAATCAATGCAGCTTTTGGCTGGAAATGAACACAAGGTCACACCCACAGGGCATCAGGGTAGAAATAAGCAGCAAATTGTTTCTCTACCCTTGAAAATATCAAAACCCCATTAAGAAAAAACTCCAGTAATCTCTTGACGCGTTTTTTCCCAGAAAGAGAAAATTACCATCTACCTCCAAACAACAAGAGAAAACAAGAAAAATAACCATACAAGAAGTGATTCCAAGGGTGTTATCCTAAACTATAAGAGATTCTGGTTCAAGTAGCTACTTTCTGACCCTCCCTCCTTCTCTCTCTGAAGTATAAACCCCAGCAGTATTCTGGGAGGAGAATTATTTGCCTACAAAAGTCTTATGGACTTTTCTCCTGGATAAAACATTAGAATTGGAACATTCTCACAACTCCACCAAAGACTACTGGGTTAGCTGCCATTACATCACAGGACATACATAAACCAGACCCTCCTAAACCACCCAGAGGTAGAACAATGAAACACACCAGATCCGAAAGATGCCCCCACGTTCCTTGTGACAAGTTCTCAGGGAAAGCTAAGTGCCCTGCATCCACCCTGCCTTTATTGATAAATGATCCAGAGCACGAGCCTGGTCAGTGCTGCCCACACTTGTTATCCTGCTCACCCATGTGGGTTTGGCTCTTGCTAAATTCTCCTCTCTCAGATTTTCATGATCTGAGAGATAGCAAAGGTCAATTACTTCCACCAGGCAGCATGGCCAAGGTGTCTTGGCTCTTTGGGAGGGGAGCTCAACCACACGGTTGAGTCATGCCATGCTCTTTGATCTCCAGGTCAAAGAATCATCCGTGGCCCATTGTGTTCTGCTACATACACAATCCTGACAGTTCGAGTTGAGAAGAGCACTGCCTGCTCCACTATCTCTCCATAAATCCCTCAGGACTTCTCTAGAACATGTCAGTGAGATTTCTGGTGTGATCTGGAAGGTCCCAATTCGAAGAACATTGGAAGCAGCCCATTTTTCTTGTGCAAAAAAGGAATCACCAAGAGTTCTTCCGTAAATCTAATTCAGGCAGTGAGACAAGGGATATTTCCACAACTTTAACCTTCAGTTTTGGATGAAGAAGCAACACATTGTCTTTCTCACAACTTAGACTCCAAAGGACTTGTTAACACTGAAGCCAGAGAACATCTCCATGAGACAGTTTGGCCCATGCCATTATTCCCTTTCTGTGGGGAGAAAATTGGGTCACAACTTTGGTGAAATACTTTTCCAGGGCTTTTTCAGCATGTAATTAGCACTGCTGAAAGCAAGATGCATGAGTCACAAATCCTAACTCTGCAGGGAAAGGAGTTGATTATTTGGATTTTGGGTGGCAGCAGGTTGCAGCCACAGAGTGGGATGTGCCTCCTGGAGTCACCTGAGCTAGGGGTGGCTCTGAATGGCACCATGGAACCAGGCTGTAGAGCTGGCCCTGCTCTGCCACAGCTGCAACAGCACACCTGGGCCATAAACTCTATCTCTCAACACCAGACAGCAGGGGGCTGAGAAGTCAGATCCCTCAGCACACAAGGTCACCAGGCCAAAGCCTTTTTATGGATTTAGCCCTCAAAACAGGATTTAATAGCGCACAGTAAATAAGGCCACACGTGGAACAATGAAGATGAAACAAACTACTGAATAGCTGCTCATTAAGAGGTCTCTGAACATCCTGTGCACAGAGGTAAGAGGTAGCTGTGGAAAAAATAGTATGTGATTAGATAATTAAAAAATGAAGCATAATGGCAGCTTTAATCACAGCATTTCCTAACTTTTCTGTGCTTTTCTTTGTGACATCAAATGTCCTTCCAATGTTATTTTTTGTGTGCACAGCATAGAGCTCTGTTCAGTTATGCTCTGAAGGCCACAGGAATATTTGTGTTGCAAAGGCACCACAGGTTTCCCTCACAGGTATTTTCT
Organism: Muscicapa striata striata; assembly: GCA_030060385.1. Taxonomy (NCBI): domain Eukaryota; kingdom Metazoa; phylum Chordata; class Aves; order Passeriformes; family Muscicapidae; genus Muscicapa; species Muscicapa striata. Next base: position 268,955 of record JAREIS010000248.1, on the reverse strand, counting down.
CTCCAAATCACTTGGATCTGCTCCCATCCACAGCAGCTTTGCATGGAGGAGACCCTGCAACCTTTACAAATAACTGCTTCAATAACTCAAGAGCAAGAACAAATTCAAGCCCTGTGTCTTTAAGAAGAGTCAGAAGATAAAGACAGAGCAGCAGAAATACTCGTTGTACAACTCAGCTCTTCCAGCTACATCAGCTTATAACCGTACCGGATTCCAGGGCATCCGTGGGAAAGTATTTATTTTACCTGTAGGTATAATTGTAAGCAATAAAAACAGCTCATACCTTGCCAGAAAGGGTGTGAATTTCTAAACAGAAGGGAAAACTCTGAATTCCAATACCTGAGCAAACAAGTTAGTATAACAGAAAAAAATGTAAATGAAACAGCATTGCAGAAAAAATGAGCTTATGGTTTGCCAAGACCTGGATCGCACTATCACTTATAAGTGCTGCTAAAAAGGCTGTGACTTCTGAGCACATATTCTTTTGAATCCAATTGTTTTGCTTGCGAGTGCATAAGATGCATAGAGAAGGAAAAAATATTAGCAGAAGCTTAGAAAACCAAAACACCAAACCCCGCCCCGCCCGTTTCTTTTCCCTTGGAAGACATTTCACCAGTTTGGCAATAAAGAAAAAAGCACATCTTGCCAGCTTAAAAACTATTGGCAACACAAATATTGCTGTGGCCTTCAGGAGGTAGGAAAAGACAATGGAGCTCCCCAGAAAGCGCATGTACAGAGTTAAAAATATGATCTGCCATGTTTTGATCTGTCTTGCCAACTAAAAGATTCACAGTTTGTTGTCAAAACAGGGATACAAAGGGTGGAAGCGCTGCTTGTCTCACATCCAGCTCATGACAATGCAGTTTGATTGCAATCTCAACCTGTGTCATGCCCTGGTTGTCCTGTCACGTAAAGCTTCACCAGTGTGCAACAAAATGAATGAGAAATTTGACTTGCCCAGCCCATCACTTGAATTTGCATGGACACGCTTTTTGAACAAAATCTCACCAGACAAAGGTTTCCACTGGCAAGCTCCTGCATTTCCTCATGTGCCACAAAGCCCTCATTGCCTTCCTGACAAGCGCCATTTCCAGCCCTGCATGAAACCAGAACATTCATGAAAAGAAAACTAGGTGAGAGAACAAAGTTAATCAACTTCAGAAGCCCTTCCAGAAGCCTGTTTTTTGAGACGGCTTAAGACAGGAATTATTTCAACTAAGCCTGTTTGACTAAGCCTCAGCATCATATCTTGATAGGGAATTAGAGCACCTAAAAATGTTACTAATTTTAAACTGCCAAATCTTTGGCCTTCAAGCTGACAATGACACCAACTCATCAGGTCTTTAGACCTCTGTAGTCACCTCCACCTTCCTTTTGCTGCTCAACCCTGCTGAGTTTTTCACACCCAGTTGACCTCTCCTTTTTAGTCCCTGATAATCTGCTAAATCTCTTCTACTCCTTATCACAATCTAAGTTGGCAGCTATTTTGCAGGTCTGCTTGGAGGGCTTCTTATACAATATTGAAAATCCTAGAGATGCTGTACCTCTCCTATACAGTCTCTGCATTGTACATGCACCTGCTTCTTTCTGCTGTGCACCTAGACAAATGCAAGGTTTCTCTTTTATGCCAGTGAGCCCATTATATATAAAGGCAGAAAATTGTGCTATTTTAGCCCAGAAAGTCTGGGAATGGTGGAACTCACAATGGCAGCAAAAAATAATGTCTGGCCAAAATGTTCCTTTCACTAGATTTGGCAGAGTTGCCATATTTGAAAGGTATCATGCAGCAGTCTCTGGGTAAAATTCATCATATAAGGAAAACACCCTAGCTAAACTTGAAAAATGAGATGCATTTGTACTTGGCAACACTGGTTTTCTGATTGTTTTCTAATTGCAAAGACTAAACAAGATGGCTGTGGTAAAGCAAATGAGACAACCGAAAATGAAGGCAAAAACAAAAAACCTGTAGACAACTCCACAATAAAGACAATTTCCATGCAAACTGCAAGTGTTGAATTTCAGGCCTTTCAGCTGTCTGTACGCTTAAAAGCTTTTTATTCAGCAAACAATTTACTTTGTAGCAAACCTAAGCCTGGAAAATTTCTGCCCAAAACATGCTTCTTTCACAGAATCAGAAATTAGCTGATGACTTAATAGCAACACTTACTACTAAGCATTATAATAAGGAAGTATTTTATGTATTTGCCTTGCATTCTACCAAAGACAAAGATGAGAGACTCACACTGTTCTTGTACCACACATATCATGAATCAAAACTTTGCCAGTAAGGGTCCCAATGGTGGTGTTCCCTGGCTTTTGTGGAAGGCTGAAACATCTCAAAAAAACCAATAATCAAAACTGGCGGTTAGTACTTGTGATAAAATAACTAAATGAAGTTTGGCTTCATTTAGAAACTGAGGCTTGTACATAGAAAGATAGTTTAAGAGATATATCTGGGGATGAGTAACAGGGCAGTGTACAGATATTAGCCAATGCAGCAAGTCTACAGTTCTTTACAGCATATTTGGGAAATTACTGCCACAAACATAACAGATGGAAACAAAGAAAATGCAGTCACTTCCGTAATAATACTTGGAGGGTGGAAAAAAGACTGAAGCCCTCTGAATTTTTGTTTCAAAAGTCTTGTTCCAATAATACTAAAATTCACTGCATTAATTCTCCAGAAATCATGAGGAAGATGATCTGAGCCATGTCTGAACTGAATCTGGGACCTGAAAGAGTGATCCAGTAAGAAAAAAAACCCAAACCATCAAGATCTCAGATACCAAGGGTTAAAATATCTTGGCAAAACCTTATCTATAGCAGATATAGGAGCTGCACAATAGCCATCTGGCCCAGCATCCTGTCTTCAATAATGCCCATAAGAAAACCTCATGTCTAAGTTAAGAACAGAAGTGAATGTATAAGACACTTTCTTTGAGAGCTTTCCCAATCTTGGAATTATTTTAAACTCAAATGTTTCCTGAGCATGGTGTGGCCACTTAGGAACATCCAACAGAGCTGTCCCTTCCAGATATTTGCCTTGTCTTCCCTTAGAGCTACGCAGGCGCTTTTTGCATCCAAAGTATCTGTTGGCAGGAAGTATACTTCTTGAAGTTCTTCTCCTTTGTTTTGAACATGCAGCCAAGATCATTTGACAGCCCTTATTTCTTTCACTCTAAGAGATAGCAACTGGTATCCACTCACTCACGCCACCAGTAGTTTGTAGACTTCTATCAAATGTCACCTTGCTCCCTTATTCTCTAAACTGAAGCATCCCAGGAGGTCCAGTCAGTCCATGCTCATCAGATCTTTGGCCATTCTTTCTGCCCTTTCCAGGGCCTTTCATAGTTTTGGGGTTTGTTTCTTGTGTAGTAAAGAGGCCCACACTGCACATGGGTGGAATATGGGCTTGCAGAATGACATGGTGGCAACTCTCCAACACTCCAGGGTCACAGTCCTCGCAGTTTGGAACAACAAGTGAGGAGAAACATCTGGAAACTACGGGAGAAAGGGAACAATACAATTCTTATGATAATTGTAGCTGCAGAAGTACCTATCTATTCATACTGCAAGGATCTGTACCTCAGCTGAGCAACAGCCTGAATATTTATCAATAGTATTACAAAATACCTTTTGAAACTTGGTGAGAAAAAACATATCTACTCAAAGGTATCATCTACCCACAGGTAACGCATTATTTAGCCCACAGAAAGTGATCATTTCTATATAAATATTTAGCAGTGGCGGTGCTTACACTTTTCTGTTACTTAAAAACGTTCAGAAGCTGACTGGATTGCCAGTATGCACACAGTTGTACCTGTCATGGTCCTCCTCTGGATTTCAGGTCAGGTTTTGTGCTTGTGCCCAGTCTTACACACAAAAGCACCTAAAGTTTGAAGTTTCCCTTGACCTTTCTCACCCCCTGACAACAATTTAGTTTTCTGCTTGGCACCTTTTTAATTGAGGTGTTGTGGTCTGATGGACTGACCAACAACAAGCACGAAGAAGAACTCAGTAATGAGAACTGAGTTTGTGAAAGGCTTTTTATGCACTTGAAAGCATCCCCCGAAAGAGCCCATATTCTTCTGAGCTTTCTGCATAATGGTTGCCTGCAATTATTTTTCTTGTCTTTAAATGCATTTATGTAAAGGCCGCAGCAACAATTGGCACATATGAACAGCAGATTATCGGTGTTTTTCATTAGTGTGGCAGCAACATATCCTTTATTTTTCAGTCCTGGAATGAACGAAGCATATTCCACAGAGACAAATCTCCATGATGATTAATCATGAAGCATTCCATATGGATACTGATATCCCACATGCTTTAAATGAGGCTGGGTGGGAAATCTGGTTCATGTACCTCTCAACCCAGCAAAATGCTGAAAGGTATCCACAGGTCCATTTCCCTGTGATTTTTAACATCACTGAAGATTTGGTTGAGATTTGGTCAACTGTAGGAGCCTTTGCTGTTGTAGTACTGATCATTTAGTGGTGTCATTTTATAGTTTAGTTTTTCCATAGGAACAAATATAGGATTATGTGCACACAAAACTATTTTTGCTGAAGTGGCTTATTTCAGCGACAAAGCTGACGTAAAACCACTCCACTCAAAAGTGTTTTCCAATAGCATAAAATTCATTTTTACTGTGAGAGCTTAGCATGGGACAGAAGGCTTTGGCTGCGCTGCCTGTAGACCCATTTGGCAACCCATGGAGTACTACAGTGTGGAACCTTCCTGGGATGCAAATGAACCACACATGGGTTTATACTTCTAATATATTAATATATTTATATTTTAATAGCTTCCCCACATACTGTAGAGCCAACAGTCAAACTGTTCCATAATGCAATATATTGAGAACAATACGGTAGCCAAAATCAGCCTTAAAACAAATAGCCACAACTTAATTGACGCAATAGAGGTCTATTTGCTAGCTTGGCACTCTTCACTTATTTGACTTTAACTCAGAAAGTGAATTAAGAGTCTAATGTCCATTTTCCAAGTGGAAATAGAAGCAACTTCTTCCTACCTACAAACATAAATTAAAACACCAGAAGTACAGCACAGTATTCTTTGCTTTATGACTGTACCTCAGTCTGAAGTGTGAGTTCAGTTCTGATTTAATTTTTCCTTCTCCCAGACATATTTACTATCCCACTTCCTCAAAATCCATTATTGATGACAGACTGCTTAATCAGTCAGTGGCTCTCACAACATTTCTTTCATCTTCTGACCTGCAATGGTTTCAATGTTGTTATATAAATGGGTCTCTGCCCTCATAGCATATGATAGAGTCTCCAGGATTCTGAGCTTCAGCAGGCAGAGAATTCCAGCTTAACACTGAAGGTGTGACATCCTTAAAATACTTTCTACCCCTTCCTAAAGTCCCCTGGAACAAAAATGGCTTCTTTTCAGATAGAGGTTCAACAAACCAAGGTCTAAAAATTGGATATCCAAATGCAAATTTTGATAAAAATGAATCCACATCTTGTTGTCCCTCCAGAGTCAGGGATAATTGGCGCATAGTATTACAATGTTGGCCCTTGCTGGGACATTTCACTCATGACCCTCTTAATCCAATCAGCTTCTGATACACACATGTTTTCCAGGTACCAGAATCACTAGCAAACAAAAAAGCCCTGAACCATAACCTTTTCCTTTCTCTGTAAGATTCCTGTCCTAGCATGCTCTCCATCCAAAGAGCTCAAAGGGCCTGGTAGGAAGATAAATAGGTAAGACTGTTCCAACAAGGAACTTTGAAGGACTAGCTCTTGCAGTGATTAATTTCTGAAGAAAAAGACTCCTACCAACTCAAAGCACCTGGAATGGAGGTGTATGTAAAATGAAACATATTTATGATGTATATTTAATTTTCATTTACAAATAAATATATAGCAAGTATAAAACTGCCAGCTTAAATTCTTGGCATTGGTGAAGACATTTGTTTTGCTCTTTACTAGCATTTAGAAAAGTTAATTTTTTTCCTAGTTATTTTCAAAAAAGGATAACTGGCTTTCTACCTAGTTTTTGGGCTAGGTTTTAAGCTACATGAGTATAATCCAAGAAACACCTTACTGAACTTAAATGAGAGAATGAGAAAAGCAGCAACATGCATTAATATGTTATTCAGAGGCTTCACAGAGCTCCTGACGTAAGGATCAGTCAAATCTTCACCACATCAGGCCTCGGAAGAGCCAAATGGCCTGCATTTCTTTATACAGCTTTCTTCACGCCATCCCAATTATTAGTCTTGAGCTAATGGTGCTTTACTATGAATAAATATGCAAAGTGGAACCAATTGAATGAAATCCAAAAACCCAAGACACAAAGCTCCTTTGCTGTGTGCCAGGGCCTCGCAGCTGTTGAGGTATGAGCTAGAAGACAGCTATATTTGCCTGGTTCACTACATGACTCTGGTGTGGGCTCCCTTATAAGTCAATATAAGGTTAAAGAAAAGGAAAATCAAACCTTTCCATAAATCCATCTGAAAGCAAACTCAGCAATGCTGCAGAGACATTGATTTACACTAGCATTCAATTTTAGGGACTAAAACATCCCATCTGAGCAACAAACAAAAAATTAACCTATTGTTGACAATCTTCTCGTTCATGATTTAAAACAGAAGCATTCACATAACTCAAAAGCGCATCAAACGTGCTATTTTTTTAATCATTGTGAACAGCAGAAACAGGACTTTTAACCATGCTGAAACCACAGCAGGGGCTTTACCACTGCTCATTGAAAACAACAGTCCGACCCACACAGTAAAATTTTAACATATCTGTGACTTGTTTTGCATTTAACTGGAGCTCTGAAAAATGATACCAGTAAATAGCATTAAAATCTTCTGTCCTACGTGGAAGTCTGCCTGGATCAGTGGCTTTAAGATTTATCACTCTCCTTTGGTCCACATTTGAACTCCCCTCTTTTCCTGGCCCCACAGTGTATTCCAGCAATTTGGCTGAAGCTATGCAAAGGTAGCAACTTCTGGCAAATAAAGGTCCATCTAAGACATGAATCAAAGTCACCACCAAGCATTTCAAAGTGAATGCTACTTTCATCTGAAGAAGTCTTTTAATCTTAATTATTTTGCCATGGTTCTTCCCACTGTTTAAAGGCTAACAGGAAAAATAAGAGGTCTTATAAATTATTAAGCAAACAGAATTTCTGAATCACTACATTCCTTCAGACACTACAAGAGTCCCAAGAAAGGTGACCTTCTCACTTCTGGCTTTCTGGAGTATGGCTGGAAGGCATCAGGCAATTTTGCCAGGGGAGTTAAAATCTAGAAATTTCATGAGTATTGAAGGGTAATTCCTAGCACAGTGATCAGTTAGATCCTCAACTGTAGCTGGTATCCTGGCACTCAATTTTTTTGCCAGGACGACAAAAAATTGTCAGCTATGGTGTTCCTGGACGTCCATTTGCCACACACATCCTGACCCTCACATATTCTGAAAGCATGAGCTACATAATCAGTCAGGTCTATGAAGGGTAAAGTGCTGAAAGACACTCCCAGATCAAAAGGATGATCCTTCATCCTGATGTCCTACATAAGAAAAATTGTGAACCTTCACTCACTTAATTTTGAAGTGTAAAGAATTGTTTTTCTCTATTTTCCCTAGGAAGGTATAATCAGGCCTTGTGTAAGTAGTAATTATATTATTATTTACTATTGCCACTGATTTGCCAACTGATTCAGTCACTTTTATTTTCTTTCAAAACAACAACTTCACCTCCATGTCACTGGAGCACTGGGGCCTTAGGACAGAGCTGTAATTACTGGTAGCACCACATCAGCAGAGATCAGAGCAGTGGATTTGACAGCCTTTTGGGACCTATCAGTTTCCATGCCTCCAGTACAGACCAGACCACCAAGGAAGTGTAGATAAATATGGCAGGAAGCTGAGGAATGTGCTGGAAACTGCATCTGAGTGCTCCAAAGAAGATATTGCTTAGGTAAAACAAGACACAGAAAATATTCATTGCAATGGTTGCAAACAGGACCTGAAAGCTTTCTGCTACTGAAGGATAGTTTGTCTCTGCCATCCTAGTATATTTTGATGTCCCTTATGTACCTTTCTGACATTGTCAGTCTGAATGGCCAGCCTCCCCGTAACGGATGTCATGAAAACCTTTTGCATTTAATAGAATCAGAAATGGATTAAGGCAAAAATCCCACCAATTTTTGTAACAGCATTAAATATACTCAATATGCTCAATACTTAAGCATGTCTCAACAGCACAAATTAAACAGGACGGCCAGACGGAGCAGGAAGCAACTGAGAAAACCACATGCCTTGTCAAACAAGTTCTGTCCATTTGCTTAGATGACACTGACCTGCTCACAATTATACTAAAAACCCAGCTTGTCCTGCTGTGAGCTTGTGACTGGAAAAAAACAACAAAAAATCCTGACCCAGCTTTGTAGCAGCCACAAATAACAAGGATGAACCACAGAATAGCTTCATTTTGTCCAGATAATTATTTATGTTCTTCTTCACATCTACTCCTACCTTATCCTAGAAAGGAAAATTGAAGTCTGGTGGCTGTAATTTAAAGAGAAATGGAGAACCATTGACTGGGAGTTACAGAGATCACTTTGCTGGAAATACAGAAACAGTATCAATCACACCATTCTAAATGCCACTGACTCTTCCCTTCAGTGTATAGCTAAAAGCAGAAGAAAGAGAGACCAAAGAAAGCAAGGCTGTTGATATACTGAAGAAAATTTCTCAAGTCTTTTTACAGGTCTTTCAATACTGAATCAAAGGTTCTGTCTCGTCAAGAGGTGATTCCAGGGAGAGGAGAAGGTTTTATTTCAGAAGTATGCTCACACATGGGATTTTGTTCCTCAAGCTCACTCTGCTAGAAGTAATTTGCAAGTCTAGCCAGGTCGCTTAACACACAGTCCCCAAAAACACTGGGTTTGCTCCTGAAGCTCCTGAATTCCTGAAGAATATTTTCACATTGCCCCCACCTAGTGCCATTTTTTGCACCCTGACAAAAGGTAAAATTGAGGGGAGAATCTGTAAAATCTTCACCACTTTGGTCTTCAGAGCCTGTAGATTAGCAACTAGCTCAGGTTAGCCACACAAATTAAAAACCAGGTATGGTATGGGAGAAGAACATATCAAAGAGACCATTATCCCAGAGAGGATTTGGTTGAAGGAAGACAAAGGGCCATGCTAAGAACTAGAACCACTAAATTAATGTGATAATTTAGTCATACATAAGAAATATGAATATGTCTGCCTGGGGAAGGTGTAATGCACAAACAGGTGCCATCAGCCTCAGGGAACCAAACAATTCCCAGCACTCAAACATTTGCTTTTTATCAAAGCCTGCAAAAGGAGCTGGGTAGTGAATGCAACCTACCTCTTGGCAAGGGGTTAGCCCACCACTGCCTCTCTCTCACTGGTGTGTTAAAAGACAAATCTGTGTTCTCACACATCATAAGTCCACTTTTCCATTGGAACTGCCTTTAAAAATAGTAGCAGGAATAGTGGGAAAAAATACCAACAAAAGGCAGGGAAAGGATTTACTCCTCATGGCATTAATTCCTTCACTAATAAACCATAACTGCAAATTCAGTTACTCTTAATAGTAAAATTAGGTTCTTACCTGTTACTTTTTGCCATTCACATGACCTTTAGTCATTGGAACTGGAATTGACTTGTGTGGGTGTAGTTTGGTATGAGAATTGAAGGCTCTCATAATTCTCAAACACACCTACATTGATGTAAGAGCTGCTTAGTGTTTCAATGGAAAAAAAAAAAAAATAAGTAAATCTTGATAATGTAAATAGTGCTCAAGCTTTAGAGATCATTTCCTGAATAAGAAGAGTAGGCTGGGTCGGGGCGCGGGAGGGAAGACTTAGAACAGATTTACTATCAGGATTTCACAAAGCAGTTGAAAAATATGAACAGATTGACAAAATTTGTTGTTTAATATAAACTGAGGATGTTGTAATGATGAAAATGGAGATCAACTGATCCATCCTGTTGACATCCAACTACCTGTGACAGTGCTTGGAGTTGATCATGGAAACAGTCCAACTCTTGCTTTCTGTTTCAACACAATATAAACTGGATTATAACATGATATCCTTTTCCTGAACATTCTCAAAAGTCTCACCACCTCTGCTTACTCCCAAACTAACAAGATTTTGCATTTCTCATCAGAGAATGATTTTTTAAAATAGATTTTTTTCTGTGAGGCTTTGTTATAACAGGCTGAGAGAGCACACTCAGACTGCTCCGAGGCCTCCCCGGCAGACCTGAGTTAGCACAGGAACTCTGAAGCATTTTTCCAGCCATATAATTTCCCCATTACAAGGGATAGTTTAATATGTGCCTTTAAATCAGGCTCAGAACAGCTTGTTGTTGGTGGTGGTGGTTTTGTTTGGGTTTTCTTGTTAAAACTAATCTCAGAAATATAATGCTACCTCAGTAGGCTCCACTGATGCCAATTGCAATACTGGGAAAAAAACTTTTCTTTACACAATTTGGGCTTTATTGGCAGTGAAATCTGAAGGGGGGGAAAAAGTTAACAATCAACATAATCTAAATCTCATTTTCTTCTCATTCCTGCTATTGAAATGAGAAAGGATCTCCCCACCTGTCCTAGGTTACAATGTAAAGACATGCCCAAAAGTATGTATTCTATCACCATCAGCTGAAAACGGGTGATTCTTACCTCTATTGGAGACATCCTCTGCTAATGGGCTATCTGCTAAAACCAGATGGGGCAATGTTCTTTATCTTCCCCACGCCCCGCCCTTCCTCCAAGAACATATCTTCTGTTAATGGGCCATTGAGTCCCATTTGCATGACTGATAAAATGACATCATCCCATTGTGAGATGCTCCACCCAGGGGGAGGAGCAAAATATTTTCTATCTAGATAAAAAAATGAAATTTGGAACACCAAAGCAGCCCTTACCCACTGGTTTCCAGAGAACAAGAGCTACCAGGATCACTGCTTCAAGAAGACCACTTCATCTGGACTGCTACCACCAGCTGGGTGTCAGGTTGTATTCTGACTCTGTCAGTGGTTTTTTCTTTTGTACTATTGCATGTATTTTATTTTTCCCTTTTTTCCTATTAAATTGTACTTCTGACTTGGAGTCTCTCACTGGTTTTGATTTCAAAACCTTTACACCACCCTACCCATATACAAACTTAAAACTGAAAATAAAAATAACACATTTTCACTCGAGTGTCTATGTATGACAAAAGATTTTGGAGGTGACCTGGATGACCCTCAGGGAAAGTGTTATTCATTCAACAGTTGGCCAGCACATATTCAGGTCCCTCATCTGTATGAGGGTTTGATTGCACACTTCCCACCTGAACATCCAAAGTTACATAAGCCACTTTTTTCCTAGGAGAGTAAACCACAATACCACTAAAGAGTTCAAACTCCTCATCTGAATTTGAGTCTGTGATCAGCCCATGCTCTGGCTCTGAGCAAGACTCAGAGAGGAATTAGAGAATCACAGCTGATTTCTGGACGTTTCATGTCCCAAATGCCATGGCTTGTTTTAATTCCACATGTTCCCTAACCTTCCAAAGAATCTCCAGAAGAAAACAAGGTAAAGAGGACAAATAATAACTTAGACATCTGAATAACTTGGGCATCTACATTTCATTTTCAAAAGCCAGTTGGACTCACTGTTATGTGAACAGTATGAAAAAGAAACTTCTCAGACTGAAAAAGGAACTGTAGAAGCCATCAGGGAGGAGCTCACTACGTGTTTAACACTACTCCATGTTGATTACTCTTTCCCTATTTCCTTTACAGTCAAAGGAGAGAGGATGACTTTTCCCAAGATCAACACAGAGCACCTCGGTAAGGCAGTCAAAAGACCTTTTCTCTTCTGTATTTTTCTAAATTACTTCTTTTTCACTTTAAAACCTAAACCTCTTTAAAAAGCTCAATAAATCACCCCAACCTTTCTCATTCATTAGCAAAATGCAAACCCCCTTTTATTTATGTTTTGCTTATCCTCTTTAATGTTTGAGCGTCCCCTTTAAGACTATTACATCCAGTAACAAAAGTGTGAAGCAAAACACTGAAGCCTTTGAGTTTGGCCTGTATAGACTTCAACTGTCCTCAGCTTTAAGAAGGAATCTGTGTAAAATGCACACAAGTGGCAAATGAAATTTATCAGCAATGATTAGATATTTCTGGAATGTTGTAATACTTTTCCATATTAGTGTTCATTCTAAGGTGCAGTATATTATCTATAGAGAGCATACATAATCTCTTTGAGATGAGAAATGTGCTCACAAATCCATATGTTGGCTGTACTTCCTGCCACTGACACCAGGTTTTGAAAAAGTGATCTTGGTAACAGAGTAAATACACAGTAGTTTTCTCCCAGAGACTCAGGTTCAAGTTCTTGCTCAATAACCAGGAAAACCAAATGTGATAGCCTCCATCCCAGGCAGCACAAGTCATTTATCATCACCGACCCATCACAAACTCAGTTCAGCAGCCAGGCTCAGATGTCTGGCAGGAAAAGTCTGGAGTAATTGGAGGCTTGCCTGTCAGCAAGGGAATCACCTCACAGAAAACCCTGCCTGTTACACCAGTATAGTCTCTTTTACAGAGCATCAGCGACATTGATGATATTAATCAAAGGATATGGAAGTGGTAGAGGATGAAATTATCAAAATGGAGCTGCCTGGAAAACAGGAAGGGTTGGTGGGTTTTTTTCCATTAGAGAAAACAATGCATTTTTACTCACAAAGAAAACCTGACATTTTAGACACTGTGGAAATAGTCCTTGGAACAGAGATCTGGGACAGATCTCCACACACTGCGATCTCCAAGCCTGGCCAGGGAAGATGATGCAGGGATCCAAGGACCACTGTGTGTCTTTAGAAATGGCACCTCCTGGGCAGTCTCACCCCTAAGGGAGTAATGAAGTGAGACTCAGCAGAACCTTTAACAATTGTACAGCACTTACAGTGGTTGAATGCAGGGCTCCCAATACTTCAGTTTTCAGAATTCCATTCTCCAACAGAATTGAAAATGCATTTCTATTTGAAATAATTCATTTTCTCCAAAGCCTAACAGAAGAAACAGTTCCAACAACAAAAACGTTCTGTTTGATTTAATTGCTTCACCAACTTAGGAGAGTTGCAAGCTCCATTTCAACCCTGTCACTGGTGATGCAAAAGAAGATCCCAAGGAGAAACACTTTTATAAGTAGTAAAGTGCTTCCATGAGATTTATTCCCCAGCCTTATCTTAAACAGGTAACATGTGACTGACTGGCAACACTAAGAAAAGAATTCTAGCTATTGTTCTTCGGCAGGCACTCTTCTGGCAGCTACAAAATAAATTTAGCCTAACCATAAACTCCAGTAACTATCAGGAATATGCATTACGTCTGCTGAAAATGTACTGTTGCTCTGCAAGTCTATTAATGAGCAGACATTTTCAATTCTAGCTGTCCAGGCTTCAGAGAAGTGAAAGGGATTTTATAGGCATAAAATCCAGGAAAAAAACCAATCTGACTTCATCTGCTGGGCTTTTTTCAAATGTATATAGCCAAAGAGCTTTAGAAAAGCTGGAAATTTCTGTTTTCACCTTATTTGCTTGGGTAGCTATCAAACTTTTTTTCTTTTTAGCATCAAAGTAGCTAAAATGGCATTGTTAGGAAGAATGGTCTACCTCTCTTGGTTTATGAAATAAACTTCAGAGAGGGGGCTTAACTTCAGGGACTGCTTGAGAAAACAGTTTTTTTTAAAAATTCCCAATCTAGCTGAGCAAACTAGGTGTCTGTTTTGGTCCTCAAAGCTCGTGGACTTATTTACTTGTATGATATGTTTTCATTGTTTTGATTTTGTTCCTGTGGTTGTGATCAGAGGAGGATAGTGACACTATCTCCTAAGAACATAAATGCCACTCTGTGTCAGACTAAAGCCATAAGCAGCCCTGTATCCAGTTGTCACTGGAAGATGCTTGACCAAGGAGTACCAAAACCAGGACATCGAGAAAGTGATATTTTTTATTTGCCCCCTGCTTTCCCCCCAGTTCCTGGGAATTAACGATGCAGAGACTTCCTGACTCAAATGTTACTCTGGATTGCTGTGCTCAATAGCTCTTTCATGGCATTGTGTTGCTGATAAGGAGGCTGTGATTGACACTCATTTGGTGCTCTGTGAGGCCTCTTTGGCCATGCCCTTTTTGCCACCTCCAGTTCCTTCCTTGAATCCTGGATTGGCATCTGAGGCTACAAAGCAGCATTTTCCAAAGATATTGATCTGTGAAGGCCAGATCAACAACCTGGTTGTAACAAGGTTGTTTGCAGAAACCCACTACAAGTGATTTATTCTTTTACAGCACTGGCTAGAAATCACATGTGCACAAACTTCTTAGGGCACTGAGTGATCTGGGTTGAGACTTCAAAATTAGGGGAAAAACTCGGGCTCTGCACTCTCTACGCATAGACTGGGCAGATCCTACAGAATTTTCTGCCCGAATAAATTCTTGCAGCCCCCAGCAATGAAATGTAATACCTGAGGCCACTGTGCGCTGGAGTTATCTATTCCTTGTACCCCCAGCATAGTGATGCCTCTGGTGTAGCCTTGTTTGTAACTGGGGAACTCCTCTGCCTTCTTTTGCCACAAGGTTTCCTAAAGTTCTCGATCAGCTGAAAGCAGAAGGATGATAGTGCCTAATGTCAGATGCAATTCTATTACCCTTCTCTGCCTTCTCACAACCAACTCGGAAAAAACAAGAATAATCCAGCTTTGGGCAAGTTTTGCAAACTTCAATCAAAAGACAATATTAGAAGCAGAAGCCTCAGTAGTACTTAACAATTACATTGTTAATCTTCATATAAAACAAACATTAAATAATTAATCTCAGTGGCTGAAATTCAGCCCCAATAAAACTCTGATGATTTCTGTGGATGTTTGCCAGGGAGAAATTTAGCCTGCAATTTTTCTCGTCTCTCCTTTTGGCAGGCTTGGGAGCATTTTGTCGTTCCCACCCTGTCAGTAGTACACCTTCAGGCAGGAGCAAACTCCGTGATGTGCCTGATGCTGCACTGCCCTGCACAGCAGCCATGTAGCCCCAGTAATTTCCCGGGTACAACCACTGGTACCCATTTGGCCCTCTGTGTACCCGAGGGAAGAATGAACCTACTTACTGGGTAAACAAGGATAAACTTCTTCCAGTTTTCTCAGTTCTATCTTAAAGTTTAGAAACTTCTGCAATTCCTAATTCACATTTCTCTGGGTGGAAATACAAAGAACTCTTTTGCCTCATATCTTCCATTTCAGCAGTTCCCTCTTTTAAATGTTACAGAATTAATGTCACTCATATAAGAAATTTTAAAGCAGAACTTAGAAAATGCTTTCTTTTAATGCCCAAACCTGCAGCAAATATAAACCTTTGTAAATGCACCTAATTTGCTAACATGCAGTGCTAATTTGATTATTCCAGATAAAGGTTTTAGAGGGACCAATTGGTGCTTGCTGCAGTGTAAAACTAGAAGGATAATTTGCCAAGAGAAAAGTGCAAGCTCTCTTTGGCACCCTGAAATGTGTTCGGTTGGTTTTGTGCTTTTGCATTTGAGTGAGTACTCCAGCACAAATTGGACACAATTAGCAGCACATTTTAAAAAATACAGCTCAGTTCTGGTGCTAATTTGTGCCTGCAATAACACCAATTTCCCCTCTATTTACACTCAGTAAGCGTACAGAGGCTAACACAGAGGAAAGCTTTGGACAATTCCCATTTGTATAGCACAGAGCAAATAATTCTTTGTGCCCTATGTGAAATGAGTCGAATATCTCAGCCCACTTTGCAGAGAACATGTGTCTGCATTACAAAATCTGCCACCACAAGTTGGCACTAATTGGCAGTCTCAGCAAAGTGGCAAAGGAATGAATGGCCCCTGGATACCGAACTAACATTTTTCCCCTACAGGTGGTCTTTTCAAGTCGGAATTGAGACATACATTGTTTAGGCAAGGTAAGTTTGTACTGCTGGTACATGTTTTGTTGATTCATAGAAGATTTCAGTGTATAGCGAGTGTTCTCATGAGGGTTACATTCAAGCTATTAAAAAAAATAAACAAAAACCTTAAATAGTATTTTAAAAAAAACCCTAAAAAAAACCCCAACAAAACAAATTCCAGCTGTCCCTATTTTCCCCCACTTTGTCCTCTCAAAATCGTCAGTACGTTCAAAGGCACAACCAAATCTTTTCAGTTCTCGTCAGCGTGTATTGATGAAACAGCTCCCTTAGATCTGATACCAAACCAGGAGATTAGGATGCCAGCTGCTTTATCAGGGCCCTGACTCTGCAGACTTCATTCACATACAGCCCTGTTTGGGCCATTTCTAGTCCAAAACTCACTGATATGAGGGAGAAGTCCCTAAAACTCCAGTAAGTTATAGAAAATGTCCTTTGTGAAAGAAGTGCTAAGGAGTTCAATCGACATGGTTCTGTGTCACAGAAAGAAATACCATAGGAGGCTTTGATTAGGGAGCATAATTATATTTACATGGAAATAAATCAGCTATTAAAGAGGCTTTTCAGAGTGCCTTAAAATTACATCCAGATAGAGTAAAAGCAGAAATAACTTACGTTTTTCCTTCTTCAGCTAAGGAAAAGGGCTTCCAAAGTTAACTCAGAAGTCCCTGTAACATTGTCATCATCGTGTCAAGATAAAATATTTGTTGAGAAGAAATGCTTCAATTTCCTTGAGGACTCAATGATATTTCCTATTTTTTTTTATATAAACTCAAACTAGATATCTGCTTTCATTATCTATACTATAATTATTTTACACACCTTTAGATATGCTTTCAAAAATCACCCCAATTGTGCTCAATATGATGAATTAATTTGTTTAATAACACTTCCTATTTAAGGGAAGACAGAGTTCCTTCTCCCCTTCTGATTCAGCCATTGGCTTCATAACGGGACAGATAACAAGCACAAATCAGTGGCTGTGGGATTCAATCAGTGAACTGCTTGTCAGGAACTGGACTGAAACTCTCTGCCCCATCTCACAGGCTGGCACACAGCACATAGACACTGACTTCCAGAACTAACACCTCAGCTACAGGTAGGAATAAGCCAACTCTTATCTTGCACTGGTGGCAGAGGAAAATGGAGTGTTACTCGTGTGAGAAAGGATCTTTTCCTGCCACTGTTCATAAGCACATAAAGCCCCCGGGCTCTGCCAGTCCTCCCCCATTCATGCATTCAAAGTGAGAGGGAGTCATGACTAGCAACCTGTAAATCACAGCAGATAAAACCCTGGAGGGGCTGGCTCTGAAGCTTCTGAACTGTGAGGCTCAAGAGTTGCATCTTGGTCTCTGCTTGCAACTTGTCCTATCGAATTACTGAATACAACAGTCCTTTTGCTGATATAACCACCAGGCTAGTTTAAAAAGCTGCCAAAGAGAAGTTATCATAATTTTATGAATAATCATCCAACAAACAAAAGAGTACTTTTTACCCTTCTCTTGAGAACAGCTTTTCAGATTATCCAGAAAGTTTTTTTAAGCTGTGTGGGCTTCTATAGGATGTAATAAGGGATTTCTTTACATGATTCTTGTATTTTGTATACTTACTTGTATACTTATCTTACAGGGGTACAATTTGACATTATCAAAATTTTCTGTCCCAGAAAAACCTTGACTTGTAACTCTCACACAGCTTGACTCAATTTTTTTCTTATCCAAGTTAGGTAGAGAGATTGGAAGAAAAAAATACTTGGTTGTTTTCATTTCACTTTATCTGGTAGCTACAGAAATGGAAGAATCCCCTCTGGAAAAGCAACAATGATCCTGGTGAAAAAACACATTTGGCACACTTGCCTTTGCACCACTCTTTGAAGGAGTACAGTGTTGCCTGCTGCTGGTGCTAAATGTTTCTGTTTTTACTGCTCTTGGGTCCAAGTGCCAGGGAGCCCTGCTTGGCAATTAATTAGACTGTTGAAAGTCTAAACCCTGGTAATCCTCTGGCTGGTATGAAATCGGCACCAAAAGGAGGAACCAAAACAAATACCACCCTGGAGAGAGAACAGATGTTAAGAATGGAGTGGGAAACTCAGTGACATGAAGCCAGAGAGGTTCAGCTTTGTGGCTTTGCAGGGCTGCTTCAGCTGCTACTGTGCACAGACTTCCCTGACCTGTCAAACGAACTTCCCTCCTTTTAAACATTTAATTCCAAAGATCTGCACAGGACTGAATTAATGTTACGTTTTGTAATGATTCAGTCCAGCCCATGTTTTTCTCCTAGGCCCTACCTGGCTTCTAAACGAGCAGGATATTAGACATGGTAACAGGCTCTGCTGACTAATGTGAGTGTTGAATTTAAAGCTTTGCTTTCTGCTACTGCTTGTATTTGTTTTACACAATTTGGAAAAAAATTCACTAAGTACTTTTGGACAGCAGGTCAAACTGGTTAGCAGCATTTCTTCATTTCTGTCCTATGAGAAGATCTGGCTGAACAAGAAACTCACAGTAGGGATCAGTTGGCTGATCTGGGCAACCAAGTTGTATTTGCTTCTTTTACTTAATTTGTCCCAAGCTATTTAGAAACTAATTCAGCCCAAGAAGTTTTATATTTTACAGCATGCCAGGAAAGTTGTCTACAGTTTGTTGATGATCAAGGAAATGCTTTATTTAAGATAAAAAATGCAAATAAAACAACACTAAACTAAAATCAAAGCCAGATTTTAAGATGATAGCTGGTACCTGCTCTCATAGCTGTGAGTGAATTCCATTAGAAAGAAAGAAAATTGCAGTAAGAGCTGAAAAACAGGCCTGAGGAAGCTGCCCTTATTTCACTTTAAAAATCCTAGGCGTTGGGCATGGTGAAGATATATTACCATAAATCAAAGCTAATGCCATGAGCCAGATGGCTCAAATTTGTGTACTAAGCATTAGGCACTAATGGAGCTCAACAGTCTGTTGTGTTTCCACAGGAGAGTTCTCAGTTTTGAGCAGCTAATTAGCCTAAAATTAATTAGGGCCAATCTGAACATTTTTGCACATATTAAAAAAAAAACCAAAACCAAAAACAAACAAACAAAAAAACCCACAAAAAGAAAAACAAAAAAACCCACTTGAACGGATGCAGAAACAGGCCAAAACCCCTGTCTGACTAGAGCAGCAATGGCACTGAGAAGGGGAAGGAGGAAATTATATGAGGGAACAGAATGGAAAAGAGCCCAGAGACAACTGCCACAGGCAGGTTAAAGGAAAGAAAGAAAGAAGAAAGAAAACAAATCTCTGGAGAATAGAAACAGTCCATCTCCAAGGTTTACTTGGGAAGCTGCTGCACCAAGCATCAGCTTGTCACAAACTTGGTCCAGATGGTTGGGATAAATATTTTACAGGTGCCACACTTTACATGATGCTTGTGTTTAACCTGGTCTGCTGTTGTGGCTGTCTTGCAGAGACTTAGAAACAGTGACACCCAGTTCCTGTATTCCAAAGGAGATTGCAAAGCTCACAGCCCTGCTAGGAAGCTGACAGTTCTGCTCCAATGCAGCATTCCCTGGGAACTTGACTGAAAAAATGCTACCTACCCCATTAGCCAGCACACTTTCTGGATGACACAGATAACAAATCCCACCCATTTCCACTTCCTTCAGGCACACAAGATTATTTTTTTTTTTCCAGATTGGAGTCTCAGCTCTTAAATAGCACACAAGCCAAAACAGTCCCATAAAACCAGAATAATAATTTTTTTCTCTCAGTGAGCAAGCTTCATACATTCAGACGTGCTAGGCATTTTGGCTGAGATCTGGGGCACTGCAATAATGTTTAATCCCATTATTAATGCTTATTTTAGAATCTGCTTGTCCTTAAAGACATGATAGTGATCTTAATTATTGTCTCCAACATGTATTTGCCTGAAATACTTATTATACTTCATTGCTATAGAGACAATGAGATAAAACTCTAATTTCATTTTATTGGCCCTTCTATCCATCAAGAAATTAGTTTCTTGTGAGAGCTTTGAAGTAGTCCCCTTCATGGATTAAACTCCTTGGAAGTACAAGAACAGAAGGGCAGGGTGTGGGGGAATTGAAATAATTTACATACCAGCAGACATGTAATGGGAATCAACAATGCAACCAGACCTACATGATGGTTGAGATGAAAACGTTGAGACATGCTATTCAACATGAAAAAAGAAAAAAAAATAGTCTGGTTAGCTGCAGATTTTAGCTCAGGAGGCAGCCAAGGGCTGCACTCAGGCAGAGGAAGCAAGCAGCAGAGAGGAACTTCCCTAATCATATTAAAAAAAATAAATAAAACAACAAAAACTCAAACCAAACAACCCCCACAAAACACCCATTACTGGATAAAAGAACATCAGATGCTTAATTGTCACTTGGCTATCTGCCAGGCAGGCTCCCAGTGCCACTGTCAATATTCTACAATGTGTAGGAATAAATAGCACAAGCTCTGTCAGAGCAGTGCCTAGGATTTCATGTTAGATCTGTGCAAGATGTTGGCTCCCCAAAATATGAAAAGTGTTGTGCTCTTAATTCATTACAAACAAAATTTTTTTCAGAAGACAAGGTTGCAAACCTGACTGCTGAGATTGTCCCTGTATTTACTCCCCAACAAATACAGGACAACTCTTATTTCTGGTAAATTTCGAACAAGGTAAAAAAAGAAAACCTATTCATTAAAGGGAAAACTTTGAACACAAGAATTATTATTGTATGCAAGGATGAATTCCATGCAATCCTCCGAGCTGCCTCCTGGGATTGAAGGAACAGTTTGGACCGGTCCTGTAATATCTTCTTGAGAGTCAGTACTTTCCCACAGGAAGCAATGGTATCCTAAGTTTTTAGGAACTTGGTTGCAATGGGTGCTCATCATTCTCGCCTGAATCAAGCAATTACACATGCTCTGAAATTCAAGTTTATGAGTTATTCAATTGATCTAAACTTTAATCATGCCTTTAACTCTTGAGTCTGACTGGAAACAGAGTGCTGAGGGCCCTGCCGATCAGAAGCTACATGGTTAGTATGCTTTTAAAAGTAGATTAGCACACCTTCAAGCAAAGAAATGTAAGTAAAGAACTTGCCCCAAACCTTAGTATGTTCAGGATAAAGGTTTTGCAGTGCTGGGCTGTATTTAGAACATGTGATATACAAAGCAACCCTTCCTAGCTACCTGCCCATCATGGATGTAGCTACAAAACACTTAATTTCTTTTCCATATGCTGCATATTTAAATTTCTGTTAATATCCACACAAGCAGCTGTCATTTTTTAAGGCACAGAGGTGGAGACACAAGGATGGTGCATTACCTCTTCGTCCACACATACTTTTGCTCTTTCAGCCTGCTGGTCTTAATGATTCCAAAATAAAGATCTCTCTGTCTGACAGCAAGTGGCTGCTCTTTTTAGTGAGCCTTCTCACTGTACCACAGCCCTGATACCACTATGCTGCAAGTAAAGTATATTTGCTTCTTCCCAACACAACCTAGAAAGTCAAAACAGTGGGGAACCTCCTACTTGGTATCATGGCAAAGAAAGTTTTTGAAGAGTAAAATGGTGGTGTACAGACAATGGTACAGACAGTGTTGGTCAGAAAAATTTTATATATGATTAAATTATCTCAAGAAATACAATGCAAATAGTAATCACATGTATGTCACCAGGGCTAAATATAAATGTGTCAGAGGCCTCCCATATGGAGAAAGTCCAGCTGATATTGATAGGATTTTATGCTTCAGTTGATGATTGAAAGGTTTCAGTCCAGCTTAAAGGTGTGTGCTGACACCTTCATTGCAGATTTTGTAAGGAAGGGTTCGCATCCTTCATGAAAAGAATTTTAACCATGCAGACAATAGATGCTCAGGGTTCCATGACCCACAGGTTTTACAGCCCTGGGAATGTTGTGCAGCAATTTCCTAAGATGCCATTTTGCAGATCCTAAAGCTGCACACACAAGAGGAACATGCAGCCCTCTGAAACTATCCAGTTCTTAAAAGAAAAAACATATGAACTTCCTCTTGGCTGATTAATGTTCTTAAAAACACTCAGCACTGTTTAATCATGTGATTTAAAAGTACCGTTTCTGTTACTATGGGAAGAGCAAAAGTCCAACTTGACTTTCAGCTCTGTGCCATTAATGGCTTTTATAATATCAATGCATTAAGAAATCTCATCATCGCATTTAGGAAAAAACCCATCAATGCAGGTGACACAGGGGCCACGCTGGCGCCTGCCAGGGCTCTGCCAGGATCTACCATGGGCTGTGACTTCCTGGAGAAACAGCTGTGTCATCTTGCTAGGAAGTAAAAAGTAAGGCAGAATCCCATTCTCTATAGTGTAGTTTCAGACGAAGTTAAAAATTGTTAAATTGATCGAACAACAGACAGAAAGAAACAGAATTACATCAGGCACGTTTCAAATCCCTCTGCAATTGCTGTTAGCAGAAGGCTTGCAGCTACAAGAGACTTTTGCCCTTTCCAACCTTCAGGGGCTCCAAATTTTAGAAAAAAAGGGCAGAACCAGGGGATAAAACTCAGAAGGAGCCATGGGACTAGAGCTGGTCTCTTCTCTCCCTCAAATGTTTGTCCTTACCTCTAAATTATTAAGCAAGGGCTCTGAGAGATGTCAGCTACAAAAAGAAGCCTGGTTCCATAGTCTGAGGACACACTAGTCCACCCATGCTGTTGGCTCTCCACCAGGAGAACTAAACCTCCCCCGGCCATTCAGCTACTGCCCATCATTGCTGGGTACCTCTGCCCAAATTGTTGCTCATATGTGCAGGTGCACCTGTGACCTGCTGTCGTGGATAGGGATGATGAACCTCTGCCATGGTTTAGGAATAATGGAAGGGAGGGAAGAAAAACAGGCACTTTATCCCACAAAAATTAACACAGGACTTTCTTGGTACATGCTGCCTTTTTTTTTTTTTTTTTTTTTTTTTTTTTTGGTGCAAATATCTCGACTGAAAGAACTTTCTTGCTCACTGACAGACATATAAATAGCAAATGCAAAAGCTGGTCGTCCTCCCCCTTCATTACCAGGAAAATACCTTTGCTAGAATGAATAACATCTGGTGTTGCAGTACTGCCTTTACAGCAGTTCAGTCCCCGCCAAGCAAGTATGATAAGAAAAACTGTTACAAACTAGTAATATAGAAACCTAGGAAACCCCCACAGATAAGCCAAGGCATTGTCTATGATTTCCCTCACAGCCTATCTGGTACAGCCTGGGGAAATCCTATACAGTACCCACAGAAATATTTAAAGAGTAAAAAGGAACGTTTGAGTGATTTCTTCCCTCCCCCATCACACAAGAGCAGAAAAGGGAGTGGAAGTTCAGCACAGGCTTTTATTTCTGTGCTGTTACATAACTGTGCCGTGCCTCTGCCGAATTCCTCCTGCTTCCAGCACGATCAGACCCACGGGAGGCTGGGAAGAAGACAGGGAAAGAGTATGTGTCTTGCTGCTACGCAGCAAACCAATGGCAGAGGTGGGAGGAGAACTTGCAGGTCCCGGCAGAGCCACTGCCGAACCCTGACAAGGCTCCACATTCCTGCCATTCCTTGCACATGCTTTTCCAAATGTGAAATGCTGCTGCATCACAGGCTGACCATCCAGCTCAACACATCACCTGCTTCCTAATCACCCTTCCGCCATCCAGCGTGCACAGACACACACTGTAGCTATTCCTTGCCTTAGTCTCAAGAGGATTTCAGATTTCTGGAAATCATGCCCGTCATGCCCAGAACATTCACTGACCAGTGGTTTTTCTCTTTGGTAGCCTTCTCTAATCACAGGCCTCATTCAATTTAAGCACCATTGACTGAATCTCCTATTCTTTTAGAATTCTGCAGTAGATTCCATTTGTTAATACTAACAGGAAATCCCTTGAATCTGCCTCATGCCCTTTCACTGACTTCACAAATCCAATTGATACAGATAGAGCCAATTTCTGAAACTGCAGCTGTCCACACTTACAAAGCTCTGACTGTTAGATAAAAAAGTGCCAGCTGGAACAAGAAGTTTCTCCTACTACTGGATGCCACGCTCCCAGCCAAGCGGGCAGCTGTCAGCTTGGGAGGTGACAGAGCTGCTTGAATGGGAAACCCTTAGATCCAGTCCCTCATGCTCACCCTGAAGTAATTGAGCTGCCCCACAACAGAAAAAGGGAGTAAAGCTCAGTCCCAGAAGAATGCAGTTGCACTTGTTTCCAACCCCTTCTCCATATTATTGCATCCCTCATGGATCATAGTAGCTGGAGGCAGAGGAAGGTGCAGTATTTGGGACAAAAAGCCCTGTTGGCCCCTCTTTGGATCTAAAAAGGGCCATGTTCTCAGCCTCACTGAAAGAGAAGCTGAAGTTCTCAGGTCTGAGCAGTGTTCTGCACTTCACAAAGTTAACGTGTGGTCTTGTGATGATTTTCACTGCTGGTTTTAAACCGTGCATGAGTTTAAATCAGCACACCATTACAGCTCCCAAGATGTTTTAATAAACAGGCACTAAACTGGCTCCACCATCCTCAGCCTGGATGTGTCTGAGAGGGGAATATGGATAATCTCCCATCAGAGGATAACTGGATATGCATTCATCCCTGATATCAAGAATGCACTGTACCTGGGAAGGGAATTTCAGAGGACTGAAACACACTGAAAGTTCACTTCAGCAGAGGTGAGTCTAATCCTCTGTCCTACACCATCCCTCCATGAAGTGACTCTGCTGGGTGCCACAAGTCCTTCCTGCCAGCTATGGCTCTTGACCACCTGCCTGAGTATCAGGAAAACTACTTAACAATCCCTTCATAGATGCCTACTTCACCTGCCCTTGGTCCAGTATGGGAATAAGCATAAGCAGAATAAAAAAATCCATGTCATTAATGAAACTCAACGGATCCCATCAGTGCCTTCCTAAAAGATTCCTCTCTTGGAACCAAAGGCACCTCATGGTGCACTGTATATCTTCAGTGAACCCTTAGAAGCTAACAGAAACTTTTTATTTCTTCTCTAAAATAACACAGCTACCAACTGGAAAATGCCCATATGCCAATCCATTCTGTTTTGCAATTTCCTTATTTCTTAATCCTTAATGTACTTTTCTGGAGATATTTCAGAGCCAATCCCTCTCCTCCCTCATCTCCCACATCAACCACTGAGTGGGAATTCCCAAAGGGGTTTGTAAGTCTTACACTTTACATACCGACTTTCCTGAGATTTTTAAATCTTTTTAACCCTCCTCCTAAATAAGGACCTTTCAAAAGCATTCTTTTCTATTTGGTAAATCATATCAATTGAGTACTTTCACTAAAATGAACAGAAATTCCTCTGATAAGTTGGGAAGAACATTAAACCAGAACCCTTTAATAACTTTGAATACTCCATGGGAAGCTCTAGTATCAGCCTGAGGATAACTGATTTGAACTAATAAAATACACAGATAGACAGACAAACAAGTAGATATGCATCATTATATTTCAGAGATCTTAAGCCATAAGAAGAATGGGGTAGTACATCAATTCTTCAGCCCAGAACTTATAAAAGAAATGAAAAATCCATATATATACACACACACATGTGTGTGTATATATATATGCGCACACGTACATTTAAGCAAAGAAAATTTGTTTTTAAAAGGTGAAATACTGCTCATGTAGATACTTTGGCACCTGTAATTGCACATTCCTTTTGTTCTTTATCCTTACAGTCATCTTTACGGTGATTTCCTAAATGGGAAAGGGGTCTTCAGGAAAGAAAACCTTACAGAGAAAAAAACAAATAACTAAGTAGAAATCAATGCCCAAGCAGTAAATACAACACTCAGTGCTTTTTTTTTAATGGAAACTTTCTATATGGATCCATGCAAGTTACATGTACGGAAAGTTGACTGTAGCTTTGTGGGCTTCTTAATATAAATATCCTGACATAAAAATTACTATTCTAGAAAGCTTTATGGTAGGATTGGAAAAAATCTCCTCACACACAGACCTATGTAAACTGTTTGAGTAACTAGGGGGAGTTTTCGGGAAAGCCGCCTTCCCCACTCCCCGTTGCAGACTCCTGTCTCATTTTGTGAAACTGCTTTGCTGTCTTCCAGAGCAGGCAGCTGAGCAATCCATTTCAGGGCCTCTCTTTCCCATGGAACAAATCTCCCCCAGCCCTCCTGCTGCATCCTGACAGAGATGGTAGGCCTTTCTTCACCGAATTCTTTCAATAATGCTGCAACTGAAACATTAGGAGAAACAATTAAGACTAAAGGGAGTTGCCTCTGCATGCCAGATCTGCTTAATAACTTAATTAAATAAATGAATATAATTATAATGTAAACATTTCCTTTCTTTAATTCTAAGGCATCCTTAGAGAGAGAATACTGCTAAAATGATACAAGATTATTGAAAACCTTTTCAGTTCCTCCACACTAAAAAATAATTTTGCTGTCTTCCCATGCCTTCCCACTTGTAGTATTTAATTTTTGAAATTTCAGAACCAGCTACCAGACAGAGAAAAATGCATCCTTGGAAATGAATACCCCATACAGACAAAAGTGTTTATAATTGAAAAGGAGCCATGAAGGAGTAAATTGCTCTGTAATTTATAACTGCAGATTTCCTTCCTAAAATTATTTTCATTCAGCAGTTTTCTCTGAGAAATTTTACAGTTTCAAATGTGTTTTTGAAAAAGTGCAAGACATGCTCAAATCGTGCTGTCTTTTGGCATGTACAAAGCCACTCAGAGACGATAACCCTACCTTATGGCATTGCATTGAATGAACTCTGATGGCTTCAGTACATTTATTCATAATTTACATCAGCTCAGGCTTAAATTTATCATCAAAAAGGTTGTTCCACATGTAGTTACACAGGGAAATTTTCTTTGGCTTCACCACCACCAAATTCTGAATGCAACCTGCTCCACCTAGCTATTTAGCAAGAACAATAAAAATCTAAGCAGTGGCAGTGACACCATTCTGAAATAGCACACATGACAGCACCCCAGGTCAAGTATTATTTTAAATCCTTCTAAAATAGTAAGAGGAGCAATATAGAAAAATTCCTTAAATTAGGAATAAAACTCCTTCTACTGGCTAGATATGACTCCAAATTACAGCTTTGTCTTTTCTCTCTCAGAACTGTTAAAAATCTGTGTATAAATGTGCAAACCCACCTAATGCTGACCCCAGAGCAGAACAAGTTGAATATCTTGAGGATTCTTCATGCGCACAAGCCTCCAAGAACACCTGGATCTAGCCAAGACACTCAAAACTTTGCAGGCAACCCAGAAACCCAGCTGCAATAATTACGGCCAAACCAGATTTTCTGGCAATGGCTTCCTTCACAGTCTGGACCCACATTTTCCATTTGACAGTCTCCATTCCACTCTTTTCCATGTATGCATGTGAGTTAATTCCTTTTACAAAACATGGGGTAATTTTGTGTCTGATGCCGCCTGTGATTGCCCCAGGTTTTCCTCATGACCTCCTACAGCAGCCCCACATACGTGCTATGAACACTGCGCCAGTGAATGGTTATGCCATTAATAAATCTCTGCAGAATGCAAGACACAGGTGTGTGCTGTGAAGTGACCTGAAGATGACCTGTGTGCTGAAGATGACCTCATGCTGCACTTTGGAAGGAGAATGTTAAAGAGTTCAGGCAGCCAATGGTGACTGAGACATGGACCTGTACAACAGGGACTCTGCCTTCTTGCTTCCTCTGTGTTCCCACATGGAGAAACCTCAGCCCCAGCTGAAGTTCAGAGTGTCCCACATGGAACAAGCTGCAGGTTCGGACGTTAATTAGAGATTACACCTACACCAAAAAGTGTTATGGAAGAGAAGAAACAAAAGTGGTTTAACTGTATGAACTCCACTGTTAACACAGGCCAGTAGTACACTTGAGTTTAGGGTTTCAAATTGGTGTAAGACAAAAAAAAAAAAAAAAAAAAAAAAAAAAAAAATCAATAAAAATGCACTTCTTCCCAAGTCCCTGTTCCTAGTCATCTCCTTGTCTTCAGAAAGTGACATTGGGCTTGTCGCCATTGTTACTAGCATCTTTCCACTCATCAGACCTATTCTTATTTCTACTTGGTGCTCTTAATACCTTAAATATAAAAGTTTATATACATCTATATAGTTATGCACACATATTTCACTCAATTTTCTCAGGATATGACTCTTCCATGCTGCATAAGATTCCTTCCCTGGCCTTCTCCAGCTCTATCATTCTTTTTGCTGCTGTCCAGGATGCAGCTGTCACAGGTAGGAAGCCCCAGGCCCTGCTGCTCATGCACAGATTGATCAAGGTCAGGAAAAGGGTAGCCAGTACCTGCTGCCTCCCACTCTCCCAAACCCTTCACATCAGAACAAATGAGTCCCCAGATAGCCCTGTGAGCTCTCAAATGCAGAAACAGTTTGAGAAGTTGGTGTATGGAGGTAAAACCCATCTCAGACAAGGACGTAAGGTTATGGCCCTCTCAGAGATGGCCAAAGGCTGAGAAAGAGGCAGGGGAAGCTCAGGTGAGTGCCCCAGAACATAAAAACTACAGTGGGTAATCATGGTGATGAGGTTTCTTGTGTAAGGAAGTTTCAAGGGATAAAACAGATATGACTGAATATTGCAGTTTCAATATTATTTCAAATAATTAATTATAAATGTGATTAGATAAGTAACTCATCTACATTATTTATACAACCTGTTCAGCACTCCTAATTTCCTAGGACTTGCAGACTGGGATTAGAAACTGGATTTAATTTTTTTTTCTTAATCAATTCTGCTTTCATTTGGAATAGAGAACTAGAGAATGTATAAAAGTGTCGCAGAAGACTTAAAGCAGATAAGATTATATGAGTTACCACTTTTTTTACCAACATGCAGATGAGAAAAAGAAAACTTTTTCCTCAAGTCTCTAAAATGTCACTTTTGGAGCCCTCTCCAAGATTAGTAGAAACTGACGCTGAAACTGTAACTGGAAGGGAAATTTTGTGAACAGATTTGTAGAAAAAGGGATAGCATGGCTATGAAACATCAAAATGTTTCACATAAATGAACCACCATGGTTTCTAAAAGGCAAAAAATCACCATTCAGTAGGACTGAGTTTGCACTGCGAAAGTTGAACTGGAACTGAAATGAACTTTCTCACACTAAAGAAAATGCTTGCATCCTGCCTGGCCAGTTTTAGAGAAAGAAGTCAGCTATGACATTTGGATGTAAAACCAAAATTCTTGTCAGAGCTTCTCTAACACAAGGCCTCCATTGGAACCCATTTCTTGTTCACATGGCAAACCAACCTCTGCCAGGGTCACCATGGAGAGATTCTGCAAGGTGTCTTCAACTCCCCATCAATCTGAGGTGCAATCAGGATTTGACCCAGCTTCAGAAAATAAAGAACAAAAGGTATAAAACTACACTTAGCTGGATTTCTTTTTGCAGTTTCAAAACCCTGAGGAACGTGCCATTGGAGCAATGGGATAATTATTACAGCACAGAACTTTAAAAGTAAAAATGTCCTCTATTCCTCTTTGATGTTTAAAGAAGAATCATTAATTCAAAGGCATGCAAAAATTCATGGAATTTAAAACACCAAGAAAATGTAGTCTAGTCTTGTCAGATATAGGGTGCCTTTCATAAGACATTTCCTAGCTTGCCCAACCACAGTGGAGCCCCCATAGCTTTTTCAGATCTCCTCTAGAGTGTAGTTAGATTATCCTCAAATACAGTAAAATAATTAAACCACACCAACTAAAAGGGATGTGACTTCAAAGGCTCTTCTCTAAAGCATTACTCTCCATGAACTAATTCACTCCAAGCCATGCAGAACCTAAAAGTAATACATCCCAGAAAGTCAGCGGTGTCCTGGGCTGCACCAAAAAAAAAACAGTTGGCAGATCTAGGGAAGTGGTACCTCCCTTTTACTCTGCTCTCATTAGACCCCAGCTGGATACAGTTTGGGGACCTCCAGCATAAGAAGGCATGGAGCTTTTGGAGCAAGTCCAAAGAAGGTCCCAAAGATGATCAGAGGTATGGAGCTCCTCTCCTATGAAGACAGGCTGAGAGAGTTGGGGCAGTCCAGCCTGGAGAAAAGAAGATTGCAGGAAGGCCTCAGAGCCTCTTCCAGTACCGAAAGGACTACAAGAGTTGGAGAGAGATTTTCTGCAAGGGCATGGAGTGACAGGACGAGGAAGAATGGTTTTTAAATAAGAGAGGGTGGGTTTAGATAACATACTAAGAAGAAATTCTTTACTGTGAGGGTAGTGAGGCATCATGACAGGTTGCCCAGGAGGAGCTGTGGATGCCCCATGCATTCCTGGAAGTGTTCAAGGCCAAGTTGGATGAGCTTTGAGCAGCCTGGTGGAAGATGCCTCTACCCACAGCAATGGCGGGGAGTGGAACTTTAGATTTTTAAGGCTCCTTCCAAACCACGCCATTCTACAAAATGTGTATTTTTCCTTTGGACATATGGTCCAAACAATTATGAGACTGTTTCCCTGTAATTAGCAAAGCTTTCAGCAAACTAACCTAGTTTTCAAGATCTCACCCACCCACTGAACTGGTACATCTTCGGCAGCATCCCAAAAGGAAAATGTCCACTTGTGATCACACCAGGCTTTTCCCTTCAGCCTTTATGGAAACCCATCTCACAAATGCTGCTGCAATTTATAATTTTCAGCATCATTTAATTTTTAGTAAGTGAATGATTTGCATTAATAGAATGACAACAGTTGAAACAGGATTCTTTCTTTCCTAGAACATTCTGCATTCAGCAAATAATACCCTATTTCCATTGGGATGAACATTTTTGCAATATGAGTTAAATTTACTGCTTGCTCCATGATGATGACTTAGTCCTGTTAATTATGCCTTGGATCCTAACTGGCTGTTAAATTAATCTGTTTCTCACCCTGTGTGTCTAACCTCAGCCTTGCAAGGACAACTGGTGGAAGGACGAGGTCTGAAGAAGCTGCCTTAGCCACTGTTTAGCAGTGGGGTGTGAAGCTTAGCCCAGGCTGCCCCTCCAAATATTTGTACTTCTCGGGAAGGATTTCCAGCTGCTGCTGTGCTACACTGGCTTTTGTGACTGTATCTTGGACTTGCCACATTTGTACACCTCTCATCGGTGTAAGCTGTCCCCTGAGCTCATAGAAATTCAGGAGTTTAGCCCAGATTTGGTCTTGTTTTCAGAAGGCAGGGTTGGAAGGGGTCAGTGAATTGTGGAGTTTGCACATAAAAAACAGTAGACAATTTTTGACTTCTATTTCTCAAAGACCAAGTTCTTTGGCACAGGTATCCTTCCTGTTATTATTATGGACAAGACTGATATTCTGTACCTTTTCATTTTGGTTGGGGCCTTTTTTTAATAGGTCTCTTCAAAGTTTCCTTTCTTTTCAGTTCAGGCCTGCAGGTGCCATGGCTGGACTTAGAAATCAGCCCACTGACCAAAGTCATGCAGGCATTTACCACAGTGGAGGCTTTCACTGGAGACCAGCCAGGCCTACTGATTCTGAGGACCACCTGATTCCCTCTAAGAGGCTCCTCTGCTATTTCGCAATTAAATTTTCCGCTACACCTCACTAAATTTCCACTAGGCCTTGCTAAATTTCCACTAGGCCGTGCTAAACAGGGCAACATGACAAGAATGAAGGTAACTTATTGTGAAAGCATAAAACAACAGCAGAGTTCTCTCTAAGAGATTGCCAAGAATAAAAGACATTAATCATATTAGACATTAATTTGCTCTTACAGCATTTTTGTTTGAGGAACTTTCATGCTCATGTCTCTTTGATTAATTCATTGTAACTCTCTGGCTTGTTGAGGAATTGTGTTGAGCACAAGTTGGCCCAAACCATGCCAGGGGCCATTCCAACACTGTGAGACCACAAGAAATACTGATCAGTGCTGTACTGTTTCCTGGTAAATAGAAGCCCTGTGACACGTTTTCCCCCTTAGAAAATGCCTATCCCAGGTTGATCCATTAAAGAAAACACACAGTTGAAAGGTTACTGGTAAATATATGCATCAGCTTTTTCAGGAGCATTAGTGTTCATGTTGGAAGCCTATTTGTGAGGGAACCTCCTCCTTCAAATATCTCCAATTACTACATTTTGATTCCCATCACAGATTAGTCTAAGAGCAGGAACCCAGATCCTTTCAACCAAACAAAGCTGGAAGGGCACTAATACTCTCCAACCAAGAGTGGTCATTGAGCCCTCAAATGAGATTCCTGGCCCATGGCCAGTCCCAAGCCCAAAGCCTGCAGGATAGGTAGCTTGAACTTTGGCACCAGCTGGTTGGTTCTGTAGATCTGTTCCTATAATGTTGCACTACTCACTAACACAGATGAAGCGTCCTTGTGCAGGACTCTGCCATTGAACCCTTTTAAAGGGATTTAAGGTGTTCAGGCCCCAGAGACGGATTTCACCCCAGTGAGAGCACTGTAGCTGCACAGATAACCATATCAGACTCTAAGAGCTGGAAGTCATTTAGTCTCTCCAAGCAGGTGTAGGACCACTCTGTAGTGCCCTCTAGTCTGACTCTCTCTTCAGAACCGAGTAGGTTCAATTCTTCCATTGTTACAACTAGTTCCACACTAGACCAAAAGGTTATTACTGGTCTTCAGCAGAACTTCTCTGACTGTAAATAAGTGAGTTGCTCTGTCACCAGACAACAACTGCAACCCAGGCTGCAAACGCTGCACTTAGCTGGTTGTAACTTACTCCAGCCCTTTGTCTTGCAAAGTAAAGACAGATGACTTGCTAGTGGTCATTTGTAAATAAGTTCAGGACTGGACTGCAATGATTCACAAAATCAAAGTTGTTACCTATTACATTGCATATAATGGACAGTGTTTAGTGGGGGGGTGAGATGAGGGAGGGCTGCAAATACACTCCGCACTTCCAAGTTTGTATGCCTTAAATTGACTTTCTTGGTTCTACAGTACATATTTTCAGAATGCTTGGATCTGATTCAGCTTGTTCTCCTGAACAAAACAGTTTCCCTGCTCTGAGACCAGAGGAACACAGTGGTGAATCAGGCACTTTATTTGCCTCCAATGGCTCACTATCAGACCTACTGCAAACTACCTATTGAAAGCTCGACAGCCAGCACTATGCTCTATAGTGAGCATTTGGAGTATCATGCTCTAAGTATAGGCCCTATGAAGAGGTCTTTTGTTTACTAAAGCAAACTGTACAGTGTTTAGTAAGCCAAGCTCCAAATATAGAATCGATAAAACGCAGCTAAAATCAACTATTGCCTCAACAGGCATTCAAAGATTTTTTTTCTCAATTAAGCATGTTTGAATCTTAGGGCCACAATGCCTTCACTCAGCTCTTTCACAGACAGTTCATGCAGAAGTAGAGTAGGCTGGGACCTGGTATCGGGCAATGCACAAGAACTTGAGGCTCCAAGTGGGGAAGAAAAAAAATGAGGGGAAGAAAAAAAAACAAAATAAAAATAAACCATATGGAATCCACATCCAGATGCCTTTAAAACAACCACAAACATTCTTGCTGCCTCAAGCTGCAAATGTCGTGAAACAATTACTGGGCTGGGGGACTTCAAAGGTTCACTGAGAGCAGCAGCTTTTCTTTTTCAATCAAATACAGGAATAGAGCACTTTTTCCTCTCTCCCTCTCTCACTCTCCCCCTTTTTTTTTTTCTGAGTGAAACAGCACCTAGGCTTCCTGATTTCAAAAACCCTGTTCCGCTTCACTTGACCACTCCATAACCTTAGGAGAAGCTCAAAAACTTCAAAACGAAACTGTGAGTCATACTGAATGAAAAAGACATTCTTATATTTCATTAAGATTGAGAACTGCTGCATTCCTTGTTTGTAAAATTTACATGAATGGTCTTTTAAGAGCTTGCAGCTGAATGCTGTGTAAAGCTTGAACTTCCATAAATTCCTGTTTACTTAATCATTGATTCTAGAAGGTGACTGACAGTCATTTACAAAGAGATTCATAATTCACTGTGCACAGAACAAGTGGACTTCTTCTTGCCACTGCCTAACTTATTAATACTTCCTCCATCTCAACTTTTTGAAGCATCTATGCACTTTTATTTCATGTTTTCCTTTCAGAAAGACAACGGTTTAACCTCTGTTTCCTTGCAGAAGCTTTTGCGAAGGCTACAGTGCTGCTTACCTCGAACATTGGCTCGCTGGTGGAAAGAGCTGCTCTTAATGTGGTGTTTTCAGATGGCTGAAAGCACAGGGCATGTTTGGCAGAACAGATATATGGCTGGCAGCCCTAGTTCTGCAGCGTTTAAGGAGCACACTTCCCACCACCGGTAGAATCCAGGCTGCTCCAAGAGGCTGGATCCCAAGGGGTTCAAGTTGGCACTGACCCCTCTGCAGAGAGTCATGAACACAAAAATCATGCAGAAATAACTTGCTGCCCCCTTTGAAGAGAACTGAGTCAAATTGTTAAAAATGAAACTGACTCATTGTAGAAACAGTGGTCACTGGAATGGCATCTCCACAACTGCTGTGGTGAGAGGAAGATGCCTGACCACAACTGCCTTTGTGCTTATTCTAGCTGTTTAAGTCCTAAAAACCACAAAACCCCATTTGAAATTCCACTGTATAGCAAGGTTTGTGTAATGAGGTTACATTTCATAATAGGATCATTGAAAACTGAAACAAGCAGCATTAATATGTGGACTGCCTGCAACAAGCTAGCCAGCAGTGTGATAATGTCATTTTTAATTAAAAGTCTGTCCCTGTGTGATACGCTAAAAAAAGAGTGCAAATCAGGGAATATGCGTTGATCGCATCCGTAGGGAAAGACTGTCAAGCAGCACAATGGTATCACAGAGCACCCTGCAAGCCATATGGCATGCCTTTAATAGAACTAATTCCCACGTACTCTGCTTGTGTCACACGTATCAGGATTCTGCTCCCACATGGAAAAGACATTAGTCAGGAGCAGGGGGAAGGGAGGGCCAGTGATGCCCAACATTGTGTCCTTTATCATGTGCCATGCTGTAAATGCTACTGCAGCAGTGTTGAGACCAAGAAGAAATGGACTGTAGGCTCATGGAAGTGGACAGACCCTTCATTCCTCTCAGTCAGCGACTATACCAATTTACAGCGATGCAAATCCAGGCCTTTTAGCAGAGGCCTTTTGAGCAGCCCTGTGAAATATCAATTAAAAATGGCTGGTACTTGTAGAGTCATTTATTCACGTAGTGTTGCACTTTCACTCAAGACTGAGTGACACAGAAACCAAGAGACGCTTGTCCACAAAACCCTTCCCTACTCAGCACTTGTTGATTCCTTTTCAGCCTCTTGTGCTTTCCTTAAGGCAATTAAACCAACTCTGGACTTCAGTATAAGGATACATTACTGTGAATATCAGCATCTGCTGAACATGTGGTCCACTTCCCAAACATCAGGCACCAGGGACCCAGTCAGCCCATCCTCAGTTCTCTAAACAGAGTGTTTGACTAGAGAGAGGTTCATCTTACTCAGCTGGGCAAGAACTGTAAGACGTTGATAGTAATGAAGCTGATCATGACTTAAGTGAAAGTAGCAGAAAAAAGATGACCAAGACAACATTTACACTTTGCTTAACTGACATTTTCGTGTCCTATAAATATTTCAGAGGTAATTTTGCCATTTATTTAAAATTTCACTCTTGGATTTCTCCACCCTGAATTACTGGGCTGGGTCCAAGTCATGAACACTATTACATGGACAATCCTTACACCAAGCTGATCTGCAGATCTTCACTAAACCAACAAAATTTACTTTTCCTTTTTATGATTTCTGTGTAAAACATGATGTAAGAGTATATGTGTATCTTTGAAAATCATTGAGTTGATCATGAGTGTAAAAGAAATTTGGGGACCATTAGCATAAAGTTTTGGCATTAGGTCTTAGTTTTATGAACTGTTGCCCTCACTTAGGATACGCATTGCCATTATCATCAGGGATATTCAGGTGGGAAATTCATTTGTACTAGTAGGGCTTTTTTCACCTAGTACTTTAGCTGCCCAGATAGTTCTATACAAAGTCAAAGAATGGAGAAATCTATATCCTGCCCCAGGCGACTGCAGGCCTGAAAAAATATTCCTCGATTTATATTAAAAACTAGAGAAATTTTCAAAAGGTTTCAACTTTAGCCTAGCCAGAGAATGTTCAGCATAAAACACCTGGAACAACTGTGCTCCCTGAGCACAATCCTACAGGATTCCTTCTCAGGAGATGGAAACAGACAAGACAAACAGACAGGACACCTTTGCCGCAGCAGCTCCTCTCCTACAGCCACGTGTGTGGGTGTGTGTGGCTGCAAGCACACACGTGTATGAAAGGGAGAGAGTGATCCCAACCAACTTTCTAAGCCAGTGGGAGGGAAGGATTACCACAGGATTGGACCCCATATGTTTAATTTTCACACAGACTTAACATTAGATATGCTACATCAGACCCAAGATAGTGGTGTTCCTATTCTTATTGACTCCAATCACTTTAAGCCTGTTGAGTGCTGTACTCCGGAGAGAAGATTTAAATTGCACTTGGAGAATGTTTCTTGTAATACTAAGTGCAGCGTGCTTTTTGAAGAAATAGTATTTCCCTCTTGGACCACAATGAGCAAGTCCAAGGTCAAACAAATCACGTATGGTAGAACAGGTTGCAGTGTGAAACGCTCACAGGGTCACACAGATTTTTGTTTTTCAGCTCAAGGAACTTAGCTATTTGTCAGTGAATATAAAACCTGTCTTCTTATGCTAATAATTGATGTAATTCCATATACTCACAACTGTGAAGCCAAAATTCATCAGCTAAAAAAATTTTAATCTACCTATCCTATAAAAGACAGATCATTACTCATACAAATTTTATAAACTGAATGAACAATGAACAATGAATAATAAAGAAGAATTTTCAAATTTGTTATCTTGTATGGAAGAAAATACTGGAGATTGGAAAAGTAAATGTAAAGCTGTTCTCAGTGAACATTAGCCTATAAATGAAGCACTGAAGATCCCCAACATCAGTATAATTTTTCCCACCCTGTTCATTCTTCCCTTACCTTGGAGGCATATTGAGAAATGAAACTGCTGGGATGTTTCTGCCTGATACCCTTTTTGTGTGTTTCACAACTAGAAAGTGAAAGGCTCAGCAGGTTAAATACCAGCAGAGTAAAGTATTTTATTCAGATATCAGTTGCAAAGATCGGGGGAGGAGGGGGAATGCAGTGAAGCCTTTCAGTCTTCAGTGCCATGGGAGAAGAAAAACTATACAGCAGAAGTGTGTGGTAACACAAAAAGAATGTTATCTCAGCGGAGGGGAAAATACTTTCAAATGCATAATTGCAAACACATACCCTCAGCAGCTAACCCAGAGCCCTCTCAGACTGCATAGCTAAGAGTTTGGAAAGTGGCCAAAGTATCAGTTTTATTTGAGAGATCAAAGTGATGAAAGAGAGAGAAAGAATACCATCAAATATGATTGATAAAAAGTATTGTTTTCTTTTATTGGTTTCTGCTCCCCCTCCCTTTTCCATATCATTCTTCTCCCAAGTTCACTAAGAAAAATGTCAGATCTGTGGTCCATCTAGCAACACATGGTTGCATGTGAGATGTGCTTATAGGAAAACACCTGCTCATTGCACATACCTGCCTAAACTCCTAATAGCCACGAGATTCCTACAGATCCACTGCAGGTAGGGGCTGTTTGCTGCAGTACAATTATTTGCGACCCTGCATGGCTCATACACAAAGGCATTGTTCCACTTTATATTATCTGGTTACTTTGCACAGCCTCCCTCGTGCTGCTGAGCATCTACACAATCCCCACGTGGATTTCTAGGGACTCTGACCCGAGAGTGTTGGTGCTGTCACTGTTTCTGGTCCATAATTGTCCTCCCTCCCCTCTTTATTGTGCACACTGTCTTTATATAAACACATTGAGGAAGATAAAAGGTTTATGATGGCAACACAGTTGAGTTTATGGTTCCTTTCACACACATAGATGTTACCTCAAGTACAGACTAGCCAGGTTGAAGACCTTGGAACTATAGGGCACTTTCACATGTGATGAGTTTCAAACCATTACTAAATCCTCACAGGAATCATAGCCAATGGGCAGGGACTGGGCCATGCTTAGGCCCATGAATTTAACAATATTATACAGGCCAGGACCTGTAAACAATGTACACAGTCACTTTATACGTGCACACATGTTGCAAAATCAGTTATTTGCATCAGGATTTTGCAGCCCATGGGGATAATATTTACTAGAACCACTTACATGAGCAAGAGTTTATTGCAGGAATAAAAGTCAGATCACGCCACAGGAATTCTGAGAAAGAAGCTTGTGGATGTTACTGGTGAGTAATGAAACGGGAGGGGAAAAAATGAAAATGTATTGATTCCCAAGCAATACTGAGAAAATGAGAAATTTTGCAGAGAAGGGACAAGGCAGCTCTGAGCCATGACAGATATTAGGAGGTGAAAAGAGGAGAGGGAGACCACAGCAAAAGGAAAAGCAAAGAAGTAGGCCTGAGATGATTTGCAAAAGAACTAGAAATTATCAGAACTAGAGTGAGATACTGTAGATCTTTTTGTAGTAAAGATGAGAAAAAAATCACAATAATTCAAGAGGAAGACAGGCATGATGATGAAATTGGCCATTAAAGCAGACCAAGAAGATACAGGAGATCAGGTAGGATATGATCAGCTAGTAAATATTTTTGCAACGGGGACAGAGGGTGGAGGCATTGTTGTGGAAGCAAAAATGATCCACAGTAGTGAATTTAATAACTCCCTTGCAGATTTGATAAACTCAGACTTAACAAGATGTGGTGGTGAGCCTGGTTCATTAATCATTCGGCCATCTAGTAATCCTGCATCCAACATGTTAAAGTCTGCAATAATCAGATGCTGTCTTGGCAAGCCTGAACAACTGGGCAAACAGCAGATTAGGGGTATGTGATGAATGCATCACACTACATAACTCTGCAAGGAAAATGGGTGATGGAGGCATGAGGGCATATAGGATGATTTGAGTGACAAGAGAAACCTGTACCTTAAAAGGGGAAAATACTACAAGGAGGATGAAGAACAGGAATGTGGGCAAAAGGGTAGGGAAACTGTAATCTGGGTAATGTACATGTGGTTAGGAAAGATGCAGAAGGCTGAGGTAAAAAGAAAGGGGCAGGCACTTCATGGGGGAGAAGCACAAGAGAAAGGTTAAAAATAGCTCCAGCAAAATCGTGGGGTTTTTAAACACATATCACCATGGCAGGACCAAATCAGGTGCACTGTGAAAGGGGGAGAATGTGCAATTTGTTCAAACCAATCCATGTGTTCTTAATCCAATGGATGACAGCTCTTCCTTTCTACCTCTGCCCACAACACAAATTTGTTCCCCAGTTCTCCTTCATCCATCCACATGTATTGGGGCACACCAAGATTTGTAAGCAAGCTGGCAAGTCAAGTGTGTCCCAGAATGAAAGTACACAGAAACCATGAAGGTAAATGTGATGCAGCCATCACTTTGGGCATGAATCCAGCCAATTTTATTGTTTCTTGTCTTGGTCACTGGGGTGTTTCAGCAATATTTTTTCATTTCTAAGCACTAATTAGTCCTTATAACACACCACAAGATACCTAAACATTTAGCATTACATCCATTTAACAGGGAAGAAAATTAAGACTAAAAGATTGAACAATTTAGCTCCACCACAGGGAAGGTTAATTCCCAAAGCAGGGATTTAGACAAAATGAGTTCTTAACACTGTTCTTTGACCATAGCAATTGATAATACTGCTGTTCTTTCCTGAGCTCCTCAAAACAAGACAGACAGCTGCCATAAGACCTGTTCTGCATTCATTTTACACATTAATGACATTATTGCTCTTTTGAACTGCAACAGGAAAGCCCATTGCAGATGGATTGCAGACACTCGTTTATGTAAGAAATTAACTCAATTTGGAACTGTCAGCTCAACTAAATCAAAGTAGAAGCAACATATAAAGGCAATGTCTTACCTGGCTAGTTTAAAAAAAAAAAAAAAAGCCTCTATGGGGCTTTAGTGATCACTTTTGCAAAAGACTTTAGCAAGGGCAGGGTTTTGCTGACAAATAATTGCCACCTTCTCAATAAATGCTTGAAAGTTTGTGGAGAGAAACCACAGGTGGAAATATTCAAACAGACAACTACAAACCAGTCACTAACAAAATGGTATAAATTATCATCTAGTCAGAGAACAAATAATAGTAAAAATGTGTGAAATTAATTGCTTGCAAGTTACAGTTGCTCTGTGATGGTGTAGCCACCCAGATACTTCACCCATACTAAGGCTGCTAAGTGCCTGGAGAAAGTGCTCTAGTGTTGACTGAGCATTCAGAAGGATTTTTACTGGAAAGCTTTGAAGAGCATTTATATTCACCAGAAATATAGAGGCACTTTCAGCCAACCCTCTTAAAAAGGCTCAGACACTCTAGAACTGACAAAAATTTCCACAACTTTTCCCCTCTGCAGCAGCTCCAGCCTTTGAGATACATTAACATTTCAGATTACCCCCATTACTTGAAAATGCCCTCCTGTGAATTAACACACTGAGATGGGGATCACTTTACTGACATTTCACATGTGTTTTCCTAATGCTGCCACAGTCGCAATTCAAGTGTTCAATTCTTTGTCAATTTGAGAAGAAAATAGAAAAATATGAAAATAAAAGTCTCTGAGCAACTACACTCTGGTCTTCTTCAAAACTCAGAAGTGTCTGAGATGTCTTCTCAAGGGAAAAAAAAAAAAAAAAAAAGATGCTCCTTGGAATAAACAATCCCTGAAGGGGGAAAGAACAAGTGTGTTGGGTGGAAAGAGAACTTCATGTAGCTGAGATGAAAAAAATGTGTCCTGTGAAACAGGAAGAAAAGGGGAGGGGGCAGTGGAGAAGGCAGCAGACAACTCTGACTTGCTCGCTCTTTCCAGGCTTTGTATTTATTTCTGTCATGGATCTGAAACGGCAGGCAGCAGACTTTGTAGAAGTGCCTTATGAAATGGGGTAAATAATGGACCCCAGATGCCCTTGTTTCCTTCATTATCCAGTCTAGGCCTTCAAAACTGTTTTGCAGTGTGAGGTATCAGGGGGAGGTAGAGTGCTCTGTTAACAAGATTTCAATGAGCTTTGGAAGCAGGTCCAGGGAAGCTGCTGGAAATGTTTCAGACATACAGTACTTTCAGGCTTTTCTGACCCATGTGCAGTGAGAAAACAGGGGATGGAGGGTGCCCTGATTTTTAAGAAAACACCATCTAACCCATATGTAAACAACAGCAACGCTTTTGTATGCATGTGATCCCTTTAATTCAGCATTGTCAAAGCATCTAAAATATATTAAAGCATTAAGTTCAAGAATACGGCTACAAACTGAAGCTCAGACAGTTTTGAATATGTATTGAAAAAAAAAAACCAAACAAACAAAAAAACCAACCAACAAACAAAAAAAACCACAGTAAGAAACTGACCAGCCTGGGCCATGAAAACAGGGGTGTGAACTCCTCATTTCCCTGGTCCTTCCCCATGAGGCAAGATTTCCTGCCCACTTAGCAACAAACCACATTTCACTTTTGCTTTAAGACCCATCCTAAACACTTCTCTGTGCATATTTCTGAGATTCTTCATGATTCACCCTCAACCAGGAGCCATGTGAACAACCCAATCGACACATCCAAATCCTTCCATTTTTTTGGATGGGATTAGCATTGCCTGGCAGTTTAAATCTAAACTCCACGGACCACACCCATTCCTAATAACTGTCTTTTGCCTCCACTTTCTTGCTTTTGGTGATACTGACTTTTAAAAGAAAAAAAAAAAAAAAAACAACAAAAGGGATGTTTCAAGTTGCCATTCTTTCAGCTGTTACTCTCCCCATTGTTGACAGCAGCTGCTCTATATTTACTCTAGCAGCATTACATCCTGTGCGTGGATGCTCTCTGATGTTTCCGAGTCACTCCGGGTAGGAGGATGCATTGTGCGCCACATCCTTTCCCTCCCTCCGCCCTATGTTTTCTGGCGCGAGCTGCCTCACCTTAAAAAAACACAACGGCACCACCTAAAGGACACATTCCGCACACAGAGAGCCTCGCTCGATGCATTTCTCCCTCCCGTGTGTGCCTAGGAGCGCACGAACAACAGCTCTGACAACACTGAGCCCTGTGGTGGCAATATTCATTTTCTCAGGAACCGGCGCCGCACAGAGCTTATTCACGATTATAAAATCATGCGTACAGGAAGAGACATCCATATTTTTATAGCTCCTCTGATAAAGCTGTAACAGAAAAGACAACTGTTAAAGCAGCTGCCCCTTTTCTTTGCATTCAACACGATTGTAGCAGGCATGCCTAACATAATTTGAGAAGTTTTAGGGAAGATTAAATATAGGAAGAAAGTCTCTTGCCAACAGAATGGTCCATATAAATCTCTAAGAAAAAACATGCGTCAGAATACAAGAATTTAAAAGGGAGAAGGGATAGGAGATCCTTTCATTGCATTGTGTCAAGGTAATACAGCAGCATGTATACATGCTGTATATATGTCTTCCCATATCTTAGGCAATGGTCCTAATATCCCAGAATAACAGGGGAGATTCTAAGAACAAGTTGGACTTGCTCTCCTTTCTCAGTATCAGACATAGCTTTTATATTTCATTCTCTTAGATCATTTTTGTGAAAGCATGAAGTGCTTTCTCAACTGAGGATAGGCATAACATAGGCTCTTCCTAACAAATGCAAAAGGGTTTGATCATTTGAAATGTCCATTTTTCCATGGCAAAACCAAACTATTTCAAAGCTAATACAGGCAATAGCCTACTAGTGGTTTCAGTTCCATTATATATTCATCCAGGTTGCTCTATTTACATCAGCAAAACCGAGGAGAAAAAAAAAAATCTGGTCCTTTAAAACAACATTTGTGTATAAATGTAACAGAGAGAGACCAAATTATGAATCGCAACTAGTTTTCAAATGCTTATGATAGTGAACCTACAACACTGGTCTGTTCTGTGCTTTGGTTTTAAAAAGGGAAGACTAAGACACAATCAACTGACAAACACTAAAGTAAGGTTGAGGGGCATCAACCAGTTCCAAATGTTGTCAATGAGCTCTGGAGATTTTCCCTCGGCAACCTGAAGTCTCTATCACAAGATACATGCACAAAGCCTTTTAATTGGTTCAATTTGGTTACTAGTTGGAAATATAGTGGAAATAGTTACTAGTTGGAAATATGGAGGAAAAACCTTTCAAGGCTTGTGTTTTAAACATTGTTTCCAGAATAAATTGAAAGCACAGTCTTTGAAAACATTTAATATGCCAGTTGCCCAAGAAGGGTATGCCAGCCTTAAATATAGCCATCAGGGCCCAGATACTCAACAGAACTAAAGTGCCCACGTGCATTTCCAAATCAGATGATTGGAGCTCCTGAAGGGAAGTTGACAACAATTGCTGAGTGCTCAGCTCCTCGAAAAATCTAGCCTGGAGAGTAATAGCTTCGCAGTGCTGACCATACCAGTTGCCTTTTACTCAGTGTGTCTCAAAATTTACAGTATTAATTGCTTGAGTCTAATAAATGCTTTTGGGAAGCTGACCATGAGTTTTCCCACTTTATAGGTAAAACAAATGCAAAAGTACCCATTCTAACAATAAATCAAGAGTAAAAGCTTCCACAGACTCACATTTCTCAGTCTCCTCCATTTGCATTAAATAGTACACGTAGAAAGGTGAATATTTTCAAAGACAGCAACAACCTGAAGGCTGCAGGCAGGACTAAAGACACACATAATTGATATACACATAGATGAGAGAAAGATCCTGCGATTCCCTACATGAATTTGAAGCTCTGTGCTTGTTCTCAAGAGAGAGTCTCCGTTAATAACTCCAGCCTATTCTGATTGTTATAAATGAATATTTGGATGGTTCAATTTTGTCCAATTAATCAAACAACAAAGTTAAATTTTAGCAG
Organism: Muscicapa striata striata; assembly: GCA_030060385.1. Classification (NCBI taxonomy): domain Eukaryota; kingdom Metazoa; phylum Chordata; class Aves; order Passeriformes; family Muscicapidae; genus Muscicapa; species Muscicapa striata. The sequence goes on along the minus strand of JAREIS010000248.1, from coordinate 224,993 downwards.
TAATTTATTAATAATAGCAATTGCATATAAATGAATACAATCAGAATATAGGAGTTATACAAATTTTGAGTAAATACAAAATTTAGCAGCAATTTAGGTATAATAGAGGTATGGTTCAGTTGAATAAAGCATGAGCAAAACCAACTGGGAATACCCGGACCGGGGGTACGGGTAGGGCCATTCCTGACACCGTACCAAATCAGTCAAGCTAAAAATCTCACTTCTATACTGTTTACTAATACATATTAATACAGAAGCTTCTAGAAAGCTCCTCCTAGTTTCTATTATTAAAATCTACGTCACTGTGCTGGGTTGCGCGTGTGTCACCAATGGTCGGGGGTCTCTCATCCTTCTGGGGGTCTTATTTCCGATGAAGGCTGTGAATCTTCCTCAGTGTTCGCTGTTTGACCTCGCAGGTGGCGCATGCTCACTAAACTTAAAGTTATATAATTTAATTTATGTTCCCACAACAGGCCTTAGTCCAGTGTCCAGTGGTTTGGAATCATCCCAGTTTGGCACAATTCAAGGTCGAAAACCTATTTCTAGATACTGTTCTTAGACCTATACCCTTCCGATCCTGCCTCCTACTAAACGTCTGCAGGGTGATTTTTTTCTGCTTTATTTAACTTTATTCTTTATCTCTTTTTGCTTTATAGCAATTAAATACAGTTTTTGATTAATTATAATGTAACAATTTTGCTAATATTGTTACAATTTAATTAGCACGAATCACATTTATAACATGATTTTTCTGACCCTTCATTACATCCCTGTCTGAAGAGGACCTTGTCATTATTAAGTGAAAAAGTTACTAAAAAATTTTGTGAAGGGTGTAGTGGGTGGCAAACCTACCATATAGGTGGGGAAATGGGGCAGTGGTGGTGTGCTCTGCATCTTTTTGGAGAGCATGGAAAAGAAAATGTCAAACCTCCTAAAGCTTCAGCCGTGCACTGCCACAGCTCATAAAACCAATTCCAGCTACATCCCCCAAGCACAGTTTTCCTAGCACAGTTTTCCTAGCACTAAAGGGCAGCAAATCAGCTGACAAAAACTTGTAAAGGGTACCATAAAAACATTATTTTCATTTCAATTGGAAATGAGTCAGATAGTTGATAAAAAATTGGTTACTTCAAAAGACAGGGAATACTTGCCAAACTGTGTGTGGGAGGGACATTTTTGTGCCAGTGCGGTAGTTTTTTTACTTTTTTTTTTACGTTTTTTACTTAAGTGATTATAAAAGCCCATCAATTCAAATTGTCTCTTGAGGAATTTAGGTTAAGATCTCCCTAGGTAATAGTCATCACCTTACTGATACCCTCTTTAACTCTTTCTAATTGTCAACTCAGCAGCAGCTACAATGCCAAGCCCTGTAGTTTTTCCTAAAGCCAGTATCCTGTTAAAGTTTGTAGGATTTCAATAGAGTAAGAATCCCAGGATTTGATTTTCAAGTTATGTCTTGGAGTGCATAACGTGCAAAGCTGACATTGCAAACATTCAATTAGAAAAATAGCAAGGCATTAAAAAAATTAAAATTAACTTCTGTAGTCGCTAACATCAAATGTTTAGAGAAAAGCCTTAGAAATGTTTATTCTCCCAGATAAAATGGAATTCTAAGCAGTGTTTATTGGAGAGAAGAGATGGAGCGTGCTATGTCTTATTCTTGTTTCCTGTATCCGCCTTTCTCTTAAAAGTGCTAAGCAGGGCTGCAGGGATTATGGTGCTGAGGGAATTCTTGCCACTTTCCTTCTCTCTCTCTATTTAAACACAACTCTTGGCAGGCCTCGGTCACATTGTTTGTGTAGCCAGGACAAGAGGGTGGAATTCTGGAACACGTTCCAGCCCACATTCCGGATTTTGCTATAAACTAGCCCCTGATTTTAAACACGCCTCTGTGAATTACCTTTGTGCTGCTATGCCATTTGGAAATCTGTTTAAAACACTCCTTGTAAATTAAAATCTGATTCAGCTTGAGTTCCAGTCAAGATATTTCTTCATGGTGAATAATCTGTGAAAAAGGCAGTGTTTGGTTTTGCAGGAAAAATAACAAAAAATAAAGAGGGGAGGGTATGAAAAAGGAAGGAGAAATGACTCAGAATCAGCCAGGAAGTATGACATCTCTCCCTCTAAATGAACAATTTTAATAACTGCCTGTGTTGATTGCATAACAATTTATACAACTGGACTTTATTGCTTGTCTTGTCAGGGGACTGGCCTACCCTTTTGTGATGCGATTTGCATATCTATCTTTTTTGCACCACCAAGTAACAGGCAAAAAATTCCAGCAGTCATTTGCCTGACAAATGGATGTGTTAATTTGCAGCTAAAAAAAGTACAAAATGAAGGTCAAACTGAGGCAGTCAAAAATTCAGTCCCTGCTTTCTCTTACTCAGCTGATTGTTGCACAAAGATCAACATTGCTCATTCTGGTGTGTGTACTTTCAGCTCAATAAGGGGCTTTCATTCATCATTCACAACTTCCTTCATTATGAAAGTTGAATTATATCTTTAACACAAACCACACTTCCTTTGTCCTGAATGAAAGATCTAACTGGGCACACTGGTGAACAGGCTCCTTGTTGGTGCTATGTTACTACATTCACTGGGGCCAGTATCTTACATCTCACAACCCACAGCACAAACTGCCCGTGGAGAACAAACTTCCCATATAGAACAGGCTAGCCAAGAAGAACATTTTTAATTAAATGATGGAGGGAAAGGAGCTCTCTGTCTCTTTACCGGTGGCACCAGATTTAACAATCTATTTGTCACACAAATGTTCCTGTATCTTCTTTCATGAAGCTGCTGATGCATATTAGGACCTGTACTCCCTGCAGGCAGAGCCCTCCAGGATAGCATCTGCACACCCTATTAGAAACTCATTAACTCATTAACAGCTTCACACTTACATGCCTAACACTTTCTTGTTAGTTTCTGTGTTCCTTTACTTCTCTTATAGTCACTGTCCTTTTGACTGGTTTTCCATCCTTAAATACTGTTTGGAAAGGACATTATGTTCTGTGTTCAGATGCTCCCCAACTCGCCAAAGGAAATCCAAGTCAGAAACCATAACAAAACATGGATGTTACAAGATACCACTTTTCTACTTGTTTATAACCATTTCAGATACTGAAAGGCACCAAAATCAGGTTGTCAGACAGAATGCAGAACAGGTCAACAGGGAGGGTGTTAAGAAAGAAATAACAAAGTAAATAAGACAAGGGAGAACCTACTTACATTTGTCAGGGCAGGCACCTTCTGTGAGTATGGAGGCTGCCTAATGAAGTTAGAATAAATTGAAGAAATACCTGTAGTGTCCATATGTAGAGCATGGATTTCATGTCACTGGATTTCACAAGCCACTTCTGACAACTGAGATAAGATACGTCAACACTCTTTGCTTGTAAAGTTTTACACTCTTCTAGCACATCAAATGCATTTTGTATCTTAGCAAAGTCTTATCTTCCTGCTCCTCTGCAAGCATTTTTCTTCAGGTTAGCTGGAAGTAGTTTTAAACCTAGGGCTGGAGAAGAGCGAGTGGGGAGCCACACTTTGAGGATCCATTCTCACCCTGCAGCCAAAGGAGCCTGTTTCTGGTTCACGAACCCAAAAAATGCAAGAGGCAGTGAAGTACCCTCTGCTTCCCAAGCTGGTGCTGCTTGGTTACTGCCTATCCAAAGCCCCCTCCTGCACAGTGTCACAGCATAAGTGCTAAGTGATAGCCTGAGAAAACAAGTCACACGTGTAGTGCCATGCTGAATAATACCCGTGTGCCCCTCTTATCTCTCCTGCTCCTTTCCTCTACTGCTGAGAAACCATTAAGACACTCAGGTCTATGAGAGGGAGAACAACAGCAGAAGAAGAGAAGGATTTCAGGTGACCTCCTGAACTCTCCCAAGCTGATGAATAGCAGGCACTGGAGTACGCCTGACATGTTATCCAAGAGCAGCTTCATAGCTGCTGCCTGGCCCAGCCTATGCAGATCCAAATTCTCCAGAGAATTTCTATCCTTTACCTGACTTGGGTAACTCCAGTATTAGCAAGGTAGAAGATGGAAGGCAGCCTTGACTCTTATTTGCAATCACAGAACGAGGGTAAACACTTTCCAATTTAAAAAAAAAAAAAAATAAAAAAAAAAAAAAGCATGGAAAGGTAAGAGAAATGGTATGGAAAAAAATTGGAATTAACTCTAACAATCTGCAAAAGAAAATGTCTAGTCAAATACGTACATTTACAAGATGAAGTAGTTATTAGTTATCTAGTTTTTGCAACTGAGACAATAAAAATCTTCGTAAAATCTTAAGAACATACAAATCTTGGACATTTGAGCATTCATTAGAAAGGGATGTTGGATAACATTAAGCTGTAAGTAAAGCCTCAAATTCTAGTTAGCTTCCTTATAAAGTCTGAGATTTTCACAAAATGTGTATTTTCTTTAATTCCTCAATATCAATGCCCCCCAGGAACTTTATATTTAAGGGTAGACTGATTTCTGATCTGCTACAATTTTAGTACACTTCTAACAAAATACTCCCAGCATTTTCAGAAATTCAAAAGAGCCTTAACGCCAGAAATACCATATGGTGGCCACAGAAGATTGCTAGGTCTTAAAATGATAAAACAGTTTTTTAATGATTAACAGATTTTTAATGATTAAACAGCTTTTTTCATGTCGCTGGATATATTTTCAGTTCAGCAGCAACACCACACTTCTAGTAGCGAACTCCATATAAATGGAAAACATACAAAGTACACAGAAGCTAAGAATCTTCCAACCCTTGACATACAGGTATGCTAGTTTCCTCATTAAGACTAGAATTATAAAATTGGCAATTCCTATAAACAAGCATTTATCAAATAGGGATCCGTTTGTGTTGAGTGGGTAAAAGAATTTGTATTTAAATTTTCTGAATGTATATTTGTGTTTCATCATGCGTTTAGCATCAATCTATAATTAAACTAATTTCTGTAATCGAAAAGCAAGAACTATCATGTTTAAAAGAATAGCAAAAGCTGTGAAAGATTCATGATAGCAGAGTTCATTAAAAATGAATTTAAGTCCTACATAAAACTCCCTGCAAAGATTAATTTCAGTTATAGGCCCAAATTTATGGGTAATTTATGCCCATTTAAGTCATATTCCATGGTGCATTTACAATCAGTCCTTTGCAGTGCTGATTTAAAATTAAACCAGTCATGCAAGGACTATTCATTTTAACTTAAAGAGCTGATGCTTTGGAAAAATGATGGAAAACCATCACTGGAAGATTTTAAAAGCAAGAGAGACAAACATCTGCAAGGCATGATGGAGATATAATTGATCTAATAGATTAGAAGATCTTTTGAGGTTTCTTCCAATTCTGTTTTTCTTCATTTCCAACGTGTGGAAATGGGAAAACAAAGAATCACACAAAACATCTGAATAACTGAAGGAAAAGTAATTGTATAATTGAGACCAAATTGTTAACTGATTGCCACTTCCATGTTACATTTGGATGGGAATTAGTAATAGACAAAAACACAGATTAACTGAGACAAGGGAAAGATAAAAATGCCAGGGAAACCAGAACTCCAAAGCTGCTGTGGAATTGAAGGCAAATGTTTGATTGCCATACATGCCTCATGTTTGGCCTCGCAGGAGCCCAGCTTGGCTTTGTTTGGAAAACCAGCTTGGATTTTATTGGATGTGTCCTGCCTCAGGAAAAGGAAAAAGAAGTCATGCATTTCCCAGCTAAATCTTCAAGGTAGCACAACCCCAGGCACAAATGATAGATGATATTCAAGCACATGTTTGTAAAGGCAGGGTCTCCATGCACCAATCAACTCCTCCTACCTCGGTCATAGGGGGAAGGTGTGAGGCCATCCTTTCAAAAATTAGGTTCTTGAGTCTGTTCTGCTCCGACACTTATGCCTCCCTGCAGATCAAAAAGGACAAAGCTTCCTTTCCCCCAGGAAGGGCAAGCCTAAAGTACTTTGTGTGTCTAGAGCTAAATTCTCAGGGATTATATTTGGGTTATTTTCCTTAACTAAATTATTTGATAAGGTCATTGTGCAGCCAGCTGTGACTGGAAATGCTTTTCCACTCCCTCCATTTGCAGTCACAATGTATTGCAAAGGTTTCTAAGACCTGAAATTGTGTTGCTTGTAATTCAAATCAGCCAAGTTTACCGATTTTTAAGAGCAAGAAATTCAACAGCTTAACTTGCTAATGCTGAAATTACTGCACTAATATCCCAGCAGAAAGACAACCTTAAAACAAAAAGTTTCTTATTCTTAAAGTCAAGATCTTGCAGTTATTTGATGCCATTTTGATAAGGAGGCTGTTAAAAAGACAATTTCAGAAATGCAGAATTTAATTTTTCCTTACAGCAACAGGGATACAAAGACATTTTTTCATTTATTCTACACTATATTCACAATTCGTATCAAGGGGATGAAGAAGCTCAAGGGAGTGACCTTTCAGAATGAGAGCAGGAGTTCAGAGGACAAATTCCTTTCCTGACTTGGCCACCAGTTCCTTTGGGACAAATCATTTAATGTTATAAAATGTTAGCATTTCAAAAACTGATGTGCTTTTAGTCCCTAAGAAGTATAAATGAAGAAAAAGAGTGACGAATCAATGATACAAACTGTATGATAACAGGTAGCTATAGATTTGATGTGACGTAAGTTTGAGAAACAACGGTTCTCTGCAATCTTTGAGTGTGCTGGTGACACGTGGAGCAGGGAGGGGGAGGGGAGGCCACCCCCTAAGGGAGCCTCTTGAAGAGCACGAGGGCCTGAAACAGGAGAGCGGTCCCCTCTCTGGGAGCCTCCCCTGAGGCTGCAGGGACCAATCAGAGACCTGAGTTAGTGATTGACAGCCCAAGAAACCAATTAGAAAGTTATTTTGCTTTCACAAATCACAGGGGAAAAAGTTATCTCCCTGTTTTGCCTTCTGGTCAGGGAGGTGAGCAGCAGCCTGCTGCAGGGCTCCGGGCCCCTGGTGTGGGGCTCAGGCCTGGCCTTCCCCCCATGCGGCCTGGGTCCCGGGGCGATCCTTACACAGCCTGAGCCCTGGTCCTGGGTGGCCCGGGGTGGACCCGGCTCGGCCTGGTCTGGCCCAGCCCTGGCCCCGGCAGGGTGTCACGGTCCGCTCACTCGAGCGGGGGTCATGAGGTTCTTTTTAGGGATCTCAGAGTGCAAAAGACACCACAGGGGACAAAATCAGTTTACCTTTGCAGAAATGCACTTTAATTGAGTGCCAAACCAAAATGCGATAGAGGGGGGTGGGGGAGAGAGAGAGAGAGAAAGGGAGGGTGCGGGGTATAGTTACCAAACACTCAGATGAATCCTCATGGAATCTAGCCAATAGATGTCTGTCGTCTGGGGAGATCTCAGGGGTCTTCGGTCGAGAAAGTCACTCTTATAGTCCTTTTCCAAAGCGAGTGGCTTCTGGCCAAAAAGGTGGGAAGATTTATGGACTTATTGTATATGGGGATCAGTGCTCCGTGACGCAGATGCGAGGACAGGTGGGAACAGGCCCCTGCGGGCAGTCGCATCACGACAAGCTCTAGCCACCAAACTGTCCGTAGTTAGGGACAAACACGGCCTACGCCATCTCGAACTAGCCCATTGTTCTCACACCTGTGGGGAGCCTTGTTGTGTAAACAGAATGCCACAGCCGGTACCTTGTTCGAAAGCATTGTACCATAGCAAGCTCCAAGCACACCAACGAACAGTCATTGGCAAGCGTCCACCTCGACCAGACCAGAAACTCAGGTCCAGAGTGAGTGGTGGGGGTCCTAGAGTCTCAGTCTCTGATGATGGTTGTGAGGCAGATCAGAGAAACTTCGGACTCTTATACATTGGGAGCCCCACACGGGCAGCCCGGCCTGGCACCCCCGGCCCTGGCTCGGCGGGGCTGCGGCTCAGCTCCCTGATTCCTGCTCAGCCTGGTTTTTTCCCTCTCCATGCAACATGGCCGAGCAGAGGATGGGAGAGCTACTGAGGCTCTCCTTTTCCCCTGTTCTGAGAAGAGAGGCTCCAGCCGAGCACATGCAGAAGGAGGTCCAGCAGTCTCCACGTGGTCCCCTTTGTGGCCACGTTTTTCCCAGCGTGGCTTCAGCCTGGCTCCTTACTTTCTGGATATAAGTTTAACTCTTAGTGCCTGGATGAAACTCTAGATTTATTCCTGAGCTCCCCAGAACGAAAGGAATAAAGCAAGAAGAATTACAGAAGTCAGCGGAATGAAGACAAAGTTCCTGATGGAGAGATGAAAAGATGCCACTGATAAGTAGCTGAAAACTTTTTTTTGTGGGCTTTAGGGGACTGTGACCTCACTGAAATTCCTTTAAACTGTGGAATTTACTTGGGGAGGTTACGTGCTTGAGATGAAGACTTTTTGCCTCAGGGAAATTAAGCTCTCTCTGTTTTGGGACTGGAATATTGAACAGAGACATTTGATGAAGAATGAGATAAAGAGACTTTTGTGTTTTCAGCAGCTTGCCTTTAAAATGATACCCCATGTGTGCAGCAACCCATAACACAGCTCTGGAAAGACTGTGAGAATGGGAGGAAAAAATCATAATTTGTAGGTTCCCAGGCAGATGCAAGTTACGAGAGTGAGACACTCCTAAGCCTAAACTTAAAAAAGGACTTTTCTCTCTGGAGTAAACTGAAATGATTGTTTAAGTAGATAACTGACTGAAGTGTTCTCTGTATGTTGCTAATATGATGAAAAGGGGAGGAGGGAATAATGTAGAAATCTTATTCTGAATTGCTTTATGTTATTAGTAAACTTCCTCTTATACCTTTTCAAGTTTTAAGCCTGCCTTGTCTCTGCTCCTAAATCCTATCTATAAAAGAAATTAAATGTATTAAAATTGGCAAACCCCAGTCACACCGTGACATTGAGACCACAGCAAATGTGTGCAATTAAGGAGTATGCAACAAAGCTTATGAAGACAAGGTGACTGTGCAGAGTCCTAAACATATGGAGCTACAACGATGCTGAAGAAGGGTCAAAAGTGAGTTTTTGTGTTTAAAGGAAATGAGAAAATCAACCTCACATTTCTCAGAAGGCCATTAGAACAGTCAGGAATGGTAGCACAGGTCTCCCTGACAAATCCTCAACCTGCCCTGAAAGCTACATTAAAAGTGAGGAGGATGAGAGTGGCAAGGACTCCGAATCGTCCCAACTTGGTGTGCCAAGTGCATCTTATGTAGCGTTCGGGAGGCCAGGGTTAAGCTAGCCCCCCAAGGTGCTACATAAACCCAGATAGCTCAGGGAGGTTCAAGTAGCCCTTTGGCTACCTGCCAGCGAGGAAAAAGACTGAGACCTGTAGCTGAATTATTCCAGAGACAGTTTATTCTCCGAAGGGAGTTTAGGCTACAAATCCGTTAGATACAGGTAGAACAGAAGTATTTATAGATTTCAGAGGGATTCAGAAAGGAACCAATTAAAACACTAGTTAAACTCAATATCCAATTATATTTCACTTAACACTCTAAAAGAAACCAATCACTGCACTAACTTGAACACCAATGAGACTCTAAAGTGATAAAAAGTTTTCAGGCACAAATTGTCTCATGTGAGAGGAGTTTTTCTTTGTTTCTCAGGAGAGAACTTCCCAAGGATATTTTCCTGGGAGTTTTGTGTCACCCACACATCCTGTCACGGCTAAGGAGGACTTGCATAGCTGCTGTAACATAAAGAATCAGGGAATGTACCATGTGCTTTCAGACTGTTCTTCACCATTATTTAGTCTCTCCCCACTGAAACAGAAATAAAATAATTTGCCAGCATTTTCTTCTTTTGCCATAGTTACCACTATGATATCTCTATTACAGTACCAAAGTTAGAGTTAAAAATAAAGGAAAAAAAATCTCTAGCAGGTGGCATTAGTCAATAAATACAGAAAACCAGAAGCAAAGTATCCATAATGCACAGGATCTCTCTCCTTCCCTTTCCTATCTTCTTTTAATTTATCCTACCATTATTTGAACTCTTTGCATAGGAAACAGGCACTGAGCACATGGAAGCAGAACGCTTAGGCCATGGAAATGTCAAAATCTGATAAAAAAAGTGAAACTGGCAATGTAACCACAGCTTCTCTCTTCACCTGCCTAATGCCTAACATGAAAAAAAAGGGAGAGTAAGAGGATATTGCATTTATGGACATGTTATTGTAGGACTCAAACACTGGCTAAAATTATCCAGCAACTCTAAACTGTAAAGTGGTCTAGTAAGAGGGGCTAATAAACCTTTTCTGTTGGTTGCAAAGTGGAGACAAGTAGTTATTGACTAGGTGCTCTGCACAGCTGTAAAGTGTGAGGGACTTGGGAGCCATTGTGACTCAGACACTAAGGGATTGAACGTGACTGTAGTAGTGAATAACTTGTTTGTCGTTCATGTGAAAAAAATGTGGAAGTAGATCGATGCTTTTCTCCATAATATGGGTTCTCTACTAAGCACAGTAAATCTCCGTCTTACTACAATGGTGTGAAAGCATTCATGCCATTAGTTTCAATGACACTGACTATATACTGCATGCAGTTTGCTGTTCTCTTTCCTCAGTATAACAAAGCCTGAGAGTGCCAGCTGCCTCTTGAGCCTTAAAAAGAAAGAAAGAGAGAGAGAGACTTTTATTTACTATGATTTTGATCGGTTAATTTCTCTCTATTATTTTGTTGCTTCCTCCCATACGAACAAAACGCATTGTCGTCCAAACCAACACACAGGAGAAAGGCCGCTCAGTGAACATGCAAAATGTAAATCACCAGCCAGCAATGACACTTTGAACATGGAGCGTAACATCACAATCAGCCTCAGTTTTTATTCCAAATATCACAGATTTTTTTTCCCCCCTTTTGAAGCTGGGACTATGATCACAATCTCATCTGCTGAGCTTTAGTCAGGCCGTGCATGCAGGCAGCAGTCAGGATTTTATAAATGTAGTATTTTAATTGTTGTAGTATATGGTTGGCACGTGAATGAGAGCCTAAGTCCCACCAGCTACAGATAGGACCAAGTTATAAAGATAACCAAGTAACAGAGGCATTTTCAAACCATTTTAATGGCCTTCTGGTTTTAGTGCTGGGTTGTTTAATGCAGCCGTGGTGTTGGCACTCCTGCAGAAAAGATTACCACAGACCCCCCTGCCCTCCCTGCACTGCCCTGCCTGGGCAGTCCCCTCAATTTTAGCTGCATGCTGGAACTTTGCAAATACCATGACAAGTTAGGATGCATTTCCTTGAAAAAATCACAGAGGAAAGGTGGGGCACACCGTTAAATTCAATTCAGTGAGTGCATCCCCACAAATCTGGTCTTGAAAGGTAGATTGAAAATGTTCAGGTAGAAGACATCCAAATTCTGAGGGCATATTCAAATGCAGTGGGCCATATACTTTGTGTTTCAGATGATGGCGTGGTCCGCACACCTGTGTTCCTGATGCTTTCAGAAAGTGTTTTGTGAGACCCTGATCAAAAACAAGAACAAAAAAGTTGTCTCTTTATCTGCTTGCATTGCTTAGAAAAACAAGAGGGGGTGAGACAAAATATACAGAAAGCCCAGAAGTTTTACTGTAAGAAACCAACATTTTGTGTCCTCACTTTAGGACCAGCTGGTTAAACTTGGACAAGTTTCTACTTCTCTCCATACCCCAGATTATTCAGCTATAAAACAATCTGAAGAGTAAACAGCTACCTTGGCTGCAGGGATGAAGTGGTTAATGTGGAGAGAACACACATTTTACATGAGGTAAAGGACTTGGGCAACACTGAGGAATTAACACGGAGACCTGGCATTGGTCTAACTACCCCAAGTGCTTGGGTGTGAACAACAACAATCCATCTGTTCCATTACCAGCAGACAAAGCCAGCATTACATAAGAACCACAGGGATATATTGGTTTATAATGAAAATGGTTCCAGAGCCGGTTATATGCAGCGTTACAGCGCTGTAAAAATGCACGTTAATAACAGCACACAGCTTGGCACATGTTAGCTTTGAAAATGTGTGTATTTTTCCAATAAATGGTCATGGCAGCTTTTTCAAAATTGATACAGTTTCAAAACAAGAACTTAAAAATCAGCTGCTAAAAAACCCCACTCTAAACACACATTTGCCCGGCATGCTGGAACAGTCTCTCCTGGGTAAATAACTCTTGGTTTTTGACATTAGTACATGTTCCAAAGTATGTATTTACCTGATGGACCATAACAGCTATGAAGGAGCCTGTCTAGTCTACTGGGTAGTATCTGATGGATTTTTCTACAATTAGCGTGCATGCCACTAAGCATCCTATATCATATAAATAGTGTACCTTTTAAAAAGCCAAAATAAAAATTTAAACAACCCAAAATACACAATGTTTTGGACCATAATGTGTGGGCAAGCTAAATAGTTCAGGAGTTTGCAAAATAGAAGCAAGGACAGATATTTTATCCTCAGTTCCACTGTAACATGAGCCAGAATTTTGAAAAAAATTAGCTGAATTCTGTCCTGGTGCCAGAGACCCAGCTACCAAAAATATTTCACAGGGTTTTGCAATAACCTCATGGTAACTACTCACTTAATCCACTGGAAAGAGTGAAACTCAAAAGCAGTCTCAGAGCACTTTGCCCCTTGTGGTCTCCTGGTTCTCCATAGCTCTGGTTTGGGGTCATGTGGGAGGCCACGCTCATGGCTCACACCTCATGCTGAAGGGGAAAGGTGCCCTTTTCAATCAAGGTGATTTCACCTTGATGCACACAAATGAAGTCTTGACATGTCTCTAAATGCTCTCAAACAAGGATGAATTTCACCTCTCACCAGAAAGGCAGAGAAGGAAGAGGCCATTATAAGACACTTGTGCTTTCCTCTCTGTAGGAAGAAGTTTAAAGGGAAGGGTACACCATTATCATTCTTCACAATGCTTACACTTGCTACAGAAAGAGTTTGCAGTCAAAAAACCAAACCAAAACAAAAAACTTTAAAAGGGTGTAACCCTTTCCTTCAATTATTGGCTTGTGCTTCTCTGCTTCACATACTGTTGTACGGTCACCTAAAGGAATTGTCAGCTAAATAGAATCTGTGGGCTTTTGTCACTTTTTCTGATGACAAAATATAATCACTGAAGAACATTTTTGGTGTTGTTTGTAGAAAGTCCATGGGATGCAGAAGATTAAAACTGATGTCTGATTTGGTGGTGAAAATTAAAATGTCAAATTTCAGGTTTCAGGCAGCTATTCATGCATTGTTTAACTTTCAGGTAAACATGCCATTGTCATCCCTGCCGTTAGTACCCCAAATTGTATTTTGAGTGTAAAGGATTAATATTTCCATATAAATTACTGCTATAAAGTGCAATGAGATTCTTTACTCTCTGCCAATCTATGGTCTGTGCTTATTTTAAATTCCACTTAACTTCCAGCTGAGAACCCAGAGCAGGCTTTATGCCTTCTTCAAGGTCTGAGGTGTGAACTTTATCCAAGGAATACAATTCCACACTCTCAAACTTTATACCATATCCCTAATAACCAGAAAGCAAAATGGGGTTTGTTGTATACATAACAAAATAAATCAGTGAATGGGAAAGATGTTAACAGTGACAGGTTTTTCCTTACTTGTTTTCCTTAGGTGATGGGGACACATTAGTTTTTCTAAAGCCCCACTATGGCTATGCAGCACATCCAGATAGATCCAATGCAGCCATAAGAGATGTTTAACATCACAACTGCACTGCTGTCCTCCCCAGGTCTCTGAAATACAGAGCAGTGCTTGACCTTGAGCCTGAAAATCCAGGCAACAATCGCAATATTCAATTCATGATCCAGAGCATGTCTTTGTATGGGTTCACAGGCTTAATTTAAGTACACTCAATTAATAGCATTTCTAAGTCTTTCATAGGCATCTTCTTGAATTTTGACACCACTTTCATTTTCACCCCCATGTATTAGGGCCAGACATTAGTTTTAACCTTCTGCATTTTTTTTTCATGAAGATCTACTGTCTGCTTGAGTTACTATAACTTCTGGTAGTGAAGTCAAGTACATATCACCTCACCACTTTACAAGAAACTCCATCTGAAATGGACATACACATACAAAAATCCCTTCAGAATAAACCTTTCAAAATACCAAATTTGTATTAACTCTATGAACATATCCAAATCTACATTAAGGACCAAAAAACACATCTCTACTTCCTTTAAAATAAACTATCAGTCTCATAAGTTGTTTATAATTTATAGGCAAGGAATGCAACTGGCATGCTACTCCGGCTTTATGACCTTGCAAGACAAATTTTCACTGTTCAAAATTGGAACTGCTTTCTGCTTTGCCCTTCTCAGCTGTCACTGACTTTTGGTCTTCTAAACTGTGAACTCTTGGAAGTAGGAAGCATATTGTTCAGAGTATTCAGAACCTACCTACGAACATCAACACAATATTTGGAATTATCATTGTGAGATGAAGAATTGAGATACTAAAAGGGAAGATTATTGATTCAGGATTTTTTTTCCAAAATATTCATGAAAAATTTCATCAAAAATAAAGAGCATGAAAAGCAGATATGTAACTGCAGTAAAATATTGGCTATGAATACCTCGTTCCTCTGGGTGCGTGAAGAACAGCATGAATAAACCTCAACTACTGTAACATAGACTAGAAAAACTGATCTGAATGTAAGGCTCCTTTATGACTGGAAATTATTACCTCTAAGTTTCATTTCAATAGGTCCCTAAAGGGAAGCCAGAGGCTCTTTCTGTGTGCACACGGGCAGTAGCAGCCTGGACTGACCACTCAGTGCAGCCTGCCATGTATGACAAAGCACACGTGGACACTGGGCAGAAGGGACCTTTCCCAGTTTGCTACTGGCCTGTGTTGAGCTTCTAAAGCTGCAGCTGATTTTGCTGCATGCCCCTCCTGTCTCTGATAGGCCTTTGCAAGTAGACACATTGTCAAGGTTTTCATTCTGCTTCCAAAAAACCCTCAAAACAACAACTATAACAAATATACTTCGTTAGACTATGAGCTGCAGCAAAGGAGAGGCCATGTGCAAGTTTAAATTCATGAACTGCATTCCTGCAGCAGGCAGGCAGGTAGCAGTAAATTTATAAATAATATCATTTTTAGTCACAGGGGTGTACTAGCGAGAGGGAAATGAGAACAAAAGCAAATATCTTGGGTTATATTTCCTGGAGATTTAATTAACACAGTACATACTAAAATCAAACAGCAATTCTTTTGACAGTTAGTACTTCTAGGTCAGTAGAATTTCTTGCATGAATGCTAGTATTGGTTTGGTTTAGGTTACAATACTTGATTAATCTATTCTTCTCCTTTCACAGAATAATTCAAAATTCAAAAAACCCCGTAAGTGGAAACTGATTATCCTCTCAAATTAGGAACACATATCTTATTTGTTAATGAAGTCTGTCACTTTCTTCAGCTCCACATGATCATAATTAGTCTGAGCAGCCATCCAATTTTCACCCCAGCAAAGACATTTTCATAGGTAGTGCCCTGAAGTTGGGATACCAGTACAAATACTTCTGTTTATCAATCAGAGCTTCCAGCTGGTCCATTCCAATTTAATCCTGTAAGGAGCTTGCTCAAGACATTGCTGGTCAAACACTCCACATCATCATTACAGGTTTCCAGTCATGTTTTCTTACTAAAGTATACTGGCATTGCTCACTCAGAACTCAGAACAATTCCCATCAACTTGACTTTGCAGCACATTATTATTATTTGCTTATCTACTTATCCTTTTGACACTTATTACATTATCTCAAATTCTTCATCTTAGAAAAGGAACTGCTGGGTGAAGGACCATTCACAGCTGCTACACAAGACTGCCGGTCAGTGAGTGTTCTCAGTTTGTGCCAGAAGTTTCCTCTGTTGGCTCCAAAACTGACATAACTTCCCTCCTACAGAACCGTTATGAGAATTCACTAATGTTTGAAAAAATTTTCATCCTGAATAGGAAGCTGCTATAAAACAGTTGACATTTTTATGCTAATTTTGTCTTTGTTTTTATTGCTGGGATCCATGAGATCCATTTCTCACACTGGAAGAGATCGTTGCAATGTGCCAGATTCTATTTTAATGTCAAATTTGAATTGTTACTTACATCAAATTCCTAATTCTGACTGAGGAGCAGACAGAAGAGTGGAGTAAAGGAAAAAATTGTGGGCTAAATTTAACATTATGAGAAAGTTAAATTCGCCAATATGCATTGGATGTTTATGTAAAGAAAAGTTAAAGAACATTAAAGAGTACTCTGGGCTATTGTCTGAAATATTTTAAGTTAGGGGGCTTTTTTTTTACCTAGAAATCATTCCAACTACTCCCCTTCCAAAAGAATAAAAATAATGTGAAAAGCATGCATAGAAGTTCACATAGATATCAGATATCTAGGATTAAGATGGCCAAATGATACCCTTTTATGGGGAAAGGATATTATTCATTGTGATAAGTATATTTAATAACAAAATAACTACTGTCCACTTAATATTAAGAAAATATTGTCATCACTTACCTAGTGCTATGTCCTTTGCATATCTTTGTGCCATCACAAGATATAACAGAGATAAGGTGAGGGGGGAAAAAGCAACCAATTTTTCATGCGTGATTTCCCCTCACCATCCTTCCTGGCTCTCATTAATAGCCTCCATTCTTTATCTTAATCTGCTCTGTGAACTCATCTGAAATACAGGTATGAGAGAAAGAAGCAATTTACTTGTCATTCAACCAGCAGCCTGAAGCAAAATCACACAAATACATTTTAGAGAACAATCTGGTCTTAACAATCTGGATCAGGAGAGAGCAAGTGAGCAACTGTGTGCTAAGATAGCACTCTCTTCCTGCCTTGTTGTCTCAAAAAGTTCTTGCTGTCTGAAGGCATTAATGTGAATCTCATGCAGTTCTAATCCTAGGATAAGTCTACCCTCAAAGAGATGCAAATTTAATGGAGTTACTAATAGAATACAATTATATATTAGAATTGTGCTGCAAGGCACATTTGTGTGTTCATGTATAAAGAGCAGGGAAAATGTTTGCAAGACACGTTTCTTTAAGAGCAACAAATAAGCACATTTGGTGTAGTTTGCAAGAGCAATTGCCAGATATTATATCATTAAGAAATTATTTTCCATCATGAAATTTGCATGGACAATACATCCTTTAATCTCCAAGATGCTGTTGATCTCTTGGTGGCTTGCATAGGTACTCACTGAATTCTGTAAAGTAAGGTTTTAGGTTTATGCCAGTTCCCATTGGCAATTACCCACATTAACAGTGAAAGTGGCTTTTGGTACCAATCTGAGCAAAGATGACAGAGGTTATAATGTCTTATTGTCCTACTTACAGAATTCTGAATGACACTGGCAAGTGCGAAAACTAATACTAATGCTGGCAAGCAGAGGGGACACATATAGGGTTCCTGTCATCATTTTTAATTACAAAGGTTCATTCATTTAGTACCACATACCAGAATTACATTAGCCCATCTTAATTATCCATTTACTTTACACTTTACTTAATTATTTTGTGGCTACAGGTCTAAAGGAGGAGGCAAGCTCCCTGCTCTAGGGAATGAGCATAGCTAGGGAAGGAACAGAGGAAGGGAAAGCTGAGAAAGCAGCACAATGTTTGATACACGACAGGTTAGTCCCACTGGTTTAGGAATTTGTTGTAGCTGCAGGCAAACACACTCAGCACAGGAAACAGCATGTTTGCAACAGTACTTGTGCTTTTTCTAAACAGCCTGGCCAAGCACAGGAGTGTGAGTTATTAGCAGAGGAAACTGGATTAGGAAACAGAGATGCACAAGGTTATTTAGGGTAAACAGTAGGAAGAGCCTACTAAATAACTCACCACATGGTAGTAAATTCATTCCAGCGCAGCAGCCCTAACACAGGCACTAGAATTCTACCAGTACAGTCAGAAAACAAATAGACAGCAGATACTGTCAGGAATCAGATAGGAAAGGAACAGCCTGTGATGTATGTGTCCACGGGTCAAATACTGCAATTTTGGTTTCCCCATCTAATAAAATGTAAAATGGAAAAAGAAAAGTAATAATCATGGACAAGGGAATAGACCAGCTTCCTCATAATGAATAATAAGATAGCCTGAGAGTGCTCAGCTTGGAAAACAGGGATTTATGAGGAACATGTGGCTAAGATCTCCAAGGTCATGATGAACATGCAAAAGATTAACTGCAAACAGTTACTGTGTGTAGCTACCAATACAAGAACTAACAAATTAGTCTTGCAAGTGACAAACCTAAGATTGATAAAAGGAGATATTTCTTCATACAGTGTTGTTTAACCCAGGGAATTCCTCACCACATGACAAATCTATGAAGGTGTGTTAAAAAAAAAAAAATTATGTAGAAAACTTTGAGAAATGAAATTTCTAATATTTCTTGGTTTTACACTCAGGAGAACATTTTGAAATAGTGTTTCACTATTACACCTACCATGTTCTTTTTCTCCTCCATTACCAGACTCAGTGTACTTCACTGGAGGCACCTCTGCTCCATCTCTGCACACCACTTGTATGCACAGCTTGGAACTCTGAAATTTAGACATTTGAATTTCAACACTTTAAATTCCTGATGGAGAATGTGAATAGATTAAAACCAAAGCTTGAATCTTCATTAAGTCCTCTAAGTTTCAACTAACTCATCAAGATTTTCCTAGGAGGTATTAGAGAAGATGTCTTAAACAAACAAATAGTTAATTTTTTATAGCACACTGATATAATGATGGAGTTTCATGAAATCTTGGTATTTTGGTATAGCTGGTGAGTCAATAAAAAAAAAATCCGCACCATTCAAAATTTTTAAATTTGTTATTTTTTCTTCTGGTAGAATAAAGACTGAAATGGTTGTGCTTCAAGTGTCACATTCCACAAAATATATTATTTTCAGTCCTTTGTAAAAAAAAGCAAAGAAAATTAAGGCTTTGACTGGCAAAGCTACTGAACATTGGAGCTGCTCAGTGCATTCAGCAATTTTGTTAAGAAAACACTCAGCTCTTTTCATTTTCTCCTCTAGCCCATCAGATCCTAAATTCAGTGGACCCATGACCCAGCCAAATGCCTTCACTTCCAATGTTTTTCTGCTGCAACCCTACTCAGCAGCAACTGTGGTAGGTATTCTACATCTGCCTTGTAGCAAACCCCAACCAAATCTTCACTGGTTGTACTTTTAGCCCTCAGAACAATGATGGCTCTGCTTAGGACAGCAGTGTAGGAGCTGCTGCCCCAAAGCACTCTGGAGGCGAAGATGAAGGACAGCGAGAAGGAAAGAAATTCAACTTTGTCATGTTGATACTGATCTACTTCAAATATTTGCATTATGGGATGAAAGTTAGAATTTATAACTCCTTAAACAGTATCATGGCAAAAGGACACATATTCCTTCTTAAAAATCCACACAGTTTCCTTGATAACTTTGCATTGACAATGAAATAGACTTAAAAGGAAGAATCAAATGTGCCTTAACCTTAAATACCACTGACTTGGTGGTCACCTGCTCTGCTGAAAATCAGGCTCAATTCCACCTCCCTTCTTGATTCCAGTGCATTGAACTATGACCTCCTGTTTGCCAGAAAACATTTCCTGCACATCAACCACTGGTATTTGATTTAATTTAGAAATTATTTTTTTTTTTTTGTTAGGCCAATGGATCACTGCCTCTCTTCTATTATGCTAGAGATAAAAATTGTTGACCCAATCTGTGTGCAGTCAGATACAATGAACCTCAGTGTTAATCATACCAGGAAACTCAGTGCATGCCCTGGATTATTGCAATTCCAGTTCAGCAGCTTCACATAATTTCTCAGACTCAAACAACCAAATTCATTATGTGGCTCCATTCATAAAACCCTGCTGCACTTCATTCTGGTCGATATCTTGGGTCCTGGAGATAAGATATTGATTTAAAGGACTCTGGTCAGATTTGCATGAGCAGTTTTTATACTTGACAAATGGAAATGCAATTGCCAAAGAAACCCTTTCAGACACTTCTGTCCCTGCCCCACCAACAGATAATATGATCCTGTGAGGACTGGTAACAATTAGTTTAATAGGAAGCAGGAGAAGCAATTGCTATTGCTCCACCTCCTAAACTACTGCATTACAATGGGGCTCTCAGTATCTGGAGTGTTTCACAGATAAATTGTTTATTTATTTAAGTAATTATTAAAGCAAAGGGTTCTATAAAACTAGAACAGCAGGTGAGAGGCTGGTCTCTTTTCCTCAGAGTAAAGATATCTTCAGAATAACTGGATGTCCTTAATCAATGCTTAAAATGGACTCTCACAAAAATTTATTGCAAGGCTTCATTTTCTATTCCTTTCTTTTTGGGGGCACAGGCTCTGCCAGTGAAGATCAATATACTGCAAGCAAATCCCAAAGATCTCAGTCTCATCAAAACACACACAAGCTGGCAGGAAATGACGGAAATTAACATAACCAGCATACTCTTCAAAAAGTGACATGTAAATGCCCACATAATTCTCATAGTCTTTGCTGCATGGAGCACCCCTTTCCTGACCATTCCACTGGGGTCTACCTGGAAGCAGTCCTGGCTTGTGGAGCTGAGAGTCTGCCACATGACTGTGGGCTGCAAGGCCCTGAAGAGTTTTTAATAAACTCTATTTCACACTAAGCTATTCTCCCTGCAGGCTATGTACAACCTTTACCTGAGTTCCCACCACATCTTTGCCTGGGAATGGTTAGCTTCCCCCCCAGGGTCATTTGATATGGAGCCCCTGCTTTATAAATACAAACACCTACACCTTCATTATCCTTGTGCTTTTCTTTCCTTGGGGATTGCAGTTGCCTCTGTCCCAGCGATAAGGAAGAAGCCCAAGGTGCTTCAGTGTGGCTGCACAATTCAGGCCAGGAACAATGCAATCCCCAGGCATTAGCAGAGGTTTTCGATGAGGAAGTCACCCAGCTCCCTGGCAACCCTGTATCTCATCCCCACCCGCAACCTTCTCTGGGGCTATTTGTACCTTATTAAATAGAGATACCCTAACCTGGCTGAGGGAGACCTTACCTGCCCCCAGCTAACCCTATCCTGCTCTTTCCAAGCCAAAGTGCTACAAAGTCTTCCACTCAGCATAAATAGAAGCTTTCAGGACAATGACAGATGCATTGGCTTTGCATTCCCAGGAGAAGTTCTTTTTAGATTTCCTTCTGGGCTAACCTAGAAGTCAGATCAGCCCAAGTTGAGAACACTGCTTTCAATATTGCTGAAATTTTTTTCCCTTAAAACTCTAAAGAGCAAGTAGTTTTAGACACAGAATAGAATGATCCATGGCAAGAGAGTCCATAAAAGCCCGTGTTCAGTGGCAAAAAGCCAAAGGGAAGATAAATCACGAAACAAGCTGGATGCAGTATTCCATTCAACTCCGACAATGCCAATAATGATTTAAACTGTGATCACCCAGACACAAATTTTCTTCCCGAGAGTTTGGGCAGCTCGTCTCAGAGAGGGTTTTTTGTTTTGGTTTTTTGTTTTTTTGCTTTTTTTTAATTTTTTGGGGGTTTTTTTGTTTGTTTGGGGTTTTTTTGTTTGTTTTTGGTTTTGGGGGTTTTTTTTGTGCATAGAGGAAGAAGAAAAAGAGATGAATCGCCAAGCAAGCAGAGGTGTCCCCTGCAGGCTGTTAAAGTTCTGCTGCTGGGATACAGCAACAGAAGGGAAGGTCATCCCATGCATTACAGTTACGCAGAACTTAAAGACTTAAAAATAGAAAAGAGTTTATGGAGCCCTGGTGCCCAAGTACTTCCTCATGATAGTTTCTCACAGACAGACCATAGAGGTTAGGAAGTGTTATCTGTTGCTTTTAAGGGTGTTTTTTAGTCACATTGCAATTATGTCAACAGGTAAGGTATTAAGTGTAATAGCTGATGGATTTTTTTATATGTTTTACAACAGGAGAAGCAAACATCAAACTTATTTTCATGCTATGGTTTATAATACAGTAATGACATAATTCTGAAAAATTTTCATTCTACCAATCAATGGAGCAATTTGAAGTTTCTGTTGCTTTTCCACTGTGCCATTTAGAAGACAGCACATCTGGTTTTTAGAAGACTGATATTTACCAGAAAGACAAGCTGATAGCACAAATTCATAAGTTTTACAAAACTACATAATAAGTTGTTACATTTTACTGGGAATTCTTCATTTTCTCAGCTAAAAATCAAGTCCTCCCCACAAATCTAACATAAGAGATGCCTGAAAAAATATCTACCATGTTCAGATGAGAAGTGCATCTCTCCATGGTTTAAGCGTTCAAAAATTATCTTCACAGGCTTCATTCAGAATTTTTATTAGGAAGTACCTTATCACTATAATAACATGAGATTAAATAATTGAGAAATTCAGCCTAGAACAAAAACAAACCAGAGAGTTTACATATTAATTTAAACTGAAATGTCAGATTTCGCAAGCGAGATTAATCCTTCAGCCACTCTTAAAGACTTATTTTTGTATCTGGATACGTCTATGCATTTCTTACTCTGTGCAGCTGGGTATTAGATCTATAATCAAAGTGATTATTATGATATGATTCATACCTAATGCACTGTGGGCCAGACATCTAAAGAACATTTAACTGATGAAAAACAATTTTAAGTCCTTCATGAGCATCTTCAGGTCTCCAGTAAATTCCCAGTCTTAAACAGTTATCTGTGGTTGAAAGATACATTCATTTCACCAGAAGTAAAAGAGACATGAGCAGATTTGAGCATAAAAATCTATCAGTTCAGATAATTCTATCACTGATAGTCACTTTTTCTCAAGAATGGCTGAGGAAATGACTCAGAATCAGTTCAGGTGAGCCATTCCATCCTTTTGAAGCTCCTGCAATCTAGGGCAGGGAGGTAGGAAAGAGAGAGAACACTAACAATTTATCAGCTCCCTGGATCATCAAGAAATCAAAGCTCAGTCCATGGCAGCATGCATAGGAAAAACTTATGCCTTTATACAGGAGAAAGCAATTGGTAACTACTGGCTGAAAAAAAAAAAAAAAAAAAAAAAAAAAGTTGGCAAACTCAAGAACTGTCTTTAGAGTATTCTTTGCATACCTCACATTTGTTGAATGGTTTCCAAAACCAAAGCTTTCCCATGGGAAGGCAAAGAAACAATAGCAATTTCTTCTGAAAGCCCTCCTAAAGCCAAAGAGTAAACATACAGTATGGACCTGAAAGTTTGCTTTTAACTGTACAAGTGGCTAATTACATAACTAATCAAAATACCTTCAAAAGCAATTCCTAAGGGAAGGCTAAAAAAAAAAAAAAAAAAAGAAAGAGAGAGAGAGAGAAAGGAAAAAGCAGAAGGGAAAGAAAAAATAAAAGCAGCCCAGCAAAGAAAGATGATGATTGATAACCAGTTACACAGTATCAACTTGTATGTGTGTGGACACACATTTAAGTTTAATGATGTTTAAAGATTTATTGCACGTCTGCACAGGGCTGTGTAACTCCCAGGAAATCTGCATTCTACCTGAGATGCCGGTGCAGGTTGAGGTGATGGATCCATACGTGACACAGCTCCTGTTCCAAGAAGGAACACAAGCTGATGATGTGGCAGCCATGGAATGTGTTTGCTGCATGTCCTAGGCACACTTCTTGACATCAAACAGTGAAATAGTTTGAGTTTCAAGACTGATTTTGAGAGGTAAACATGTTTGCAGAATATAAATTGTCTCTTAAAAATTAGGGGGTGGCGTGCAAGTATTGAATTACATGACAACAAGACTCTCCATTTCTGTGCAAAAAAATGCTTGCGGGTTTAAGTGTCTCAAGTTTTGTTCCACCACCTTGTATGCCAAAGGAAGGATTAGCTTAGGCATTCCCTGACCCCTACTGGCAGGGCTGGCCCTGATCTCTGCCTATAGAAAGAAATAGAGGGGAAAAATACACTTTATGGCTTTAGGAATACCAAGAGGATTGTAGAAGGAATTCGAGAACCAAACAAAATATTTCACAGGTAGAAAAACCTCTCAGATTCTGGCGCACTGAAAGCGTACAAGGAACAAAAACTGAGTTAGGATCCTCTTTCAAATCCTCTTCTGATCAGAGGGACCCACTTGATGTTTATTTACCCACTGCTCTAAGAGAAATTCAGCTGCTGTAGACATAGCTCAAGGAACTTCACCTTGCTGCATACACAGTGTCAAAAGCATACACAAAGCATCAAGCACAGCCCCTGGCGTGGCTCAACCCAGCTCAGCACCTACTGGGGAGGACTTAGGAGAGGTCCTGGTGCTCACCTCGTGCTGCTCCATCACCCACTCCAGGCTGGAGTGATGAAATTCTGCATGGGAAGAGCTGTGCAAGGGAGGCCAGAGAGAAGCCTGGAGAATCTCTGCAGTGCAGTGATTGCTTCTGCTCGGGGAGAAGTATTATTTCAGGAATTCTGCAGGAAGGTGTACCCAGTAAATTGGTCCAAAACTCCCTCCTTTTCACAGTGTTATATGGAAGGGTATCAACATTAAATTAGATCCACTGACTTCTGCTCAAATCAGCCTCCCTCTGCTGCACAAATGGACAAGACACAACTTTGGAGACAGCATCTCCTGAAGGCAGTTGTACATAAACAGCCCAGTAACTCCACATTACAACAGCTGAAACAAGCTGTGAAGCAAATCTTATCTACAGTGCTGACAGCACGCTAAAATTAATACACGAGAAGATATTTTTTTCATATTTAGACAAATTTTCAAGGAGCTACCATGAATAAGTTCAACTTGAGTTGGATATATATTTTTTTTTGTTTTAATGAAAAGTCAACAAATTTTCCAATAGGCATTAAAAACTCCTATTTTGGATCATTATATCTCTAGAACAGCAAGCCTCAACTGGAATAAATCAGCCTCCAGTTACTGAAATAAAGTCAATGTTTTTCTATGGGACACTTATGCATTTGCCTTTCAAAATCTGTTTTGGATTATTTCAGCTACTAGATGTTCATGTACATTTAGCAGGAAAATATACAGGAAAAAATATGAGGGGAAACATGGAGATATACAGTATAATTATGAAGACAGACCTTCTACTACCTCAAACAGAACAGGCCAATGTCAATATTCTTAATGAAATGTATTTTCTTCCACATGGCCAAAAAAAAAAAAAAAAAAAAAAAAAAAAATCTTTCTGAGCAAATATCAAATCTCTTAACTCTGGCTTAAGTAGCAGACATTTCACATCTTCTGACATCATTCTTTGTATCAATTATATTTCCTGCTAGGAAAAAACAAAATCATTTGGGAAATACATTTGTTGTGAAGACAACTTCCAGCACTGAATGTTCAAACTACAACGGATCAGATTTTCTGAAGCTTTCTTTTCAAAGTTGTGGAAGGTTTTGCTTAAAGCATCTACAGATACATCTTTTTGCAAAATCATAGAGCCCTTAAGGTTGAAAAAGGCTTCTAAAATGCTCCATTTCCTACTGCCATTAAAAAACACTTCTCAGTCATGATCTCTGATGCCAGGAGACTTTGCTTCCTTGCTAGGATAGAATCTTTTTGCCCTGCTGAGTACCACATTCTGAACAAAGAACAAATCAGGAACAGAATTTCAACACTATAAATCAAGTAAGGTGGAATTCTTGCAAGTGGAGAAAGCAAAAGCCTGGGAAAATTCCTCTGGCTTTAATGGGCCTTGAATTCCACCAGTTTTTGTTTCTGTCATGGTGCTTAGTTCATCAGAATTAGGCAAGCCACTTAACTTCAGAGGTAATAAAGAGTTTTGAATATTTAACTTAAAAGAGCCCTGTTGTGTGCACGACCACGCATTTTTTTACCTCCTGGAGGCTGTCCACAAAAATTAAGGAGGGAATCACACTGGAAATGAAAACAAGGATAAAAATAAAACATACTGTCTGTACTACAGCCCTGGGCAATGCTTCTTGTCTCTAAGTGACCCACTGCAGCTTCCTAGCCAGGGGCCCACAGGATCTGCATCCCCTCACCTGACTTTTTGGAGAATTATTTCACATCCTCCCTCCCAGCCTCTGAACTTACTTACCCGAGATAAACTTTATCAGAATCCATGTTGACCTTCCTCTCCTTTGAACTCTGAAACATTGATTAACTTCTAAGTTATGTAGCAGTGGGACAACTTCAATAACACCCTTATGGGTACTTTCCTCCTGACTGGCTATTTCAGCACTTGTAACTCTTTAAAAATTATTACAAGGACTATAACTTATTTCCTTCTTTCTTCCAGCTTGTGAAAATGGAAAATCTTGCCTGAATATTAAGAAAAAGGTGATTAATTTCTTGTAAGCTGGTAGCTGCTCCCTGAGAATTGCCGTTAGCAGCTAGTTGCAAATAAGTCACTGAAGCAGAGCTAGCCACACTTCAGAAAGAAAGCAGGTTGCTAGAGTCATGCTGAGAATTTTGAGGAAATCCTGGACATCACAAAAATAAGGTGCTCCAGTATAAAAAAACCTCACAGCTCTAATTCAGAAACTACAAAGACTTTATTGAAAGAAAATTATTAAAAAGACAGAAAAAAGTATCCATACCCATAATCAACACCTGTAGCTGTGCAGACACATAAGATTCCACCATTTCCAGCTTGTTTTTGTGTCATACTGAATTACATCTTCTTCATCCTCTCCACCCATGTAACCCTGCTATTTTTTTTTCCCGCATACCGAAGACTCCTTAGAAAACTGATTCAGTGGCTAGGTCTAGCTATTAGGTACCTATTTCTATGAGGTGCCAACCAAACGCCTGATCTGCTGGATCCTCCCTAGCAGCTCCAAATTATCAGAATCATAGAGGATAATTTACTTCCCATCCCAGAGAAGGGCAGCAGGATTTCTCTCCAGCCTTGCAGTTCAATCAAAACCAGCTCAGGAGTTCCATTTTATATCTTGTTCATAATCAGGGATTCCAATAGCACAACAACAGCCCAAATCTGTGAGGAAACCTCAGTCTGCACTATTTTACTGAAGAAATGGTGTGTTGTTTACAGTATCACAGATCCTTCAGCAACCACTTATCTCAGAAAGGTGCCAGGTTAATGGGGGATCTAAGAAGACTCAAACACAAGCAGCTGTAGCTGCCATTCTAAAACACTTTAAGAGATTTACATGCAAGTTATCAATTCATAAATATTACTCTCAGGGTTAATAGTAAACTGTTACCATTCTGTCTTAGGTTGCAATACAGGATGTGACCAAAAGTATGTATTCTATCACCATCTTCTGAAACCAGGTGGGGCAGTGATCCTTATCTCCATGGGACATATTATTTGCTAATGGGCCATCCATTAAAACCAGGTGGGGCAGTCACCTTTATCTTTTCCACAGCCCATTCTTCCTCCAGGAAGATGTCATCTGCTGCTGGCCCATTGAGTCCCAGTGCATGACTGATAGAATTACATCATCCCATTGGGAGTTGCTCCAGCCAGGGGGAGGAGCCAAGCCTTTCCTACCTAGATAAAAACTGAGATTTGGATCACTAAAATAGCCTTCTTTCCACTGGATTCCAGAGGAAAACTGGACCTTTCCACATCATCCCTGGACCTTCAAAAGAAAACTGCACCCTTCTGCAGGAGCACTGCTCCAACTGAACCACATCTGCCACTGAAGGAGGATGCAGCCACCATTTAATTGGACTGCTACCAACACCCTGATTGACTGACAGGGTGTCAGTTTTTATTCTGACTCTGTCCGTGTTTTGGGTTGTTCTCTGTAATACTGTATTTCTATTTTAATTTTCTAGTAAAGAACTGTTATTCTTATTTTTCCATATCTTTGCCTGAGAGCCCCTTAATTTCAAAATTATAATAATTTGGAGGGAGACGGTTTACATTCTCAATTTCAAACAGACGGTCCTGCCTTTCTTAGCAGACACCTGTCCTCCAAACCAGGACACATTCTCACAGTGCTGCAAGTTTGTTTTTAAAGAATTCCCTTTCCATTTGCAGTTCAGCCATTTCTACCTTACTGCCTTTAAGTCCTGCTTAGTTACAGAGTTCAAGAGATAATTTCTTGCTAAGAAATAAAGCCAGGACTAATAATGCCACTAGTGTTATTTATGTAGGGATACATTCTGTGGATGTTTCCACCAAAATGATTTCAAGGTGCTATTTTGATATCTCTGTTTCTCTAATGAGCTGAGTCTTGTGTTCACAACTAAAACATAAGAACAGTGTAACATACAGAAGCTTTTACAGTGTCAGCATCAGAGCTAATAGGAATTAGTACAAACACATTCTTTTATTGTGACACTACATTTTTGGAGTTCAATGGCCCTCACTATCTCACACGGCAAGATGAAGCTTCTCACAATTGGCCATGTGCACAATATAACAGCAGAATCAAAGGGAGGTCAGTTATCTACACCCAGTGGGTTCACCCCATAACTCTAATTACATTTTTTTTTCGTTTGGAGGATGGGTCAGGGAAATAGGGTGATGATACAAGGTAAAAGAGAAGGCAAATAATATTTTCACAAAAAGTACTAGATCTTTTAAACTATTACAAGTATTTTTACATTGCAGGGTGTCAAGCTAGTCATGTCAGTGTCAGGTGGTTCCTAGATACAAAATAGCACATTTCAGAAACGCCTCCATTGAATTCTGAATTTTACCTGTGGCCAGAGAAGGAGACCTTAGTTGACTAACACATGATAGGTTTGGGCTAGATAATTTTTTTTTTTCCCATTACTGTCTTGGTGAGTTTTGATGTCTCTCTTCAACATGGTCATGCATTATTTTTCAAATAAGTTGACTATAAATGTTACTGTATGGGACTGTGGAGCAGTGAAAGGACATAGTAACATACCACTCTTGCATGGTGCAAGAAAGAGCAATTTATTGAAGAAAGCCATGGCTTTAAGTAAAAGAGTTTGTGCAAAACAAAATAGAAAAGACTCATTGGTCCAAGAAGGCAACACCTCTCTCAAAACATACTTTTACAAAACGTCATACCTCTCATGCACCCTTCAGGTGCATAATCATAGCTTTAATTCCTTGACCTCGTAAAGGCCTGAGAAAGGCAAGACCTCAAGGCTTTTTCTTCCCTAGTTCCCAGCAGTATCCACCAACATATAAATCCTTATTAATGTTCCCAGGTACTGGGAGCAAAAGAACTCTCACAAGCAAAGAAAACCAGAAGCAGCTTCATCCAGAGGCACAAATGCTACTAGAGGGAACCTTGCACATTAGCTACAATGCAGCTCAAATACTAAAGAGGCAGAGACTGTGTCATCACTACAAGCAGAATGAAGGTGAAGTATTTTGTTTGTACACAGCTCTGAAACTTGGCAAGATTCAGAGCAGATATCACTCAGCTGAACATCTTTCTGACTGTCACAGCATTAAGTTTGCTGAAATACACCTGGTGTGTTTATTCACAGCTGAAAGTCACTTCAAATATTTGTTCTCGATAAGGTATTATTTTTGCTATCACCATCTGCACCAATCTGACTCACCCATTCACAAAGTTTCTTTTCTTTGAGACGGCAGGGAAGTTATGGTATCAGGTGCTTGTATCAGTCATTTCAGCTTTATGAATGAAAAGCTTCTTCACTTCTTTGTGCCGCGCAGATGTTCAGGGTGTGAACCAGATAACCACAACTTTAAAAGAAAGCAAACCTGTGCATTTTTAATGGAAGAATAACCAAGAGCTGCTACTGAGTGACATGAACCAGAAATAAAAATACAGATGACTAAGCACACCCTTGCCAAACAACTTCTGAGACCAATTTAAGAATGAAACACAGCAGTGCCAAAGCTTTGAACTAGAGGAAGCAGATGCTTTTGCTGCTGAGACATGCATTTCCACCCAGCAGGTAGACGGGATGAAATCTGGTCTCATCAGGTCACTAACAAGGATCCAGGGCTAAGAGCAGATTGGGCTAAGCCAGCAATAACAACACTTTAACATATGATTTCCTGATGGGAGTTGGATATTTCCACTATTTCATCTTCTATTTTTCTTAGGACAAACTGCTGAAAAGCGATGGAATGAATTGCGATGGAATGCAAGCGTCTATTCTGATACACAATAGTTTATTGAAATGAGCTGCGTGGGAAACATTCCTTCCGTGTATGTATGTATGAACACCAGCAAGTGGGGTGACCACTGCACACACAGGCAGAGGAAAAGACACTTTGCTTGACAGAAGTAAAGGTGATGCAGGTGGAATTAATCCCTGGTTAAACAATAGTCCCTTCAAAGCCCATTCAGAACAGTTGCTACTGTCAATCTAATGAGTTTTATCAGTTTATTACCATCATATGCTTTCACAGAGTCAAATCTTCAAATGTTTATATTTTCACTTGGCAAAAGCAAAAGCCACAGGAACGCCTGTGAAGCTCTGAGTCAGGTTTGTGTTAATTAAACTAATTTTATTTCCTTTTTACCAATGCAAACAGATTTGCTACAGCAGTAGCAATAGAGGGGAAGGTTTGCTCAGGAAAAAAAAGTAATCCACTTTCCACGAGATATCTGTTTCATCTAGAAGTTGTCCATGCTTAAGACAGTTCCCATTTCTCTGTTTTTCTCTCCAGAGGTCCCTAATGTCAGCTACAGGCTGCTTCTTGTCACTTTCCCAAGGGAAAGCTTTGCCTGGCATTAATGGCTGGAAAGGCACGTATTAAAAACAGCATGAAAAGACATGGAATATAGGGCTCTAATGACAGCAACTGTATTTTAAACTCAGGGCTCCCCAGGGAATTACATCAGTAACTCAGCTGAGACACTGAACCAAGGGAAGAACTCTTACATCATTTAGCTTTAATAGATGAAAAGAGAGAAGATATTTTGGTTAAAGCTCCTCAGCAGTGAAAGCCTAAAGCCAAAATCTCCTGCATGAGTCCACTGACCTCATGTTTGCTCATGTAGATTCTGGTGCATTCAGAGAGAACAGAAGTCAGGCAGAGCAGCTCAAGTACAGGGGCCCTGCTCTGCTTGCATAGATACTTGCAAAAACAGAATTTTTTTTATTAGAAGGGACTGTCAGGAAAATTAATCCACAAACACCAGAGGTTTATGTCCAAAAAGGAGACAGAGGAGTCCTTTTTGCTTTATTCAAATAAAGGGAGAGGCCCTGGGATCTCAAATTTTTGGAGGATGAAGCCTCCTTTTTATCCTAATTTCCCAGCTGCATATTCCTCTCTCTTTCCCCATTGGCTGAGGTACTTGAGAGGCACAGACTTTCTGGAATGCCTGATACCTGAGATTCCTCACTAATGCATAACCCTCCCTTTTAATTTTTAATTCTTATAGAATTCATAGTTTTCCCCCCTTGCTTCTTTTATCTTCCAATATCCAAATTAATTTATCAGCAAACCTACAGCTTGTTTATAAAGGCGGATTTTTTTTCCATTCATCAATCAGTGGAATCCATCCCATTGTTTCTTTTATCTCTCAGCCCTAGCCTTATCTACCAGCAGATCCACAACTCGTTTGTAAAGACAAATCCAACATTCCTCTCAGGACCTCTTGAGGTCTTCCAGTCCTACGTCATGTTCATTCATTCATTCCACCTTGGAAATAACACAGACAAGACCCATTGATCAACCACATGAAATTCCCAGGTACAAGCAGGGAATTTATAGATTTTTATTAAAGATATCAGTTTGCCAGGGCTGAAACAATAACTGAAACACATCCACAGCCTTCTGGAACATGCAAGTACCAGCAACAGGCACAGGAATGACTGCGGATGTTCATTTGCTCTTTTATTGCCACTTCTCTTTTAACCATCCCAGGTTTCTGCAGCTTACATGTCAGCATATAAATGTCTTTCTCTTGAGAGAGACCTGGTTATCCCAACTGACAGACACATCAAAAATTCCAACTGAAGACAGGGAGAATCATGGCAGCTGTTCATTATTTCTTGAAGACAAATTGAGCACTTCTCAAACTTCACCTAAGTATTTTAAAAGGCAGATTATCTGTCTAGTCTCAAACTTCATAACACATGAAGGAAAAAAGATTATACCTTAATATTCCACATTCAAAAGGGCCTAATTTCATTATAGGGCTGCATTTTTGTTCTGTGCAAAATTCAATAAATTGTGGTTGTGTATTAACAAAATATTGAAGAGGAAATGAAAAGTATATTCGGCTAGGTCTCATTTTCACAAAATTATAAGCATAGACAAGAAAGAATATAAATAGTGCACATTGGAAGCCTTCATTATTTAAGTCCCATGTAAGCACATCTTTCATCAACAGAGACTAAAGAAAGGACAATTATACCACAGATCAGTTTTGTTTTTCTTCAACATGAGACAGGTAAAGATAGCAGACTAGAACTTATTAATAAGTGAAAGAAGGCCTTAAAAATCTGAAGAAATAATAAACTGATCTGCCCGGCTGTAACTCCTCCAAGTTACTCTCTCAATCCAAACACCTTCTACACTGGTCCTCTAAAAAGACCTTTTCAATCTTTCCTTGCCTTTTACAATACACCAGTGTTGCTCAATTCATTTAAGGCTTAATTCATGAATAAGAAACCACATTTACTCCATGCTTCTGTTTGGCATCTATCACACAGCTGGGATGAAAGGGCCGCGATTCAGAAGTTGCCAGGAAGTTGGGTCACAGCAGTACAGGGGCAAAGTTAAGGCCAATACAATGAAGTCCACAAAAATTTGAGTAATATGCACTTCTCATCACAATACACAGGAATTTACACTTACCAAGTCCCACAAAATACCCTTTACAGAACCCAAAGGTCTCGTTTAAAGAGAACACAAACAGAGACTATGGGCATCAAGTATTTCTCACCCTCGGCTGAAAATGCCAGGATGGGGAAAAAAGGAGATAGCAATTGTAGCAGAATGTAAAGCTGTCTGTTCTCCAGTGCTACATGGCTGCTGACCAGAATAAATAATGATTTTCCTCATCTGAATCTTAGGAAACACTTTGGGGATCACATTCATGTTGCACAATATTTAGAGAGTGGGGAGAGGAAAGCACCCTCTAGTCTTGGACAGGAGGGGTTGTGAGCAGCTCCCAAAGCCCACTCATGATGCTCAGGAACACCAAAAGCATCTGTGTGGCTGCCTCCGTTTGGCAGCAGCCGCCTGAGTATGCAGTTCACATACAGCTTTACCTCCACAACAGAAAGAAACATTCAGCATGGAGGGGGGAAAAAAAAGTAAAATCCATTAGGGTTCCAAAACATTAAACATCGGAACAGAGTGTTTGCATCTTACAGAGTGTTTGCTACGAAATTCTCAACTGCCAAATGAAATGCATCAGTGCAAAAAAATAGCAGAGAAATATCAAACGATGCCATCACGTCCAGAACCGCAAGCATTTCCTTGTATTCACTATCCCCATAGCCAGACAGGGAGGTTCCTCCACCCAGTGTGACTGTAACTTCCCTTGTAGAAATACCACGGGCGCTGGAGTAAAGCATTGAATGTGGTTTTTAACGCTGATGATTCAGCTCAGAAGTGGCACACACACAGCCAGGCTCGCTTGAGCATCACTCTGCATCTGCAAGCAGCAGTCGGAGATGCTGGGATTATCCCCTACAATTGTTAACCAAATGGAAAGATTCCCCTTTATCCACCTCAACCGAGTCATTACACAAATCGTCACCTCCTTTTGCCAGAGCTGGCATCGGGGAATGAGATGCAGTTTGCAGCTGAATGGGAAACTTTTGGTTACACAGTTTCAGCAGCAACACCTGCTGCTGCTACTTTTGGAATGCTGGGCTTGATCGTCCTGCAGAACTACACCCAGTGCAAAGAAGGCGCACAAATGAAATCGTGAGGCTCCTTGATCAAGGGAATAACTGCTGAGGGTTGTTTAATGCAAAGCTTACCAGCTCATATAATAGTAACATACCCCAGTTCCCATTCTGCCTTTCCTCTTCATCCATGTCTCAATCTCTCTACTTAGGAATGCAGAAGCCTCACCCTGGCAAAACTCCCAACTCTTTACAGTCAAAGCTCTTTCTTGGTTCCCTTTGTGCCACCTTCTAACGCCTCTTTGGCCTTTGTATCCAACTGTCCTCAGACACCGTGCTCCTTCTTGCTGTCCTGTTTCTCTCTTCCAGCCCACATCCTTCCTCAGACCTTTTGTATCAACCATCCCATCGGTTTCTTATCACACTGTTCTTGCCTTGAACATCCTACCACAAAGCATCACTCTTCTTCCTTAACTGAAACTGTAATCTGTTAAACTAACATCCAGATCCTGGTTTCCATCTGTATTCCCAGTCTCTGTGACCCACCTGCTGTACAGCCAGTCTGTACCTTACTACTGTGCAGGAACACCTGTTTTAGAGCAAGAATTACATCTCCCCATACAGTTGTCCATGTTCAACTGCAATTAAGTCTAGGAAAATCTCATTCAGCTCTTGATCAGAAGAATCAAAAACCGCTTTATGTACTTCAAGGAATGAACTAATGGCAGTATGAAAAATCCCTAACAAGCACATCCAAATTATGACTTAGATTTTTAACTTCCCAGTTAAAAAATGTGTTCCATACACAAGAATGGCAGGACAGGAAAAAAATATTTCACAGGGAGTCTGCAATCCTTCAAAATTTTAAATAATAAATTCAATCTAAGCTTCAAGCACCAACACACTCAAAGTGTCAAATAAGATGATCAGAGTATTTTTGACATGGGCAACCAAATGTATTTTCATTCTTATACTGAGACACATCTGGATTCTTACTGTAACATGCCTAAAACTCAGTTGAAGTTTGTTACCCCAAGAAGAAACCACAGGCAACACAAAAACATGCAGCCCTTTGCCCAGGCAAAAAAATTGCAAATGAGCTAGCTGCAAAACATTACTAACTTTTTTATAATCCTTGATTTTCAGAAGCCCTAAAGACAGTCAAATCAAATTTTATAATGCCTTGGAAAGTATTATATATCAAATAAATATTAGTGGAGGTTTGCAAAGGCATAAAAGCTATCAGAGTATCCAGCCCCCCATGAAATCCAGTGGAAAGAAAGGAACATTTCAGAGGAAAAAGGTAAGTACTGCAAGAACTTGAATGAGTTTATGAGAGCAGATTGAGAATCTTGGAAATCCTTACCTGAGCTGTCATGTCACTGGTTTCTAAAAGTGGATAGGACATATGGCATCAATCCAAAATCCTGCTCTGCACCAACACCCACCAAAGACCTCAGTCTTGACAGGGTTGAAGAATTCAGCCACATGTAATGGCCAAGCCTGGCCTGAGTCCAGGCATTATGTCTTTTTTTATTTTCCCATCTGGATTGAGAAGCTCCAGTTTGGTGGCTTTCCTCAGATCATCTCATAAAACTCACTTACACTGGTTACCTCTTAGAGTTGTTTTTTTTTTTAAAGGAAAATAAACTGCAGTACCAATGTCTTTGATATATTTTATAAATTTGTTTATTTGCTGTAATATTCTTAAGGGTAAAAAGATAGAAGAAATCAGAGAAGATGGAAGGAAAGAAAAACCATAAATTCCAATCTTCTATTTTATCTGCTAGGAAAAAAACTAAATGTTTCTTCTTAACTACAATCCTGGTCTTAAGTTCTCCCTTTAGCACTTCATCCTAAGCAGAAATTACATTTTTCCATGTTGTTTAAGCCTGCCCTGTCCCAGAGATAGTTGTTGAGTTTTGTACACTTCAAAACAGCTGCTTTTTCTTAACTTATCCAAAAGGTGAAAGGAGGAGACAGAGCATGGAAAAGGGGTTGTTTGGGACTGTCATTTGGCTTTAGTCAAATATCATCCATGAGAGTAGGAAATGAAAAGATGTGATGGGGTAAATGTTCTTGACTGTTTACAATTAAAACACCCAAACCACAAGATATTTATTATTTTGTCTTTGACATGCAAATTTTAAGAATCCAAAATAGAGCTCTCAAAAACATTTTTATATGGTGCTGAATTATGGTTCACAGTTCTGATGCAAAAAAAAAAAATTAAAATCACCTTGCTCCAAATGTGTTTGTGCTGACAGCTCTATCAAAAACTATTAAAATCTGCAGATTGTTTTAAAAGCTGTTGGAAGAAACACAATTTCCATTTAATTGTGTACATTCACAGAGAGGGTTTTATAAGCTTTACAGATGTTTATTTCTGCTATTTCAGCAGAACTGCCCCCTGGCTGCATGGAGCTCATGCTGTACCTGGAATCTGCAGTACCTCTCCATATTCCTCTGTCATCTAAAGACTTCCTAAATTCCCATACAGAGATAAAAAGGACTCTAATACATAAAAGGGGAAAAGGAACTATTTCCCAGTGCTGGGAGTGCCATTTCTGGTATGATTTATCTCTCCATTCTAGTAAACAGCAACTTCTTGCTGCAGCTACGATTTCAGCTGGCAAAGGGGACTGAAGGACTTGCCTATTTCTAGGAGTATCGAGGACTAGACCACTTGAAAGGCTGAGAGAAGATTCTGTGAGGGAGCTGCCTGCTGTATCCACCATCAGGAATGCAGCTCTCCAGCTTCATTTGCACACGCAAATTAGATTAAATTAAATATGCCAAAAGAATACTGTGATTCTGCATAATGTGTGCTTAAATTTAAAATGGAATTGCTTCCTATACCCATGTTTACCTTAACAATGTAAATACGGAAGGGTGTAACCCTTAACAAGCTCTTATCAGTTAACTATATAGAAATAAGGAACAGTTGGTGAGTTTTTAAAAGTATTGACTCAGCAGTTTACTACAAGAGATGACTTGGCTGTGCTGAAAGAAAAGACTGGGGGGAAAAAAGGAGATTTCTCTGTAGGCCATTGGCTCTCAATTATGCTCCATTTAAGACTACACACCAAATTTCAGCCTGCAGTGAGGAAGAATATAATTCATCTGCTTCCCCTCCCACCCTTTCATATAACAAAATAGTAAATTATTTATGCAGTATCTGCTTTCTAGATTTTTAAATATCAGTTAAGGTTTTTGCCAATAAATAAGAATAGTAACAAAAAAAAAAATCACAAAACATCATTGTTTTTTACAGGCCAAAGCATCAGAGCATACTAAAACACATCCTATCATCTGATGAGCCTTATCTCATGTGAGGGCTTCCACAGTATTTAATAAGATGCTTCACTTTACTTGTTCACATAAACTTGCTGAACTGGAGCTCCAAGATTTTATGAACAAGACTTGAATGAAAATGTCATTTTGCAGGGGTATCTGAAGCAAGTGACGATTCATTCATCACAGACATGTAGAACATATGGGCCTGGGTAGTCACAAGGAAAAAGGAATTGGAGAATGAGAACTTGTCCCTTTATATTCAGAAAAGTATCACCAACACTGACAAAACAGCAGAATATGAAATCAAAATTATATTTACAGAAATTAGTGTTTTCATCTTTGCTTTATCCTCCTCTTTATTTCTAAACTATTGACCATAAAAGCACTCAATGCAGAGCTTTGTATTGATGATTATTATTAGACTGTAGAGCTGAAATTTTGGGTACCTTATTTTCTGGAAAAATTTCTACTCTTCTTAACACAACCATTCCTAAACATCTCTAAAAATACTGACTGAAGCCTTGCAAATCATTAAATCAAGTTTAGGTTCAGTCCAGATCCTTGAAGGAAGCACAGCTCCAGGTAATGTCCTAATTGCCCAATGAGATCCTGCACATAATCATGTTTTGACCTAAATGGTTTACAAGATTTTAAGCAGGCTTGAATTCCAAAACCAAGCCAGAAACAGACACATTTCTCATTTGGCACCTTCAAAAAGGGTTTTCCACTACTGAGTGAAGTAAAGCCCGAGAAAAGAAGCTGTGGAAATTGGACAGCAAACAAGGGACGTGGAACTCTGGGACAGCAAGTAAAGAGCAGGAATACCATGATACAGCTAAACAGAACAGCTTAAATGCTTTTTCTAGGTAGGAAAAAGGAAATAATCTTATGGTAAACCCCAGATTTATTTAAATACTTTGATTGACAAGCAAGGATAAGAAACATCTCACAAGAGTTTTGCCATATTGAACTCAATGTGTTCCAAAAAAAAAAGCCAAATGAAACCACCCAACCATCAGCATGTGACGTATGTAGATAAAGCCAGTGTTGTACATCATCACAATTTCATTAGAGCCTTTGAAGCCATGCACTTTTGATCTGGGGCAAGTGATAAATGTGTTCTAAGTGGATTATTACATGTTCTGTTTAACACAATGGTAGGTCTGAGCCAGCACAGTCACGGTGCAATGAGGAAATAACCTGAATGGAGCAGTCATAAAAAACAGAGGCATCTGCTCCATGCCATTCAGATAAACAGGTGCCTGGGTGCCTAAGGATTTCTAAAGTCATGACAAATAACACCCACCCAGCCTGGGGGATGAAGGACTGGACACAAACTATTTGCAGAGTAGAAGTCTTGCCTTTGCATTTCTGAGTACCAGTGTGAAGAAGTGTGGCTCACAAATACTTCCCAGTACAACCAGACAGGACCCAAAGGCAATAAACCTTCTAAGGGACCCTTTCCAATAAAAATGAGCCAAACCCAGGGTATTTGTTAGAAATCCCTTCCAATTTTGGGACACACCAATGGAATGCCCATTCAGAAGCTGAATCTCTCATTATAAGGCAAGCCCCAGTTTCAGTCAAAGGCAGCAAGAGTGTCCTAAACTTGGCTACCTGAGGTTTTTTTTCTGAGCAGACTAGATTTCCACAGGTCTAATAAAAACAGCTGTCAGACACTTCCAGTCCTCCAATTTGGAATTCGACTTCCTACCATGTAATGGTTCTGAATCCCTCAATTTGTCATAAACCTCAATCAGAGATGTTTCATTGTTTAAGATGAGGTTGGCTCAAAATGCATTCTAAACTGATCTCACAATATTTGTGTGGGTTTGGTTGGTTGGCTTTTTAACTTCCTGTCCTGAGTAACAATCAGTCTCCCTGTGTTTCTAGTTTTTAAAGAAAGAATACTATGGCTGGGTTAACCTGAAGGCAACAAAGGAGAAAGCAGACAAGTGTACTTCAAAGTGTTACAATGTTAGGGGTAGCAAGCTTAAAAAAAAAAACCACACACACACACAAAAAAAAACCAACTTAAAAAACCCCCAAAAAACAACCCACTTACTTTCTGTTCTAATGCCCTGGGTTGGATCTTATGGCCTTCACTAGAATCTCATAAACCAATAAATATGACACTATTCCTTTATCTCTTACACCTGCCCCTATAAACTATTCCAAGCTCTGAAGTCTCCATGAGCTCTTTCCTAATGTCAGTACCTTTCCTGCAGCTCAGCACAGTACAATTACCTGCCCAAAAAGTGACAAGCAGGCTGTAAAGGACTGATGATAAACACGAAATAATTGTCCACAGTGGCAGACTAGTGGCGTATTTGTTAATAATACTATGCAAACAGCCACTCAACACAAAGAGTTGCTAAAGTGGAAGAAGCAAACAAAAACCAGCAATTATCAATAGTCCAGTGAAAGGTATCAACTGTAGGGAATCATGGGAATGTAAACCTAAGTGTACTAATTCCAATATCTAAAATATTTGAGTTGAATGCCTGCTCGGGATTTTTTGTTGTTATTTTTGTTGCTAGGAAAACGGAGCAGAGGGAAATAAAAAATACAATCCATTTGCAATCCTAACCATATTTGTCAATGTTGTCACTGCTTAGAGGCTGACTGGAACACTCCTTTTATTAGGGAAGACCCCTCATGGAACAAAGGAGCTGTACAAAATCTCCCTTCTGGTCTGTGTTTGGCCCCACACTTTTTTTGATAGGGAGAGAAGTAACTTTCAGTGGATGCATTGTTGCCCCTT
This sequence comes from Muscicapa striata striata, assembly GCA_030060385.1. NCBI lineage: Eukaryota > Metazoa > Chordata > Aves > Passeriformes > Muscicapidae > Muscicapa > Muscicapa striata. The sequence continues at coordinate 185,273 of JAREIS010000248.1, read as the reverse complement.
GTTGCACATCTCTTCCTGCAGAATAAATCACTTTCTGAAAAAGCCCTTGGCCCACAATACCCAGCTCCTGAAGCTGTCATAATAGAACACAACAATAATTTAGCTACATAAGTAGTTATGATATTCTTATCTCTGGGATGAATATTATTGAGCAAATTAATTTGAGCCATGAAATGTTACTATCAGAATAAAATATACTTATTTTCATAACTACAAGCCCGTGGCAATATTTATGCAGTTAAATGGATTTCATAATCAGCACATTGTGGACAGCTTTTAACTTAGCCTAGCAATAAATGTTTCTGATGTGCAGTTTTTCCTCATTATATATATAGAACAGGGTACAAAAGCTTAAACTCACCTAAGTATCTTTTCCATTGCTGCTAATTTATACCTATTTCTGTCCTCTATATTTTTAGCTCAGGCTAAGGTAGTTCAGCTAGTTTTTTTTTGCAATTTAATATTAAATATCCCCCAGTAATTTCATTTAACCGTAATGTTTGTATTTTGGGATAAAACCCCACACACTTCGAATCTAGGGCTCCCTTGAGGTCTTGATACAGAGATGAAGATGTTTATAAATGGCTGGAGCAGCTTTTAAGAGCATTCTCAAGATGACAACCCTTCCTCCTCTTCCTGGGTAACCACAGAGAAGCACAAGCATTCAATACTCCTTTGGAACTTGGGAATTATTCATGTGGGTACAGGAGGAAAAAAATCCCTCAGTTCATACTCTGTTCTCTCAATAGCAGAGGGTCTGATAAAGTCAGGTGCAATACAACTTCTACAAGCAGCCAAGCGCCACTTAACACAAGCATCTTAAAAGTGCAGCTCAGATGGGACCGTTTTCAGTTGACTTCCACTCACAGTCCTATCACTGAGAGCTTGGCAGTGCTCTGAGTTTCTGCAGTATATTGGTTGTGAGGGTCTGGAGACTGTTAGATGTGTAACTACCTTGTTATAGAGATACTTCTTGCTCCTCCAAACTATAAAATGTTAAGGAACAATTCTTTGACCCTACATAGACTGGGCCTTAAAAAAAAAAAAAAACCACTGCAATCGCACAGAAACAACTCATAAAAGTAGGTTTATTTCTTTCATACCTCATATTTGTACAATTATACTACATGGGTTCTGAAAAATCTCACATAGTTCTGCAGTGACTAGATTTCCACTAATGGGATTTGGACACATATTCCAGCCCTTTCATCAGCAATAAGGAAACTGAATGTTCTCTGCTAGTCAGCTGAATACAGTCATTATTTAACCTGCAGACAATGAATGGCAGCAAAGCCTAAATTTTCAACCTTGGGAAGGTGGTGAGCTCTGTGAGCTGACCCTGCTGAGGGCAGGCAGAAGCCAGGGAGACTCTTTGTAGACAAGGGATAGAGACACAGTTCATCTTCTAATGAGAAAAAAATTCAACAAATCTGACACACTGCTGAAGCTACAAATAAGGAAAACCATCAGGCTCACTCAAAATTATGGGTATGGACTGCGCATAGAGACAACAGGAAAGGTAGGAAGATACCTTTAAATTCCCTCAGGAATTTAAAGATAAAACTACAACACCAACAGACATCAGCTTCATCCCTTTATTTGGGAATGCTTCAAAAACAAGGATAGGCATAAGGACAAGAGTAAGACCAACTGCATTACACTGCAGGGAGGTTCCTTCATTTTTACTCTCACTCCAAACACAAAAGTGTTTGTGTTGTGACAAACACAAAAGTGAGACAGAAGGAGGTATCAGCTCCCACTAGGGTGCAGTGCAAGTGCTCTTTGAGCACATCTTTTTGTGACCTACAGCACATCCCTGTGGGACCTTAGCTGGAGACATAAATAAATCCCCAAAGGATGTCATTCAGAGACACTATTTGACACCAAGCAACAACATAAATGTGGTCAGAACAGCAAGACAGACCAATCCACGCATCTGCAATAAGATGGTTAAATTCTAATACTTTCCAATATTTTTATTTCAGCATCCAGAAAGGATTTTGCCATAAAGCATCAATATGCCAGTTGTATTTGTACTCCCACTGAAGTTGCTTAAAGCAGATGAGATGCATAGAGCGTAACAAAATTTTAAAATAAATAAATTTGATGATGTGAAAAGGGTTTTATGTGCTTTTATATTAAAGGCAGACATTCCCCACTTCTGCTTGAACAGAGCAGATGGGGCATCCCACTTTGAGACAGAAAGAAAACACAGGCTGAAGGAGGAAGCATCCCTAATCATTGTCAATTTATGTTTCTCCAACAGCAAGAAGTCTCAGCAACTGTTAGGTCTGGCCCCACTAAAAAAGACACGTCTACTTCATCAGAACTTGTATACTGACCAAAACAGCAAAATGAACTACTTTTAATTCTTTATATATTTGGTTCTGTTATTGTAAACTTTGTGCATTTGCCTAGCTTTAAGCATGTGAATATTAACATCTGAAAAAGGAAAAATTTATATTTGAGGATCTGGATACACTAAGAAGTTGCTGGGAAATGAAGTTTACCTGTAAAAATCACTGTAGATTTGTACTTCACATGTGTCTCTGCTTGTCCACTTACCACCAAATCTCACTTGAATTAAATCTCCTTTGAGTAAAACACTAATGGTTACTTTCTTTAAAGTTAACCCACACATATATATTTGTATCCACAACATTTCAAAGACATGCCATGGGGCAACCTGGAGGTGGCTGCAATAGCCTCCCAAAAGGGCCACGAGTGTGCCATCTGTTACTCCAAGCATCCTGTCACCTGAGAGCACAAACCATGCTTCCATGTGTGGCAAAACCAGTTGTTCAGACTCTCCAGCAGGAGAAGGAACACATTGTGTGAATATGTGTCATTTCTTATCTGGAAGTGAGGTTTGGTGGTAGGAGTACAGGGCCAGGAATTCCCCATCCAAATACAGGCTCGGTCATAGACTTGCCAAGTTATTTGTTCTACTTCTTGCTTCTTTTTAACATTATCATTGATAGTCAAAGTTTTTTGGTCTTGTAAGATTAGAACAGTAGTGTTAAACTAACCTCAGATACACAAAAATAGAAAAACTTCTGTTATTGCTAAAACTTAAAATTACAAGAAAGCCGACAATGAGCTAGGCAAATAAGTACATACCTTTGCAAAAGCCACTCCAATTCAGTCATGTTCCAAAGCAGCTCCATGCTATGTGCCATAATGGCATCAATCATGCACTCCCAGCACAGCTAAAATCCAATATCAATTTGCTGAGTAAAGGATGGGATGTGCATTGGACCATCCCTATGGCAACTTATCCAAATGCTTTTCAGGATCCATTTTACAGCAGGGAAAACAGACAAGAAAAACAGATTTTTTTTTCCAAGGACAGGCAATATCAGAGGCTGACCCAGATTTCCAGAGACCTCCTCTAAACCACAGCTAGAACTCAAAATCTTTTCATAGCCTAAAACTCTGGGCATAAGTTCTGGCAGGTGTCTCCATCCCTCCTCAGAACAGGCAACTCAGCCTTGCTTTTCAGAGAAGAGGTAATTAGAAACACACTTATTACCTGTGATTGGGAATAATTACCAGGTGAGATTACTTCCTACAGAGAACCTGGTTCCCTTAGCAAGCCCAAAAACAGCCAACACAAAGAACTTGTGGTTCAGTGGTAGCAATTTTCTACCTGTGATGCAAATCAATACATTATATAATTAACACCCAAGTTATTTTTGTGGACTTCACTGGGTTTGTTTGTTCCACTTGAAGTGAGTTCTCTCACCCTGATGCTAAAGCAGCTGAAATAATAAATGCTGTGAGTCAGCTTCTAAGAGAATGGAGCACTTCTCCTCACAAATAGGGTGCCATATGGATTGCTTTCATGAATACGGGGTTTCCTTTTAAAGTCACAGAACAATTTCAGCATTTAATGGCTGGTGCTGGTGTTCAGGTTCCTTTTGTGATTTGTACCCCAGGGACACTGTGCACCACCAGCTTCTTTCCTTGTTTATCACCTCTCATTATCAATCTGTGTAAGTAAGATGTGCAGCATCTGCTGCTAATAAACAAACTCTCACTTTGATTACACTTTCAATTTCCAAGTGCAGAGCTGACTTAACAACGAAGAATAAATATGTTTGGGGTTTCAGTGCCCTTGGAAGATTCACAAATACATGATTCATATCCAATCCTGGACATTAACACTTTCCATATGACTCATATATACAGTTAAACAATAAAACAGAAAGCTTATTGAGGTTTTGTTTAACATACATAAAGCACCTATTATTAATATTTTTCAATTTAATTGTTTAACAGTTTGCCGATCCTATTATTAGCTGCAAGGAGGGGATGTTTCCACTTCTGTCTCAAAATAAATAGATGTTTTTGAATTTACTCTAATTTATATTTAGAAACTTTCAGCAACAGTTCAGAACATAAATAATAAAAAGCTATTAAGCACTGTATGGAGCAGGGTATGTACCTTACCAGCCTACCCACAGAACATTATTTGAATGGCTGGAAGGCAACTGCCCTGTGTTTCTCATTCTATAGAGCATGATATGCACAAAATACTGATCAACATGCCATTTCCTCACATTGTTTTCCTCTCCAAAGTGAAGGATAAACCAGAAAATTTGTCCTTCCTCAATAGAACCTTTAAGTCTTCTATCTGGTCCCTACACGTTAGGATGTTCATTGCAATACAATTCCCGGATGAATTGTAATGAGCAACTGGCAAATCTGAATGCTGTTAAGAGTTCAAGTTCAGTTTAAAAAACCCTGAAGGGTTATTTTTAAAACTTTATCCTTCACTATTCAGTATTCTTTTAAAGTATGTAAAATCATCACAATTGGGCCATATTTGCAGTTTCACTGCAAAAAAACCAGCTCCATGTCCACACACAGAAACCATGGAAGTGCTAAGCAGAGTTTGTAAGAATCATACTGTAATGTAGATATATATTCAGGCAAAATATAAGATTTTAATCTCTGGTTTCAACCTGCAGGACAGTTTCTTATCTTGGGACGTGTATGTCTACCTGGAGTTGCCTACATGCTGCTTCCAAACCAGTTTTACAAAACTGCTCCAATCTTTATGCGAGCTGTCTCTAAAAAAAAGACAGAAGAAGGTGTTCCACTGCAGACAAAGCTTTTCAGTTTGCTCCATCAAGCCTTTCCAAATTCTTCTAAAATACTAGAGGACAAATTCAGGAAACACACTGATGGCACAGGACCATATTCTGCAGATGTTGTTCTTGTCGGTAACCCATCAAGTGATGAGTAAGAAACTCCTGGGTTCCGTCCTAACCCCACTGAAGTTACAAAATAGTCACCCTTTAGTTGTGAGGCTGGCCCTAAATTCAGAGGTCAGCTCTGACTTGAAAATGCTTTCAACTCTACCCACTAAATTGTGTAATTTCCAACAGCTTCCTGATTCTCCATGCTCCTCCCTGGTGGCAGTCATGGTTTTTGACACAATGTCTTCAGCAGCTGACCTTGCAGAGGCAGGAACAGTGATTTGCTGGTGTTGACAAAGTCTTTCTGCTCTCCCAGCTGTGGATGCTATTTCAGGTTGGCTGAGCAAGGACAGGGAAGATGGGGGAGCTACTCACAAGCAGACACCAGGACTAGTCATTGCCCTCACATGGCTAATAATTCAATCCCAGAAAACTACATTTTTGGTAAAATAATGTTAACACCTTATCCCTGTCTCACCAGCAGAGACTGAATAGAAAATCCTTCCTTAGGGATGAAACAAAATCCCTAGTTTCCCCCTCAAATTTCCACAGACACAAAGGGAAAGGGAATAATGCCCATGCTTCTGCTTGCTCAGTTACCACATCCACTTGAGAGGGATACTACTGGACCCTCACTGCCCTGGCAGCTGAGCATGCTCCCATTATCCCTCATTAATGGTTACATTCACATTAGAGTAACCTCCAAGAGCCTCACCTGTGAAGGATTCTCTGGGAGTAGGTGCCTCAGGCAGCAGCAGCAGCGCTCCCAAAGGACCTGCCCCAGATAACCTGGATGTACATGCCGCCTTAGGGTGGTGCCATGCACCTCTTTCCTGGCTGGAAAGCCACCTGAGGGTACTGGAGAACCACCAGAGGGTCCCTCAGGACCAGCCAGGGATTGACAAAGCTGGGCGTGGCAGGCGGCATTCCTACTCGGCACCACGGCTCCGCAGGCAAAACACTTCCACACATTCCTCCATTCCAGAATGCCTCACAAAACACAAGCCAGTTGCAGGTTTCACCATGCAGCTCTTACCTCGTCACCAGATGATCAAAAAAACTGAACGGAAATATGAGCAGGGGAAGTGATCTCTGTATTTTCATGTCCCACTTGTTGATAGGAATAATATTTCCTTAGTATCTCTGTGGGCTCTGCAAGTCAGCATCAGGGAGATCTGCTGGTTGCCAGAGAGCATAAAACAGTAAATGTCAGGAAAAAAATAGGAAGAAGAAGTAAAGCTTTAAGAATGTTCATGAATGTCTGTCCCCTCACACAGTCAGTGAGGAGACATGGAGACACACACACCTCCAATCTTTTCTGGAACAAACCTTGTGAGCTTCTTTACGAGATATTTTGTCTAAGTTCTTGTAGGAACTGTGTGGTCTGGACGGTCGTCAGGGACAAACTCAGGAGCTCTGTATAAGCTAGTTATAAAGTTGCAGGTTATTATACGGGCGTGGGTATAGAAAGTCCTGCTAAGAGCTGCCAGCCACAGATCGGATCAGGACAGAAAGAGAGTGAGGGTGAAAGAGAGAAGTAAGGGAGGGATGAGAGAGAGAAGAAGAAGAGAGGAGAAAGAAGAGTAAGAAGAGAAGAGAGAGAGCGATTTCCCGTTTACAATACAATAAATCTTCTTCTTTGTTGAATATTCTAATTTCCACCAATCTAACCAATCTAACACAAGATACAAATTCCATAGCATTTACATACAGCCTATAGGAATCATTCTATACTGTGTTACACTTTAAACCCCTAAAAACTTCTCTTTGGACCCTAGCAGGGTCTTCTGTGACCTTTGGACTTGTTCTGCAGCACCAGGCATTGTTCAATCACGAGGGGATTACCTTTAGCTGGCCATCCATTGTCTTTTGGTTATTTAGTAACTGAGGTTTGGTATCTCAAAGACAGCTTTCATTTTAATCTCACTTATGGTTTCTATATTCTCAGAAGCCTTTGGTAAGCATTCATATTTGCAAGGTTTTCCTGGCCCTTATTCCCCAACAAGTTCACATTTGTTTTTCTGGGGTTTTTGTTTGTTTGTTTGTTTGTTTGTTTGTTTGTTTGTTTTGTTGGGTTTTGGGGGGGTATTTATTCGTTTGTTTTGTTTTGTTTTGTTTTTGGGGGTTATTTGTTCAAAAAGGGTGAAAGCAGCTATTTGTGTCAGGGCAGCACAGGGTGAAGGGAAGCCTCTCTTTGCTTAGTGCTGAGCATTTGAAATGGGCAGAAGAAAGAGAGTGGAAAATGGCCCATCAGGACCAGGGCAGAGCATCCTCTCCCCAGGGATGGTAGCACCTGGGTCTGCCACCAGTGACACTTCTAGTCATAAATGGTAGCAGATACCCCAAAGAGGAAGGCAGAAAACCCCTCTGGTCTGGACACTCCACACAGCTCTGAGCCCTGCTGACACTGGTGACAGCATCACAGTGCTCCAACCTTCCTAGAGGCCAAAGGATAACCCATTTCCTAGGCCAGCTATTCATCCATTCTTCTGCTAGCAGCTGGGGCCAATGACAATGATGAAGGGCTGGGGGTGGAGAGTTTGAAGCTGGTTATCACTCAGTTTGCTTCAGAGGAGCCACACAACAATTCAGTGAATCTGCTTGAGGTGGGTATTGAGCCCCCCATTAAACATTTTCCAGCCTCCACTGATCATCCTCCAAACTGTCCCATGGCTGCTTCCATTGCTGACTGCTGTTTGAGTTCTCACATGGTGCTGCTCTTCGAATTTTCAGTTTTTCACAATAAAGTGATCTCCCCACTCTATTTGCATTGTTTCATAAGCCATTTGTTTTTAAGTAAAACTCTTTTTTCCCTCATGAAAAGAAAGAGCAAGACTTTGTCTGAATACAAATCCCATACCCAGCAGTGTGCTGACATTTGTGCACAGAGATGTGTTTTCCAGTTTATTCTATTGTGTGTTTTGTGGGGTTTTTTAAATTTTTTTTCTTTTAAAAGTAGTTCAGTGGAAAGTTTGGATGATTCCAGGTGAGTATCCTTTAACACCACCAGAGAAATAGCCTGAAAAACTGGAAATGCGGAACAGTGTTGCCAGAGGAGTTCTGTACGGATTGTAGGTTCCTTGATTTTGCTTTATTTAATATAAGATATTAAAAAAAAAAAAAAAAAAAAAGGAAAAAAATGACAACTTTCATTGGTAGCATCAGCAGCTGTGCTTCTCTTCACCTGGATATATTAAGGCAAGTGCAGGATTTCTGCTGTGCCAGTCACCTGCCTTTTTAGAGCCCACCATTGGAGTGAGCACATTGGCCATGTTGGGGGAGACCCTGGCATCCACCAAGGATTCTGGCTCCTTTTGTAGCAACACAATTCCAGCTATGAATCCTTGCTGATGCCCAGGAGAGGCTGGGCACTCAGAAGGACACCAGGACATGGATACTCTGATAGATTTACACTCCCACAGGCACGGTAATTGCCCAGTGGTTACCCGAGTGCTGGTTTTGCCCCAGAACAGCCAGATACAATGCTGGAGCATTATTCCATGACACTATCTAGCTCCCACTAAAGGAATTCTGTCCAGAGCTCTCTTCCCAGGGCTCTTCCTGACCCAAACCTTAGCTAATACCTTGCAGAGAAAACATAAAACATGGTAAGCCATGAGAAAAAGTGAACGTCACTGTTGTCCCTTCTTGAACCTCTTGGGAGCCAGGAGAACTGGGGCAAGGCAAGTCACCCCACAGTCCCTGCTGTCCCTCTTGAGACACTTAGTTTTCTCACTCCAGGAATGATAAGTGCTTGGCCCAAACATGGGGAGAAAACCATTTTGGATACACAAACTGCCCCCATCCCTTCTTTCTCAGCTGCCTCTCACCCTGTGTCTCTTTGACACATCCCTGGGCCACTGTTCTGTAGCAGACAACAGCCAGAACATGCAACATCAACACCACAAAAACAAAAACATAAATTACTGCAGCTGGCCTTTAATTTCCACTAATTACATATAACACATCACGCCTTATCTAATTTTTTTCTAATGGTAGCAATGGTTAGGCTGAGCATTTTCCATCTTAAATATTACATATGATTGACAGATTTCAAATAGATAAGAATTCAAACTCATTTCATACAAAGAAATAAAATCTGAAGGCTGTTTCTTCTCTCTAAATATCATTCACTCATCAGGCTCTCAGCCTTTAAACCTATTTGCTAAATAAGCTCCATGGCTTGCTCCAAAAATTTAAGGACACGGGAGTCTCCTTGTAGCCCACAGGAAGAGAGAACACAGGCTGAGACCACACAAACCAGGAAATGCTCAAAAGCACGGAGACAACTGTATAAAAGCAGGTTATATCCAAGAAAAAAAACAAGCTTAAAAATCCAACTCAAGTCTGCAGGACGCTTGCCAACCTGTGAATTAGGCTCCAGTGATGTATGGAATATATTTGCTCTGAGCCTATGCTCTGCTTTACGCCAGAAACTTTTAAATCATCTTTACAAATATGTTCCCATCTTTTGCCAAGTAAATGTACAGTCTTTTTCCCCTCACGTTGGTATCTAGTGTTGCTCTTACTAGCTTAATGATTTCTGAATATTTTCAAATACTTCTTTGGTGTCCACCAAACTTTGGTGCCTTCTTATTTTGGCAAAACCAGCATTTTTTGAGTATTTACTTTGCACACATGCTTTACAAAAAGACCAACAAAACTACCTAAAAATGCTTCCCTGATCAGTCGTGTTTCAGCTTGGCAGATAGGCAGATTTGTCTGCTCTACTGCATTACTCTTGAAACAACAAGTTGTTCCTCCACTTTCCTCTGTGATCTTTTGTCCAGAGTGATCCTTTTTCCTCCCACGAAGCTGCCACACTCTGTGTCTGCACCAGCAGGGACTTCCATAAGCTAGGCCTGATTTTTTTGCAGTACCCCTTGTGATGTTACATGTAATTCTTTTACATTTTCCCAGCTCCTGCTGTCCAAGAGGAAAGGTTGGATTAGGCTCCAAAAGCCTAAAAGATGTGGCAAGGACACACAACCAGACTGAACCTGCAAGTGGCTCCATGAAGATGGGAACTGTGCCATCAAACCCTGATGTTTTTTTGGTCATGCCCTGAACTCATTCCTCCTCCTCCTTCTTGTTACAAACAGATGTGCAGCGTGACCTGCAAGCCTTCCCCTCTGGATTTAAGCAACATTTGATTACAAAGATAGAGTTTGAAAGGAGACGAAGCAAGGCCAGTTGCTGCTCAGTTGCAGGAGATTGACTCCCCTCAAAATCCCACATCCAAGAAGAACTAATAGGAAAGGACCTTGCAATTGCTTCTGTAGATTATATTTAGTGCAGTCAAGTGTGGTCCTGGTGTTCATTAACTTTTAGGCTCAAGTGCTTGTCAGATTTGAATAAAGAAGATTTCTTCTTTTCCAGGGGTCACAGCTGTACGTAAAGTAAAAACTAAAATTCAAAACCATGACTTTCACTAAGGAATGCAGGAAATGTTGTGATGTATTTTCATTGCAGCCACTTGAAAACAGAATTGCTGTGGAAATAAAGCAGCTCCAAATACACTGAACTTGCTGACTCGGTCCAGAAAAAAAAAATCACAAGTCAGCAATTTGAAGCAGCAGCAGCACCAAATGTACTGCATCTGCAGCAATGATGTAATGTGCATTGCAACATCACATTTCGCTGCACACTGTGCTCATGAGTTTGAGCAAAAGCTTTTGAGATGAAGCTTAGGAGTTGCTGCACATTACATAAGTGACTTTCCTTTAGAGCTGAGGCTGGTAGATGTTGGAACCACCCAACTTCTAATGAAACACAACTTCTAAAGGGACCAATTTTCTCCAGCTTCCTTCTGACCCTGATCTCAGGCACACAGCAAATTAAAACCAGCACAGGTCTAGCCAATTCTCCTAATGCGCCCAGAATTACCAGCACTGCAACATTTTCCATTCCAAATAGTTATGTAAATAATCTTCTATTGTCACACGCAAATGATTGATTGATTTTTGGTAATTTTTCAAACAATTTCCCAGGTCTTATCAGCACCTAAGAAGCAAAATATTAAGATAAAAGCAGGCATCTCTTCACTTCAAATTTTCCATTAATGTTCTATTTTAATAATGGCCATAAGAAATTATTAGCAGCTGTTAAAAATCTCTTCAAAAAAAGATATATCCTGTACACTATAGAAGGACAATAGAAAAAAAAAAAACTATGAGAGAATTGTGGAATAACAGTTCCTGCTTTAATATTACAATACATTTCTGCATTCCTGAAGCTGCACACACTGCTGTTTGGAAGTTTAATGAGCAGGAACCATAACATTATATGATTAAATATAAGGAGGGTGATGCATTTAAAATAGAGATTTAGGGATTATTTTATCTTTTGCACATTATATTAAACAACTATGAAATATAAAGCAACTAGAAATTAAGTAGAGAAACCCACTTGAACTAATTTTCCCCCCACTTTGTATTGTCCTTCTGAAGTTCACACCATGCCACTTCTGTTCACAAAAATTGTGCAAGAGGATTTTATTTGCTGTTGCCAAAATCCCAAGCATCAAGATTTTCTTGTGTTCTGATGGGGATGGCCACTCTTGAGAAGTCAGGCCTTACTTTCTGCTGGTTTTTTTCTCTAACTTATCTGAGTGGTGCTCATTGTCTGTTCAGAGCTCTCTGATCTTCTCTATCACAGAAATTTATATAAACATTACATTACATTACATTACATTACATTACATTACATTAACTCCACCATGGGCATCCCATGTTATACACCCATTCCTGCTTACAGTTTCCCTAATTTTCCAGTCACTGGGATATCCAAGAGCGACTGAGAACTAGTTCATACACAGGCAAATGTTTCCCCATCATGTTTAAAACCTTCCACACTGCTCAGCTACAAGGATAAGGCAAGAAGTAGCAATGCACTTTGAAAAACCAGAGAGCATATGGAAAACTACCAAGATTAAAGGGATCCCACTAAATATCAGAGTGCACTTCTTAGAAACGCTCTGCTTATGCTAGAATAGTGCCTCTAGCCTTCGTTTTCCAGGAAAATTGCCATGACCATGTAACCAGCAGAATGGAACATCTTGGTTATTCTCAGAGAAAGTGAGCTTTAATAATGGTGCTTACTCTCCCTGAGGAATATTTCTGGATAGAGGACACCAATGTTTTGCTTTTCTTGTTGGCAGCTGCCAGCCAGGCCAGGAGAGCCATGGTTCTCCCAGCCCTGAGCTGGTGCAATACATCACTCATGAGCAGATGACAGCCCAAATGTTCTGCGTGGAGCCTGTGCAGCCACACGGTTGGGCTGGGGATGGTTGTGGTCTCTGTAAAGGGAAAGGAACATTCACCAGGAAAATGAGATGAAAATCATCAGCAAAGAGTGGCCAAGGAGTTTTTCAGCTCTGATTTACTTGCTATTCTTGGCTCATCACTCCCCTTCTCTTTTTCTGAAGGGTCCATCACCAAGCATTGGGGTTACTCTGATCCACAAGTTCAGGGTTAACTGTGCTCAAACTTGTTTTTCACAAAATACTGAAAGCAAACTCGAATCATCCCATACTTTTAATTCTTTACATGACTGTGACCTTGTCTTCCAGCCTTGAACCACAAGGTAATTTAATGTCAAAGTGGCTCCAAGAGAAAAAATAAAGACTGGAACAAGAATACATTGATTCAAGTGACATTTAGGTCAGTGTAATCTTTGGTTCACTCAAAAGAAACCAATTTAATGTCCAAGAGAGTAATAAAGTTGAGTGGTAAGAGGCAGCTCTAAGCTAGTACTGTGAAAGGAAGCAGAGAAATCATTGCACTAGAATCTTTGTTTCTTCTAATTTCAAGCAAGAGATGGAGGACAGAGAAACTTGCTAAATTATTATTATTTGTTTATTCCTTCCACAATAAGAACCATAATACCATGTTGTGGCACGAACCATCAGCATGTTTTTTACCCAGTTTTAATTCTTAAGTGGCCCATGTGGAATATCTTCTGGTATTGAAGGGTTACTTTTAATTGACATAAACCACAGCCTCATGTCTGAAGCTTATTTTCATCAGCTAAAATTTAGAAACTCTTACCTTGCATTTTTTTTTCCCCATTGGTTCAGTTTCTTAGCCCAGGATGCCTCAGCCATATGGCACCTGTATGAATAAAAGAAATTAATGAAAGAATCCTTGTGGTTCATGTCAGTAAATGAAACAGAAAGTCCTTCTGGTGATTGAGGTTTCCATCCTTGTTACTGTTAATTCTTATATGAACTAAACCCTACTTCTCAGAGGGAGAATGAATCCTTTCACTTAACTGGCTGTGAAGATGGGAGAATGCTAGAACATCCCAGAGTGTAACTGATACAGGTGATAATATGGCTTCAGCAGGTCTAGCCAGGCACTGCAACCAGATTGGGAATTTTGAGCTGCCACAGACAATTATTCCTGGCCATGCTTTTGTAAGACATATACACCTGTAATTTTCTCCTTTCTTACATGCATGGAAACATCCAAAAACTTGTCTGAGCATGGATTGTTCCTCAGGCATCCCTCACTTAAGTAACAGCAGAAGAAAATCAGCACTAGCATGAAACAGCGATGGAAATATTTGTGTGCAGAATTCCTGGAACTGAACCATGTTCCTGTGCAAAGCTTACTTGTATTCTTTCTACTACTTGTATTCTGATATACTGATTGTTTCTTAAGAATGACTGCCAATTTGATTTTCACTCCAGCTAGTTATTCCCACATACTTTGGATTTTATTCAATCTGTAAGGTTGAAACCCAAGGTTTTGGTTTTTAGTGGTTTTTTTTGTTGGTGGTGGGGTTTTTTTCAGTATCAGCCAGTAGTCAGGCAAACAAAGCACTGCAAATCTAACCATAAAAGGTATGTGAAATTCAAGCTGTGAAAAAAATACTCTTACTGTAACGAAGAAAATGGAATTTCAATAAAAGGAAGATGTGACCACCATGCTGAATAAAACACCTATACAAGTTATTTTTGCAAACATAGACATGAACTATTTGAAGAAAGTGAGTGCAAGATAAGGAAGGGATTCTCAGGAAAAATTTGAATGCAACAGGTGAGGTTATAGATGTGCTAGGGAATTTCTGTGAGGATGGATATTTCCACATATGTCCTTCATGCAAGTAGACTTCAGTGGAAAATGGAGCTACTTAAAGGCATTCTGTGTTTAGAAGTACCAATGGGAAGAAAAATATCATTGACAGAATTTTTATGGACTTTCAGACGTTCTCCAACAATCTATCAAATATTGCAAAACTTCCAATAAATTAACAGTTAATATGCTACAGATTATCATTCAAGGAAAACTTTTTAAAGATGACAATTTCATTCTCTGGAAAAGAAGTGGTGAAAAATCAAACTACCTTTCTTAGGAGAGAAAAGAAAAAAATCACCTACATCGAAAAGCTGAAAGCAAATCAAACAAAGGATGAAATATGCTGAGGGACAGGAATCCATGGACATTCTGCAAAAATGCTGAGACAATGAACAATTCTGACAAGTGAGCCTTTGTTTACAAGGCAAGAAAAATCAACTTGGATTTAGGTTTTTGAATGGGTTTGTGTGATCTGTATATGAGGGCAATGACAGCCACTCACAATAGGAGACCTTTAGTATTAGCAGACAAGTTTTGGTCATAAGTAAGATTTGTACCCAAAAGCAGAGCACGAATAATAAAATTAAAGTGCAATACAATCAGTCTGCAAAATGCTAAGATTAAGCACATCCAGAATGGCAATCCATGAATACATCACCATGAATAGCAACTGGCAATTAGAGAAAGCACTTTTCTAACTGAGCTTAAGAGCTGACACTGAATGTTTGCCTCTCTCCAGTTTAATATACAACACTTTTAAAGCTACTGTTGTAAAAAAGAGCTCAAATAAATCTATGAGGAAAATTATTAATAAGATGACTCTTTCCACAGTAATGTGTAGTCATGTGAGGGGACATGGGTACATCAGGAGCCTGAACACCATCCTTGATCCTGCCTAGGGGCATTTGGCATCAGCCCTCAAAGTAATCAAAGGATCAGTGCCATAAAGCATCAGCCCAGCCCTGCCTTGTTCCACTTTCTGTGTCCTGGAAGGGACCACACCTCCATTAACATTAGGGGGCTTTGTTAGGAGTCCCCACTGCAGAAAGTTTAGGGTGGAGAGAGGCAACTGTGCCACTGAGAGATGGACTCCTTGTGGCAAACAGGGAACACCAGGCAGGCTGGGAAAACTTGCAGGCTAGTGATGTTCAGCTGGGCTGAACATCTGGTTCTATAGTGATGATCTCATCACAGTTAGGAATTTTATCTTTGCAGAAAAAAAAAACAACAAAAAACCCCACTAAAACATACAGCTATAAATTGCAGTCTGCCATTCAAAGCTTGGTCAGGCCATGTGATTCTGGCAGGTGTAACTTCAGCAGTAAAATTCTTAAGTACCCTGTACACAGAAACCCTGTTGCTGTTATACAACATTATCTGGTCAAAGTGCTTTTCCTTAAGGCATAATTTGCTTTCCCAGTTTAGGTGGCTCATAGTAACACTGAGAAATACCAAAGAGTCGACCTGTTCTGAGGCAAAGCACTTTCTGCTTGGAAAAAAGATTATCTAGAAGTATTTTTGAGTTGTTCTTACACAGACTTCTAAATTGTGATCTTTCCAAGACTGAGAAAAGGAAAATTGCCAACTTTTGCTTAAGCACAATCCTAGCCTTTTTCTGGAAGTTCTGCTGCTCACTGAAAGAAGCTGCAGAGGTGACAGGTTAACAACATCTGTTTACTGTGGATCTCCCTTTGAAGGGTGATTACAACAACATCATTCTGCGTATCCGGAGGGTGGATTCCTTATCTCCCTGAAGGAGAACATATTTGGTAAGTTCAAACAAAAGCACACACAATTATAGGAAGCAAAGTGTTTGCTAGAAGAGGACAGTTTATACAAACTCAATTTTTACAACCTCATTATACAGATTTATTTCACGACAGCTTCCAGGAGCAATGTTCTGCAACCCTGCAGTATCTCTCCTTTGTGGTGACACGTGAAATATTTTCCATTTGAAAATTGACACCAAAGGGGAAGCACAGTGCAGAAACGAGTCACTGCAAGAACTTTGATCTGTGTCCACTTTCACTCCCACCCACCTCACACTCCGAGGCAATGAGGTGACGGTAAATCCATACAAGGCTGCCTTTCCACCTGAAGGAACAGTGGTGAGAGCTGTGTGGGCAGGAGAGGTACTTCCCTGCACATAAGCTCTGGCAGGGACCTGCTGTTCCAAGCCCTAAAGCAGCAGCAGTGCCCAGGAATAGAAGTTGGAGGCAGTTTGTGGTGGTGTGGAGGCTGCACTCTCCAGACAGGACAGGACAGGGTTGTGTGGCTGCAGATATGGTAGAGGGACTGCTGGGAAAAGGCATCATGGTCCAAAAAAAGAGTCCTTTGCCCAAGTATGCCCCACTAAAAAGATATTGCCTCTAAAAAGAGGTAGATTGGTTTGATATGTAAGTGACACACACTGGATGGGTTCCAGTGAGCCATATCACACCATGCAGCACTAAAGGGCTGGAGATTCATGGAAGTGGTGGTCTGAATGTGACTGGATTATGAGGGAGAAAGAAAGGAATTTCTTCCTAGTGGAAGAAGGAGAGGAGAGGAGAGGAGAGGAGAGGAGAGGAGAGGAGAGGAGAGGAGAGGAGAGGAGAGGAGAGGAGAGGAGAGGAGAGGGAGAGGAGAGGAGAGGAGAGGAGAGGAGGAGGAGAGGGAGAGGGAGGAGGAGAGGGAGAGGAGAGGGAGAGGAGAGGAGAGGAGAGGAGAGGGAGAGGGAGAGGAGAGGAGAGGAGAGGAGAGGAGAGGAGGAGGGGAGAGGAGGAGGGGGGAGAGGAGAGGAGAGGAGAGGAGGAGAGGAGAGGAGAGGAGAGGAGAGGAGAGGAGAGGAGAGGAGAGGAGAGGAGAGGAGAGGAGAGGAGAGGAGAGGATGAGATTTTGGTTGTCTTTGGCACTTTCTAAACACTCATAACAGGTCTACAAGCTAAATGACACCATTATCTAAGAAAATAAAATCTAGTTGAGTTCTAAATGTAAATAAACAAATAAATAAATAAAAGGAAGTAAAAATGGCATTTCTTACACGGCTTGAGTAGGGAAGACTTCCTTGATGTTATCTGTAGGTTTTTCTAAAGGTAATTGTCCAGCCTGAAAATCTAGATTCCAGCAGAAGTGAGGAAGGTTTTCAGGATCAGATTGCAGTGTTTATTTACAAAAGAATGATAGTAAAGGTTAAAAGATGGACACAAAAGAGTGCACCTCTGCACAGTGTGCTTAGACTTCTGCTGTAGTGCTGTAAAGATACTACAGGTAAATCCAGTCAAAAAGAAAGTAGTTTACACAGGGCTCATTTGGGTCTGAATAACTTTAGATGTCTACAATTTCTGTACCTGTATCTAGCACTTGGAAAAAAAAATTAAAAAATCAGTGGCAGCAGTTGTTCGGTGACCACAACAAGAATGTGTCCCACAGGCTGTTCAACCTCGAATGTTTCTGTAAATAGAATTCTGCCTGGACTATTTAAGGCTTTCATCGCAATTAGTGTATTCTGTTCATAGCATTGACTTGTTTATTACCTTAGCATTATGCCATGTTAAAAAAAAAGCTTTTACAGTCTTATTATCCTGAAGATTTGTGTGCACACCAAAAATGGTTGCACATGTTCACAGAGCCAAGGCCAAAAAAAGACTGGTTTAGGAACAAATATTTCTTTTGCTGGAAAATTTCCATTTCTCTTTTTGACGTAATGCATAAGTGACTGCCATGGAAATGTAATGCTGAGGCTCAGTCCCGATACCACAAAGATAAAAGGCAAAATTGTCTTTGACTTCCAGACATGGAAATTACTTTTCTGGACTCATTGGAAGGTTCAAAAAGTGAAGATATATGTCGCTTTTTAAGGCAAGCATAATAATTTTATTCAGACATGTGCAACTAGCTGAAACAGAGATACCTTTCTTTACTGATTTATGCAGGCTGACGGAGAAAACAGTGCACAGAAAAATATCTTCCTACATACCTGGATTCTTGTCCCTCAGCATATATAGATCCAGTATTTTGACTTCCAAATTTTTCATGTTAATGATTTACTTCTAGTATCCCCTAAATATTGAAGATCTGGCTGCGTTTTCCAGGAAGAGTAAAGAATTCTCTTCGATTGCCTTTTGTTATGCAACATGCTGCAGGAAAATGTAGCATCAACTTCTGCAAGGTATAATTGCATGAGGCTTGGAAGGGAACACAATCCTGTAAACACATCCAATTTTACATTTACTCTTTTCCTCCTTTCTTAGACAAAGTTTCTATCACCAGGAGCTTTGGCATTAGAGAGGCTGTTGGAATATATGGACAGAAGTGTCATCTGGTCAACATCCAAGTAAATGCAAAAGCAGAGTCAGAGACATGAAAGCCATCAGAAATATCCTACTATTTATGATGTGGCTGTAAAGTGTGCTTAAGGCAATACATGTGAATTACCCTCAGCAGATCTCTGATGTTATACAAGTAATTGCTGAGATCTCTTCTGAATTGCTGATAACTCTATCTATCGTGGCTTTGTCTGTTTGTTTATTTGTTTGTTTGTTTTAAATTGCATTCTTAGAAGCAACAGAAACCCTTGACAATAGAGAGCTATAGAACTTTTTTTTTTTTTTTTTAATAGTTTAAACATTGGATCATATCCAACAGGCCCTTAGCTCTGTTCATCAAAACAACACAACAACCTTACTGGGGCAAAGGCCCACAGACATGTGCCTTAGTTTTGATTCTGTGTTTCCAGCAGTATAGAAAAGTTTTTCCTGTAGGAGAGCAAGGACAAGCCTATCATCAAGAGCACTCTAACCTACAAACTTCATATAGACAAAAATTCACAAGGATGGCTTTGGTGCTTATGAGCAAGCTCCCAGCTTGCAGAGAGGAGGTGTATATAGTTGGCCTCATACCTGAAAAAGTGTGGATAATCACTAAAGAGAGCCTGTACCCCAACAGGCGCAAATTTGTGCTGGGCCCTAGCTGTGCTTACTTACACAACCCCCAGAATTACTAAGTTATCCTGAATCATACTCCCCGTGTCCTTAGGAGTAGGTCAAAACTCCTCCCATCCCTGCAGGAGATCTGGTTTGGGAGAGGCTGGAGTCAGTTTGGCTCAGGTACAAAAGACACAGCATTTATTTCCTAATACAATGAACACCTGAACATATGCAAAAAAAAAAAAAAAAAAAAAAAAAAAAAAAAAAGAAGGAAGATAAAATAATCTTATCACACCTTTCATAAAGCACTAGAAAAACTGGGCTGATAGGCCTCACTGTTACACAAAGGAAGATTGGGTCCAGAAGAATGAAAACACAGGTTGGGGAAAACAAGAGCTGTTTAGAAAGTTAAATGAGCTATATGTTTTAAGGGAAAACATGACTATTAATTTTTATCTGTTAGTTAGCAAGTCAATCAGTGACTGGTACCTGCCCATAACCCCACAGCTAAGATGAATTGCCTTCCTGTTATTGCTTGGTTTGGGAAAAGATATTTCTTGACATTAAGATCACTGTTATACGCTAGTTAGACTCAACACATGGCACAGAAGGAGGAGAATATAATTAAATATTATATATTTAATATTTCTCTTCAGAGAACAAGAGGAAGCATGATTATATTAGGGGCAGGAATTCCACTGACTTGTCCTGAGTTTAACATGGTGCATTAAGATTGTGCAGAGTACAAAACCATTTCTTTGGAAAAGGAGCAGATATCAGAAGATCTTTGTCAGAGACAGAGATACATAAATTGAAATCAAATACAGAACAAATCTCTGCAATGTCTGCCAATGTGGCAGCTCAGACAGCTCTGAGAATATCTAGGTGACCCAGTTTCAAAAAACAAAACAGTGTATTGGGATAAAGCTAATATCAGGTATTTCCAGTGGTGTCAGGCAGAGAAGAACGTCCCTGAGGCAGGACTCCCCAAACGTTCCTGCACAGCCCTGCCATACAGGCAGCTCAGCTAACCAGAAAAGGGCCTTGCCTTCTTCTCTGCACATGCAATTAAATCATGTGGATCTAAGGCAAGCATACTTCATTTAAACAATGAAGTCAGCCAATAAATCTCACTGCTGTCTAATTCTCCCAGGACTTCAGCCCCAGCCCATACCTCCAAGATAAATGAGGATGTCCACAACGAACTCCTGCAACCACAGCCAATAATGGTCCTCCTACAGAGTGATCCCACTGATTTTAGTCATGTTACTTTTAGCTTACTCTGACATGAGTGGAATGCCCATCCCATTGACATAGACAGCAATCTGCTCATGGACTTTAGAATAATTGCTGTCGCCTGGCCTCAACTGTGGGAAACAAGAGAATCAATCATAGCTCCTCCTCTCCTGTCACTCACTGCAAACAGGACAAAAATTGCTTTTAATATACATATTTAAACAAGCTTGCTTGCATTAATTAGTTCTCTTATGACATTCACCTCAGTCTTCTTGTTATTCTATTTTAGACTGTAACTAATTCCATGTTTTTAAGTAAATGAACTAATTTGAACACTTGGTCCTGTATTTTTCCTGTCTGTTAATAGCTGAGCCATTCAGTATGGGACTGCAGCACCCTAAGAATTCCTGAGAAAACTGAGTCATCCCATCATTGCTTATAGGAGAACTGTATAGCTGGGTATTACTGCCACCTAGTTTTCAACTTTTATTATTATTATTACCTAGACTTCTGCATTTTCCATGGTAGAAAAAGTACATATAAAAAACCTGACAATTTTCATTTTAGTTATATATATATATAATGCATATAAATAAATCTGCATTGCTTATAAATGCAATCTTGAAATTCATATGAAGGGGAGATATTACTAATCCCAAATATAAACACCATGTGAAAATCCAACTTAAACTGGCTTTTTAGGATCAAAACAAGAGCTGGTTTTGCCACATTGTAGGAGTTTGTAGATCTGTAGTTGATCTTTGCCAGCTTACACAGAATCTAATAATCTTTATTGTGGATCTTTTTCAATGCAATAGTTAAATAACATCTTTCTGCTTAATACAGATGCTCTACCAAAATCTTGCAGAAAGGCCTTGCAATATAAGACTCAGTAACATACCACACATTTTTCATTTTGAAGTGTAAAAAGAGAACTTTCACATTGGTCTAGTCCTTTTTAGGCCAAGATGTGAACTAAAAGCTTAGCAAAAAAAGAACCAAAAACAAAAAAACAGAGAAATGCAGAGAACAATTAAAACAATTTTTGAAACCTCATATAAATTACATTTTGAGGTCTGAGACAGGAACGGTTGAGATTGTCCATTTCAGTGACCTTTTTGCTTTTATGCTGGTTCTGTGGTTTCTGACTGACTAGGAGTGCCTGTGGGAACCCATACAAATGGGAGGTTAAATTCAGAACCCAGATGAGCAATCTTCCACGAGATGTGAAATGGTAAACATATTGCCACAGGCAGGTTCCAGTTTTGAAAACAAAAAATTAAAAATGGCTCATAAGTGAAATTTAACTGTTAGAGCTGGGGCTTTACACCAAGGCAGAGTAACATGTTTTATAGTTTATCCAATGCAATTCTACTGAACAAGATGAAGAGGAGGAAGTCTGCTCTTTGCTGCAACTGCATTTTGTCCATTCTTTTAACAAACAGCATGGCAAAAATTAGGCCATTCCATCATGTTTGTGTGCAGGAATCACGCCCAAAAGGCGCTCCATAAATCTCCTAAAGGAGTGTGAATTCTCCTTCATGGAATTGAAAGATTTGTGTAGCAATTTTTTTTTGTGGCAGAAAGACCAAGTATACTGATGTTGTTGGTCTTTATTTTTACCAAAACAGCTTTAATGACTGGAAGTAAAACAAGATGTTTGTGAACTTCAGGCATGATGCAATCTCAGGAATTTGGCACGGTGGAATGGTTGACAAGGCACGATTCTGAAGGAGGCTTTTCAAGACAAAACTGAGACATCTATATTAATGCAGGTTGAGAGGCCACAGATGTCTCCAAGCACTCTCCCTTGTTTTTTAAATTGTTATTGAAAGACAAAATTCTATTTGAACTCAGGTCCCAGGCCCCTGGGCTTGAAAACCATATTGTGCACCCCCCACTGTGTTCAGGTTAAGTTCATTCAAACTATTTCTGCAGCTACAGTATGGATCACACTCAGTTTTTCTTTTCTCCTCTAAAAGGTTTGTTTCTGGTCATAAATTCTCAATCAGTGTGCAAGCCACATTGTACAATTTCGTAAATAGTGTAGTTAAAACATGTTTAAAGTCAAAAGAAAAAGGATCTGACAATGGAGCATTGTCCCCTTTTGCAGAACTGAAGTGTACCTTCTTTGATTCGGTAACCTTGCAGCACTTTGGTATGAAATTGCCCTTTTTCCATCAAACTTGCATTTAAAGTGCCTCATTAGCATGTCTCACCAGATCAGTAATGATTCTGTAAACCAAACACTCCTCTCAGTCAAGCCACCATGGTTTTTCTATCTGTTTAACATCTAAAACTCCTTGACAAAGTTCCTTTTAAAATTTACTCATTTTATTTCTCCTTGGGTTTTCTGCAAAGATCTTTAAACTTCCATGTACTCCAAGATGACTCCTGAACAAAAATCATGTCTAGCCCAGCTAGTAAATCTACCCTCCATTCAATGGGATTAAATAAGTGCTTCACGGCTATTGTAGAAGTTTCTAAAAAGGATCTTGAATCTTTAAGAGTTTCCTACAATAAATTAAACACATCTCACCCATTGTAAAAAAAAAAAAAGGGAGGAGACTTGATCCAGCATAGGGGAGCCACTGTACACCCACAGTGATGCCATACTTCTGGCATCAAAACACCCACAGATAATAGAGCCTAAATGAACAGCAACAGGAATGGAAGAGGAATTTCATTTCTTTAGGAACTCAGCCTTGCGCTTCCCATCAGTAAAATGCAACCAGCAAAACAAAAAACTGTGTAACATATTAAAAATCCGAAACTGTGTGGGTTATTAATAAGGAACGTGACAAGTTTCTAGTTTGAATTTGCAGTACCTTAGCCAGGAAATTCTTGTTTCTTCTGAAATATATAAGACCTCAAGCTCAGTGTGCAGATTCATCTGAGCCCTTCTTAAACACAGGCACACGGCTAGTGCTACTGATTAAGGATTAAGGATTAAGTCTCACCATTGACACCAGTGCTGAGCTTGAGGTTTAAACTCAGAGCCAACACACTCAATCCAAACCTCTCCGATCTTTTTGCTCATTCATGAACTGGAATAGAGAAAACTAGAGCTCTTTGAACCAAAAGTGGCATTGAAAAAAATTTGGTGAAAAGGAAAAAAAGACAACATCTGTGCAGAGAAATAACAAGAGCATCTGAATTTGGCATAAAGTTCTGGAGTCTGAGAAGAGGCTACAGACCACAGAATCATGCGCGTTACTGTGTCTTAAATTGACATTCATTTCCCTCAAATGCTACTGAATCACCTGTCTGAAAATCATCCCTACTTTTTGAGTGTTGAACAACCCACCACTTCAAATTTGTGTTCAGAACTGTTGAAGGTTGGGATTGTGTTCCTTCAATGTATGAGTGGGGAGAATTTTTTCCCATTGTAATGCTAACAGAACCCGCCGGCTGTGCCCAGGGTTTGTGATGGCCCTGGACAGGCGGGTGGGTGGGACCGGAGCTACCCGGAGGGGGATGCGGACTTCCGGGGAGGGGGGGAGCTACTCAGGGGAGCACGAGGCTTCTGGAGGGGCCCGGCTGTTTTCCGGGGAGAGAGAGGGGGAGGGGAAAACTTCTCCAGTCTGCTCGGCGGTGTGAGGAGGTAGGAGACCCGGGAGGCGGCTGCATTTCAGCTGCCCAGCATCTACCCTGTTACCTCGGAGGCACTGCTGACTACCAAAGACCAAATACTTCCTACCTCTGGGAATACAACTGGTCATCTGGACACAGGACCGGAGCGAAGAGCTCCCACCTGAGCCAGCCCGGCCGCGGCTGTTCCACTCCACCTCCCTGGCTCCCGCCTGCACCTGCAGCTGTGCCGGCCCTGCTACAGTTACAGCCCCAGGAACGGACACAGACCGAGTGTGTCCGCGTCTAAGAAAGGACTACAACTGACTTTTTCTTCTGTTTTTCGTCGGTAATTTTAATAATTACTGTTGTTTTCTACTTGTGCTGTGAGTTAGAGTAGTAAAGAGCTGTTACTTTTACCTCCTTATCTCCGCCTTGAGTCCTTGATTTGAAACAATTATAACACTCGGAGGGGGGTGACATTGATTTCTCTATTTCAAAGGGGAACTTCTGCCGTTTTTTGGCAGAACCCTGTCCTAAAACCAGGACAAGAACACAGGAAAAGAACCTGCCAGTATGATTGGGCACCAGTTTAGTAACTTTGATGAAGCAACAAACGTATTTGATAAATTTGGAAATACCTTTTAATTCTCACATGAAGATAAAGGCCTTCATTATATTCATTTTAATCATTACCTGCAGAGGGAAGAAATGTAAGCCAGCAAGTTTAAATTCTCCCTTAAATCTACAGGGCTAATCAAACATGGAACATTAACTGGATGCTCTGTATCCCGAGTGTAAATGCAATGCAGGCAGTGGAAGCAATTTCCTCATTAGCAGTGATCAAAGAAGACTGAAACAAAGTGCCTTGAGAAAATAGAGAAGCACAGAAGAAAGTACTTCTCATGTAAACCAGGCAGGAGAGAAGATTGCTATCACCTCTCCCCATTCCTCTTGCTTTAATCCACCAGAGTTTACTAATTTAATTATACAAACATTAAGATAAACTTAGTTCTGCTTTGCTGGTGTACGTGGCACAATCCTCTTGTCCCTGAGGTCACCATCTAAGGCGAAAGCAGAATCACTCACATTCAATCACTTTTTCTGTCCCTCAGGCTGGACGGAGTTTGCAGAGCTGGGAAATGCAGCATAATTTTGTGTCCCTTTTCCATGAGCCACTCCTGTGAGCCTGGTCATCCAAGTGTCCCCCCTGGAGGGACACTGCTTCTGCAGAAGTCACTCAGAGCTACAGCTGGCACCAATTCTCAGAGCTTTGTTGGAGGTTATTAGTGTTTTCTAAGAGTTCCTGGTGGTAGCCTTTTGTCCAATAATAACTGCCCCTCACAAGTTTCCAAGCCTGGAAAACATTCAAACCCAAAAAACAGGCTGATTTACAATACAGTCTTTCTATTTCCAAGTCAGTCTCATCCTTTCTGAAGGTCTAACTCACAAGTTTTGACCTGCTTATGTTTGTGACATCCAACCAAACACCAGCTGATGTGCTTTGGTCCATAATGAGTTTTAGTGAGCCTTTTCTTTAAATCAAAAGCATCTACAAGTCAGTGGTTTTATAATATTAGTTGAGAATTCTTAAAGCACTGGTATATAATGAGCAATATTTTATTAGTTATATTAGTTATTCTTAACTTCCTGTAGTAAAAGCCACACTGATGATCTCTTTGGTTTGATGTATATTACAAATCTATGGTATAGAAAAATTCACCATGGTTTGGAAAAAGGAGTGGCTGAAATGTGTCTGCCCAAGCTTTAACTGCTGTTTACATTATCCCAAAAGCTCAGGCCTGCCAGGAAAAGATCCTCTATGGACAGTGAAGGTCTCTTCTCTCAAGTTAGCAAGTTCTAGGACAAGAGGAAATGGTCTTAAGTTGCACCAGGGGAGCTTTAGATTGGCTATTAGGAAAAATATCTTCAACAAAAGGGTTATCAAGCACTGGAACAGGCTGCCCAGGGCACTGATGGAGTAACCATTCCTGGAGGTATTTAAAAGCCATGAAAATGTGGCACCTGGAAATGTGGTTTAGTGGTGAACATGGTGGGGGACAGATTGGACTTGGTGATCTTGGAGGTCTTTTCCAATCTAAACAATTCTATGATTCTACAATGGAAGGAGTGTTTCTAAAGAATTATTCACACTATCCAACAATAAATGTAAACGATGTGTAAATTGCTGTATTTAAGTTATTCTTGCTCCTCTGACAGTGATTCTGTCACTTCCTCACAGCAACACAATATCAGTCAAGTAGTCCAGACCTGGAATTTTAAGCTGCAAATCTCTAAACTGTAAAATAAGACCAGAAATTATAGAGCCTCTCATGAACACCATGGGGCTGCTCCTCATCCTGCTGCTCCCTCTTGGTTGTTGCACTCCTCCGTTTTGGACACAGACCCTGCTCATCCTTCTGATGTTCCCCTGCCCCCAAGTTTGGCTTTCTGACCCTGCAGGAAACAAAAACTGAGTTTCTTTAGTATGGCAGGACACCAGAGTTTACCATCCTGACCTGAAGACAGGCCCTGTTCCTGCTCTGGCCTTTTTATAGCTGATAACATATGTGGCCACATATTCTGGAGAAGAGAAGGAAATGCAAAGCTGTCTGCCAAATGACAGCAGGCATGGAGAAAAAGAAAAAGAAAAAGAAAAAGAAAAAGAAAAAGAAAAGAAAAAGAAAAGAAAAAGAAAAAGAAAAAGAAAAAGAAAAAGAAAAAGAAAAAGAAAAAGAAAAAGAAAAAGAAAAAGAAAAAGAAAAAGAAAAAGAAAAAAAAAAGAAAAAGAAAAAGAAAAAGAAGAAAAAATGCAAAGGTGGAAAGGAACTTGATGCTTTGTAACAACAGAGCTTTGAAGACGTTGAAAACTCACAAGCCTTTCACTGTCCATCTAATGCTGGCATTAAGGGTTAAATTCTTTGCACCACAGAAAATCTGTTCAGAGACCAACTACCACAAGCTACAGCTGGAAAAAAGGAGGATATTATTAAACATTGTTTAAAAATAACAATTCAATAATTGGACACTCATGTTTGGTTCCAACAACAAAAAGAGGTGAGTGACATTGTGTCTTCATTTATTCTGAATTTCTAGGTCTGATTTCTTCCAGTCTCAGCCATAAAAGATTTCAGAGCACTTGCTATAAAATTACAACAGCCACTTAGAAAGGTGGATCATACAAAAAGCATCACCTTTGCAATATTTTAACATAAAAGAGAAGCAGTCGATCATGAGACACCTAAAAAAACCAGACCAAATGCAAATTTAAAAATCCCAGTCAGTGTTTTCTTTTCCATGTGCAGGAGGTGATAATAATGAACTATAATATCTTGCTCCTCTCTGGACCCTAGTACAGGGACTCACATCTTCACCAAGAATCTTTAACAAAAGTGTAACTTTCTGAAAGTCCCAGAGTATAAATTCAATAATTTAGTCAAACATCCAAAAGACAGGTAGATACAAAGTCAATTTGATAAAATGAGGGTACATTTTTCTTTCTCCTTTTACTTTTCTGTTCCTCCAAAAAGCCAATATTTGGTTTCTTACTTCAACTACCATTCATTTCCACAACATTCACAGTTGTTGAATAATAATCATTATTCCTGCAAGAAAAATCCTTCCATTGCAAAGACGTGTGTGCATCCAAGACTGGTCCTTCAAAAGAAATAACTGCTACAAAATACTTCATCTCCATGTTTTTTGATTCCTCTTGCTGAATTACATCTAAAAAAAATCCTTTGGGGAGGAAAAAAGGCTTTTCACCACTTCCATAGAGCACTTGTAGCCATGTAGGTGTGATAGAGAGAAAGTGACAATTGTACCTCACTCCAAGCCCACTTTGGAAATTATACCCCAGAAAGAACAGGAAATCTTGTTCCTGAAAGGCAGATGTCACAGTGGTAGAACATCAGCTCCTATAAACACAACCAAACAACATTTTAGGAAAAAAGTAAAGTTCAGAAGGATCATGTAAAACACACACAAGGATAAAGTGAGAATAATAATTCATTAATTAAGAAAAAAAACACAAATTACACACCAGCTCCTGAGGAAAGAAAGATCAGCTATACATGTACTGAATACAAAGTACTTGTCTGACCCTGAAGAAGAAAAGAAAATGGCTTTTTAATAGGAAATGCAACAAAACTTGTAATAAATAAAGTTATCTTCACTTTGAATTTGTCAGTAGTTGAGTCAATTAATAAATCAGGATGTAGTCTCTCTCTGCTTTATGACACCTTAATTCCACATCAGATAGAAGCACTCGTTTCAAAAAACCCACAAATATTTGTGGTGAGAATTCTGTTAGAAAAAGACCACTGAAACTATAGCCAAACCTAATTAAAGTTATACAAGTGCTGCTTCACATCCCAGAATTATGTTGCAGTCTAAACTTCTTGCCTGAAGAAGTAGGTTGATGAGGAAACACCATCTTCCAGTTTGGGACTGTGGATTCAGAGCAGCCTGGACCACACTGCCTCTGACCAAATGTTGCTCCCAGCTGACAGTCCTGCACTGATCCACTTGAAAAGAAAAAGTGGGAAGCCTCAGTTTTCTTCTTAATGGACAGGTGTTCCCCTGACACAAAAACCCAGCCCATCGTCCCATTTGGTTTGCTAACTGGAATCCTTATGGACAGCCTAAAAGGAAGACAATGGGTGGAAACGGCCATGGAAAGTTAATGACTCTTTCAGCACCACAGATGGTCATTCCAACTCCTCTGACACCAGGAAATTGCCTAAAACCTCCTTATTCAATTGATACCAAAAACCTAGAACATCTCTGTACAAGCAGCAAATTCAGCAGCAAATTCAGCAGCAATTCCTGAGGAGTTTGCCTCAGGATAAAGTGCAGGAAAAGGGACAAAGACATTTTGATACCTATCCAAGCAGGAAGAAGATGCTTTATCACACCACAAAGCAGGGATTTAACATCCACCACAAGACTGTCACGAATGAACATTTAAATTTTGTAATCACCTTTTATACATTTTGACACCAACAAAAAAATCATTCTGAGAAGTGCAATCAAAATCATAATTAATCTGGTTTGATAGGAGAGGTCTTGATATTACATGACTTAATACAGTAAATTCCTAATTATTTACAAATTTATATTAATCTCATAGTTTAAAACTCTGTTGAATCAACATCTCCCAATTTTCAAAGAGTAAAATTACTGAGGATAAATAACTTAATATACTGAACACAGATGAATAGTATTCACATGACAAATACTGTCATGACAATAAAATCTTTGAAACAACACTGGTATCGCCCTCATAAACTGGACAAAAAGGATTTAGTCCACTCATCTCAGTGAAATTTAAAGATTTACCTGTTCCTTAGACTTCAGCCATATCTCTGAGGTGTGTTTCCATCTTTGTTGCTAAAGCTGTCTTCCTGAGAGAGACAGATTTAAATTTAAGCTCAATAGTCTGGATATCCTTTTTATTTTCCATAGTGTCATTGTCTTTGCTCTGCACTTTAAGAAGCCTGACCTGAAACTAGCAATTCATCATATTGCCCAGTTAACAAAAAGAGAGAGCCTGTACAATGGAAAATATTGTTGAGGGTCTGCAGCTGTTGCCAAGTTCTATTTAAAATAATTTCTTGATCAAGGTCCAGCCCATTTTATTTTTATCTCTTTCATAACACAAGAGAAACAACTTGGCAGAAGCCTGCAAGAACTATTGGTGGAAAGACAGAATAGCTACTGGGTACCAGAGCAGCTGGCAAGACACACAAGTGTTCCCAGACAGAACTATCAGGAGCATGTAAATAAAAACAAAACTTCCATATAGCACTGCCACAGCCAGAGTGCTTCTCAAATCCATCTCCAAGGCAGCACTCACTTGCCCAGCTCAGCCTTGAACAACGAGAGGCAAACCATGACATTGTTCCCATAACTATCAGAACTGTGATCTGGATCCCTCTCAATATCCTCCCATTTGTTCACTGTGAGCACAAACCATTGTCAAATCGACTGCCAATATTTCACGGGAGTGAATCTCTGACCTCCATGTCAGCGTGTCTGAAATGCAGCATAAAACCAGTCTTAAGTGAACCATTTCAATGGAAACCAAACAAGTAGTTGCTCACATTGAACGGATAATTGCCCAAATGTAGAAAATTGATTACAGGTTGAAAGTAGTGCAGATAGTCAAGTACACCTGGGTTTTTATCCAACACAAAAAACTCACAGTCAGAGAAGGAAGCATTTAATTTCTGTTGACTCTATCCATTAACTAAGGTAAATACAACTTAATTTAAGTTCCAGGCAATTAGTGTATTTTTGGCCTACAAATGAGTAATTATCTTGCTTGTGACTAATCTCAGTAGGAAATTTCTGAGGGCCAAGGGCCATTTCAGAAACACATGGCACTGATGTGAGTACGGGAGACTGAAGGTATTTTTCTGCTTGCAAAGAGCATTTTACAAGTATTACCCTTTTTCAAACTAAAAAAGGAAAGAAAGAACTTGGGCCACTGAAACTACATCTGACTTTGTTTCTAAGTTTAAATAGCCTTCAGATTACCATATCTTATCCCATACTCTGTTGCAACTTAATAATCTTTCAAAAATCAGATGTGCACTCTGACAGCTTCAGAACAGGGAGAAACAGGGCAATTTTTCCTCTCAGTTCTCATCAAGGTCCTGGTACTATCCTGATTAAAGGAAATGTTTTATTTGGAGCCTGACATCATATCCATGGTCAAGTGCAGTGTGTACCATGTGGAGAAAAATGTTCAAGGCAAATTTAATCTACAGTAACAAAATTAAGCGGGTTTGGTTACCTCCACTGACTGAGAGGACCAGTCTTTCCATGACACAAGCTCACATTTGTAAATTTACAATGCACATTAACCAAATAGTTTCCAGAGATATGAATTTCATGAGCTTTCCAAGGATTCTTGAGGTGGAAAAATATGTTCCATTTGAGAGTGTGCTCTGTCTGTGCCACAGTGCCTGTGGCAGCCCATACTTTCTGCTCATCTATATCCAGATCAAAGCGTTCATCCCCAACAAGCACAACCATTGACATCTACGAGGGTGTTCCAAGTTACTCCAAAAGAAGAGGTGTCTGAACATTTTCCATAGGTGTTCGAACAGAGTAAACGATGATCTCATACAAAAATAGCATTAACAAAAACCTAAGCCACAACCACGCAGCAAACATTTAGCTCAGAAAAAAAATCTCCTTTCAAGCAAGGCAATTCCTTTCAGTGTCATCTATAGGATCAGCTGCAAACAGAATTTTTCAAGCCTTTTCTGGAAAGCTTGTACAAGTAGTACAAGTTGTACAGTAGTGCACCTGGAGGATTCCTGGTTCAGACGTTTTCTGTTTGCACTGTCTGGATATCTGAATAGCTTTGATTCATGTACCACAGGATTTGTACAGAATCCAGCTGCTGGAAGCATAATGAAATTTGTACATTAAATCTCTTCTCTGTATTAAAGCCGCTCTCCAAAAAGGTTCTGGCAGCCCAGAAAAAAAAAATTAACTGGGAGGAATTTGCCAACTGTATGTTTTACTGAACTTTAGAGATTTGTATAAATGTGTGATGTGCTGCAAGGCTCACACATCTACAGTCAGGATAATTTTCACCTGTGCGTTCTGTCCTTGTTAGACACTGTTATAAGAGCCTGATGTTAACACATGCCAGACTTACCAAACATGCCTTTATCCAGAATGCTTGGCAGGGATCAGAGCATGATACCTCCATTATTATCATTATTATTATTATTATTATTATTATTATTATTATTATTATTATTATTATTATTATCCAAGAGTGCCAGGCAAATGAAAGGATTTAGGATAAAATCCTGATTCTTTTGATGTCTGGGAATTTTTCTTCTGGTCTTTACAGAGCTAAGATTTCACTCCTGATCCCTGTCATAAAAACAACAACAACAAAAAAAAAATACTAATAATCAGAATAAACAATAGACAGCACAATGTTGGGAGGTTGCAAATCCAGAGACAGAACTTCATGGTTATGCAAACTTATTATGAAACATCGCCATGCTTTTTCAAAGCAAAGAAAATAATAGCCCAAAATAGAAGAAGTGGAATAAAGTGTCACCCTGCTTCATAAAATGGAACACAAAGATCCACAGAGGTTTGCACTAATTCTTGGCTTTATGAAAATCAGATAACTTTGCATCTGAAGAAGGAATTTAAGAAGGAAACTGAAAAGCTGAATTTCAGAACAGGAATTTAAGGAAGGTTAGAAAAGATTTTTGAAAATACAAACTTTTTGCCCAGTGTCAGTCAGCAGGACCATTTTCCACGATAGAGTGAGGACTTTAAGTTCTGACTCCCAGCCCCACATTCAGAATAGGAGATTTTGAAACACCAGGTACTCTCCAGGTGATATGGACATCATCTACCTGCCTGTGGAAAAAGGCTTCTGCACAAGAGAAAAACACAGAGAAAAAGAAAGGAAAGAATACAGAGAGGCTTGGTGAGTGCCACAAACTGCATCATAGAATTTTTCACCAAGGTCTGAGTTTCCTTATTGTGGTTGTGCCAAGATTTATTAAAGCACAACGTGTGTTCACTTATTTCTATCCAAAATTAACTGAAAAGGCACTTCACATCTGCTCTATAGGGGAAACAAAAGAGAAAAGTTTGCTTATTTGGCAAACTTTGTTTAAAAATCTGTTTCTTCCAAGGTTTGTCTCTTTAGTTCTTACTGTTTGTTTGGTTGGGGTTTGGGATTTGTTGTTGTTTTGGGTTTTTTTTTGTCCATGGTCGTGTAGCTTTCTTCCCCTCCCGCACCTCTCTTTCTCCATCTATTGACCTCACTTCAGCACATAGCTTCCCACTTACTTTGCCAAAAATGTATAAAACTTGGGGTGTCTGCTCAAATTTCTTTGTGACCTGTAACTGTATCATTAAGCTAACATTTGCTCTGTTATCCCCTGAAACTTTTAATTAGGCTCTTCTGCTCTGTTTGCCCTTCCACAGGCGTGAGCATGGAGCAATGCTCCCTCATGGAAGTGATGGAGAATCGCCTTTAACAAACAAGTTGGGTGAAAAGCCAGAAACCCCAGTGCTGAGTGTTTTACAGCACCAAGTACCATCCTCCCTACATATGAAATGCTTTCCTATGCAAAATATTTTCCTGGTCTTGCATTTCCATCAAAGCCCCCTTCTCTCTCCCTCTACCATCCCTGAATTCTGCTAGTCTGTGGACAACCATATTTCCAACCCTCTCAGAGGCCGAGGGAAAAGGTCCGTTCCTTGAAAATTCAGTTTTCAGCCACAGATATAGGCCACACAGTGCACCTTATTTTCACCATTAAGTCTGAGTTTCTAACACTACTCTAATGCATATTAAGAGCTGGATGAATACCTTCAAATAGAAAGATGCTCAGGTAGGGAATAACTATGTGTACATACAAAGGACTTGGGGACATTTTGGGAGCAAGTTTCCACAAAGTCCAAAAACAAAAATTACACTGAAATAAGTAAATGCAACAATTTTCAGAGTTAGAAATAATTTTGCCTTGTTAAAGTGATAATTTACTAAATCTAGTAGGTAGAGATAGATGACATAATATTTTCTACCAATGCAATCAGCTCCCTGTTATTCCAGCAGCTGCACACTAGGAATCGCAGAGTGTTTCAGGGAATATTCTTAGAAATCAGATCTAGTTGTTTTGTTGATTTATATCTAACTCAGATAATATATCTTCCCTAAAAAGGGATGTTTACAAGCCAGGCTGTTTGACTGAATAAGAATCTGACATTGGTTTACTTTTTCAATGAAATGAGGACAGCGGTGTTTCCTATTTTTCTCTGTGATCTCTTCCCATGACAACATCAAATGTGATAATTTCTTGCTCACATGTTTTGTTTAGCTCTATCCAGCAGGTATTACAGCAGTCTTGCAATAAAGCTAAATCCTTACAAGGTGTTCTCTTCCATTGCCACATACTTTTGAACAATTGAACCCACATGACATCAAAAAAGAAAATCAAATCTCCCAAATCCTAATACTTTCATTTGATCATATTGCATTTCAGTGTTGGCAGATGGGTGGATTTTCCTGGTACCCTCCCCAACTTCTTAGAGGCAGAATTAATCCAGAAGTATGTTCTTTGAAGGGATTACACCCTGAAAGAACAAAGGTGAGCACAGGGAAAAGATCCATTTACAAACACAGGCACTGACTGACCACTCAGCAATGCCAGGAAGCCATGTTTCATTAGGAAATTCCCAGGCATCTTGAACAAATGAGAGACATACCTGTGGAAAACCAGGAAAACAGTAAAATTCTTTCTTTAAATCCATTGTTCCTTAATAGAAAATCTCATTTCTTAAGGTAAGGCATAGCTCAGGTCTGAAGCAGCCACTGTTCCAAAGTAGTCCAGTCAAGACAGAGATCCAAAATGCAGCAAAGGCACATGAAAACAAACAAACAAACAAAACAAAAAACATAAAAACAATGTGTTTCCCACCCAAACCAGCACTGAACAGATCTAGGGTAGATCTCATGGAAAGGAATCTTCTGAAGGTTTGCTCCTCCACCGTGTTCAGAAGCATTTAAACTTCACACAAAATGTAAACTCAGGGGATGTGGTCTCCTGGCCCTGAGGAAAGTGGAGCTCCTACAATCATGTGGCCTTGGAGGGAATTCCCAGCCACGGTCCCTTCCCAACTCCAGGCACTCCAAGAGCAATCAAGTGTCCATCTTTATGAGCAGAGACTGAAGAATAAGCACAGAAGATAAAGGTGACACTGTCATGACATAAGACTTTTTTTCTGGATCCTGGAAAGGTTCTAATAGCCACCTTTGTCACACTAAAATGCACAGAATTTTAAACTGTGATATCTCAGAATTACTGAGAAAACAGTAAATTAATTTGCTTTACTCATTTAATCATGAGTCTGGGTCAAAAGGTATCTCCAGTATCTCTTCCTTCTTCCCAATAAAAAGAGATTACTTAGGAGAAATGGATAGGTGTTGCTTTTTCAATGACATAGAAAAACTGATTTTTTATTTTATAAAAACATGGCACTTTTAAATGAGCATAAAAAGTATATATTATCAAACCACATGAACTCCCCTCTGAAGTCCCCACACACAAAAAAAAAGAAAAGCACAATGGCTAATTTCTAAACAAAGAGATGTGCATTTTCCCATTTTAAACTGTTTATAAAAACGAAAACCCAGTCAGTACAGTCAAACTGTACTGAGAATGAGAAACAAGGGTTTTTAATTCATCCGTGCCTCTTCCTTCAAGCATGCCTTTCACCATCTAAGAAAATCCCAAACAATAACAGTAACAATATACTAAAAAGCCTAAACTTTTGGCTAAGTTTCCAGCTGCTAATTTTGTCTGTCATGAACTGCTATTGTCAGTCTGAGGGAGGGAGGGATTTTTCCCAACTTAAAAAAAAAAATAAAATTGGAAGATGCAAAATATACTCAAAGTAACATCTGTGTTTTTTTGATTTTATTAAAGCATTTTGTCTTTCTTAAAGAGAAATAACAAAACACTGAGCCCTTCCCATCAGTATTCATGATGTCCGTCTTTTCATACAAAACCCTCTGAAAGAAAATTCCCCCTGGAAAAAAAACAAAAAACTTTCCTTATAAAAAAACAGATTGTGAGACAGATGATTGCATTGTTTAATCAAATTTCCATCTGAAAACTCTTTTCCTAGTTTTAGATTTAGCTCACCCAGTAAGGCACAGGCATTAGGAAGCATGTGGAAGTATAAAGTAGCAGCTCCTCTATTTTATCTCCCTTGAGCTTTGCAATTGGCAATTGAAAAAAAGGGGAGAAACAAAAGTAGCAGACATAAATTAGGCCCTGCTTTTTAAAGTTCAAACTGAATTTTCTTTATTTTTCTACAGCTGTCAGATAAGCAGGGTAAACGCACTAATGCATGTTTAATATATAAAAACTCATAGTGTTCAGTAGTACGACCTCCATTGGAGACATTAGTTCAGGCCAGTGAACTTGGAGCAAGCCAAGTGTGGAAATGTGGAATTGGGCCAGTGACCCCCACCAGTGCCTGTCATATCTGCTGAAAGCAAACTTGTCAAATATAGAAGGGGCAGAAGGAGGACAAGAGTATCTTTAAACCAGAGAGCAGCAACAAAGCAAAGATGCCCATAATCTATTCACAGTTTTCTGTTGTTCAGTAAGGGCTCTGGCCATCTCAGGAACAAAAAGTCTGGTTATAGTCTCAACCTTTCAACCCTAGCTGGTGTGGGGGCTTTACATTTCACAGGTTCTCCAAAGCTGATAAGTGATCATAAAGCTATGATATGCTCCTTGCTGTTATCATCTCTTCAAACGCACCCTGTACCCAACAGAAGAGGGAGAGAGTATTGCTAGGACTGCTAGTCTGACATAATAAAAGAGCCACTGTTCTCCCCCTTCAACTACAAAAACAGCCTTTAAAATATTCAATTGGTTGTATTAATAATAATTCCTTAGGGTTGTGTTTTGGGTTTTTTTTAATAAATCAAACCATTTAAAATATCTGCCTTATATACCATCAGTGGTTTTTATTGACTCATGAATGCTTTTCCTGGAGCTTTGGCTGTGGGCTGATTTCTTTTTGTCCCCTCAGTTTCATTTGTACAGTTTTATTCTTTAGCAAAACAAGATGCAACTGCAGGGGGAAAATCCCCCATGAGCATTTGATTTTACAGGCAGGGGAACTATTTAAACCCTCACCATTGTCCACAGAAGACAGAGAACCTGTGCTGAATTTGAAAAAAGTCCAAAGAAATTTGTAGGACACATCCAGCTGTCATAGCAACAAGTTTTGAAGACCTTCCTCATTGTTTATTTCCCATGTTCTACATATTGCTTCCATGACTACTCTGCATTTCTAATTCTCCTTTTTGAAAAACATGTTGTAAGTGAGACACCTGATTCTCTCTCCAGCAAGATATCAGTGATGGCCCTTGAATGAAAGCAGATCTCTGGGGGCTGCTCCCACCCATGGCTCCTAACAGGCACCCACCCTACCCACCCAGTCACACATCAGCACTTTAGTCAGACATGAAGGAGCACAGTTCTGCTTTTTCTAACACAAGAAAGTCTGCTGATGCTTACCATTTCATATTCTGTGTTTTGTAGAATATATGCATAAGAAAGAAAGCTGGATTGCAAAAAACTACCCCGATAATTTTATCCTCCTCAATACAGATTCCTGCCCAGCAGATGAAAAGCCTGATGGTTCTTGCTGTGCAAAGCACTCTTTGAGTACGTCCCCAGCACCTTGCACCATACTGTGCAGGCTGCTAACATGCTTCAGTTTGATCACATTTTCTCACCCTGAAGACAAAGTTACACTATGATAATTTTCAGACTGATTATGTCATGTTCCTAAAAGGTATCTTCTAGGATAGCCATTTCCAGGTTAAGAATTTTTAAAAGACAGATTTAAGGTTTTCATGTAGTTTCTCATTTTGTTTTTTCCATTGAGATAAACTTTAGTGTCCTTACTGAACTGTGGTCTACCAAAACTAGTATTTACAAACACAGATGTGAAAAAAAATCATACTGCCATGTGTATAACTTCTGGCTTCAGTCCCAGAAAGGTAGGTGAGGCAAAAGAATCAGGCTAATATACCTAAGAATAAATAATTTAAGGAACTTATTTTTACATGAGTGCCTCCTCTTGAGTTAACTTTGCACACCAGCATTGGAAAAACGTCTGTTATTTCCAAGAAAGAAAAGTAAGGACTCTGCAAAGATACTAAAGAATTAATATTATTTATATTACAACTAGATTTTATAGGTGGTAGTTACTGTTTACAGTTCATAAGGTGAGCTAATTGTAGCTTCTGCTCTATCAAACACAATGGTTCAAATACAGCATCACAGTGGAAATTTACACCAAGTATCATTTAAGTGATGTTACCTTTTCAATAAATCCTAGAGCCAAAAGAAAAAAAAAAAAATCCATTATCATTGAGAGACTTAATGTTACAAAAATGGGGAGAAATAATTCCGTAGGTGCACAAGCGATGTACTCCTTATACACTCCTATGTTATTGCCCCACAGCAACCAAGTCTGCCTAATGACAAAGAGGAAATTACAGGTGAGCCCATCTCATGAATATATACCTCTGTTCCAGGGAAAATTCTCGGAATGTAATTGACAAAAAAAAGCCTTAAAAGTGGAAGCCCTTAAAGTAAACTGTGTCATCCTTCAGCCTCATTACTATTTCCCAGTTTAAAATGAGGGGTGATTATTGAGTACTGCCAAAATACTCTCCACTTCACAAGTCCTGGGGATGATTCCTGTGCACTCAGCCTGGTGAGATGGACCTTAATCTGCCATCATTATCTCTGAGATATAGAACCCTGTTATGGAAAAAAAAATCCATTAAAAAATTCAGTATTTTGTATATTATTTATGATAAAGCTTACAGACAGCCCTGAGAATATTTAGGGGATCCAGAGATGGAAATCAGCTTATGGAAATTGCTAAATATAGAGACATAAAAAGGATAGCAAGATCAAGTCTTCAAAATTCTGAAAGCCTTAAAAGTCAGACTTCAGGTTGGCTACACAACCTTAATTGAATATGTGGAGTTTTGGACTCAGTGTGCCCTCATTTTCTTCTGTATTTTTGGCTCTGCCATCCATAGTGTCAGAATGCACTCTTAAACCGGATTAAAACCTCCCCACACCTGGACAGTGATCTCACTCCTTTTACTGCTTCTAACATAGATAAGAAAACAGAATTTTACTCCTTCAAAAGGTCAGAACGTGAGCAAGTAGCACATGCAGAGAAGGGACTTTTCCCTCACCCAAGAACTACAAATAGTGCAGTTTGGGAGGTTTAGGGAAATTCTTTAGCAATTCACATCTTGCTACACCATTCCCTGCTCCTCCTTAAGTTTGCTTTTCTGCTTGTCATTTTTGGGGGATGACATGGGAAGCACATTTGTTAATGGAGTGTTTGGCAAGGTTGCATCCTGGACCCCTTTCCCATTACACTGATACTGAACATTCCTATAGATCCTGTGGCCTTTTCCTAAGATATTCCTGGTACCTACTCCAGGTTCTACTCTAGTAGCTACCTCCTTTTTGTGCTACCTGTGCATCCTAACTGAAGACTTCTTCACCTTTTAAGAAGACCCTGTAGGTAGGCATTTAAATATACAGTAAAATATAGTACATTTATAGGATTCCCTCAAAATAAATGGAATTTGGAAGGCTTTTCACCATGGTGTTTTATGAGGAGGCATATCTCAAAAGTGCTGCAATATATGATTCAGCATTGTTTCAAACAAAAGTTACATAGTTTTGGGGTTTTTTCCCTGCAAATTTAT
Organism: Muscicapa striata striata; assembly: GCA_030060385.1. NCBI lineage: Eukaryota > Metazoa > Chordata > Aves > Passeriformes > Muscicapidae > Muscicapa > Muscicapa striata. The sequence continues at coordinate 145,951 of JAREIS010000248.1, read as the reverse complement.
CTTTAACAGTTATTTTTAGGGTTTGGTTCTCTATCTGATTCAATTACTGTTATTCATATATGCTATTTTTTAAAAAAAGACATCTATAGGTCCATTTCAGTGTCAAATTTTCAAGACTTTTACTTGCAATTTGCTTTATCTTTTATTTTATGTTATATATATATATATATGTCCTGACAATCAAGAGATAGGCAAACTTGCTTAATAAGAACATTAACTTTTACCCACAGTGCAAATAGTTTTACATGGTCAGTGTTCCTCCACATATTAAGATCAAGTCAGTGCTCAATCTCTTAATGTATCAACACTGCTCTTGGATGTTCATTAAGAAACCAACTATCCCTTATTTGGAATTTTATAAATTGTCTTCCCATTTTGGATGTACAACCACTGTTTTGATGACACCACTGTCTACCCCAAAGCCATTAACCCTTCCAAAAACACTTTGGATTTTTCATCTGACAGCAGTTCAAACCCTAAAGATGTAATTTCTCTTTCCAAGCACTCTATCGTCTATATATATCCACTACATATTCTGTGTGTGTCTGATCCTCCCCTGTACCACAAACATGTATCTCATTAGACCACATAACATCCATGTTTAATTATCCTTAGCAGACTAAAATTGGCCATTTTCCATATGGCTGATCGGTTCAATCTGCCAGGTTTTTCATTATTTATTCAGGAAAAAAAATGGCAATTTACAAAAATAAATTCTTTGTTTCCACACAGAAAGACCAGTTTCTATTCTCTGAGCCAAAAAACCTAGAACTAAACAATATGTACAGAAGCAGATGTAGCCATGGTGCAGCCTGGTGCTATGAGAAAAGGGGCAGCACGGGTAAAATTAATGCATTAATACATTTACTTCAATGTGTTTAATTTCTCCTACTTAACATCATTCATGTTATTCTTGTGAGTGTAGGGAAATTTAAACTTCTTTACCCCGTTTTCCTGCAGTCCCACCACCAGAATCCTGATTCTGTGGATCAAAAGGAAAATACTCAGAGAGCACATACCTAAATATAGTTAGTGCTTTTGGCTGGTGACCAACAACCTCTGCTGCTGTTGAATTCAGCATCAAACCCATGGATCCATTTTGTATCAACACGCTGGAATTGGTTTTCTGGATTGCATCGCTATAGAATAATGCTAGGGTCAGTGCTAAGGCCCAGGGCTGCACTAGCAGAGCAAACATTAAGTTATTATGTCCCTTTCAGAGAGCATAAAAGTTACTCTAGCTTGAAGCCATATGGCCCAGAAGCATGTTGACATATCTCAGCAATAAAAGGTTGTGTTACAGAAGGGACCATGCCGAGGAGATCAAAAAAGCTGGATCAGCTACTTGACCAGTGTCACTTCACTGAACCCGCGCAAAGAGCTTGAACAAAGTCACATGAACACATCTGCGACCACGGTCTAGGAGCCAGGACCTTTAACAATGGCAGCACCTGCCAGATCTCTGCTCTCCTCCCCAGTAAAGTCACCAACAGCCCCCTCACTGTTCTGTCATGTGCCTGGCACAAGGCCTCTATTGTTACCAGCCACTCTTACTCCAATAATTTCTCCTCTAAATGACACTGCACAGGTCATTTCAAGGGGACTGAAAAAAAAGATTTTGCATCTGTTTTGAGTTGTAGGCACCAAGGGGGAGGGGGCTCGAAACCCCTTGATAGCTGGCTAATGGTAATAACAAAATGTCTCTATTGTTTGTGTCTGAACAAACAACCATACTACATGAGAGTTTTTATTGTCCTCAAGGCAATCTGCCACGATTGCTCCCTTCTGCCCATACTCTACAGAGAGAGAGAGAAAGAGAAAAAAAGCACCACAATAGTCACAGTTAGGAAACCTTAGTGAGAGTTTAATGACCAGCTACCAGCTAATGGATGGTGAGTAACATATGGCAGAGCTTGGCCTCTTCACATATTGATTAAAAATAATTTAAAATTTAAAGGCAAGTTTGTTTGACAAGGTTCCAGCTTCTCAGTAGCCACTTAACAATCTGAATAAATCTAAAGGGGAAAAGCTTAAATTCTAACTAACCCAAGGCAAAGCAGAACAAAGTCATTGTCACATTATGTAATTGAATCTATTACATTTACCCAAGATTAACAGCCAACACTTAACAATTTTCTCCCTCTACCTAAAATAGTTGTGGATGTAAACAGCAAAGCAATTCTGCACTATCTGGTAACCTTTGCAGACTGTCTTTATTAAAGCCTCTTTATTAAACACAAATATTAATGGCCATAATCAAGACCTGCTACATTTTAACCACATAATATTATTTAATGCAACAGAATAAGTCTCTTCTTATTCCCTTGAAGCACCACTTTAATTCAATGGTCATATTTTTATACACATCTTTGTATTCTTTTTAGACTGATTAATGTCAGAAGCTGTAGAACTTGAGATAATTGTTCCTAGTGGATGGGTTTAAATAAAGTCTAACTGGATTACTTTTTATTTGCTTTCAAAACCAGCCACACACTAAGAAATGGATCAGATAAAAGCATAGAAATTACAGTACCTATCTCTATCGAGAATCAGATGTGCAACTGAGAAGATTCCAAGTAAATGAAAGGAACAAAAAAACTGTGATGAATTTTAAATGGTGATTATTTGGAAAAAGTAAAAAAGGAAAAGTCTTCTATGTCTCAGCTATACACACAGTAAGAATCTGGATAAAGTCTTTGGATATTTGGAAGCTAATATAAATTGGTGGCTAAAGCATAAAGCACTCAGCTGCTCTCAGGAGACTGCAACCTGCTCTTGATTTGGGTGCTGAACTCCTCTGCAACTGTAGACAGATCACTTTGTCTCTTGCTTCTCCCTTACACTGTTTTTAGTGGCTTCTACAAAATGTTCTGATCTTTGTTGAGGCTCTGCCCATTAAACCCAAATGAAAGAATCAATAGAGGGCTCACTGCTGAGATGCCCTTCAGGTTCATGGCAAACATTCCCCATACCTTGCAAAATAAAAAGGCAAGTATCAAATATTTCTCTTTGGAAATGGCACACCCCAGGTACTCCAGAGAACACCATCATCAACTTAAAGTAGCAGTGAGACAAAGTATCTGCCTCATTTATAAACCATGATTCCCATGGAGCTAAACTTGCATGAGCTGCAGGATGTAGGGAGCACAAATATCGGGAGCAGCACAGATTCCCTGGTTCCTGTGAACCGTGGTCAGAAGAAAGAGCAACACCCAGAAACTGTGCTGAGAGCATTCATGGGTATGAAGAAATGGCAGAGGACGTGTTAGGAAACACATTACTGGTGACACAATGGCATATAAAAAATGACATATGATGGCAGAAATTATGAGGGAAGAAAATTTGTACTTTTCCTGAGTAGCAGCAGCAGCTACGTGGGGAGTAGGCAGCATGGAGAAGCATGGAGAAGCAGCTTGGCTCTCAACCAAGAGTGTCAGTTGATTCCATATTTTAATAAAGTGACTTTAAAGTATTTTAACAGCTTTGACTTGATTACATCTGCTTATTTCTCTTTAATGGAATTGATAAAATACACTTTAAGAGCTGAATTTATTTTTAGAGGTCTTCTATTATGCCAGCATTAGTCCATGACAGAATTTTGAAAGGAATTAAGCCACATGTGGATAGAAGACAGAGAGATCCCAAAGTGCTACAGGAGTTAAGACCTAACTTATTTAAATGTTGTTATAAGAACACCACCAAAAAAGCCCACAGGACATGAAAATATAATCTTTGAGCACCTTTAGATGTGCCAAAATCTGTCTAGAAACCATGCAGTAACTACAGAGTGCTCCTAAGAAATTACAAAGAATGGTTGTTGCTTCTTATTGATTGGAAACTGGAATGTAGCAAGAGATTTTTCCAAGGTCACACAGGAAAATCTGTGTCAACACCAGGATTAGAAGTGAGATCATCTGGCTTCCAGCTCCGTAAAATCATCCTTCCTCTCCAAAAAAATTACTCATCTTTTCTAACAATAAAGCCCACTGCAGGAAGGGATGGTCTTCTGTTTTTGTCTTTTAAGTTCAGAAATATAAGGAATGATCAACTCTGGTCATCCTTGCATTTGGGCTTCCTAGATGCTTCCCAAGGATGGTCAATGCACATTGAACACAGGAAAGAAGTGAACAGCTTCATTCTCATCTTATTCCTTCCCCTTCATGCTCCCAACAGCAAACAACCTAAATCAGGATTAAACAAACTAATCCTTGGCATATTCTGTTTTCTTTCAGGTGTCTCCACGGAATCTGACCACATCCCGGTCTTTGGTGTATCTTTCAAATCTACAAGGCAGGAAGTACTGGTCTTCATGAAGAGAAGGGGAACAAAGGTTTAGACCATAAGTTGCTAAAAGTCAGACTCAAAGGTAGGTTTTTAAAGCAGTTTCGTAATTCAAAGCTTAGTGCTTCACCTGTTATATCCACCTTCATCCCAAAAGCCTGAAGGAGGTAACCGGGACTCAGTGTTGATGCCAGCACCATCTTGTATTAACTCATACCAGCCAAGCATAAAACACTAAATGATACAAAAGTGGGCCATTGTCAACAAATAGTGGCATTTATTGTGCATTTGATATGCAACATGTTACCTATGCTTGTTTGATTTTCATATTTGGGACAACATAAGTGTGCCACACTGGCATGAAATGAAAACAACTTCTGCAGGATTGCAGCTGCCCTGTGAGCTTCTGGCAGGCCAGGGGTATTGACCAAGTGTCTATTGAAATTATGTTCTTCATACCCTCATACCAAACATTTTATTCATTGTATAAACAGGATAAAACTGAAGCCTGTAGAAGGAACATAAATGCCTTCCACAGAAAATATGCTCAGAACTCCAAGGGTGCCATCATTTCCTCTCAGGCAGTTGCACATTGCCCATAAATATCATTAGAATTTATGTGTGCACAAATGATCTCTGAACTATTTGTCGTTAAATTTAATTGAAATCTCCTGTCTGAAGGGAAAAATAACAGGACCTGGGAGTGCATTTGGAAGCCATTATGGACAGCCTTTGTGCTCTGTGGAAGGGCACATTGCAGCTGAAATAGCCACATGTCAGTGCAAGTGTGGAGGAGCAGGGAAACACATGGCACTGCAGAAGGGCAAGAGAAGGCAGAGGAGAGCAGCTGCAGCCTCTGCACTTCCCAGGGACCTAGGATCTTTCTGCCTGACATCGAGATGTTGGGATTTTCATCACTGCAAACATTCTCCAAAAGGAAAAAAAAGGAGGATTAAGAAACCCTCATCGAACAGATCTGATCCTGCTGCTCAAGGAACCCTGTGAAGCTGATCTGCCTGGGGACGGACAGGAGGGCACTTTCCAGAGAAAGTCAGGGAAGCACAGGCATTTGCATCACATCTATAGAAGTTCCTACCATAGATATTTCAGGGTCACGGAGGACTTCCTCCTCCCTTTCTTGCATCCCATCTCCCAGCAGGTCAAGTAAAAGTCTGCTGCCCTGAGCTATCTTTCTTAGCAATCTGATTAACATATGGACATACTCTGGCTTACTAAAAATGGGAAATCAATTTGAAAGGCAAGACAAACATTATTTGCTTTCTTCCCATCTGCTGTGATATGTGAACATGACTTCTTTCAGCAGTAATAAAGGATTATTGATTTAGGATATTTATAGTGTTTATGCTGTTACCAGGCCAGCTATCAGAAGGCTGTAGGCAAGGCTGTTTGACCCTACAGGGTATTTAAATATGTAGATGCTTTAAAAAAGTAAAAAAATTCTTATTCAAGTTGACAGCAATACTATTTCATGTCTTGCCTAAAGTTACCATTTCCTGCTTTGCCATCCACTTCTGTTTGATTGCAAGTCATATTAAATGTAATTATTAAAGGTCTCTCCTCTCTTCATGGTGACCCCGATGCATTTCCAGGCTACTGCTCTGACCCTCTGGGTCTGTAAAAAGCTGATTTTCACAACAACATCATGCCTTTTTACCCATAATCAGGCTGAGTCACTTTGCTGAAGGGAGCACAGAAAGCCAGAGGACCATTTACCATAAGCACAGACTAGCTTTTAAGCAGATGAGTTTTAAGAAGTCTCTCCACAAATAATCAAGCCAAATAGTTGTGAAATGGCCACAGATAACTAAAAAGAGGTCTAAAAAGAGACAGCACTGTGTGCTTCCAGCAGTAACCCAGGGCAAAATGTGTAATATATAATTGCATTACTGCTGAGAGCATATAAGCAATTTCTTTCATAATAATATTGCATCCAATACATAAACATTTCTCTACATTGCTCAAGCCTTACTAGAATACCCACACGTTGTCAGGAGGGCTTATTTTGGAATTAATTAATGAGAGTCTCTGCTTGCAGAGAGCTCCATGTAGCAATGTGTGGCTCTGTCAAGGGTTATGGTCCACACAGAAATTATTCTAAAGAGAAAAAGCATATTTTAGGAATGGATTAGGATGGCTGATGCTCCTGACAGTACTGGGCTGTTTGTATGATTATCTCTTGACCCTTCCAGCCTTGTTTCTCTACCATTTTAAGTAGAAAATAACTGGAGAAAATTGCAAGGTATTGGAATACAAATTAAAAATGAATATACATTAGTTACTAAGTAAAGCATTTAATAACCAAGTAGATTTTAAACAAATTTTTAATGTGTTATGTAGATAAAGCACTGAGCTGAGACACACAAGACGTGTATGTGATTCTTACTTCTACCAAGGCCATTTCTACAGTCACTCTTAGATCTCAGATCTGGGAGCTCCCTGTGTATTGTCGTTGCATCCAGGTAACAGAGCTGGCACTGGAACAGGGGCTCAATGTAGCTTGATGGAAGTCTGAGACAAACTAAGGCAAATCCCCAAATCTAGAGCAGGAACAGGGCCTGTCAGATCTTCCCTACTGTGAAGGATTTGGGGACCTGAGACCTTCACAGGAGAATGAGTAGGAAAAACTAAGGCAAAGATGATTCCAGAGATTCAGATAGGGCAAGGTAGACTAATGGGGAGAAGCACTGACTTACAAAGCCACGTCTTGAGGCAACTCAAACGGAAATGCAATTTTCAGAAGCAATTCTGTGCTCAGAATCTGGAGGAGCTACGACGTCATGAGAAAAACTCGGTTTAGCTCCACCAAAGCAGCAAACTCCCTTCTTCTTCCCTTCTGCAGCAGGTGATAACTGGCTCACAAACATCTGGCTGCAGTTCTAGGGAAGTCCAAGGAGAAGGAATTGAAGCAGCAGAAGTGTATGAAATCATCAGGGGTTATATAATGTTATAAGGTTACTCAAATGCAGCAGGGATGTTGGAAGTTACTGACTGAGCAGCATCCTGGCAGGACAATTCCAGCTTTGTGCATAGCGTGTTCCTGAGTGGCCAAGGGTTCTGCTGGGAGTTAATCACAATATTTTCTAATAATAGGCATAATTTGCAGCAGAAGTTACAGAATTAATCTTCGAGGTCAGGTAACCCTCATGTCTCAAAGGCTCTAACACACTGTCACAGGCACAGCTTCTCCTGACCGGGAGAAGCATTTAATAGGAAATTGTGACATCTGGAAGAGCACATCTGGCAACCATAATGTTTCCAAACTTGCTAAGAGTTCTTTTACATCAAATTATTACCAACTCCCTTGTGTCACGCTCTCTCTTTACAAAGTGGGCCTGCATCACCCACATTTATCCCATGGAGCAATATCAATTATATAATAATCACCTGTTTATCTGCAGCACAGTGAAACTTTTAAGTTATTCTTGGTGCTGGTGAAAAGTCAAGAAGTTTACAGTGAAATGTCTTTTGGTTGTTCAGCATTAAAGGGCAGTTGAAAACATCCAGTCCAAGCTAATAAAGGGAGCACAGGAAGGAATATAAAATCTGAGTCAGGCTTTTAAGCTGATATCGGCATACAGGGGATAGGAAGGAGTTTCTTGTATTTTCACATCAACTTGACATGAGGTTTCTTGCCTTTTTCTCTAGAGCAGTCTGGGGTTGCTGCTGTCAAATATATCCAACATGTCCACAAAGGAATCCTAATCATATTTTGAAGCGTCTTTCCTACATTGTAGGACAAATTCACAGGGGAAAAAGGATGTTTCTGAACAGTTACAAAGTCTATCAAAACAGCATGGCATCCAAAAAGATGTTTCTGCAGCCCTTTTAGCAACCTAAATCTCTTTTGTCTTCAAAGGCCCTCATCTGCCACATTGTTGTGACTTTTCCTCTGTTCAAGCCCTTTCTTGTGACCTTTTCCACTTATCAAACCAAGAGTCTTCCCTACAGTTCTCTACTGATGTAACTCAGAGACCCTCACCACATAAGGCCTTGGAGTTCCGACTCATCCTGCTCTTCATTATCTTCCAAACCTATCTTTTCATTCATTGCTGCTCTGTTGCCAGCACTTTACAACTGTACTTCCTGATGAAAATAGTTTTGTTAGGAAATAGCTGATATATAAAATATCAGCTGATATATAAAACTGAAATTATTTCACAGAACCACAGAATCATTAAGGTTTAAGAAGACTTTTAAGATCAGAGATTCCAACCCTTAACCCAGCACCATCCATGTTCACCACTAAACAGTGTCCCTAGAACCATATTCCCATATCTCCACTGTCTTGTGCACAGCAACAAAACTGTTCTAAAAGGGTATCAAATCAGGTCAAATCATAATTGGGTTTTCCCACATTCTTTTTAACTCTTATGTAATAAAGTTTACTGTTAAGTCAAGAACAAAGTAGAAGCCTCGATTGGATGTCTCCATGTCTGGCCCAACACAAATTATTTTTCTAGAATGGACTTACCTTAGAGGAAAGGAGTTATATTTACAATATTCTGTGCATCTGTGCAAAGCTTACCTAAAACTGCAATAACTATGTGAAGCTGACTGTTGAATCACAGAGCCCTGAACCAAATGTTTGGTTTTCACTCTGCAATCCCCAATAATTCTACTCACGATTTACCTTCAAGTACCTGTGCCTTGACATTTCAAGAAATACCAAGGATACTTTCCCTGACTCAGTGTGTGTTCCATGTACAGACAGAGGATATTTCACAGGAGTCGGTGGAACCACAAACATTAACAAACCCCAGTGGGCTGTTTAGGCCTCCAATCAGGAATGCCAAAAACCTCCCCCTGCTCACAGTCACTGATACTTCCAGCCCTACGGGTCACTGCTGGTGGCCACAGCTTTTAATCACATGCTGGGCCTCCAATGATTTATCATCCCTTAACAGTTTTTTTGTTGAAGATTACCGCTGGGAGCTCCGCTCTCCTTCACCCCCACCATGAAGTATTACCCGAGAGCATCAAAACCAAAGTAGGAAAACACACTGTCCATGTGGGAGTAGAGTTAAAGCTGTTTAAGAAAACTGTTACCCACTAGCACTTTTAGCAAATAATTAATGAAACCATAAAAGATTTTAGCAATTAAGTGAAGGTTAAAAAATTAAAGACTTGAAATCTTGTACAGTGTTTCCAACAGATTACATGTCTATCTGTTTCTCTTTGCACATTACATTTAAAAACAGTCAGTCCTGCTTTTGATAAATCCTTGCTCTGAGATTCACCTTTAGTTTTCAGCCTCCAGCAGCTTCTATGGAACTTGCTTCCAGTTTATCATGAACAGAAGAACTGTGCACAGGAAAAACTCCATCATTTAAGAGTGCCAGCATGTGATGTATTTTCTGATCTGAGTACATAACCAGGATTTGTCACATAGGAAACGATGCAGCATTTTTCATCCACAGGTCTGCAAAATTTCCCACACCTTCATTTCAAAGCCAAGCTGACTTTCAAATTCACAATGCTGCCTGAACCTGGGCTAAAGCCAAGCCATCCTAGTCCCCAGCAAAAAGTCTCTGGGACTGACCTACGTATCTCTCAGGAACAGATAAACTTCCTTTGTTTGATCAGACTCACTGGGAAGTAACAGTGATACCAAGTCCTCATGCCAGTATCTCAGATTCTGGCAGGGATTCTTCCCACTCAGCTGGTAATAACCCCTGCAGGTGGTGGTGCTGGCAATGATGAGGATAATATTTGTCCATCTCCTTCTGTGTTGGAGCTCTGATGGATCCAAACAATCCATCCAGTTAATTTTTCTATAAAACAAAACAAAACAAAACAGTGGACATGCTATTTGTGGGTTCTGAACACAGTTTAACTACTCATTGTGCACAGGAGCCACATAATTTCAGCCATTGAACAGAGTTTGAACATTTATTAGTATTTGTTTCAGTGGAAAAAAGGCAGGCCCTTTGAGCAAATGGGTCACATTTCACTCCACTTCTCTCCCTCACACCTCTACTGTCACTCAATGGTCTAATCAAAGACACATAATGCCGGCAACAGAAGAATCAGGCTGGAAAACAAAAGAAAATTATACCTTTTGGTGATACCTAGAAAATAAATTCCAACAGGCAAAAAATCCAACTCATCAGTCAAATAAGTATCTTGCAGGAATGCATGGGAGACCTCCTGTTGCCGAGGTCAGGGGCACAGCTTCAGCACATCCCTCCTCCATTCTTATCCAGCTCTCATGCTCATGGGAAGCAGGGTGACAAGAGGGAAAAATGTGGATGGAGAGGTACAGGTGTCATTCTGGCATGGAGCTGTAATGGAGCCAGGGAACACGCACTGCTGTGAGAACTAAGAAATACCTGCAGCTCCCTGATTTAACACACAGCTTTAGCAACTCCCAACATTTTGTGGATTGTTTAACATGCAAGCAGGAATTATTATGGAGATAAGGTGTATTCTTGATACATTTAACCCCAGTCTCCCTGGGCTAAGTCTCAATGATGCTGAGCACTCACAGCCATAACCAAAATCATGCTATTCTGGGATTATCTTCTCTAAATACAAGGCACTCTGTTATATGTAAAGTTCTAATCTGTAAAACTATAGCTCAGGGCATATCTAAAGATGTCCAAATATAAATGTACAACTCATAAAGCACAACCTGCAACACTACCTTACAAACAGGCAACTTACCTGGGAAAAAGGCCAATCGACCACTAAAACAAGGTTACAACACAGACTTCTCACTTCCTTTACAAAAGCATGGAATGATAATAACCAAATGTGATTATCCAACACAATTGCTAGCACACAGTGTATAAATAGCATTTTTGCATGATGTCATACAACTACCAGTGCCCTACATGGCAACAATGATGTCTGTGACAATGAGGGGCAGACAAGAACCCTTACAAAGCTAATTGCTTATTTCTTCTAGTTCTACCATTTGCCATAGCATGTGAGTAGAAGTATTAAAATCTAAAGTTAATACACAAGAGGTTTTTTTATTGCACTGTATGGACCAAAGAAGAATTTCTGCCATATGACACTGAAGGCAGAGCATACAAAAATTCCTCTGAAGTCTGCAGAGAGCATTGAACAGACCCTCCTCTGTATTAGTGTTTTTCTCACATATCTGTATTTCGAATTTTAACACAGCTGTGAAAGAAAAAAAAAAAAAAGGCCTACAAATAAGCTTTGCCAATTGGGCATTCAAATGTTGGAGACAAAGGAAACTTTGGGGAGGAGATGCGTTTGCTGTGGGCAGTGACTGTGTCAGACAGCTGTGCTGGGGACACATGGAGCAGGGAGGGGGAGGGGAGCCCGGCTTTCAAGAGACCCTCTTGGAGAGCACATGGCTTGAAAGGAGAACAGTCTCCTCTCTGGGAGCCTCCCCTGAGGATGCAGGGACCAATCAGAGACCTGGGTTGTTGATTGACAGCCCAGGAAACCAATTAGAAGGCTGTTTTGCTTTCACAAATCACAGGGAAAAGGGGTTGGTGGGGTCTTTTTGCCTTCCGGTCGGGCAGGTGAGCAGGAGCCTGCAGGGCTCCGGGCCCCCGGCATGGGGGCCCGGCCCCCCACGCGGCCCGAGCCCCGGCAGGGGGGAGTGCCCAGCCCCGGGAAGGCCCCGGGGTGGACCCAGCCCCAGCGGGCCCCGGGGGACCACCCGGGGGACCACCCGGCTCGGCCCAGTCTGGCCCTGCCCCAGCCCCTGGCGGGGACAGCCCCACGTGGCCCAGCTTGGCGGAGCCCGGCCCAGCCCGGTCCCGGCTGGGCTCGGCAGGGGCCACGGCTTGGCCCCCCGGTTCCTGCTCGGCCCGGATTTTCCTCTCCATGCAGCATGGCCGAGCAGGGGATGGGAGAGCTACTGAAGTGCCAAATACACGGCAGAAGGAGGTCCAGCCGTCTCCACGTGGTCCCCTTTGTGGCCATGCTTTTTTTCCCAGCGTGGCTTCAGCCTGGCTCCTTACCATTTGGATACAAATTTAACTCTTAGTGCCTGGATGAGACTCTAGATTTTTTTCCTGAGCTCCCCGGAGCAAAAGGAATAAAGCAAGAAGAATTACAGAAGTCAGCGGAATGAAGACAAAGTTCTCATGGAAGGAGAGGTTGAAAAGTCACCACTGATAAGTAGCTGGAAACCTTTTTTTGTGGGCTTTAGGGGATTGTGACTTTACTTAAATTCCTTTAAACTGTATAATATACTTGGGGAGGCTAAGTGCTTGAGATGAAGACCTTTTTGCCTCGGGAAATGAAGCTCTCTGTTTTTTGGGACTGGAATATTGAACAGAGACATTTGGTGAAGAATGAGGTAAAGAGACTTTTGTGTTCTCAGCAGCCTGCCTTTAAAATGACACCCCATGTGTTTCAGCAACCCATAATACAGCTCTGGAAGGACTTTGAGAATGGGAGGAAGAAAAATCATAATTTGTAGGTTTCCGGGCGGATGCAAGTTATGGGAGTGAGACACCGTCTAAGCCTGAACTAAAAGAAGGGACTTTTCTCTCTAGAGTGAACTGAAATGATTATTTAAGTAGATAACTGACTGAAGTGTTCTCTGTATGTTGCTAGTATGACGAAAGGGGGAGGAGGGAATAATCTGGAAATCTCATTCTGAATTGTTTTGTGTTATTAATAAATTTCTTCTTATACCCTTTTAAGTTTTAAGCCTGCTTTGTCTTTACTCCTAAATTTGATCCCCAAGAGAAATTAAATATATTAAAATTGGCAAACCCCAGTCACATCGTGACAACAGCCAATGACATCACTGCCTGTGCGGTCTCCATCACAATTTTCCAGAACAGGATTACAGAGATGACAGATTCCATTCCAAAACTCCCAGGCAGCTCTTTACCTAGATGCTTGCAGAACAAAAGCATTACACAAGATTTCCTCTTTCTGTCAAGCAGCATTTGATGTTCTCTAATCCTCACCTTGGGAAAAGCACTGGAAAGCCGTATGGACTTGCTAAAATCACACAGGATGTCCTGTCTCGTAGCCCAAACTCACGAGTTAAGAAACCTCTGTGGGGCAGACAGAGCAGAGGAAGTGGACTGTGCCTTTTATTTCCAAGAGAGCAGGGATAGCCTCAAAGTTATGCACATCACCTCCAAGTCCAATGGCCACATGTTGCAGAGGAGATTATTATGGTGCCTTATTTGGGCATAATGGGGAGTAGAAAAACAGAAAAACATCAACACTATGAGCTGTATTAGAGAATTCTTCAGTAGCTACAAATAAGTAACATAAATATTTATAATTCTTCTACTTTCATCTTTAAAAAGTCAGTTCCCCGCTTGTGCGGAATTCTGACTATAGCTTGTAGTCTAAAGAAGTACAGGAAGTCACAGCTCTTGATATTTGGATGGAAGCTTTCATTTAAAATTAATAACCACCATTGTCACGTATTTCAACTAAAACCAGCCCAGTAGTGAAGAATTTAAGTGCTCAGTTAACCTAGTTCCCTTCTCTGGTTCAATTATTTTTTTACTTTCACATTGGCAGAAAGCTATTAAATTAATATCCTTATTTTGTGTGGAAATTTAATCTGATTTGTATCTATTATTTATTTCATCATCTTAAACAATATTATCAGCAGTAACTGTCTTCTGTGTCTCACTTGACCCAAGCAGAAATTTCTTTTCCTTCACAGAAGAAAAGTGATCAATTTTTTTCAAAATTTGATGCATGCAAATGTGCACAGGGCATTTATCTAATTTTCATGCTTTGTATATAGGAATTATCAGAACCTAAAAGCAGATTAAAAAAACAGCACACATTCTTTTGGAGCTGCCATTTTTTTAAACTCTCCATAAAATGTTATAGTTTTATCTTTTTCCCAGCCTTCCTAATGCATGTACCTCTACGTTGGTATTTAGTTAATGGAAAATTAAAGGAAATTTAACAGGTGTTGTTTTAAGGAACCACTTACACTTGAGACAACAGCTTCATGGTTATTATCTGGCTTATGGTTTGCAGCCACACTGGAAGGTTTGGATTTCTTACCCAGCTTCATTCCCTGCCCCAGCCTGTTTTATTAATGCCAGTGAAGACCAGGCATATGTTCCAGTCAGACAAACTCAGTGGAAGTGCCTCCTTCACAGCTACTCCAGCTCATCTCTGCTTGGTGTGTAGTTTCTTTGTCCCTTGTTGTAGCCTGGCGTTTCTGCAGTGTGGTGAAATGAATTCAGATGAAGAGCACAGTTACTGTTGTGCTGCCCACTCCAAGCGACTCAGGTGTATTCTGCTTTGTTACTGTGACCTCTCAGGTCCCCAGGATTTATCTTTATAGAAAGCACCATCACAAGGCAATAAAAAGTGCAAAGAATGTGCTGTGCTTCAGAAACTTTTTTTTTAACTTTTAACTGCAAGCAAAGGGTTGTAATAAGAAAGTATTGCATTGCATTACCAGGCATGTCACTGCAATCAAAACCAGTTTCACATCTTGGGTAGTTTGAGAAGCAGACAAATACCATGACTGTCTTTTTCTTCTTGATGTCCTTGTATAATTGATCTTGAGCAAGAAATTTTGCATTCCAGCAGAAGCCTGGATTAAAAACATAGACCAACAACAGTCAGCCATTAATCTTGAGGCAATCTGTTCTATCTGCAACCATTTGTATCAGCCATTAGCTATTCAGTAACTCAGGAAGAGATCATCTTTCAAAGAGAATAATTTCTCAATGCATATTCCCATTCATTCCTCCTATTCTTTTGCTAATTCCCATCTATTACTCCCTCAGCAGTTGCAGTGAAATCACATGTTCATTGCTTTGGTCATATTTATATACCCCATTACGAACGATTAGAAAAGAAGAAATAACTGCTTTGGTTTTTTTCCACGTAAAATTTCCAACTAAGATTTGAGAGAGAATTTTCCAAAAATACTGCAGACCAGGATGCAATAATAACCTCCAGCATGCACGAATACCTATGTGATTCTCAGTTTTATCCATTTCTCCTGGCATAATTCCTGAAGTGCAATGTAGTACCAGGAGCAACAACATTAAATTAAATTAAACAGCACAGCCTCACTGCGAGGGTCTTTTCTCACTACCAAAGCAATGTAAAATAAGAGGTTAGGTAAGATAAAGGAGACAAAGGCTTTGTACTCAAAAAAGCATCTCTTCAGAAGGCACCTCCTCTTCAAAACTTCGGAACTGTCTTTCCCATGTCTGAAAATACTCTCATTTTGCAGACATACTTTTTACTGAGAAAACATTCAAAATCCACCTGGAAAGTCAGTTTTGCTCCATGCCTGCATGCACCAAGCTGGGAGAAGGAGTCGTCATTGCTGGATCTCTTCACTGCCCCCCTGCCTCTCCCGAGGCAACTTCCTGCTTCACCTAGTGCCCCAAAACAGCCCCACCAGGCAAGTTTCCAGCTGCAGTTGAGTCAGGATTGCAAACTCAGCCTGAATGTCCGCTCTGCTGTTCATCAGTACAGAAGAAGAAAGAAACTATTCCCCTTTCCTGGGCTGAGACAGACTCCTTGGAGCCCGCTGGACCCAAGTAAATTATCTAGTGTGCATCTTTAGAGCATCAAGCCAGAGCATCCACCACCTGCTTGACTTCCTAAGTAATTCTCTTACTCAGGACAGTCTTCTTAATTGTTTAAGTAAGTTTTTCCAATTGTTAGCATTCCTTTGGGGTATTCCCATTGAAATTTGTGTTCCTCAAGACCAACAATAGACTAAAGCAAATTTTATTACTTTGGGACTGGTCATTAAGGCTGTTACATTTTTTTTCCTTCTTTTCAGATAGCAAATGCAGGCTGTGGAGTGTTATTACTTTTTTCTTTCTTCCTTTTTTTAAGTACATTGCACTGAAGATCTTCCTGACCACATGACGCTTAAAATTAATTAGCTCAGGATCTTTGATCTTTTACTTAGTGAACTTGGTTAACAATACCGCATTCACAACTCCAACTATATTTCTAAGCCATCAGGTTCACAGCACTTTGTATTAAAGCTAACAAATAATTTCAAGAGATGCTTTTTCACTTTGTATAAATTGAAGTCAATTTGATCAAGCCAAGAGCAATGCAATTTTCAAAGTCCAGGAAAATGGTCTGGTGCCTAATCATAGCAGAAGAGTCAACCCTTACAGGCTCCTCTTTGAATTCCTAGTCTAAACAGTCATATTTCTTAGCCAGAAATAAAAAGGTGTAAGTTATTTGAAGGGGCTTTTTCTAATATAAAAAAGTGGTTGTTGTTTGTTTTTTTTTTTTAATATAAGAAGCATGCGTTTTCTGGACAGCTTCATTTTAAAGGAATTTCATATGCACAATTAAGATATTAAGCATGGGCCCAACTGTATTAGGAATTTCAGTGTGCCGGTATGGACGAATCATCGGCATTTAACAGTTCTGTCTTTAAAATCATCATAATTTTACTTCAGAGCACTGCAAAAAGCTAAAAAAAAGATTTTTAAGAGCTGGAAAATGACTTTTCTTTCCAGACTGTTTAGAGAATTGTACATTCATTGTACTTTTGAAAGCAATGTGACTAGTGAAACTGGCAACTTTCCCATCCATAACGTCTTAGAGATGCTTATAGCACATGATATTTTAATTGCCTGGTGACAAAATTATTTGGAAATAGATCAGTTTCACAATGCATTTTCTTCATATTTTAAACAAAAAAAAAGCATGAGGTCTGAGTATTGCTAAGGTCTGGACATAAGCCTGACAAAACAACGCAAATGTTAGGGGAAGATATCCATAATCCATCACCCTTAGCGCATCCATGAATCTACATGCACAAGCTTGGGTGTGCGTAGGGATTCAGTCTGGCCAACAATTACCCAGGTGCATCACAGATTCACAACCCTCATGAGGGCCTGAAGTTTAACCTAAGCCATGTCTTATTAAGGATGGTCTTCCCAAGTGAGCAGTGGACCAGCATTTCTCTTTTTTGGTTTTTTTGTTTGTTTGTTTTTGGTTGTTTTTTTTTGTTTTGGTTTGGTTTTTTTTGGTCTTTTTTTTGTGAATAAAACTGCAGTAGCTTCTAAACAACTACTGTTATTTAAAATAGGGAGCCACTGGACAAAGAGGACAGAGTTACTCTAAAAATGTATGAAGTCATTTTACAGTCAAATTACAATATTGTGGTCTGATTTGCATAAACCAGGCCACAAAATTCCATACAGCAGACAAACTGATTTTGTGCATATATGGAGAAGTATTTATTACACAGAGTCTCTCTCTGAACTACAGGACTGATTGGATGTGAATGGGGTGTCTGCTGCCTTTTAAGCCAGATCTTTGTTTTGATTTATAAAATACTCAAATGGCACTGGATACACCACGTGTGGGACTGGCTTTGACTCCATGTTGCACCTCTGAACCTGGACTCTTCTTTAATGCAACCAGTATCAGACATGGCCGTGTAGCCAAATTCCTGCAGTTTTGGAATTTGTGCCTCACTTTCTCTAAGCCTATGCACATAGAAAATTCAATCTGTCAATCACACACCAACATCCCATCTTTTTAAGAGGTAGTCAGGAAGGTTGATTCGCTTGGCGAGTACATTCAGCAGAGAAGGGAAAATAATAAAGTGTTTAAATGTTTTTCATTGCAGCTTTTAAACTTGGAAGGTCCTTCAATTTCCCAAGATTTTGAGTTGTCTTATTTTTAAGTTATCATACCAGGGTTCACAGGTAACCTTACAAGGCATTTTGAAATTAAAAATCAGGGAAAAAAGTCTCTTCAGTACAATCCACCATTTTAGACTCTTGAAATTGTGTGTGCAAAGGTTAAAGAATTTTCATTTTATTTTACAAAGTATGCGAAATTTACACTGGACACATGCACAACTCAGGGCATTTGATCCAAGTCTCATTTATTGCACTTTGTAATTAGAAAATTTAGGTCCTGCTGAAATATCTGAAAGCAAACCTTTTATGAGGTTTATGAAAGCAAACCTCTTATGAGCATGAATTTGATTTACAGCAGCTAAAGTTCTAAGCAGATGAGTCTCTTAAATATTTGTTTATAGAAAAAATGTGGACCCCACTTCTAAACTGGGATTTTTACTGGAATGCTGTCGTGGAAAATGAGCTACACCAGTGCTCCTTGCCATATTAGAGATCATGTTTCGTAAACGGGGACTGACCTTTAGCTGTACCAACTGCAATTTATTCCTTCATGGGATTTCCTCTCTGGTACTTCCCCAGTTCCATGGCTTTGTTTATCAGCTCAGCTGTGCTTGCAACAAAACATGCCCATATATTCCACATCACATCCTTACCCAGAGCAAGGGGAGGCAGACACCCTGAAATATGGAATGTGTATTAGCAAGCATGCTCCATAAAATTTTAAAGCCTGAGACCTTTTCACAGCCTGACAGATTTTCCCATATAGCTTTCCACATTCCTGGTGTAACCCAATACAGGCACTGCAGGCTGAATGATAAACAGAGATCCTTCAGGAAACCTTGGGAGAGTGGAGCCTCAGAATATTACGCTTTGCTCTGAATATTCCAAGTTGACCAAAGGCTCCACAGCCCATTTTTTCAAGACAGACAGAAAAAGTGAAAAAGGAATTTAAAAAGTAACTAAAAGTATCTGGCAATGACCTAGCACCACCCTCGATCACTCTCTTTTGTGAAAAATAAAAAATACGTCAGCAGTTCCCGAACCTGGAAAAAGCAGAAGCAGCATTTCAGCGGATAGATGATTTAATATTGGTTTTGTATTAGGTGCATCAATGCATTTTATTGTAAATAAATTAAATTTAACTGCAAATCATGAGAAACATGAAAAGACATTTCTGCTAATTGACTCACATATATTTTCTGTTTACCAACTGTGGCTTATACATATATCCACTGCAGCTCTAATTATAGGCAATGCTGATCCAGCACTCAGAAAGCACTCAGAAAACATGAGCTTGCCACAGACAGCACACACTCACTGGGCCAAGCTCGGAGCAGCATTCAAACCACACAAAAATATCACAGAGTGGAGCCAAGGGAGGTACACACTGCCATGCTCATTCAGGTCAAACCCCAAGGGAAAGCAGAGCCTCTTCAGAGCTGCTCTGCTTCCCATCAGCTGTCAGGGGCTCAGAGCTATCACAGGTTTCAGGCATTGTTGGGATATTTTGACCACGCTTATGGCTTTGCAGCCTATGGAGCATAGGAACAGAGGGGGAGCAGGAGATTGCCTCACTCTTATAGTGACTTTCATGGTGCAAATCCAGAGCAAAACCTCTGACAGCACAGCCAGGAGCCCCAGCCAGGATGAGTAATAGGGATCTTCTGTGCAGCCACTGCACGTAGTAAGAACACAAAGTACACAGAGTTTTCAAACAAAATAATGCATAGCAGACCATGGCCACTGTGCCCATGTTAGAGCTGGGAAAGTTTCAGCTGCTGGGACAAAAGAGGGAATGTGTAGCTCCCAACCTTACAAAAGCCTGTCCTATCTGTTATTCAAAATTATCTTGTTAAAATAAAACAAACTTACAACCATGCTTCTGACCATGGATTTGGACAAAGCACTGGACTGGGTCATACTTTCCTCCGCTGTTATCGTTGTTTATGACTGAACAGCACAACCAGATCCTATTGCCTCTGCTCCTTCCTCACACTACTCTGGGATGCCAGCAAGATGACAGAATGGTATTTCCACACTGGATCTTTAGGCAGGCAAAATCTGCAGATTATTTTGAAGATTTCTGCTGCTCTTGGTGATTTAAAAAAAAAAATGCTTGCAGGAAATAAACTGAAGTGCAATGTCATCAAAAAAATTGATTTTGTGTTCATTAGCATTCACTTAACTTTAAATTCTATGCAAAAGGAGAAAATGGGTTCATTAATTAATAGATACCAAGTGCAACATGACATCCACTCTATGGAAGTCAAGGTCCTAAATGCCTAAGCTGAAATTCTGATGCTTAGTGCAAACCATAAGCGTGTCAACACTTGATTTAATCTGGGAAATTACATCTCCTGCACTACAAAACAAAGCAAAGCAAAACAAACCAATAAACAAACAAAAAAAAATTATTTCCACCAGTGGAAGTAAATAGTGGGAAGTAATTGACAGCTGAGGACACCACATTTTTTAGTGACTTTGGTCACCTATGGAATGCAGTGAGCTATGAGTTGCATAAGAACTGGCAGGATTTCCAGCTCTCCTATAAGTTAAATCAGGGTGATCTGAAGACAAGGAAACAAATACATCAAGGAAAGGTTTCTCCCTTTCTATACACAACATCAGAAGCATCGATCTTAGCAGTGAGGAATTTCTGGGAGATAAAATTCCCAGGTAATGGGCTGAGGGAGAACTTGGAAAGAACCAGGACCCCAGTTCTGCTGGGGTTAAAAATTTTAAAATGTTAATAAAATTCTTTTTACTTCCCCAATATGTCTTTACAATCTTGGTTTAGAGACACTGAGTGGTCAGAAGGCATCCATTTCTACATATAAAAAAAAGGTTATTTCAGTGCCACATGTAGAGCTTATTTTCTTGTTAATAATATTTCTCTAATATGTAGATGAACAGAAACTGAATTCATCACTAATAATCACGCACTGTTTTGCACCAAGAGTAAATTTGTCTGGTTTTAAGGCAGAGAAAAAGACTGAATAATTCTACATTTTTTTAATCCAGCCTGAAACCTCAAAAATTTTTCCGAAATACAACTATGTTAATAGAAGTCTCAAACTAATCAGCACAGAAGTTACACACACTCTTAGCTAGAGAAAAACATCATGAGTAGAATTTGGGAGAGACTAATTCCCCCAAGCACATCAGAAATACGGTAAGCATCTTTATCTTCATGTTCAATAAATCTTTTCCTGTCTTATTGAAGAAAAATCATTCTTGCATGATTGAAATAAACTTGAAAAAGCCTTTTTTAAAAAAAAAAAAAAAAAGGAATCCACCACTTCAACTTTCTGGGAGCCACGAAAATGTCTGATGCAACACTGCAATTTTAAAATCATGTGTGGTCACTGAAGATGACCATGCCACCATGTGTGCACACAATCTCCACCAGCAGTTGAAGACCAAGCTGCAGAACCGGTGATGCCTCCATGCAGGGCCTTGACTGCTAAATGAGGTCAACTGACAGGCATTATCCTGAAGAAAGGGGACAAAATGGAAAGAAGAGCCAAGGTTGGAGAGGAAGCTTTGGGAGGCTGAGTAGCAGCCTCATGGGGAAAGCTTCTATTGTGGTTGGAAACAGAAAGAATTTGACATCTGACCTCTCCCAGGAGAAACCCAAGCAGCATCTCCAGAGTAGGCAGTGAAGCATGGAAGCGCACTGTCCACACAACAAAGAGCAGATACACCAACACACACTGGATAAACAGATAAACAGGGGCTTCCTGGGTGCCTCTGGGAAACCCCCAAAGATCCATGCTTTGAAAGACAGTGCTCAGACACCCTGTGAAAAGTTCTGAAACATCACCAAGACTGCTCCCAAACCCTCCAAACTCAGAGCTATTTTTAGAGTTTTGTGACTCGCTTCTCCATAAGACTTCACTACAAGCCTGATACTTGCATCAAGCAACAATAATGTTCCCCTTTTTATCCAGGTGGGTGGAATTTTCTGTTTGCCAACCTGCGGCCATTTGCCCACCAGGCCATTTGTCTTTCAGAAGAACAGTTAATGAACATTTCCCACAATTAGTATGGCTGCTAAAGGCCTCAGTCCAGAAGCAGGGGTGGAAGCACTGATCACAACAATCCCCACTGCAGGGAATTAATGTCCATGACATCAGAATTAATCCAGAATGACTTTTTGCTCCAGATCCATCCAGTGAAATGGGCAGCTTTGTTTACCAACAACTCCCCAGTCAGACATTCCCCATTTAACAGATCTGTGCAGTAGGGAATGCTTTGCTTGCATGGAACACTTACCACCACATTGCTCCAAGTTTCCTTCAAAGCAATTTCTGTCCCATTTTGAGCTTCATCCACTATGTGCAAGCTGAGCCATCTTTAGCTCCTCAAAAAACAGCTTGGGTACTTGAACTCTAAAAACAAATTATACCTGAGCCTGTAGAAACCTGCTCAAGCAAATATATCCAGTAAATAAAATAATCTGAGCAGAATTCCAAGTTGTGTCCTCCTTGCCTGGTTTGGGACCAGCAAAGAATGAACAATCAAACCCCGTTACCCAGGGTTTTGGGAAAAACAGTCTTCATATGGGGATGGATTTAAAAGTGACTGGTTTTCCTGCACAGAGACCTTCACTAGTGGCTGCTTCTGTCAATTACATGACTCAGGGGCAGGTGAAGGGAAACTACCTGACTGACCTAAGACCACAAATGATAAATCCTGTCAAATGGATATTTTGTAATAAATGTATCCTCCTTACATTGTAAATTATCACATGCAGCCTGAGAAGAGGTAAGCAGGTTCTTTAGTTTTTTTCAAGTTGGCAGCAGATCCTACTCATGATCAGTTGCTTGGTAGCAAGTTTCTCTGGCTACAAAATAAATATTCCACATCTGAAATATTTGAGAAAACACTGTTTTTCTTAACTATATTCCATAGTATTTGGGCCATGGGGTTTCCCAGAATAGTCTGAAATGTTAATAGGGTTACACAAAGGACAACCTCCAATTAGATTATCACTCTAAGACAGATACAGGTCCATCCCCATACACAGCACTGCTCACATACTCTTTAAATAGCATGTTAAACCTACCCCAGGGTCTGGAGCTCATGTAAAGTAGTTTAACTGCCTAGGAACAAATTAGCTGGCTGGATCCTGTGCCCTTTTAAACATAGGTGTAGTGGGAGACATTTTGCATGGACTGAAAATCTGGAAGTGCTCAGTCTGAGGCCCCTGCCAAGGAAAGGATGTCTAAAGAAAGAGACAAGGGAGCGAGACACAAAACCAGGTATCTTACCACCAGGGATGCTCCTGGAAGTACCTACTCTTGGACTAGCACAGAGAGTGTGGAAATCACATGACTGCAGGCCGCTCCCAGTTCTCCCTGCCATCCTCCTCTCCCTCCTTTCAGCACGACACTGCTTTGTCCAGAACACAAACAGTTGAAGCCAGTTGTTCCAATGCTCTGAAAACATTTGTCCCAGTCATCTATTCTCATTTTTCAAATGCCAAAGAGAAATACTGCCCTGGACCAGTAGGGAAGAACCCTGCAGACTCAGCTAACTCTGCACCCTTTTCCATCAAAATTATGGGAGATGTCTTCAAAGTGACTAAGAATAGGACAAGCATTTAGTGATTCTTCTTTAATATCCTCTTCAGCTCTCAGCACTCTGTAGCACAAGGATTTCCTGCACTTAATAGCCCTTGATGAATCCTTCTTCCATGAATTTGTCTTCATACAATGACTAGGGAAGAGAAACAACTAATTCTAGATTTTATGATTTGGTAATAATTCCCATAAAAGAGCACTAATTATATGGAGTTTTTAAAAAGCCTAGTGGCAAAGAAAAAGATATTATTGAAAGAACAAATTAGGGATTCCCTATGTCATAAGTATAAATTAGAAACTTGGATGAGGAGTTTTAAGGCTGCCAATTCTCAGAGAGGAGGTAGTCAGGAAATGGGTCTAAACTCACGCACTATAGACCTAGGTTCAAATATTTCTTTAAATACAGCACCCAGGTTTCAAACTCATCCGGACCTTTCAAAAAAAAAAAAAAAAAGTTTAGACATGTACCACTGATACGCAGCCTGGAATCCTAAGGTCAACATGTAAAATTAAGTCTCCCAAACATACCTAAATGCTGTGGACGTTTCCATTCAAAATAACTTTTAAAAAAATTTCTTCATACACCCAGAGCATTCACATCTCAGAGCTGGAAGCTCCACATCTACGGGATAGTCAGCTGTGACTGAGTCTGGAAATTAATTGGATTACATATATCTGGACACTCATTAGCACCTTAGAGAGAAGGAACTATTGATTTCTTCTCATACCTATGGGGAGATAAAGGTACATTCCCTCCATTTTGTTGTACTCATTTGCCAAGGAGATTATTTTTCCAAGATATTCCTGCTACATTCACTGGACAGGATGGACAGTGATTACTTCATAAGTTCTCATGGTTTCTTCAATATTAGCACTTTGACCCCTTAGCAGGAATAATTAATTTCCTCCTAACTTTCCTCTTGTAATATATGTGTTTTGCAGATGCTGATTAACACTTTTGCCATACCCGCATTATCTCATTTTGCAACTAAAAAAAGAACTTACAGAATAATTCCTCCTTTCGAATCTACCTATTTTACATGTCTTACTTCAGGTTCTCAGAATTTGATTTCTCAGTGTACTGGTTAGTTTGTTAAACTGGTACTACTTTATTTGTTAAACTGACAATCTGCAGTTTATGGTAATTGGCAAAGGCAAATAGCAAATTAACAAATAAGCAAATTAGACCCAGGATCTTTGGGTAAACAGCCACAAAGCACAGAATAAATATCACTAAGTGTTTTCACTTAGAACTTAATGACAGACAAAGACAGAATTAATTTCCTCCTCAGTGCACTCAAAACTTAAGTCTTCCTAGAGCTCTGTATTTCATAGTCTATTACTCTGTTTCTGGGATATTCAAAGCATTGGTCCTGCAAGCTTCAGTCCCAGAGCACTTCATCTTGTGCAACAAATGACCAAAAGAAGCTGTCATGGTGCTCAGGGAACAGAGCAAAAATCACATATAAATCCTTAATTCTATTACTTTCTAATTGTCAGTCTCAACTTTGTTGCATCCTGTTAATACAGCCCTCTAGATGCTCAGCATACAATGCTCCACCAGCAAAAACAGAAATTTGCTGACAGCCAAAAAAGGGTGATACTAAGGTTTCAGGATTTATACCAATATTCTAAACGGATAGTGATCCAGCAAATATTTTATCCAGTTCTTATCCCTTTGACAGTTCCCTGGACTCCTTATTCCAAGTTCAAAGCACTTTGCTAAATAAGTAATAGCCTCCCGAGTCATAGAATGATAGAATGTTGTAGGTCATATATTTCCAATTCCACTTTTGTCCTGTCTGCTGATAGTCCAAACTATCCTAATTCATCTCCACTCTCATGCATTTTTGGAGCCAATTCTCCTACATGGTACAGTCCAACTTGCCTTTCATTAACCATGCATGGCCCACTTACCCTCTTAACTAAAACTTCACTGTAATTTCATTTTTTCCCTGCCAGTCTCCTTATCCTCATTTCCCCATGTCATATCTGATCTTGTACCCCTTGAATCTGTGGTAGGTAACTGCATAATTTTCTTGATGTGAACAAGAGTTACATATCCCTGACAGGGCTGAGTAAAAATTATCTCCCACAGTGGGACAACTACATCTTTTCAGAAAAAAAATATTTCCAATATTTTTGTAGCATGGGAAAAACAATGTATTTTTCTCTAGTCTTGTTCTTGTCCTGGCGGAAGCCTTCTGAAGAGAACTCAGAGGCCAAATGAAACATGGAAAAATTTAGTTTGAAAAACTACTCTGACAAAGTTGGGAACAGTTGAAAACAAGCCTTTAGGGCTGGAAGTGCCTAGCAGCCCTAGCAGTAGATGCTGTTACAAACCCAGCCTGCAGTGAAAGGGCCACCCTATCAGGACACCTACTTTGATGACACTCAATCATAACCCAGCTGCATTTCTGGAGTAACTCTGTGCCCCTGCTAACCAACCAAGGCAGGACTTCTACCATTTAATTGTCCAACAATTTGGTGCCTACATGAATCCTCATAGGGAGACCCTTACAATACTTCCCCATTCCCTAGGGCTGTGACACAGATCACAAACGCAGGCTACGAGATTTCTCCCTAGCCCCAGTTTATGAAGTGGCAGTTCATTGCAAACAATTGGTGACTGGCCCCAGCTGTCCAGAATCCTTCTGCAAGAGTCAGTCGTAGCCCTGCTTGTGTCTTCAGCTTCTCCTCCCTGAATTTGGCTGTAATAGACCTACCTAAAGTAATTAGGCCACCTGTTGCATCGTCAGATCCGTTTAAGGGCGTCCTTCAGCACTCCAGTTTACACAGTTTGACAGGAATTGTTTAAGTGGGTACCAGTGTAATGGCACTGCAAAATGGAATTGTGGCATTATTTTAATCAATAAGTATAATTACATGCTCTGATGACCATGAGCTTGTCTGTAATTAATTCTCCATGTCATAATGCAGTCCATAAAATGCCAACTTTTTGCACGTTACACAATGTGGGATGGGAATTGCATTTGCAGATGAACAGGATATTTGCAATCAATTGAGTTTTTATAGTCCAGAAAAAAAAATTTAGTCCTGGTTGAAAAAAAAAAAAAAAAAAAGTATCAGTTGTGGAACTTGAAAATAGCTATGTGTTTTGGGAGCAAATTCAGTTTTATGGTCCCATTGGTACCATGAAACTAGTCACCATAAATTAGCACAGTCCTAACACAGACCAATTCGGCATCCATACATCATACAGTTTTACTTTTGGTTTACATGTATAAATACAATCTATTTATATTTGTATATATATTTTTATATATACATCTCCCTGTCTTAGAGGTTCTTCACAGTAATGTCATCAGGCAAAGTGTGAGGTTTCTTGTCAGTGGGGTACATGGTAATTTTGGCAACTGCTTAGCATGATAATAATATAAACTAATAAAAACCATATAAAATATATTTACATACAGTAGATTTTATTAAATATATTAAAAATACAGTTAATTTTACATTAGCAAGGGTTTTAATATTGCAGTATTTCACTTTTATTTTTCTCTTTCTTTAAACGTACCTTTGTTTCATGTCTTGAAAGGGAGTTCCACCCTGTAATCTTCATTCACACTGTCCACAGCTCAAAATTGACATTAAGAACTTATTTATTTTTAAATACATCCTTAAATGAAAATATAGGACATAAATATATAATACATAAAATATAGGACATAAATATCTTTTAAATATCTAAATGTCAGCATTGCGCTCCATAGGAAATACCAGGAAATAGCAGTGGACACTTTCACATCATATCACACTTAAAGGGCTTAGATTTTTATTATCTCCATGAAAAGAGAGAGGGCAAATGGGAATAAAGAGGAAGATCTCAATCTCCCTTGTATTTTGCACTCTTGAAAGTGATTGATAGCCCCAATTTTGTAATGCAGGATAAATAGGATGGCTTCCCACATCCTTCAGGATGGGATAACAACTATATGAATGCACAGAAATAAACCAAGTTGTTGTTAAAACTGCTTTGAATGCATAAGGAGTTTAGTAGGCAACAAGATCTAAACGAACTCTTCAGTCACAATTTTTATAATTATTAAATTAATTAAATGCACCTCAAAATATGGATCTTCTAATAACTTGCTTGAGGTTGCAGCCAGTTTTACCATTGTAGGACATAGAGCAATATTATGCCAAATAATATTTAGCCAGACCAGTCATATAATCAGAGTGCAACTCACATGACTCAAAGTCCAAATCAAATGTTTTACCTCCGCAAACACCAGCAGAACCAGTCCACAGGGTTTGGTCCAAAACAAGACCACATACCCTGATTTACAGGGAAAATTTGAAATGCTGCCCTGCAGAGATAAAAAAATCAAAGTTGTGAATTCCACCAGTGTCAGCTCCAATATCCCAAGCATGAAAGGCAGTAAACCACAACTTCACCTGTACTGCTTCTCATTGCATCCACGCTTTTAAACAATTAATACAAACATGACACTGCCAAATGCAATTTCAATATGACTGAAATAATTAGAAGCTTTATTTCTTAAAGGCACTATCAATTTCTCCACAAGCTTTGTTTTGCACACAACAGCTCAGAATAGTGATGATAAACTGAAAGAAGAAAAATGGATCACTGTTGCTATTTTTCCAATTATTCATTATAAAAGGTATGTCTACACATCAAGTAGACAACATTTCACTTTTCCTTTGTGGCTTGCTGGTGTTAAGGAAACAAAAAAAGGACAGAATTATCATTAAAATTGAGAATCAGAGAAAAAGACAAGGGGTTAGTTACATCTACATACAATTTATTGTCATCTGGCAGGATTTCAAACCCATGACATGCAACTTCAAGTATTACAGACTGTTTTGTAGATTGGTCATCCACTGTAAATAAAATTGAGGCTGAAATAAATTTACCTGACATTTACCCTGTTCCACTGCCTAAGCACATACCAGCTCTCATGCCTGATTTTTAGGAGGCTTTAAAAGACAAAATGATAAGGACTGATGAGCAGTTACTAATGACAAGCCTGTAGGAGTGTGTGTGTCATGAATGGGCCAGAAGTTCTGTATAGGAATACTGTAGGCTTTTACCTAGCTGAATTCTGAAACCATCATGCGAGCTACGAAGAGATATAGAAATAAGCATATGAAGTGGTAACCTTCACTTTCACATGAGATAGAAAATGATCCAAGAAGGAAAACTTTTAAAAAAAATTTTTTTTAAGTGTGACAAGGCCAACGTTAGTGCATTTCTCAGGCAAGGTAATACAATTTTCCTATCATTACTATAGAGAAATTCAGTTCTTAAAAGACAGTATTACACTGAGTTGCAGTAAGATTCAAATTGTTTGACTTAATACAACATATTAAAGAAGACAGTTCACTTGGAAAAACTTATCTCCCTTTGCCAGGTAAGTTAACCAAGAAATCCCAAGTCACTTTGTCCTTGGGCAAGTAGTCAAATCTGCCAGTGGTCTAGTAGGGTGCTTATTTCAGGCTAGACATGAAGGTCACTTGCAAGGCTTTCGTATCAAAACTCACACATGTTGTCACCCCACCCATTGTTGGTGCTGAAGAGTAGTCAGATAATCTCTGAGACACAAATCTGTGTTCCATGGAACAGATTATTCCAGTGGTATCCACCTGGTACTGGTACTCAGATATATTGCTTGCTAAGAAATGTGAATATTGGGCAGATTATGGTCAGCTAAAACCCTTCAGTCGGTTTCAGATCTCACTGGCTGGGAGAGGCATGAGGAATTTGGTAATAAATCAACCAGTCAAGTAAAAATCTGCTCCTTCCAGCCCACAGCATGGCACGTGGACACTAAGCACTCTTGGATTTCCCAGCAAGAGGGTTCCTTCCAGCCTGTCCACATCATTTAATTGGCAGGAATCCACAAGTGTGTTCCCAACAGCAAATTCATGCGCAAGTTGGCTAGGAAGTCATTTGACCCAATCAGTTGTCATTCCTTCACCTGTCAGCTTGGGGCTTTCTGAAGGATCTTCACTCAGCTGCAGTCTCAACAATTCATTTCTCTCTCATCAGATCCCAAGATAAAAGCTGCTGTAGCTCCTTTTACTGTATCCAGCTCTCCCCATTGTCAATTCAAATCTGAACAAGGCTTTTGAAGTCTCTTAGTCCTCTTTTCTTGGGTCAGGAAATCTTTGGGATGATTTATAATCTATATAAGCACTAAGACAGAACCACAAAATGAATCGTATTAATATAACTGCAACTAGTAAAACCATCAAAAGGACTGATTCCATGTTTAAGCTACAATAATGAGGTAATGTGAAAAAAATACTCTGGGAGATCTAATTATATAATGCAGTATTCAGTTTTGCATTGCCAGCCCAGCAATTCCTCTAACATTCCAATCAAAGTGATCTCACTAGCATGTGAGAGAAGAGTTCAGCTGACAGATTTGGGACATGTAACGTACTATTTAGTCAAGAGGCCCCATGTGCTATTCATAAAGAATTAGGAACTCTTATATTGACAATGACAGTATTGTAAGAAGACCTTTGGAAGGGGAAAAAAACTCCATAAACTCTGTCTCTGTGAAGTTGGATTTTTTTTACTTTTGGCCCCTCTTTTCCAATGCTGATGTAATCTCCAAACATCTCCAGCAGCAGCTGCTCAGCAAAACCAGGCATCTTCTCCCTAGTCCCTTTCAGCAGCACACACAGCACTTTCCAGCTCCCTCAAGACAATCAGGGCCTTTCTTCCACCAATTAGCTATCACTTCAAGAGTCCTGTGCTGTCCAATGAGCTCTTAAGAATGGTCTTTGCAGGAAACAACACTGGAAGAGCTTTTTTTTTCCCCTAGACAAATGAAAAGGGGAAGAAGGGGAGGGGGAAGAGGGGGAGACAAAAAAGCACAAGAAAACAAATCAGAACACAGAAGCTGTCCAAAATGCATCACTCATTTAGTACATCAACAAATGCAGAAACGTCCTCGACCACTAAGGCTAGACCAAAGCGCACACACACATGCACACACACAAAAAATGCTCCTACTTTCTTTAGGGGATAGTTTGTTTAGTCAAATATGTTAAAAAGGTTTCATAGAAAGACTTGTTACAGCAAGTCTGAGCTGTGCAAACTAAATGGGAACGAAACTCCTGTAAGATTATGCTCTGTTTCCTTATTTGGCTCTCCAAATGTAAAGAAGCATTATTTGAAGTAGACACTATAGGAAAGAATTTGGTTTAGCTCACTTTAAGTATAGATGGATTGATGAAATGAGTAATTACCGGAACTGCTGAGATCTTTTCAGACTTACTAACTTGCAAGCTCCTTTCCCCAGAAACTGCACTTTCTGTCAAGGAGAAATTAAAGCCTGATTTGGAGACATAGAGCTTTGGAAATTCTACATTCTTTTTCCCTTACTTTTAGGGCACAGTAATACCTTGAGGTCCTTGGACATGCCAAGTCCTCATTAGAACTAGCATAAACTCCAGGACCCAGTTCAGAGGAAAGCAAGAAACTTTTATTGATGTTTAAGCAATTCCTTGCCTGGGCCTGGATATGTAGAGTTGTGAAGGTAAAACTGGGAAGGATCAGCAGTAAGTGAAATGACTTGGATATGGTTCAAACAATAGCTTGGTACCAGAGCTGCTTCCTTGATTTTTAAAAATTCTGCATTAAACCAAATGTCATACCAAAATACTGACTATCAGTAGCCTCTCTAAGTACCACTTCCTGGTCAAATTTGTCCTTGATTGGGGTAACCTCATGAAAGCCAACATGCTGCAATGCTGCTGTCTGCGCTCCAGCAATATTGCTGAAAACCTCAGATTTCAGCATTAGCTGTAATCCAGCACATCCCATGCTTTGGCCACCAGCTCCAGCTCACTCTGTTAGCGCTGAGGAGCCCAATGGCTCTTTAAGGGCACACCAGGGATGAACTGGGGGCTCATTCCAGTGCCAAGGGAACAACAGGTGCCTCCTCCACCTCCCTGGGTTCACTAGCGGCTCTCAGCTCTGCTGGCTCCAGCGTTCCCTGCGAGGTGTCAAAGCCGGAATAGAGGCAGCACATCTCTGGTGCCTGGCACCAGTCACTGGGATGTGCCTGGGACAGGCTGACACAAAGCCGGGGGAGCTTCCACACTGGCTGCCTGGGCAATGGCATCTCCCTGCTCTGTATGCCACGGCTGTCAGCTTGGCACCCTGCATTTATCCACACGCAGGAATGCTGCCCAAGATGGAAGGACAGTGCTTTCCTACTTGGATTTCACTTCTTCGGACAGATTTCCTCCCATGGAAAATTAATGGCAAGACATGAGCAAGGCAAATTTAAAAGCCAGATGAAAACTGGTGTGGCTGGATTTTAGAAAATGCAGTTTAACATGGGTAGCTGTTCTTCCCGTCTTTGCAAAGTCTTTTGAGAACAAGCTAGGAAAAGCACTATATAAAGCATTATGTAAAGCACATTGAGCATTATTATTTGGATTTTCCAAAATTTACTTTTTCAGACAACAGATATTCCTAATGTCTGGCACCATTTTTAATGATGTGCCTTTTTTGAAGAATGTGTGCTGCATCACCCATAAAAGCATCCTCTCTGTTCACAGTTTATTTTGTTAAAATCCTTTTTTAACTAGTCATCTCTCTAGGGTACAATGACATGATAGAATGGTATTTTTGATGGGTGATATTTTATTACTAACATATGTTTTCATCACATACCCAATATTACTATCCTATTCTGCTGTAAATATTTATTAAAATTCTCTAATTTGAAACTATTTCCAAGACAAATTTCATATTTTGCTTTTAAATTATCACATAATTAATTGTTTTGGTAAACGCCCATTGAAGGCTAGGTTAGGATGGGAAAAAAGTACATATTAGGCAGTCTTGCTCACTTTTAAAACATAAGGCAACAGATTTCACATCTCATTTTACAATTCCTTTATAAAGCAAACTCCTAAAATGTCACCACACTCCCAAAATGTTAAAATATCAAGAAAACTTACAAGGAACAAAGCAGACATTACAATAATAATAACAAAACACCCACTGTTATAATGAAATACACCCCAAAATGTAAGTAAATTAGAATTAAAAAATAGGATATTTGACTTACTGCATTTTCCACACATTCAAAAGTCAGGATATCTACCAAAGGAAACAGAAAAGAGTTGTAGGTGTTGGCAAGGCTAACAAGCATTTCCAAGTTCTTTGTTTAAAAAAAAAAAAAAAAAAGGAAAAATTCAAGACCAGCACTTATCTGTCAGAATCACATTGCTTTTACAGTTATCAGAGACAAAAAGGCACCTTGCTCCGGGTTACATATGTGAAACCTCCTGAGCAAGCATTCCACATCACACAGAAAACAAATTCCACTTAAAAAGAGCCACTTCAAGTAGTCACCACTTTAGAGGACAAAATCTGGCATTCAGAGTCAATTATTGCTCCACATAAGTTGTGATAACATGCACATATCAAGATCATTCAATGTTGCATTGAGTCAAAGCAAAGTCAACACCTGCCCCACTAGTTTTCTCCTGGAAAATCCCCAGCAAACACACTCCTCCCACTACAGTGAGTTCAGTATGCCCATTTCCATGATCAAGAACAACAAGGACAGAAAGAAGATATTCCATTTATTGCATACTTCATCCCTTAAGACTAACTTCAGCCCCCATAAAACCAGAAGTGTTAGCAAAACTCCAGCTTATCCTCAAAGGTGTCAAAAGTGAGATTTAAACGTAACAAGAGTACAGATTGCAGCAAACGCCAATAAAACTGAAGGGAAACGTTTAGAAGGAAATGAAACAAAACCTCATAGATCAGTCTTAAAAGTGATTACATTATGACATCTGTATGTCCAGAAAGACTTAATGAAACCTCTGCTGTCATTGCATGGCCTCCTCCATGTGTGAAGACATTTTGGTTCCCTTTCATTTATGCAAATTTCTTACTAGGAATATGATCAGAACATGACATAGGAGTAGCAGAATAGATCACACACATGCCATGATACTTAATGGCACCAATCAATTAAAAGATTAATAATGCCCAAAATGTCCCCCTAATTGTGAACAAATAGAAAAATACAAAAAAACTCCATGACTCAACAGAAAAAAACAGGGATACATACTTAAGATTGATGTTATAAAATTCAGAACAGCTTGTTATCAAGTAATTATTATCTCCTTAATGATCAGAGAGACCACACACAATTTGCTATGTTTTCACACTCATCTAGATGCCTAATTTTGGGGGTAGAAAGAACCCAAGGGGTTTTGCTGGGGAAATCAAGGAATTATCATCAAATTTGACCAGGCACAATGACCTAGCCCTAAACCTACCTTTCCTGGTGCTCTCCTTTCATCAGTAGAATTTTCTTCCCCCCCACTGAATTAACAGAATTCACATCAATACAGCAGAGAATTTAATGAGCACTATTTTTGACAAAACAATGTTTCAGCAAAATGCCAGTTTTTCAAACACAGGAAACTGGCAAAACATGCTTCCGTTTTGACAAAGTATTCATCAAGAGATGCTTTTCAGATCCCTAAAATTCAAGATCAGTACAAACCAGCCTTCAAACATTATGTAGTCAAGGCAATAATCCATAAAACCACAGCTTGAGCCTTTTGATGAGTGCTCTGGTCACCTATCTCTGGGCTATTCCAAGCCTCCCTTGACTTAAAAATCCTTGTTTCCTTTTCACTGTGCACAAATCAGACTAGGACTTTCAGAAATGTCACAGGATGGAAAACTCCCCTCCGTGTCATCTGCAACTCCATGTCTTTGACAGACCAGATCACTTGGATGATGCTCTGCCTATGCTATACCAAAAAGAGTTCAGACCCAAACCTGCTTCTCGTTCACAATTAAATTTGGGTGTCCTGATCATCCTTTGTTTTAACAGCACTAGCCAGTATAGATAGAAGCAAACAATGGCACAGTTGCCATTTTCTTACAAGGTGCACCATTCAAACTTTCTAAAACTAACCACATGCAAAATGTGCTTTGGCGAACTACAGACCTTGTAAATGACTGTATCACCCCATTCATAAAATGCAGTTATTGAAAAGAACTGTTATCCTTTACAAGCGATGGAAGACAAACATTTCACATGCTGCACTGACACTGCTCCAAACCTCATTTTTTCTATTAAAAAATGAAAGTTGGCCTTCATTGTAGTTCAGCAAACTACATTGTGTTTTGAAGAAGTTTTTCATTCTGCTAACAGGTTATCCTGCTTACTTTTAGAGTCTCTTTGCACACAAAAAGAAGTGGAGCTGGGGCAAATAAAG
Source organism: Muscicapa striata striata (assembly GCA_030060385.1). Lineage (NCBI taxonomy): Eukaryota > Metazoa > Chordata > Aves > Passeriformes > Muscicapidae > Muscicapa > Muscicapa striata. Next base: position 111,234 of record JAREIS010000248.1, on the reverse strand, counting down.
AAAAAAAAAGAGTCCATTAGAAAAAATTACACTGCTAGATTACAAGAGTTGAAAGCTGGTATGTAACTTTGCTCCGGGTGATCAAACTGCTAATCAGGAATGCTGTCAGGAACAGAATGGAATTCCAAATAAATTAGCCATGTCCAAGAAGCCAATGCAACACAGGATTAAGACTCACAAAGAAAACAAATTTATTCAGCCTACTTTATCAGAATTCTTAATAATGTGTACTACTTTTTCTCATTGCAGTCTGAGCTCTTCCACTGGAACTGTGTGGAGAAGGAAAAATGAGTCACACTTCATAAATCTCCTACTTGTACAGACACCTAAAAATGTTACCTAGAGCAAGACACACAATGTCATTATATATAAATACATATGCTTATTACAGCCATGGGACAAATGTGTAGATTTATTTCTCTGACTTTATTTCCGAGGCACTTGACCAAAGAAAAGACACTATGCACTTCTGTGAAAATCTACAAAGCTGAAGGTAAAGGTTAGAACTTCATTGACCTCCATGCTAAAATGAGGTATACCAAGAAAAATTCGCAGTAGTGTGGCTGAGGTACTGTCTGCAACTCAGAGCATATTCTGTTTTTACCTCTTACAGCATCTCAGAGATGTCTTCATAATAGCTTATGCCAAAATCACAGGAACATTAAAAGATGCACTTAAGCTTTTGCCTCTCCTTGAATTGGAACTTTAATCTTTGGACTGGTTTTCCTCATCTGGGAAATGAAGATTATAATAGGCTATTACTGTACAGTAATTTGGAGACAGAGCTAAATTTTTGAAGCATTTTTGTAACAATAAAATTTTTAAAAGGGGATAAAATACAAGAAGTACTTTATGCAGAATCTAGACACATAGGGAGAAATCTTTCTGTGATAGAAGTGCATTTATCGTCTTGGCTTCTGAAAAAATTGGGTAAACCATATTCTCACTTCAAGCCATACATTGTCCAGTACACTTATTCACTGGAAAATAAGAATCAGAGGACAGTACCACTTGCTTTGACACGACTCTGCCATATTTCCCTATGAATCTGTGTATGCAGGGATTTTCTGTTACAAAATTCATCAAGAAAACCACCAGCTGAGTGTGAGTGTTGGGGATTCATTTTCCTGGTGGTTCCCAGCCATATCACTGCCCTGCTTTCCAAATGACCACACTGCACAAGCCATTTCATATCCATGGTTGGTGTGTTAGTTATTTTCTAAAGAGTTTCTGTCCCAGAACAGGGGGACTTCCTATAAGACACCAGTTGCATCCTCTCCTGTTCCCATAATGAAACAAAGTAAATGCTATCTACTATCCCCACTGTATCTAGTATTTTATTCAAACACAAAAGCACATGTGTGACTGACTTTTTTTTTTTTTTTTGTCAACTGTTTTCTCCTCCGTGTAAGACACTATTTAGTTAAATATGGAAAGAAAAGCATATATTCCCGAATTCCCTTCTCTGGAATGCACCTCCAGAGAGTGAGGGTCAGAAGATGAAAACCGTGGCTGTACCATCAAGACATGCGACTGGAAGGGTATCACGGTGTGACTGGGGTTTGCCAATTTTAATATATTTAATTTCTCTTGGGGATCACTTTTAGGAGTAAAGACAAAGCAGGGTCAAAGCTTAAAAGGGTACAAGAAATTTATTAACAACACAAAAAAACAATTCAGAACAAGATTTCCAGATTATTCCCTCCTCCCCCTTTCCTCATACCAGCAACATACAGAAAAACACTTTGGTCAGTTATTCACTTAAATAATCATTTCAGTTCACTCAAGAGAGAAAAGCCCCTTCTTTTTGTTTAGGCCTAGAGGGTGTCTCACCCTCATAATTTGCATCCCCCCGGAAACTACAAATTATGATTTTTCCTCCCATTTTCACAGTCCTTCCAGAGCTGTATATGGGTTGCTGAAAAAACACATGGGGTGTCATTTTAAAGGCAGACTGCTGAGAACATGAGAAAGTCCCTTCATCTCACTCTTCACTCAAATGTCTCTATCCAATTCCAGTCCCAAAGACAGAGAGCTCCATTTCTCAAGGCAAAAAAAGGTCTTCTTCTCAAGCACTTTTAACCTCCCCAAGTATATTCTACAGTTTAAAGGAATTTTAAGTAAAGTCACGATCCTCTAAAGCCCACAAAAAAAAGGTTTTAAGCCACTTATCAGTGGCGACTTTTCCAGATCCCTCCTTCTATGACTCTGTCCCTCCTTCTACTGACTTCTGTAATTCCTCTTGCTTCATGCTTTCCGTTCTGGGGAGCTCAGGAAATCCGAAGTCTCATTCAGGCACTAAAAGTTAAACTTGTATCCAAACGGTAAAGATCCAGGCTGAAGCCATGCTGGAAAAGACGCAGCCACACGAGATGATGAAATGGCTGGACTTCTTTCTGCCGCTGTGCGAGGCCTGGAGCCGGGCCGGGCCGGGCCGGGCAGGTCCGGGCCGAGCCGAGCCGAGCCGAGCCGAGCCGAGCCGAGCCGAGCCGAGCCGGGCCGGGCTGGGCCATGCCGCGTGGAGCCAAGCTGGGTTCCCCGGGGCCGGGTTAGGCCAGGTCCTTCCCCGGGGCCATCCAGGACAGGGGCCCGCCGGGGCCAGAACCGGGGCTGGGCCAGGTCCACCCCGGGCCTTCCCGGGGCCGGGCCCTCCCCCCTGCCGGGGCTCGGGCCGCAGGGGAGGCCAGGCCGGGCCCCATGGCGGGGGGCCCGGAGCCCTGCAACCTCCTCTCACCTGCCCCACCCGAAAGCAAAAGACATAAACTAACTTCTTTCCTGCGATTCGTAAAAGCGAAACACATTCTAATTGGTTTTCTGGGCTGTCAATCATCAACCCAGATCTACGATTGGTCCCCGCAGCCTCTGGGGAGGCTCCCAGAGAAGACGCTGCTCCCTTTGTCTTAAGAGCGTGTGCGTTCCATGTGGCCTCCATGGGGGATGGGCCACCACCCCCACCCTTTCTATGTGTCCCCAGCACAAAGGGTTCTGTCTCTACCTCAATGCCTCCATTAAATGCGCTTTAAAAAATGTTTGATTTGAACAAAATATAAATTAAAAATAAACTATGCTGTTTGCTCAGAAAAATAAACCAAGAAAGCAACAAGCGCAAACAAAACTTCGCATGAGGACCAAGGAAAAGTGATGATTTTCATTTTCAAAAGGGTCACCTTGAATAAAAAAAAAAAAACAAATTTTTATGATTTCTACTGAAAGAAAAGTTTTGATTCAGGGAACAGAAGAAAAGGACATTTTCCCTGAGATTTAGAACATGTCAATAAACTGTTTCAAGTCATTTGAGACAACAATTGTGGCAAATGAACTGCCAGTGTAAAAAAAGTTACCTTGTTCTACTCTGACCTGCCAAAAAGAGCTCTGCATTAATGGATGATTCATGGACTCGAGCTGAGCACATGGGCAAGTGCTGGAAGAGTTGGGGTGGATTTCTGCATTTCCAGGATACAGACTCTGGATTTCTGGGGAAGAAAAGGAGGATGGCTGCTGGCAAGGAAAAATGCTGCTTCACTGACTGACTCTTGGCAGATCACAGGCCAAGGAGATACATTCTGGGTTACCACACTAAATATTTGGCTTTACAAAATAATGTCCTAAGTTACAGTTTGATCAGCAAGCGCACTCCTCTTGTACTCTGAAAACAGCATGCTTGAGGTACATCTGAGTTGTTGGCTTTTTTTAAACACAGAAAATAAAGCAAGTAGGTGAAAGGTAACTGTATCACTTTACAGACACAAGCTACCCTCTGATTACAACAAATTAAGATATTCAGCAGCCTTAAAACAATAACTTTTTTTAATCAATGTACCCAGACGGTATTCACAGCTTTTTGTGATGACAAATGCCCTTTGAAAGAGTTAATAAGCAAAGGTTTGTACTGGCAATGAATAGTGCTACCTTTAATTGATCCAAGAGCCTTAGAGAGCTGTCTTAAAGTGTGATGATGTATTTGGGTTGCAAGTAGGCCAAAATAAGTATAAAGAAAATCTGTAAGACCATGAGACCTTTCATTTGTTCATGGGGGGGTGGGGCAGGAAGGGGTGTGAACTGCTGGGGAAAATGAGAGAACTATGATGGGGTTATCTTTGTGCTCTGGCACTTAAAATAGATAAAACAACAGAAATTTTGAGGAAAAGAGAGGAAGTGATCAGGCCATACTTCTTAGAATAAACGTCAAGATGTACGAAAATGTACAGAACAAGGCTTCTTCAGAAGAAAAATAAAATGCCATGAAAAAAGAGGAGATGACCTAATGGTATAAAGAAACATTGATTAAAGAGATACCCAGAGGGAGAAAGATATGCCATCAGCTTTAACAAACACTGCATGGCCCTGCATTCTTTCTTAACCTCTCAAGAAAGGGGAGAAAAAAATTTCTGTAGAAGAGGAAGTCACATGGATCCATTTATAATTTTTCCCCTTATTCCCTGCTCATCTTTTGCATCATTTTGTTCAAGATGCACAGGAAATGTGCACACTAAAAGTGACTCACACAATTAAGCACGATAGGTTAGTTGTAAATATTTTACTCTGAGTAGCCAAAGAAGAAACAAAAAAATCATTTTTATAAGGAACATAAAATCCATTCAGTCATATTTTTTTCTTTATGAGACTGATTATCCATTAATATTAGCTAGCAATGAAGGAAACAGTCTATCCATGCTTACACTAGTCTTTCACCAGAAACTCAATTTTGGCAGAATCCCTCTCTCACACAGCAAAAGCTAAACAGATTTCCTTGAACTTTCACGGGTGCAAACTTTATGTCAAGGTAGAATTTTTCTGGAAAGTCTGAGGCAAATCAAACAAGAAAATTCCTAGTCTAAAAGACTATTTCCAAAAAAAAATTAAATAGAAAATTGTTGGCATATGAGATTTTCTTAGAAGACAGATATGGGAGGAGCTAAGAAAAACCAGTCAATATTGCTCCTTAAAAATAAAGAAGTCGAGCAATAAAATATCCTGCTCCAATATATGCATCCAGATGCATTAGGAAAAGTGAGTCAAGTCCAGTTTCAATCTGGAACAGGGAACAGGCAAGCAGTTCTCAAATTCTGCTCATCCTGTTCATCCCAGAGCCATGAACAAGCCCTCCTCTAGCAGCCACTCAACAGAAAAAGGTACAGAGCCTTCATTGTGGTCTGGGTAAAAATGAAGATTGAACTTACCTCTACAAAGCAAAAGAACTCATTTAGGATTCTCAAAACAGCAATGCATTCGTCTGTCAGGAACATCACAACTTTCAGACATTTTCCCAATTAACCATTCTAAGTCTACATCACCAACCACCACAGAATTACAACCATACCAAGGTGAGCACCAGCTGCATCCTTCAAAATAACCCCTCATTTCAGGGTACAAACATCAGGAGATGAGGAGAACCAGGACATGTGGACAGTGGCAACTTACTATGGAAGAAAGATATGAGCTCTGCACATCCTTGATTACGTCTGTATGAAGACAAAGTACTGTTTGCATTTTGCATTTTGCATTTTGAGTTGCTTTCATTTTTTAAAAAATACTAGTAATTTTGAGAAAATCTTCTCTCCTTGTTCTATTTACTTTCGAATCAGACTCACAGAATGTTCCCTTGTAGTTTAAAGCCAAAATATTTCCTTCCACCTTATCAGGTAACATGTAAATTCTAACTACCAAGGAGTTTTCTGAAAAATAAACAAATAAATAAAAAATTACTGTATACAAGGATGTTTAAAGGATATAAAGTTCTTTAGGAACAATTAAAATTCAACTGCTTTTTGTGCAGGGGACAGCAAGTGGATTGCCCATCCCACTCTCCCCAAGCATGGTGAAGCACCAGTGCTTCATAAAATAGAAGTCAATCATATAACAAAATAGCTATGTCCAGTAGCTTCCTATTTGACAGGGAAAAAATGGCCTTTACAGGTCCCTTCCAATCTACTTTATAATTCCATTCCATAAACTGGTACAATCAGCATGTTTGTAGGACGCTCCATACTATTGATGGTGCTATTTCTACTGCTGCCTTTGGGAACAGCCTACAGAAAAACAGTCAGTATTCAGATCCTGTTCACATACATTCAGGTACACCACAGAACACACTGAGAAGGGCACTCTGGTGGCAAATACCTGCAAAATCTGAGCCATTTTCCCAAATAAAGCCTTAAAGGTGTATACAGGTCTGTTTGTTTACACAGAGACAAAACACATCCCACCTGGAAGCATCAGTGAGAGCCAACAGAGCCCTACCAGGATGGCATCTCTCTACAGACTCAAACTGACCACCAATGCCAAAATTGTTAGAATCTCATATCCATGTGCTTATCTTTGAACAAACAAACGCTGTACTGATGAGAAACTGAGGCGTAAAAAGTGAATAGAAATGAACCCAGATTTTCCAAGGGACATCTATTTTACAACTGCCTCATAAATCTAAGAGAAACAACATTTTTAAGGCCAGTTCATGTTGTACTCTTGAAGGCATTTCTGGTTTTGGTTAATTTTCACCACTGCGCATGTGTGCACATGCACACACCTGGAACTGTTCAAACAAAGACTTAAATGTGGGGAAAGCTGATGAAGAAAGAGAAATGGGTTTTCAGTGCCAGAGATGGACTCAGTTTCAGAGACGAGATTAAAATCCATCAGTTTTTGGCCCTCATTCCAGAGCTCAGACTAAAGTTTCCCAGGTTCCTTATAAACATAAATAGCCCTCCTAAATAATTTCTATTTTTTAAAAGTGGTCTCCAGCAAGCTTTACCTAAGAGATTGAGTCTCCTTGCAAAATGTGCTGTTTAACTGAGGTTTAACTAGACCGTCATCTACAATCCCAGGTCCAAATACAGGGAAATAAAACCTACAATGTTTTCCTAAAGGAGGCACAAAATGTTTTTGCACTGTATCCTAAAAGGCAACAGGCACAGATAAAGTTGTGCTGTCAGCTCCACCAGTATAAATCCTCAGGAACTCCATGTTGACAAAAACCTCCACCTTAAATTCTCCCAGGACTCTCCTCAGCTCAGCTGAGGATACTAAGGAAACAAACTTCAATCCTCTTTTTTTCCTAGAAATCTGCTTCATAATTCAACATCTTTGATGTAAATCTTTTAAAAGATTGTGACAGCCTCAAGTCGGGGACAGGATAGAGGGAAATGAGTTTTCGATTCCTCTATGGGGGGACCATTAGGAGGAGGGTTAATGTGATCAAATTAAGGTTTGTGCCTGTTCCCCCAGGCTTTCCCTTGCCATCACCAACTTCTCCAGGCTGGGCAGCTCACCCTCATCTCCTCACCAAGGACAGCTCTTAAACAGAAGCACAACAGTCTGCTGGGAGGAAACAACTAACAACTAACTTATATGGACAAAGTATGAGACAGGCCGAGGGGAAGGAGGAAAGGAGCCTTTGATATCTTCACCTTTGGAACGATACATACTTAATGTAAATCCAGCTTAAAAACCGGGGAGTTAGCATTCAGAGCACAGAGCCCAGCAGAGTATGGGAAAGGGATAGAGCAGCCCAAAGAGCTGGCGCCATGAACTGACGAGCAGAGCGCAAGTGATAAAGATTTACTGCGAGAGAGGAGGAAACAGTCCGCTAGCGTGATTAGAGCTGTGAATACCGAGTTGTTCAGGGAGGATTTTGCAGCTGACTGATCACAGGCTGTCGGAGCAGGCCTCGGACAACAGCTGCAAGGCTTGCTAGGCTGCAGAAACAAAAGGCGCCTAGCACGGTGCAAAGAAAGAGTTGACAGGTTGTTGTTAGCTGTGGCAAATGTGTGAGGTATGTCACTGTGTGTGAGACGGGCTGGGCTGGGGTGGTGGGGAAGAAGGAGAGCAAGAAGCACAGGCAGTGCTCAGAAAATGAGGGGGCGTCGTGGGGGAGGGAGCAGGGACACAGGCTTGGTCAAAGCGTTTTCCTAAAATCAGGCCGGTATTTGTAAGGAGAACAATCACAAGGTCTGTTTACTGCTGCCAAGATGAATTAGCCCATCGTCTCGTTTATAGGACGAATCCGGTGGCACAGACTATAAGGTGCATGGCATTAAAGGGACTAATTAGACAATTCTGGCAAATCTGAATTAAGACCCTTTCTTTCTATGAAAGCTGGAAAGCATTTCTCAGGACTCCAGTCAGATGGCTTAGGTTTTGTTGGGCCTTTTCTTTCTCTTTAGAGAAGGGATATCTTGTGCAATTCCCTAAATCACAAGGGTCTGCTCTAAATTCTGTTCTGAGCTTCAAGAACAGATGTTAGGAAGGTGCTGGCATTTACATCATACCTAAAAAGGTCCAAATGAAAATCCCGAATTCTGCAGGAATTCAGCTCCCAGTCCAGGGACAAACTTTACAGCTGTCCCTCCTGTTAAGAGTGGGCTAAATCAGAAGCCCACACGAGAATATACCTGAACTAAGAGCCTGCAGCTGAATTCTCATGCAGACACACACAACAAGTTAGGTTTTTCAAAAGCTGGCTTCTAATCTGACACCCACCCCCTTCAAATCCAGTACCTGCAGCCAAGTGCCTTTCCCAAGCAACTCTGAGCTTTCTGGAGCCATGGTTCACTAACCACTATATTACAGTGGTCAACTATTAAAATGTTTTACAAGCAGTTAGGGTTACCATGGCATTCATAGAAGGGAATAGCATACTCATAGAAGGGAATACCATGAAAATCACAGAAACATCCAGCACTGCAAGCTGCAAATATCAGATGTTTCATAGTAATTAGTGACACTTTGTAAAGCATAGGCTTCTTGCATTTTAACAGACATATCACCAACAAATAGGAGACACTAAGAAAGTGCAGTGACTTTTATAGTGTTCAATCAATTATACAAACAAATCTTATTTTGCTTTTTCTCTTCTAAATAGTCTCTGGGACCCAGTTAGTCTAGTCCCAATGGGCAGTACTTGATACACTGAACAGGGAATTCAGAACAAGAGGCATTTCAAGTCTTCTAACACAGCTCAATTCTCTCAAAATATATACAAAAAACCAACCCAGTGTGCAGAATACTCCATCTGGGGGCAGAAATGTGAGTTAAAATTTCCTTAGCCTTTGCTTTGACACGTGTTAACCTCATTCTACCAGGTCTCAGTGCATGAGGAATAATCAGATATTTCACAGAGGTTCCAAATAGCTCTTCCTCAGTATGAGTCCATAGATTTTTACTTTTTATTATTTTAAATATAGAGCTTCCAGCTTGAGTTTCCACTTAACAGTGATGAAGAACACAGGCATCACTTTTATATACCTACTAGCAACTGGACTATACTTTAAACTACAAATATTATCATAGGAAAAATTTATAATCCATCATCCCCATATGCTCAAATTTTCGGCTGAATAAGGATGGCCGGTGAGCTCAACTAAAAGGAATAATGAAATGGCTGAAGGACTGCTTGTGTAACTATATTTTTGTATGTAATTGTGCTTCTACTGGAGTCAAAGAAAAGTCTGAATTTGACTGCAACGGAGCAGAAATAATTTGTGGCAGAAGTATATTTCTGAACCAAAAATCTCTCTGTCGCTGAATAATTCAATATCATTTATGATTAATGGAATTTATTCACCAAATGTATTTGAGAGCAATGTAAACAGTAGACAGAAGCAGCAATTCACAGGCTCAGAGAAAATCCTGAAAATATGAAATAATCCCCCTTAAGAAATTTTTTCTTTTTAGGGAAAAAATTATAGTTACAGAAGCATATCAAGTCTTGCTTTTCAATGATGTTTTCTTTATACAAATTGCTTTCAGCTGACAAGTCCTCACTGATTTTCCATAGTTAGCAATGGGTTACAGCTTATCCATTATGTCACAGCTTTCCACTGTACTGTGTCTTGCTCTTTGTCTTTCTGGTACAGACAGGCTGCTTCTGAGGCTGCTGTTACACTTCAGAAAGTAATCAAATTACTTCCTACATTTGCTTTCCTTAAACACCTCTGCTTGATCCCCACCACTCTTCCTGTTCAGCCTCTCAGTCGCAAACTTCATACTTCATAAAGGCAGAGGTTAGAATTTTCTAGACACCGCTTTAATTTTTCAAATAGCAATCCAATTACGGAGCAAATTGGCACATGTGCCTAGTTACATAGTGACTTGGCACTGCCTCCATTCACAGCTGGCAGTGATGAATGTGTTCCCCCTCAGCCCTCCTCATCTATATGCCCCAGCCTCTGAGCCAACATCAGTGACCACATAAGGAGAGTGCCTGGCAGCTGCAAGCCTGAGGTGCCAAGGGGCAGATTGTGTTCTGTAGCAGCAGGATCTGGGTCTGTGACTGGCTTCCTGGCTAGTCTTTTGTAAGACCTTTTCCATGGCCTCTAGGTTGGCTCTAATGAAGCCTGTAGAAATGCCTGCAGGGAGCTGGTACAGAAGTGAGTTAAGTCAAAGGTTTAATTTAGTTTCTAAAGTGAAGTGAATGTATACTGGCCTTCTCTTTCCACTCTGCAATTATATACCTGCCACATTTATGTGAAAATACAGTATTCAGTCAACAACAGGAGTGCATTCCTGGGTATGTCTGCACTGCATATTGGGGCAAAGATCCCCAAGCCAGTCTCTTTGCTGCAGAACCAGGAGCAATATAGCTGTGTTTGGTCGTTGTGACACCCAAGCTAATTAACTATGTATGGCAGTAATAGAGCTTTACTGTTTCTGTCACCAATGCTGCTGTCCCTGTGTGGTAAACTGCTACAGACATGCCAACTCACTCAGAGGTAACCAGAGGGCTCCCCAGCCCAGTGCTGCTTTGCACTGCCCAGATATGTTTAGGAATAGTCCAGGAACTGGCAGGAACTGGCAGGAATTTGTTGGCCGTCACGTGAGAATGGCAAGGCTACAGATGTGGTTACAATAAATGTGGACTGTTCCACTTCCGTCCCAGTCACATTCTTTTATTACTCATAACATGATGGTCACAGAGCATCTTTAAGTAATGTGCTGAGCATCTTGAGCAGCATCTGTCACATGTGCTGCTTTCTAAATATCTCACTTCCTCCTCCAAGGGCAAAAAGCTGGACAAAGACATTTTAAAGTATTTCTCACATTTGCTTTTTTTTCTTTTCTTCCCCCCAAGAAATTTGGGTCTTAGTCATAAGTGAACGTCTTTAGGCTATTTGAAAAGCCCTTTTCAATTATTGCAATGAAACAGATAAGAACTTTCCCACAACAGGATAGTTTCTCCCCATCTGGCTTTTTTGTCATCCTCAAGAAATTAACTTTCTCAAAATAAATGATTGCAGGTTCCAAAGACCAGAGATGCATTATGATTCCCTTTGGTGAAGGTAAAAATGAAACACAACTTGCCAGCTATTCCTCCTTTGGAACTCCACCGCAGGCATACCAAGAAGCTACTGGAGAGAATCAGAGTTGTTTGTACAGCAAATTTCTGATGCAGATGGTAGTCTGGAAAATATCTGAGTGGACTCTGAACTGCACAGACCTGAATATTTCACCGAGTTTGCTTGCTTGGACTTTACTGTATGAGTTGCACTTTATGGGTACAGTTGTTTGTTACTGTTGGAATTTTTCCTTTCCTTTAGTATTTTCCCCCCTAAATCAGGTATTTTGACAGAGGTACTTAATGAGTTGTTGGATTATATTGCATTAAATCATCTGCATTTATAATTCAAGAGCCTTTACCAGTGTTCATCTGTGGGTAGATAAGAAGCCCAAGATCTTCTGTTGGCTTCCTAGATAAACAAGCCATATTATAATTCCAAGAACCACCATAAGTATACAAGGACTTTCTCTTCAAACCTAATCAATCACCCCAGCTCTCAAGACTGACTTTTCACAAGGCACCAAACACAGTGATAAATTTTAACATATGCATCCCCTGAGCTATCCCTCTGTACAAACACCCACAACTGTGATGCAGCAGCATGGATTTTAATTAACTGTATGATATCTGAGCATGTGCTCTCAGTCTTTGCCATGATTTTGCATGGGTTACTTGGAGTTACTTGAAAGAAACACCACTAAATTCTTCACAGGCACCAGGCAAGGTAAAGTTACACACATTGCTGGTAGGCTTCATACCATTTTTCAGGAGTCTGTACCTCTGCATTCCAGTGATGTCTGAGAGAAGGATAAAAACCTTGGAGCTTTAGATGAAGAGAAACCCTATTGCCATCTTCAATACCTTCTACGGGAGCTGGACACTGGATTTACACTCCTGGCCACAGGCCTGTAGGACACAAGGAAGAGTTAGTTATCCAGAAGGGCACATGGAGAGGAGAGGAGAGGAGAGGAGAGGAGAGGGAGAGGAGAGGAGAGAGAGGAGAGAGAGGGAGAGGAGAGGAGAGGGAGAGGAGGAGGAGAGGGGAGAGGAGAGGAGAGGAGAGAGAGGAGAGGAGAGGAGAGGAGGGAGGAGGGGGAGGGGAGGAGGGGAGGGGAGGGGGGAGGGGAGGGGGAGGGGAGGGGAGGGAGGGGAGGAGGGGAGGGGAGGGAGGGGAGGGAGGAGGAGGGGAGGAGGGGAGGAGGGGAGGGAGGGGGGGAGGGAAGGAAGGAGGGGAGGGGAGGAGGGGAGGGAAGGGAAGGAAGGGAAGGGAAGGGAAGGGAAGGGAAGGGAAGGAAGGAAGGGAAGGGAAGGAAGGGAAGGGAAGGGGAAGGAAGGAAGGGAAGGGAAGGGAAGGGAAGGGAAGGAAGGAAGGGAAGGGAAGGGAAGGAAGGAAGGGAAGGAAGGGAAGGGAAGGAAGGGAAGGGAAGGGAAGGGAAGGGAAGGAAGAAGGAAGGAAGGGAAGGAAGGGAAGGAAGGGAGGAAGGGAAGGAAGGAAGGGAAGAGAAGAGAAGGAAGGGAAGAGAAGAAAGAGAAGAGAAGAGAAGGGAAGGAAGAGAAGGAAGAGAAGAAGGAAGAGAAGAGAAGAGAAGAGAAGAGAAGAGAAGAGAAGAGAAGAGAAGAGAAGAGAAGAGAAGAGAAGAGAAGAGAAGAGAAGAGAAGAGAAGAGAAGAGAAGAGAAGAGAAGAGAAGAGAAGAGAAGAGAAGAGAAGAGAAGAGAAGAGAAGAGAAGAGAATAGGAAAGGCATTAAGGGCACTAAGTAATTCTTTCTGGGATGAGCATTAGGCATATGTTCACTGCTCCAGTCCCAGTGCAATCAAAGCTGTCCTGTGCCACTGCCAAAAACTGTAACAGGTGCCAGAAAATTACAGCATTGGTTAAATCCACTCTTAAGGCACCCGCTCAGGAACTGATCCAAATCCCAGCAGCCAATGAACATCTTCCTCCAGATGTCAACTGTTTTCAAATAGCTCCCCTGTTATTTCCAGTGTGATGCCAAGGAGGGGCAGGGGGATAAATAAACGGGGCTGCCAGGAGGCAGTCCTCTGATTTCACACAGCTAGTCTGGACAGGTGCCAAAGTCACTCAAACACATTTGTCAGGTAATTATTATTTTACATTCACTATAATAAGAGAGCTTCATTCACATGGAACTGTTAAGACAGTTTCTGGTTCCATTCTTCCCAGCACATTACAACAACAACTCCATGCCAGCAGCAGCCTAAAGGTGCCGAGCTGGCAAGGATACTCTGTCTCAGCATTTGGCACCTAAACCCCTTGGCAAAGCCCTCAGCAGTTGTGCTTGGCTGCCTTTGGATTTGTCATGTGGTCAGGCTGCTGATAGCACAGGAGGGTGCTGCGTCCTCTGGGCACCATTTCACTTTAACACCTGTCTGATTCAGAGGAATGCGCACACATGCAGAGCAAGATCCCTGCACAAATCCTCCCGGAGACCCAGAGCACATGCTCCATTTGTTACTGAAAGGGGTCGTTTCCTCAGAACCACTGTGCTGCCTTTTTTTTTAACTCCCCTCTCTCCCCCTCCTCTTCCCCTTCACGTATCTGTATACAGCCCTTAGAGAGTCCTATATCCTGCCATGCATTTCACATGTGTTAGAGGTTTCTTCTGTGAACAAGGAATACACAACATAGCCTTTTTGTATATAATGAAATCTCATATTTTACTGTGCTCATATAAAACGATTTCTATGTGACTAACACTCTTTTTACTTGTGATATTTTAATGATCTACAAATATTTGGTACAGATGAAAGGAAATTATTATTTCCAGGTCATCTTGCAGTAATACTTTTTGATAGACACCATAATTCCAATTAAATTGAGTAATAAGGGAGCAGGAAACCCTTCAAACATTTAAAGTGCCACTGAAGCAGAAATATTTTCAGGGGAAAACATTAAGAATACATCTTTTACCACAAGCTACAAAATATCAGAGGAGCATAGATAAGAAAATTCAAAGGCCTTTTTCCTCTGGGGACCATTCAAACAAATGCAGACCATAAGAATAAGACTCTGTGCCCCACCGTTTTTGTGTCACAGAATTGGGGCTGACTTGGGCATGAATTTCTTGAAATATTCCTAAGTCTGATCTGTCAGATCACAAAAGATCAGCTACCAACCCAAGCCTGGCAGAGGCAACTCCCTGGGAGCTACGGCAGAGAAATGCATTGAGATGTTGCAGAGCACCTTCCCAAATCCCCGTCTATTCCCAAAGCACTACCCCCATGGCCCTATACTGGTTCTTCTGGAACATTCTGACACGTTTGAGCACGGTTATCTTTGGGTCAGACACTCTGAAGCCTGTGAAATACACACAAGCCTTGGGTTGCTAAGCTCACATCACAAAACAGCTGCTATCACTCGCTCTGGAAGGAAGACTTCATGTGGCCATCCCATTCAAACACAAGCCACGACTCCCATGTTCCCCCTCAAGCCATATCCTCTGCCTGTCACCTTGTACTGTGAATTTTGGTTTTTATCAAGCTCAGGGCCCACTGACATCAGCCAAGGCCTCCCCGTTGTAGCACAGAACACAAGCCCTGCTTGCTGCATGTAATATGTATTTATCAGTACTCCTATGTTTACCCTCTTGAGCTTTGTCTTTTTTTAATAGTTTTTTTAAAATTGTTTTGAGGGAGCTGATTTTTGCTGTTTTGTTGGGCTTTTTTTACCTTCTTGAACAGTTCTTCACTATTCAATCAGGAAAAAAACTTACCTGCCTCTCTTCTCTGATACACGTTTTCATCAGAATACTAGGGCAACATTTAGGATAGACCCTGGGATCATGACAAATTTAATATCCAGCATCTTGGAGGCTTTCCTGGCCAAAAACCAGGATGGGATGGAAAAAAGCTTTTTAAAAAGGCATTTTCAGTAAAAAAATCACTATTTAACCCTGGGGAGGTAAGGAAATACTCCGACTTAAAATTATTATTCAGTTGCATATAAAAATATTATTTTAGATAATTTTTAGGACTTGCTGTAATAGCATTATTTTCCTCTTTTTTTTTTTTTTTTTTTTTTTTTTTTTCCATGACCTGGGCAGCGGATAGCATCCTGATTAAAGCACCTGGCTTTTTGAGCAAGGGAGACAAAAAATAGGTACCAACATATAAAACTCTCAAGCAACATTCTTGAAATAGTTCTTCTGTAAAGTGCGTGGCATGTTCAGAACACATGATTTCCTACTACAAAGATTTTATTGGTTTCACTCAGTGTAGTCATCTCAGATTCATTCCAAATAAACCTTCCACATCATATTGACATTTTATTTTTCATCTCTGGCAACACCTACTCTTTCTACAAAGCAAGTTCCAAACTCCTGTAGGAATTACCAAGCTGAATGCATGCTTTATTATCTTCCCTTGAAAATGGTAACCTAGAAGACAGCATTGCATGTTACTCTTAGCAACTAAAGTGGAAAGGAGTAAGTACAGGATTTCAGAAGATGCAACAAAAGAACAAGAGCCAGGGAGGAGGATTTGCCTCCATCACCCCCTTTAGGCAGCATCCCAGTGCCAGGTAGCAGTAGCAGACTTGTTCTCACACAAGTGCGAGTCGTAGTGAGACCTGGAATGAGTGCACCCTACAGCATGGCTTGTATACAGGTCACATGGAAGACCAAGGAAAGGAAAAACAATTGATGTCAAAGTCAGAAAAGCTTCCAGTTTCAACTACATACATGTAAACCTACATGGACAGATCTTGCCAGATGCTTCCTGTATCACAATACACTTCTCCTTGTTAACATGACTTAATTAATACAACTTACCCAAATCAAATCCTGACCATTTCCCCATTCGAAACTTAATGAAGTTTCTCAGGTTTATGCACTTTTTCAACATGCAACATAAAGTCAAATGCTTCTTCCTGAGGACATGCCTGACTGGGAAATTTATTTTTTTTAGAACAGTTACTTTGCCATGACACAAAAGTAGAACACGGCTTTAAAGGGCTGCTGACTCTGGACAATTTATATGCTAATTTCAGAAATGATTCTTCCTACATTAAATAAGGAGCTGAGGAATGTTCCAAAGGTCTAGACAGACCATGCCATTAACAGATTGGGTAAATCAACATTAATACTGCCCACAGCATATTACACCGTGTGAACTTTCTTCACTGCCCGCTCTGTACTAATTTTAGTTCCACGTGGTTCCTCAGCTGACTGGCCAAAATATAAATTACATCAGCTCCCTAAAGCCTTCCTGTGTCCATCTTGACCTTGGACTCACCTTTAATAATAAACTTGAGAAAAAAATCCTAAAAGGTCACACTTTTTTATTCAGGGTACTTTTATGAAGGGTTAATAATGATTAATAGATTATGAAAATGTTAAAGAAGCATAGACAACTACAAGCACTAAGAATAGCTGTTTGGCACCTAATACTAACTGATCAGCCATCTAGAACATACATTCTAGCCCAAACTCCATCAGTATGAAGGCCAAGTCTGGCAAATAATTCAAATATCTTCAAGCCTATTTGAGTATTTACGAGTTCTCCAGCATTTATTAGTAGGATTATGTGGTTATTATTCTTAAAGTACAATTCAAATCTGTCTCTGAATTTAAACTTTGAATAAACAAGCTGTTATAAAACCTTTGACTAACAGAAAATTTTCCAAGTTTTGTTTTACTTTCAATAAAATTGATCTTTACACAATTTCTCATATGGTGTATGTAATGCTAATAACACAGAATTGAAAACCCAAAATGCAACAAGTATCTCAAATGGATCATAAAGTACTAAGATCAATTGAATTTTTAAAATTCCTTCTGTTTTTGCATCTCAGCTTAATAGTCACACTGCTAAAGCCAGGCACTGATGCAAAGCATGATGCTGAGTCTAAATGCTTAGCTGTCACAGAAAGAAAAACTTAAATCCCACTTGGGATGAAATTTTGGGTTTTGAAATAAATCAGCACGCAAAGCATTTACATTTACTTTGTGTATTATCAAGATGTGATGATTTCTTGCAGCGTCACTTACTGGTAAACCCTAAAGCAGTAAATACTGTGAAGTACTGTCACATGACAAAAATCTGATTCCTTTGCAACTGAAGTAAGAGCTACTGATAGGCTTTTCTTTCTTTCACCCTTACCTCTCTTCTTTTTTAAAATTTTCTTTCTACTAAACTGAGGATTATGCCAAGTCTATGTGAATGACACAATCTCATAACTTTCTTAACATACATAGCAACATTTTGGGGGCACAGAACTGAATATTAAGTCAGAGAAGCTCTGGGCAGGCACCTCCTCTCTCTAAATTCAAAAGCTGAACTTCCACGGAGTGCCAAGGGATTGAATTAGGTCTGTTTATAGTGTGGGCTCCAGCAAACTCTTTGTGCTTCATCTCACACACACACCCCTAACCAATCATTGCCCTACGACTTAATTATTTCATAGGAGCCACCTCTTAGAGAACTACAGCCAGGTATGAAGCAAAAAAACCTTCCAAAGACCAGTACAAGCAGGGTTCCAAGACCTGACACAGGTAATAAATACACCACACACAGCAAGAACATGCTTTGCTATACCTGAGACACTTCAGTCAAATGGCTCCTGATAATGATCAATGATGGCAAATTGGCAGCTGAGCTACTGGAAAAATTCCAAGCTTCACCTTCCAGCTACAGAAATGAAGAGGATATATGTGAATGTGATCTTTGGCAGGGAAAGGTACATTGTTTCATTGCTGTGGGAAAAATGCTTAATGCTCAAACATTTCCTTAAAATAATACTACAATGAAACATTAGAGATAGCATTATTAACAATAATCAACTTTCCTGGCTAAATGAAAAAGAAAAGGAAAAACACCTTCTCCAATCCCATCTCGAAGCTGCAAGACAGAAGAAAAGAAATCAAGGTTTCACCCCTGGCTTTTTTTCTGAGCACTTCAGCAGAGATGCTACTGCAAAGCAAATAAGCCTTTGTGTGCTTTGGGTTTTAAAAATCAAGGCAGTTCTCAACTTTCCTGTTCTTTTTCCCCATCAATGAGTGAGGAGGAGATTAATCGAAATGTTGGGGTTAGATGATAACATTTGATATACTGAAAACTTGAACCCTCAGACACCTCAAATTAATTTCTGAATAGTCAACCTCGTGCAGGAAATATCTCATGTCTGAAAAGAGACACAAAATACATACAGCTTTAAAAAGGATTTGGGGATCTCAGAATCTGGAGCTGTATGCTCCGTGGAACAGAGAAAACCTGAAGGGGCTTTATAACCTTCACACCAGAACCTAGTGATAAGAATGTTGCTAAATACTCAAACAGGTATTCTTTCTGAGAAGCCCCGAGTGAAGCTCATGCAGATGGCTGCTCTTGAGTACACAAATATATGTGCAAAACACCCTATGCTTCTCAATAGGAAGGAAATCGTTCCTGAGTCAGGGCTCATCCAGGGGCTCTGATTCATCAGTGTCCATCCAGTTTAGAGCCACCTTTCTCCTCTCCTTTCTTAGTCTTTTACCTCTGCTTCCTTCCAACATCCTTTACTTCCTGTGAAGGTTCAACGAGATCCTTTCCTTCACCAATTCCCTTAGTTTCCCCCAGAGCACACCTTACCTCAACAGGAAAACAAAACACTAGAATTTATGTTATTTTATTGTATCTTTACTTCCCTGTATGCCTCTCTCCTCATGCTGCCTCTTTAGGTTAAAGTTTCTTTATGACAGTGATTATTTACTGTTCTGTGTACTCATACAACACCGGCTGGATCTTAACCAATCTCAAGGCACTACCATAAGAAATTAAGAATAAAAAGAGACTGCCTTTGCCCTCCGTAAATGCTTTCAGGATGATGTCATACTTACCCATCTTTGCAAAAGAAACTCCAGAAAGCACATAACATGCCAAATATTATAGAAACTAAATCACCAGTTCTTTTAAAAAATATATATTTTAAATAATTTTTATAGCATGAAATGATATCACATTTATTCTATGCACCTCTGAAATATTAAACCATGGTGGAAATTCTGAGTGTTGTTCATGTATCTTTTCAGGGTACTTAGGAGTAAATTTTACCAGTTCACAATTACTCCTTTCTTTTCACTGGGCTACCTTAATACAATCATAACATTCAAATTTCAAAAATTTTCCTATGAAAGACCATAATTGGATATACAAAAATTTCAAAATACTCAGGAAGACACCCACAAAAACATTTAAAAAAGTATTTAGATGCTAGATGTGTTCAAAAACACTTTTTTACTGATAATTTTACAGCAACCATGTACTTCGTTTTCTTAGTGGTAAAGCTCTTGGAAAATCCAAGAGGTTAGGCCATGTTACCAATCTGTGTTTATCACAGCATCCTAGAATACTTTGGGTTGAAAGGCACCTTAAAGATCATCTCATTCCAAGCTCCCTGCTCTGAAGTAGGGGTACCTTTCACTATCCCAGGCTGCTCAGAGCCCTGGCCTTGAACAATTACAGGGATGGGGCAGCCACATATTCTCTGGGCAACCTGTGCCAGGGCCCCACCACCCTACAATACAGAATTTTTTAAAAATATCTAATCTAAATATACTCTCATTTTGAATCCATTTCCCCTTATCTTGTCACTCCATGCTCATGTGAAAAGTCTCTCTCCATCTTCCTTGTAGGCTCCATTTAGGTACTGGAGGCCACAATTAGGTCACCCTTAATCCTTCTGTTTTCCAGGCTGAACAATCTCAATTCTCTAGCCCTTCCTGACAGGAGAGGTGCTGCATTACCTTAGTGGCCTCCTCTGGACTCACTCCAACAGCTCCATGTCCTTCCTGTGCTGGGACTCCAGAGCTGAAGGGAGTACTGCAAGTGGGGTCTCACCAGAGCAGAGGGGCAGAATGCCCTCCCTCTCCTGCTTTGGATGCAGCCCAGGACACAGGTGACCTTCCAGGCTGCAACTGCACATTCCCAGCTCCTGTCCAGCCTTTCATGCACCAGGACCCCCAAATCCTTTTCACAGGGCTATTCTGGATCTGCTAATCCCCAGCCTGAAGGGGATTAATCTCGCCCAGGTGCAGCACTGGCACCCAGCCTTGTTAAACCTCATGAGATTCCCATGGGCTCACTTCTCAAGTTTATCCAGGTCCCTCTGGATAGCACCCCATCCATCAGATGTGTCATCACTCCGAGCTCAGTGTCACCCAAAAATTTGCTTTAGTGTGAAAAAAAGCTACAGTGTTTCTGTTGTTTTCAGAACACATCCCAGGCCTAAGCAAAGGTCACTGAAACAAGAAGAAATCTTTCAGACCTTTAAGTGGAGTTAGAATGAAGAAATAATTCACTCTTCTGCAGAACAGCTCAAAGACAACGCAATTTCTGCAGAGTAGGAGCTGAATTTCTACCATTCCTAAGGAAGTGGGAACTCAGAGTTTTGATCTTCCCATTCGGGGCAAAGCATGGGGTTATTGCAAGAGCTAACCCATTCTGACATGCCAAAAGGATCTGTTTTCTTTCTCATGAAGCTCAGGTTTCCACCTTTGGCTATGTTCTCAGAATACAAAGTTCTGTTTTTAACCCAACTCAGCAGGGCATGCAACAAGGAGAATGGGAGAACTTTCCTGAATGTACACCGAGCAGTCATCCAAGACTTCTGTGGAAAGAGACATCAGTTTCAGATCAAGATGGGCAATTACAGCCACCTTATCTAAACACCCTCCCTCACACAGACCAGAAACCATCAGGCAGATCTAAAAAGTTTAAAACTGCACATTTCAGAAAGGCATCCACTTGGCAGCTCTGCAGTAAAACAGTAATGCTTCAAAATGCCACACTTCCTTGAGAAGGGACATCTGACAATTTTGCTGTGAATATAACTCAGCTCTGGAGAAGATGGACCTCCAGGCTCAGCAAGGTTTGCAGCCTGTGCACAGATTCAGATAGCACAGAGTGACAAACCCTGGTTTGTGGCAGGAACAGCATAGTTGGAGTACTTTAGCTGTGAATTCAAGCTAAATTAAGTAGGTGATCAATCCTTAAGCCCTCTGCTAGTGAATTGAGGGAAACAGACAAAATGATTGAAATACTAATTTATGAGTTATACATAGTCACTTCCTTTTATATAGGGCTACATGAAATTCAAGAAGTCTGTGGTACACTGGAAAAGAGGGTAAACCCCTGATTTGTAACAATTTGCCCCAAAAATGCATGAATGTTTTGATGATTTCAGGTGCCCTCCTTCACAACAGCAGTACCTTCTTTCATCTTTTTTTTCTCAAGAATTTGTGTAGGGTCTTTCCTAACTGCACATTCTGAAGCTTTCTAGGTAAAACAAACTTTCATTAAAATGGGCAAGTCACTGAGCCCAAAATTCAGCCTTTTAAACGCATGAGATCTGGATGCACTTTTGCCAAATTCACAGCAGATCCAAAGGAACCTTCAGAAATTCCTGCTAGTGTTACTAGCAGGAATGGCTTTGGCTGCAGTCACGGAGGCTATAAGGGCTCTACAGTCAGTGCTGACCTTCCAGATCTTCATGTTATTTTGTTAACATGATGGTTTTATGCCTCTTGGAGATTTGCCCTAAGATACATCCTTTGAAACAGGTACACATGGAATTATCAGCCTGCAAACTGCCCTTCACCCACTGGAAACGATCAAGTATCTTTGACACAGGGAAGCCAAACTAGGAGGAAATGGTTATCCTCTTGAAGCAACCCCTAGAGCAGATGAGGATGTCATTGCAAACTTGTTGGAAAAAGCAAGTTTTTTGCATTGTCAGCATGCAAAATAGGCACTGGACAAAGAGTACCATGATTTTTGTGCAGTCAGGTTGGCAAATCCTTGAATGAGAAGAAAATGAAGGCCAAAGGCAGTGTGTTCCAAAGAGCTATTAATTAACTAAGGGTTATAAAGCTGAGATTTAGAGAGTTGACCCCTCAAAGAGACAGAGGCAGCACCGAGTCTTGAAAAGAACATGAAACTTCCGTATTAGAACATAATGGATTTCTCTAATAAGTTTTTCCAGTACCAGCCTCTTTCCTCAAGCAATGTCTTTGTCCAAAAGAAAATAAGAAAATTCTGCTACATGTACTACAAATGAAAAAATGGGGACATTCCCATTAGTCACCAACATTTTCCTCCACCATAATCCCAAATAAGCTTCTAATCAATTCCCTACAGAAAAAAAGCTCAGATGCTGCTTCCACTGTCATATTCTCACTGATGACGGCATTCCTTGGTTAGACATTAGTGCCAAAGTGGGGTATCCTAAGAGTTTGTACATTTGACCTACCACAATTCCTGCCATTTCCAGTTTACCACCTTAATGTTCTGCAAAAGGTAAACAAAGCATGGAAGCAAATAATGAAACACCATGTAAGGGGACATTTCACCTGTGTATAGGCAAATAAAGATAATCCTAGAGCTGTGTGGGTGCAACAATTAACAAGGGAATTACTTAAACTGTTAAGAGAAAAATACAGGAATTAAGTAAATTCACTGTAGTTAAATCAGTGCAGATAGAACAAAGATGATCTAATGTAATAACCTCATGACATCTGGTCCGAACATAAGGAACCTCCCTATGAGTGAACAGGTTTCTTTCCCCACTTTGATTCTTGCCTAATTTTCCAAGCTTTTCAAGACAAGTATCTTATGTCTTAGTTACTAGAAATTGAGACAACAGTTGAGAATCTCTTGCAGTAATATGTACAAACAAAACAGCAATATAGTTTTAGAGATAGCTTTCTTCAGAGAGTTCCCAACAGTAGTCACATGTATAAAAATAGGCTTTATTAAACTCTGCAGGAGCCAAAAGCCTTTATTCCTTGAAGAAGGCATATGCCACCAGCAAACAAGGGTTTAGAGCTCCCAGGGAGCTGGGATCCAGAAAATGTTGCCTCTTATTCATGCAAGATCATAACTTTAGGAGATACAGAAGCAAGCACTGAATCCTGAGCTCAGTGAGAGCTTCAAAACAGGGCAGCTCTTGTTCAGAACTTTTTCTTGTTTCTGTGGGCTGCGGGCCTTGGGCTTGAACCAAACAGAAATCAGTGTAGTTCAGAAAAACCTCAGCATTACTAAGGTAAGATCTTCCGGCCAGACTATAATGATTGGTACCTGACATTCGTTGCTCAGTAGGAGCAGTGAATCACAGAGGTCCTTCCCTACTTCAGGAACAAACAATTCCAAATCCAGCCTGCCCCTGATGGCTGAAGGAAGTCCATGGGGACAGTTAGCTTTCTTATTCGCAGGTGAAGTAGCAAAAGAAAGACGTTAAATTCCTTCCAGTCACTGAGTTTCCACATTTGCAGATACACTGCCCATAAAGTAGGAGATTGATGGCATTTCCATGGCAGTGACAGCAGAATGGGTAGTTGGAAGGTAAGAGATTTACTTACAGTAGCAGCAAAAAAAAGCTAGCACATGAAGATGTAACTCCATAAAGGTAACAGGCACATTTGTATGCCTGCTGCAGTTTGTGTTCTCCTCAAGACCATGACACATTCCTTTGTGTGAGCTAGTGGTAAAGTTTTAAAGGAAAACACAAAACAAAGAAAATCAAATGCTCTATCTCTTCACTAAAATGAACACACCCAAAACAGACTTAGCTCCTAGTTCCAAATATAGAAAAGACTTCTGGAGTCTTTCAAGCACTATCTACATTTCAAGCAATATCTACATCCAAAAAGGCCAAATACTCATGCTGTAGAAAAAAGATGGAGAGGTTAACTTCTTCCTAAAAGGATAACAAATACTGTAGTGCCTGTCATATTTTTACTACAGAAAAACAGAAAGTTTTTATTAAAACTTTCACTTTTTCTGGCCATATTCACAGACCCAGTTGATTCCTTTCAATAGAAAAATTAATTTAGAACATTTACATGCTTTTATTTGCACCAGCAGCAAGACATATCTCTTGGGAACAAGCTTGGTCTGCCAGGGATATGAGATCTAATTTGAGAGCTAGTAGTTGCAGTCATCCCATTAAAGTTCCTCACTATCACAGAGCAAACTCACCTGCAGAGACATAGCTTTTATCTTTACATGCACATGTATGTTTATATATAAATATATATTTTTACATATATACACAGACATGCACACATGCAAACACACTTTTGGAGAGAAATCTCGTGTTTTGAACATGAAAGGTTGTCTCACCATAAATACCATTCTGAGATCTCATCTGCAGTTACCTATCACAAACATGCAGAACTGCAGTTCTTTCTGACTTTATTTTGCTGGGATGCCACGGCAAGTGGTAAATACTCTGCTGCCATCCAATGACGTTTCCTGGGATTGTCCATTTCCCAAGACCCTTTTCTCCTACTCTACAGCCAGGTTAAAAAAAAAATAAATAAAAATCAGGTGAAAATAAAGGCTGCACTTAGAGCTGAAGCACTTTGCATATCTGCAGTGCCTTGGCCTCTGGGGAACACAGGACATCACCACCTCTCCACACCTGTATGCAAATAGCCCCAGTCCTTTTCATCATTCCGCCAACGCCAACCGCGGCAGAACTTTATCTGAATTCCCAGTGACAAAACCATCATTATGCGGTGGCAGTTAATTTTTACTGGTTTACAATGTACTTTCCTCTGCACAAGAGATAATGCCAGCTAAGCACAGCAAATCTTTCACACAGCTGTTATTATGCTCTATAGGCCATCAAAGCGCTGATTTCTCAGCACTGTGTCAATGCCAGACATGCCGACTCCCCACACTGTTTTCACTGCTCAGTTCCTTTCTTCACTCTCCTGACAAAGCACAATTTGTTCTAATCCTTACTACTAGATCTAAATTTAGTTTGCAATGCTCTATAAACAAAAGTAGTAGCCCATCAATTTTAAGTGAAAAAGGGGAAATGCAGTAATGTGGATCATGAGGTTCACCCCACCTATAATTAAGTCCTCAAAGTTTGAACATTTCAGTTTTCCTTGCAGTAAAAATAGACATTTGTATAATGCCAGTTTCAGGAAATCTGAGAAACTAGCCAAGCAATTTTTTGTCAAAATATATTTGCACACAAGAACGAACTTCTCAGTTCTGAAGAATCTGTCCAGAATTCTAGGGCGACAGCATGTGCATCTGCTCAAATTTGTGTAATTTAACATTTTTCAGCCCAGAGTATACAATTAATTACTTTAAAATGCAGTTTACATTTTCAGTTATCAGCTTGAGCTGGTATAAAAGACCCTGACTACTCAGGGGTGGATGCTCAGTTGAGAGTTTATTGTCACAGAGGAGCCACAATTACAGGTTTAAAGGAAACCCAGCAGTGCTTGATTTATTTTCAACTATTTCATTACTATTCTTGTTTTGAAACACAGGATGTAGCAGGATGTTCCTCTCAAAAGAACACACAGGCTGCAGATTAATACATTAAAAACCTAACGGAAGGAAGAATGAAGTTCTTTCCCAATAACCACCTACAAGAAAATGTTATCACTGCATTGAAAGATAGAAGTTACTTCCAAAAGAGCCCAAAGACCCTGTATTTTGCACTTCATAAGAAGTGCCACTTTCATACCCTTACATTTTCATACTCCAAGCACAGTGCAGAAGCGTTACAGATGCAAACATCTTGGTACAAACAAATGTGTATTACTGATAATTCACTGCCTCAAAACATATATTTTTATGCTTTCTCATTAAAAAACAAAACCTGACTGTATTCCACCCTCCTTGATTCAGGCCCCAGCACTTAACTATGCCAAGCATGTTCCATTATGTGCATCCAGAAGTGCTGATCACACAGCTCAGCCTGCACAGTCACTGTAAAATAGGGGCTTGAACTTCCTCTGCTGGCTAAAAAAATAGCTAAAGAGTTAAAGAAAACCTTTCATATCCAAAAAAAGAAAAAAAAAATAGTGCACAAAAGACTTCAAAAAAAATAAAATAAAGATAATCTTTATCTCTTCTTTAAAGATTTTCATCTTTTTAGTTATTGGCATCTCAAGGCAATTTTGCAGGACCTGAAAGGAAAACTCCTGACCTCCCCTATTCGTTGCTCCCATGAAACACTGGACTGTATCCGGGAAGCTCTGCAGATAAGTCGTGCACAATTTCCTTCTTAAGCCCTGCCAACAGATCAGAAAGAGGACAGTAACTGTGATGAAACACCAACCAGTCATACAAAAGAGATGGGAGAACTGCTGAAAAAAAATACACCATCAGAGCAGCAAATTAAGATGTATTTGACAAGGACAACTTTAGGTCAAATTTACTGAGGAGAAAGGTCTACTAAAGGTAATAGAGTGGCAAATGGGGTGCAGTCCCCAATCCTACGAGAATTTTTTGTGGTCCAAGTCATTTTGGCTCAGTTTCTTCCCTGGAAAGTGTTCCTTCTCTTCATCTATCTCAATTTCCAGAGAGAGGATTTCTGCCCCAAGAAGTCTATGGGGCAGATTCTGTGCCTTCTATGATGGGTCAGATAATCCAATTTTTTAAACTTACTCCAAAACTATTTTGAGAGCATTGTGTCTGACCTACCAGTACCGTGCATGGGAGTATTCATTCCCACATCACAATTAAGCAGCCAAGAAGGTACTGTACAGTCAGAAGGACTGTGACAGCAATCCTATAAAATTTTCTGAAGCATAAATGGCAAAGCAGCCTTTGCTGGTCAGAGGATCTGTCCCATTAACTCCCTGGTAAGCCCAGCTCTGCAGTGACCTAATTCAAATGGCAATATTTTACACATATTCTACTTGAACACCACAACAAGTGGGATTCAGACATACATTGATGGGTCACAAACCTTTTAGTCCAAACCACTATTTTATCTGAGTGGGATTGGGATTTAATTCAGCACTTCTTCATTTGATGAACCTGACTAGATGGTCCTCCCCAAACACCTGTTCATGAGTGTCTGGTGAAAAGCCAGGTAACACCTCTCTGTGCAGGTTAGAAACTAGCCACAAGAAAATTCGATGCAGAACTACATATGAGGTTCCACAGGCCTACATTTCACAAGGTACACCTATACAATGCATGTGAGCCTTAGAATATTTAAGCCTGAACCCAAACTTTCCTCATACCTCACCTTCCAACGTCTACACAATTAGAAAGTAGAGGATTCTGCTTTACAAATCTCCTGCGGATTGCATCAGGGTCACTCAGGAGATGAAAAGAAACCAAGGGCTTTGGAAAACATCAGAGCCAAAAGTTAATAGTCACTGTGGAGGGTCTCAAATCAGCAGATGTTTCAAACATGTGTCTAATTTTCAAGTGCTGAGTTTGACGGCAGTAGATATTACAGTGGGCACCAACCCAAGACAGAGCTAAGGAGGAAAGGCTAGTGGACAAAACAGGAAGAAAAGCAGAGCATGAAAAACATTTTTTCACATGCTCTCTTAGTCTGTGTAATCTACTCTAGAGAGGCCTTAGCCAGCAAGTTAACTTCAGACCTCAATTAAAAACATGGGCAACTTTATTGCCCAACAAAAAATACATTAGATACTTACAATCTCATTTTATTAAATTTTCCTACTCACAACATTTACTATTGGGTGTGTACGTGTGTGAAGTTATATTATATTTGTATATTAACAAGATTAAAAGCTCACCTGCATGGCAGGTGTTGCCATGGGCACATGCTTGGATTATGGATTAACCAACTCCTATTGAAAACTGGAGTCTATCATCAAATCCAAAGCAAGGAAGGCAGGTGCTTCTCCTGCTGATCATCTAGCTGAGGGCTCTCATTGAATTACATGAGGAAAGAATAGTTTTGCTTCCTTCATGAAATTTGACTACAGAAAGAGAGGGGTGACACCTCACACAACATAGTGAAGCTTAAAGGACAACCTGTTTCTCTATGGCCTCTTCTGCTGGCTACTTTGATCTGTTTTATTGTCTTGGTGTCTTAACACCTTCACCTTTAATTTCACAGGGAAATTCTTTGGAGGTGTTTTGCTATAGCAATTGTCCAAGTCTTTTCAGAGAAACCACCAATTATCCAGGATGCTGGGAACTAAACACTTGTCGTTTATGCTATGGTGTTACAGTTTTGCAGCAGACACAAAACAGCAGTTGTTTCCTGGGAGCTCACAAATCCAGTCTGCTCTTAGCCAGAATCCCACACAATAACACTAATTTTAAGCATAAAAATCAAAATCCCTTCTGGTCTTATCTAATTTTGTGTCAAAGTGACAAGCTGTGTAACACAGTCCTTTCAATTCAATTTTGATTTCTGCATCCAGCCCACCAAACTGGGGTTGTATTAGAGGTCGTATTTCACGTTACACAGACACACACACCTGCTACACAGCAGAAGTGTCTTAAAAATGCACTCAATTTTGTATTTTGACATGAATCTCCACCCTCTCAAATGCTGATGATGCTTTGCCAGTGAGACTGTGCAGGGCAATTGGCCTCCTGGGCAGTTTTCCAAATTCAGTATGATGTTGCAAGCGCTCAATAGCTCTGAAAAGTCAGACTGTTCACTCACCTCTAAGAACCAAAATGCAAGAAGTACAAAGGGAGACGAGGCTAAAAGCATTGTTGAAGTGTGTTTTAGGTCCAACAGAAGGCTGGAGCTGTTGTTTAGGATGGTCATCCTGTATTTTTCCTCTAGTTTGTACAGTTAAGTAGTGACTTAATAACTAGAATCTATCAGTTTACTTACACTTACCAAACTTCCATCACATGTGCCAGCCTCAGCACATCCCTACTAAATATTTATAAATAAGATGGCAAATCAGCAATAACTCTCCCTCCTCTTTTGATATGGAAATAAGTAGATTTAGAAGTTTAGAGGTTCTAGGATTTTTTTTAACTTTTAAACAAAGTAAAAAAGCTATGTATAAGAATAGGCAGCAATAAAATTATAAACCAATAGATGTGGAAAAGTCAACATCATCTTCTAAACATGCAAGTGAAGCTCACAGCTGGTGCAAAAAAAAAAGAAATAAAAATAAAAATAGCCAGCATTGTGTGTTAGTAAAGGCAGTGAGCAGGGACTGCAGATTTTATGCCTAACTCTCCCATGGATTTCAAGCTTGGCTGTGGGCAGATCACCAAATATCTCAGCTGATCATCTACAAAATAAGGATTGCAGTATTTTCCTATCCCAGCAGAATGTTTTCAGAAGAGTGCTTGGGAGGCACTCACTGCAGTGATGGGATCCATGAAAGTCTCTGCACAGAACAAAGACAACACCTGCTCCACTGGTTAATGGGAAAAAGATGACTGTTAAAAGGAACTTGTAACAGTCATTAAAGGACAAGTTGCAATTGCGTCTGGCTTCCAGTTAAGAAATTCAGCATCAATGAACCATTCTTTTATACAATTACTGTGGAAAAAAGTTACTTAAAGGACTAGATAAGAAAATAATGCAAATAAACTACATCAATGAATGGAATTCCACATGTAAGGCAACATTTAGGTTTTCCCTTATAATGGGTACCATAGAGAGTTCATGACAAAAT
Organism: Muscicapa striata striata; assembly: GCA_030060385.1. Lineage (NCBI taxonomy): Eukaryota > Metazoa > Chordata > Aves > Passeriformes > Muscicapidae > Muscicapa > Muscicapa striata. The sequence goes on along the minus strand of JAREIS010000248.1, from coordinate 81,573 downwards.
ATCCTTTTGCTTCTTGGGCAAACAAGTGCATAGATGGTGGAGGTAAATGTTCACCAGAGTTTTTCCTCCAGGATTGGAACAATTTTAGTTAACTAAGACACTTTTGAAAAGCATTTATTAGGCCTTGTGACTCCATTTTATACAGTGTTGATGTTCTTCTCATATTCTCTGTGGAAGATAATGATAGGTAGCTTTTCCAGTGGCTTGCAGGACATATACCCAGGTACTTAGTATTTGAAAAATGCCAGCTCAGTCTTGAGGGGTTTTTTTTTCTGACCACCTTCTTTCACTTTGTACTGGGAAAATTGTAGCTCTACAAATACAGAAGAGGTTTCAAGTTCATAATGAAACATGAACTTTAGGATAAAGGAAGTCTGATGATCTGGTGTTTATTCCTGAATCAGCAACAGATGTCTTGTGAGCTTAACGTCATAACTTAGATACTTAATGATCTATTTTATCTTTTAAAAAAGAAATTGTATGTCTGGAAGGTGCAGAAAAGAAATCAAGAAAAGCTTCAGATTCCATTTGCCTTGGATCCAGGGAAACATCAATTAACCTACTTCAATTAACAAAATTAATTTTGTTAACCGCTTCATCATTACCTTTGGTAAGGTAAGGTTTTGTAATATTAATTACTTCATCTTTGCTTTTTGTAAGGTTTTCTAGTTGTTCCTAGGATTTATGCAGCATCAGTCCCCTGGTAATAACTTTTGAATTCATTCACCAAACCATGTTTGAATGAAGAGCTGAAGTGTGAGAGGTATGAGCGTCATGCATTTTGTGACATCTGGTGGCAGGCAGAGCAGAGTGCCCGAACTAAGTGTCCTCATCAAGGGGAAAACCAAGTTATCTGACCTACTTGGCCTGTCAATGAGCCAACGCAAACTGGGAGAAGGGCAATACGTGCCCTCTTCTTGCCCAAAAAGCTAAGGGATTTAGAAATGAGATTGAAGGGAACCTAGCAGAGTGAACTGCTGGAGAAGTACAGGGAGCTAGAGCAAGATAAAGTATCAGCAACACAGCACACACAACTCAAGCTCATCTTCCTGTGTATAATGGGAAGCTGAAGGAGCATAATTTTGTTTTCCCTACTTGTACAACACTTGCACACTCTAAACATTTGTAAGCCATTAGCCAGATCCAGCAAAACTGTGTAATGCTGCAACAACAAAAGCTAGTTTGTTACAGCCATGGGAATTCTTTGCAGTGAAACCACACAGAGAGAGTTAAGCGGGATAGGATCTCAGGGAGCAGCTGAGCCACCACCATGCAGGGGCAGGTTCACAAACATCCAGACAGAGCTATAGCAGGTTGTTGGAGTCAATGAGTTAGGTGATTCTCTGAATCCTTCAGGGAGAAATCAGAGTGCAGGGATTGAATTAAAGCCTTTGGATGGACTGAAGTGTATTAAGCCACTCACACATAAAGTAGACATTTAAGTAGAAGTAAGCTAGTGAGTTTTAGGGTGAGTTCTAATGCTTTTAGTAAAAGTTTCAAATACCAGAGTAGCAGAGCAAGTTCTACTGAAGGTTGAAACATACTGGTATCTTCAGCAAGAGGCTCCAGGCCCACAGTTGTAGACGGGACTTAGACATAATAGAGCTATAGTAAGAATACTGTTTACATTTTTCAAATAGAGCAAAATAGATTGTATGAGTAGTTGTATACAGAACCTGGCGTGCTAAGAAACTAGAATTCTCATAGGTTAAGGAGTGGTGGTCTGAGTTTGCATCTTAGCTTGCTGGAAAAATCCTATATAAGAGTATGTGTTGGGAAGAGTTGGTGCTTTTAGCCACTGGGTTTTGCCAGGACTTTTAGCCATTTGCCATTGCCACTTGCCATTGCTTTCCATTGCTTTTCTGTGTGCTTTTGAGACTGATGTGCTTTGTAATAAATAACCTTTTTAACTATTAGCTGCTTTGCTTATTTAAGATAACCCGACAAAGTGGGAGCCTAAGAGCTCCAGTGTTGGTGCCCTGAGTACCAGAGGCCAAGAACCTCACATTTTGGTGCCCCATGTGAGGATGTTGCTTTTAACTCACTTTACTAATAACTTTAAAATACTGTCGGTCCTCCTCAAAGGCTTCAAATAAGTGTGGTAATGCGAAAGCCAAAAGAAAGCCCCTGCTGACTGCTGGGAGAAGCAAGCATGACTGGGGAAGAGATTGGGACTTCTCATTGCCTATCTTATATTGAGGTGAGCAACTTTGGGGTAATCTAGGAGCATGGGAAATATTATGCCAAAGGAGCAGAAATGAGAAAAAATACAAAACTTATGTATTTAAGATAAGCTGAGTGTTGAGGTAAATTCATAGAGAAGGGGGAAATATATTTAAAGAACAGAAAGAAGAGTATAGGAAAGTATCCAGAACTTTAAATGATGTATTTAAGATGAGCTGAATATTTAGGTAAATCCACAGAGATGGGGGAAAATATATTTAAAGAACAGAAATAAGAGTATGGGAATGGATCCAGAATTTATAATAACATATTAAAAATAAGCTAACTGTTGAGGTATAGAAGTGGTGTGAGTTATAGTGACACATTGAAGTATAAAGATGGGAGGAAATACATGTGAGGAGCAGAACTATATGTATGATTATTTAGAATCTTTATTAAGGAGAAATGATTTTAGTGTTCCAGTGTCCTGGTTTCTAGGACAGGTGTCTGCCAATAAAAGGCAGAAGCTCCTGTTTTGAAATAGAGGATCTAATTTCACTCCCTCCAAGTATTATAATTGTTTGAAATCAAGGACTCAAGGCAGAGATAAGGGGTAGAAGTAACAGCTCTTTTACTAATATATATCTAACCGTACTAGCAGAAATAACAGCAGTTATTGAAATTACCAACAAACAGAACAGATAACTCAGTTTCAGTCCTTAGCTGCAGGCACGCTGCCTGCGCTCGGTCCCGGTGGTTCAGGCGGGACAGAGCCGGCACAGCTGCGGAGAAGCAGGCGGGAGCCGGAGGGGAGGGGGCGGCAGCGGCTGTACTGTGTCTCAGGAGGGAGCAGGCTGGAAGGGGCAGTTCCTCCTCACCGTTTAGTCTCTGGTGGTCAGCAGTTCCCCCCGAGGTAGCAGGGCAGATGCAGGACAGCTGATTGCAGCGGGGTCCGGCTCTCTGCCTCCTGGCCACGTGCGGAGTAGACGGGGAGACCCTCCTGCACCGAACCCGCTGGAAACACGAATGCCCCTCCGGAAGCCCGCTCCCACCTACCCCTTTCGTCTAGAGTCATCAAAGATCCTGGGTGTAACCTGGCAAGCCCCGTTAGCATAAGAATGGGAAAATTCCTTAAATTGACACAGTAATAGAAAAAAACTCAACCTCCCACATCCAGATAAAAAGTTAAGAGAACTGTTAATAATATATGTTCAAAAGAATTTTCCAAACGTAGATCCCGATTGGGTTTTGAGTGAAACTTTTTGGGATCGAGTTGGTCTTAAACTTTTTGATGATGTTTGTTTGGGAGATAGAAAAGCTCCTTTGTTATTACCGTCTTGGAAACTGATCAGATAATCTTTAAGTGAACCACACAGGAATTCTGAAAAGACAGAGACTTCTTAGCTGTCTTCTCGATTGGTGTCGCAATATATTGCTAATTGCTGTGATTCTTTTCAACCACAAATCCACGGGATCATGTCACCGCCATCCCCCGTAGCCGGGCAGAACAGCTCGGGGGACCGGCCGGCAGCACCGTCTATGATGCCGCTCAAGCCGTGTTTTGCTAGTGCAGGGGCCCCGACTTCCCCGTCACCAGCCCCCTGTTCCGCAGCCCCCTGCTCCGCAGCGTTGGTCCCTGCGGCATCGGTCCCTGGGGGACCGACCCTCGCACAGACCAGCTTGGATGGGGCGGCGGCGTCTGCGCCTCCACAACCAGCCCCACGCCGCAGTCTGGCTGTGGCTGCTGAGCCAGCACAGCCCGTCCTCCCCCACACGGCATGTATTCAAAGTAATCCCTAGAACGGAGCCCTCCCTTCCCGCCCCGCGCGGCAGCTTCACTGCGGCTGCAGCGGCTGCTCAAGGAATTCCCCCCCGGCACAACCCAAGCGTGAAACAGTGTCTAAAAAGAGGAGGGGGAAATGGGGTGGGGGGGTGGATAGGACAGGGCAATGCGGGTGAGAACGGAAGGGCACAGACAGATCTGTCTCCGGCTGTTGGGAATGCTGGGGGAGGAGATGATTTCCCAGTTTCAAGGAAACCTGAGATACCAACACTAAAGCCCGCAGATTCAAACGGGGAGAGAAATTTACGCTTTATAAAGTTAAAGGAAAAAGATTTTTGTTTAGCTTCTGAGCTTTTCTTCCAACGGCGCGCTGCTGAGTTAGTTTTCTCACTCCAGAAAGGACTTTTAACAACTTTTAAGCAATTGCAGGGCGCTTCCTCGGAACCTGAGAAGACCTGGGCGCAGCAGTGTGACGTCATCACCCTGGACCACAGTCCGGGGGAGGGGAGCGCCGCTGCTCCTCTCTCCTCTGCCTCAGCCCACCCACCCGGTGGCCCGCGTCCTTCTCTGTGGCCAGTGCCGAGGGACGGCAGCAGCCCGCGTTCCCTCTGTTATGGGGTGGCTTGGGCATGCCCAGCCCACAGTCCCCCTGTGATGGGGGCTGGTCGGGCGCGGCCGCTCCGCTCTGCTCCGCTCCGCTCCCCTGCTCCGCATCAGTGCTAGAGACTCCGTCAGACCCCCGCCGCTCCCTCCGTGGCATGCTCGAGTCCAGTGCTGCAGAGAGGAGGGGGAAAGGGGGGTGGGGAGATGCCAAGAACTGCTTTTAACCACGTTGTTGGGGGCAGACGGAGCAGAGGGATATGAACATAAGAGATTCAGTTCTATTTTCACAGTTCTTGTATGTAAAGTTAAAGGTGTTTGTTTTCTACATTGCTGTCAAAAAGATGCTGAAATTCTTGGAATGGTGAAGGTACAGGACATTTTGCACTTGATTTGAGTGGAGATTATCTATATTTGGCGATCTGTTATTGCTCAGATATGAGTGGACATTTGTCCAAATGTCAGCATTGAGTTTTAGTTTTTCTATAGTTAATTATTTTTTTAAAAACCCAGCTTCTAATCCTTTGCAATGCCCTCAATATGAATTAATACGTTTTGAATTTCTTTAAAGAAGAAACTTGCAAATTTATGCCTTGAAGATTTATTATCAGTATTTTAGCTTTCCCTTCAGACCAAACTGTAAGATTTCTAGTTTACATTTTTCAAATTATCAATGAAATGCTTCATAAACACAAATCAAGACCATTTCTAGAATCATCATCTGAATTGTAAAATTTAATTCGAGCCAAATTACCTTTATACATATTTGAAAAACAGCATTTCTCTATCAGCTCTATTTTTTAGGCTCAAATTTAGTTTCTGTATTTAATTTTAAAACCATTTTATTAAGAGTATGAATTCTGTATTACAGAATGATTTTGATTTGTTTTATTGTTTAACTTGAATTCTTTCAACATTCCAAGACATGCCCCTGAATCAAATGTATGAAGATAATTAGTTAAGCTGTGAATTTAATATTCTTTTGTTTCCTTTTTTATTAATTCTCTCTCTTATTTTAGCAAGTCTCCTATGACCTGACCCTGTGCTGTCTCATGATTTTAAGTATTTTTCAGAATTCCAAGAAAATTATCTGAGCTTCTTTGAAAGTCTCTTCTAAATTTCTAGTCTTACGGTTTTCCCGCGTTGTTATTATAGAAGCACTCCAGCAGCTTGCCATGTTCAAAGCATCTCATCCTGAAGAAAAACTTCAGAGAGAACAAGCTGCTGAAGGAATTTGATTTCTTTCTCACGCTGAAATGTTTAATTGTAGCTCTTGTTCTTAAGAGTTTTGGTTTTTTAATAAAAAGATGTCAGGGAGTTCTCTTCCAATTAGAATTTAGGCAGTGGCCAGGCTTTAATTCTACCTGAAAGGAAAATGTGTAAACCCAGGTGTTTTCTCAAAATAATATTCCAGTCATATTGCCTATCAGTATGGCAGCTGAAGCAAATTTTTGGGGTGAATTTGATGCTCATTTTCTAGAGATGAAAATCTAATTCCTCATTGAATCAAGGCTTGTCAGCTGTTTGCAGACTCTGAGGTGATGACACAGTTTTTTAAGGATTGATGATTATCTAATTTTATAAATGTATGTCTATAATTTAAAGTATTGTTCATTTTTGTATTGTGTTTACCTGCAGAAGATTGTGAACTTTGTTTTTTTTCTTTTTTTTTAATAAAAGAAAGTGGGGGAATCAGCAGTATTGTAGAATTTTTTGTTAGATAATAGTTAAAGGAAAATATGAAGTTAAACTATATGTTTTGCTTATGCTTATGCTTTGTTTGCTTTTAGTAGTACAGATTTGTCAAGTAGCCAACTTAAAGTGTTTTAAGTAACTTTAGTTAATGTATTAAGTTTAAATACCGTATGTCTGTTCAACATAACCCCAGAAAAACGCCTTTTCACTTGTTTCCTTATCCTTGTAGTTATATTGTTAATGTTGTGTGTGCTTTGCCATGATGTCCATTTGTTCCTGAATGAAGTAGGTGAAGCTTTGCTTTGATAACCAGGTAAAAGGAGCAGGGCAGGCCAAGATGCCCCTGAAATAGTCAAGGGCAAGACTGGGTTGGCCACTGTGTTTGCCACCAAGATGTTTAGCTCCGCTGTTGGCTGCAATCCAGCAGGCGTTGAGCGGTGGGGACACATGCCATGCCAGACCTTGCTGCAAAGGATGACTTCTGCTACCATAGGGCCATCCAGGAGGAGAAAATAGGCCAAGTAGCCTGCAAGTGATAGGAGTTTTAGAATGGTACAGTTTCAATGATCTGTGTAGTGGACTGGAATTTAGCATAATGGATGAAAAAGTTTTTTGGTGCTAATCATGGTGCTTTGTTTTCTCCACGCATTTGACAAATGATTAAGTCTGTTCAGGGAATCTTTATGGTTCTAAGAGGAGGGGGAGATATTGGAGTCAGTGAATTAGGGGATTCTCTGAATCCTTCAGGGAGAAATCAGTGCAGGGATTGAATTAAAGCCTTTGGATGGACTGAAGTGTATTAAGCCACTCACACATAAAGTAGACATTTAAGTAGAAGTAAGCTAGTGAGTTTTAGGGTGAGTTCTAATGCTTTTAGTAAGTGAAAAGTTTCAAATACCAGAGTAGCAGAGCAAGTTCTACTGAAGGTTGAAACATACTGGTATCTTCAGCAAGAGGCTCCAGGCCCACGGTTGTAGACAGGACTTAGACATAATAGAGCTATAGTAAGAATACTGTTTACATTTTTCAAATAGAGCAAAATAGATTGTATGAGTAGTTGTATACAGAACCTGGCGTGCTAAGAAACTAGAATTCTCATAGGTTAAGGAGTGGTGGTCTGAGTTTGCATCTTAGCTTGCTGGAAAAATCCTATATAAGAGTATGTGTTGGGAAGAGTTGGTGCTTTTAGCCACTGGGTTTTGCCAGGACTTTTAGCCATTTGCCATTGCCACTTGCCATTGCTTTCCATTGCTTTTCTGTGTGCTTTTGAGACTGATGTGCTTTGTAATAAATAACCTTTTTAACTATTAGCTGCTTTGCTTATTTAAGATAACCCAATGAAGTAGTAGCCTAAGAGCTCCAGAGTTGGTGCCTTAGAGCACCAGGGGTCATGAACCTCACAAGTCAAAGTAGGAGCCTAAGAGCTCCGGAGTTGATGCCCTGAGCACTGGAGGCTGAGAACCTCACAGCAGGTGACTGTCAAATCCCTCCTAAAACAGCTCTTGAGCAAAGGGGAGTCTGCCACCTCCTAGATACAGTGCTCAGAGTTAGGGAACAGCCTCAAATCCAAACTACAGTTTCTCCTACAATGAGCACACAGTGTATATGTAGCTTACAGTTTACAGATTACAACAGTTCACCCGTCTCAGCCATTTACCTATTTGAATATTGTTTTTAAAAATATTTGTCTGTTTCTTGTTGAGCTGAATAATTATTTACTCTAAAGTTCTTCTAGCCTCATACCTTTCATATGTCTTAAGACCTCTGTTGTCCTGTGATGGAACACCTTCCCCCGACTATTTATTTTAAAATGCAGAGCCCAAAACAGACAGAGAAAGATGCAAAGCAAAGTACTATTACAAATTACAGCAAAGCAATTCTTTTTGATCGCTTTCAGATGTTGTTAGTTCATTCAATTTGCAGTACACTATCAGCCCTATATTTATCTTCTAATACTACTTCTTCCCTGCCCTGTACTGCTGTAACAGTGCATATCTCTTAAAATTTTACTTCACTAATTTTGGCTATTTCCCCCAGTTTATCAAGGTCATTTTGAAACAATGTCATATGGAGTGTATTGCTAAGAGATGGACTACAAAGCCAATTTCACCCCTCCACCCTTGAACCCCAAATTATTCCTACCTAGAATTCAGAAAACAAATGGTTCTGCAGTTTATAAAGATTTCAGATTAAGTAAAAACCAAACAATTTCTGGAAAACTCACAAGAATTGTAAATGTTTTTAATTAGTCAAAAATCTAGTGAAAGAAAAAAAATTATTAACACGTACATGAACAACCTAAGCAAATATAGGTTTTCAATAAAACCCCAAGACAGAGCACTGGAATGACTGGATATGACAAAAGCACAATGTTAGACTGCAAAAGTTGTGGTAACACCCTGTACTACTGCTATTATACAGGCAGGTGAAAAGATAAACCATCTGGCGAGGTAAGAGATAGCTCTGAAACGTAAGGTGAAGGTAAGTAATTCAGACTCTGCATGATTTTCCTATAGGTCCTCTGTTTTTTTTTCTTTTTTTTTTTTTCTGCACTTTAAGAAGTGCTGGAGGGATGCAAAGCAATATTCCCCAAAATGTGTCAAGTTCATAGCTGAGTGGGACTGTGAGATTCATCACTGTATTTCTGTATTTTTACTAACAGAATCAAGAACACTTCAGTTGAATCCTTCCTCTCCTTCCACTCCTAGATCTTTAAGCAATAAAAATTCATAGCAAATCAAGAAGGAAAAAAAATACATGAAGAATCTCAAATTAGCACTAATTAAGTCACTAAGGTTCTCCTCCAGAAGCTAGAAAAATCTGATCCTGATTTAATAACACAAGATGTTCTTCTCTTTGCTTTGACTTTCACATGCTGCAACCAAGCATCGGCAACAAACATTGTCAGAGACGTCACCTTGCTCCAGAACTGATTTTGTTCTGTCCTTAATAAAATCCCACCGTCCTCTAAACCAGAATACACTACCAAAGAATATCATGGACTCTGCTAAATTATGTACAAAATCTGCCATGATTGAAATGCTATGATCCACTGATCTCTTGGGGAAAAGAGAGATGAAGGAATACCTGGTTTGTAGAGACGGAAACACAAATGAAAATCAACCTGCTCAAAACCATCAATGCTCGGTTCCAAAGAGGTTTCACCTTAAAAACTGAGTCTGCCAAGTACCTACAGAGGAGGCTATGTCCCTCTAGAATTGAAAAATAACAGAGCAGCATCCTTTAGGTCTGCATTTTGAAATCAAGCATTTATATCCCACTTGCATGTAAGCTCCTCCATGGGCCCAGCCCTTAACTGGCAAAAACAACGGGAATAGAGATGTCCAGCACTGCAGAAATCAGTAGCAAGGGAAAGGCAAAAACAAACCACAAGAATAATTTCCACAGCCCAATTATTTTCATGGCTTAAGAAGGAAATGTTTTTTTAAATAATGAAAATCTCAAATTTTACCTAATGATGTACATTAATTTTCATGATTTATACAGTTATTGCATAAGATTTGTGATAATTTACATCTTCCGGTTCAAGTGACATAAGGTAGCACAACTTTGTATTAAATTCTACTTACAATTTCAGTCAATTACACAAACATGAAACAAGAATGACTATTCATTTCAGAATGCCTTCTCCACATTTGTCCAGATGTAAAGAGGGCATAATGGAGACAGTTGTGATGTTTATGGTAATCCCACACCAATTTGTATTCCTTTGGCAGGAATACACAGTAGTGTAATATAACAGAAAAAAAAATTAAAAATCAACCAAAAAACCCCAAAGAACCTTAAGAGGCCAAAAAAAAATCAAATTTGTAGGCTGATAAGAACTGGACACTTTCTTTTTGGCAAGGTGAAGCTACTTTAAGTATTCACATAAGTGGAAAACAAAATATTTTTTTCAGTAAAAAGATAAAATGAGAATGTTTAACCACTGTGTAGTAAGTTCCAATACACTGGTGGCAGTGATTATACATTATGCTAGAAGGAACAGAAACCATCCTGAAATGAAGCCACACTGTACAGAACGAACTCAAAAATAGACCACGTGCTGATGCCTTTATCAGCTTGCCATGATGAGTGTTTTAAGTCCGTGACTGAAAATACACATGATGATGCCACTGAAAGCAGTGTAAGTGAGTTACTGGGTGGTTTAATCTGGAACAGAGACAAGAGACTGCATACAGACAAGGGCATAGCTTAAGAGGCAGGATTACAGAAGCAAAGACAGACTGCAGGAGTAGCTCAGAACTCAGCTCACATTTGTTCTACACATATGAAAGCTACAACATTTTTCTCCGCAGCACAAAGAAAACACAAGCAAAAAGGAAAAGAAATTGACAAGAATCATTAAGTAATTTCTGAACAGTGAGATGACATGGCAAAAATATGGTTTTGACCTCCAATGCACCATCATCCTGGATATTTTTCTCTCCTTCATGTAGGACAAAGAGAAATAGCAAACGGTGAAAAAAGACGAAGAAAGATATAGAGGATGGCTGCTTGGCACTTTTGAAAAATGTTTAACTAAAAAAAGAATCAAGGAACTTATAAATAGTAGCCGATTCCTTCCCCCAAGCCTTTGTCAATAGAGACAACTACAATAATGTCTATTTTGGTGATAAGTGCTTCAATGAGAAGGCAGTGCCCCAAAGGGCAGTTTCATTTTTACATATAAAAACAGTAGTTGTGGTAGATTCTATTCTTCATAGCAGTTTACTAGTTATGTGACAGAGATTCAAGCAAAACCACCTTTTTAGAGGAACACCAAGGGATAACAAAAAGCATGTGTACACAGCTTACTGTGACTCCTTCACTTTGGATTTGTTGAGAAACTTATTTACCCAGAAAGTTTTACCCAGGTGGTCATTAAGCCATAAAAGAATGTGATCCTACAATACTGGTTGAGCACCTTCATTTCCCACAGGCTCGAATTAAAATTTGAACTGCTAAGCACTTTAAGGGGGAAGGAGAAAAAAAAAAACGTTGAATGAGATAATCAAAGTGGGTGACTCCAGTGATCATGGTACAATGATCCAGCTGAAGTTTGTTCCCCTTAGCTTTTTCACAGAATACATCACAGTGTGCAAGAGGACTTGGATGAAAGTAAAAGGAAGAGGTTCAGTGAAGAGCAACATAAGAATACTGACTCTGAAAGAGAGCTCAGTTTTACCACATTGAAAACCATGAGTGCAATTGCTCCAGTTCAGGTTCCAACTGCTCTCAGTGACCTGAATGGCAGAACCAGCACAAACTCCCCCCATGGAAAGCAAAGAAAAACAGAGGATGTAAAAAGCAGGCAGTCCCTGTTACTAAGCTGGAATTGATTGTGTTCCAACATGATTAACTCCCAAAACATTTGGTAAGATATGCTGGTGTCACATTACAATAAAAATAGTGTTTCACCTCTCACTACAAGAAGATTAAGGATTTTGTTCTGGTCCGGCCTAATCCATTCACGAATTGCAGGGTACAGCCCTTGCCACACTTGCCTGCCAGAAAAGGCAGCTCCATTTTCTTGTGCTGAAAAAAGTAGCAGGCTTAGTGGTTATAAAGTTCATGTTTTAAAGTGCATTGTCATTTTATACAGACTTTCCTCATTAAAAAAAGGAAATAAAACCTTCTGATATCAACACACTATAAAAATAACAGCTTCAATACTACTTCTAAAACTGCAACCTAAAATAAAATTAGCAAGATTCAAATCTTCAAAAAAAGATATGAACCCAAAATAAAAAAACTTTCTGAAGAGAATTCCCAAGCAAAACCTTACATAGTGTCCTACAAGCCCCTCTCCTAACAGCATCTCACAGAAAATCCATTCAGTTTCTTTCAGCTGACAACCTCAAGAAAACAGAGGTCTAAATAAATCAGTCCTTCCCACCAGTCACCTACATAACTGCAGGTGTGGATGCTGGTGCAGTTTTTCCATCAACTCATCCTCTGTAGGTTCTTCCAAAACATCTCTACAAAGAAAAAGCATGAGTTGTTAGGGGCAGCAAAGGCAGCTTCCCAGCATTTGTTTTTTCAATGCTCATACTGAGATGTAACATTTCAGTAATGCAACAAGGAATTAAAATTACAATAAGCTGATGCTCCCTAAAGATGCATCTAGTTGCAAGTGATCCATCCTCCATAGATATGTCATGGAAACCAGCAGCTGTTTTCCCATAAGAAGCAGGGAAGCAATTTCCTGCACACAGTACAATAACAACTGAAGGTCAGTAGATCTATTTTCCTGAAAAGACTCCCAAATGAGAACATGCTCCCAATGCTACTATTGAGTATCCAACATGCACCACAAGTTCCACTAATGCACAATCATTAAATATTAACTCACCACCCCCCACAATTTCATAATAAGCCAAGAACACATATCACTTCCCTCATCATTCCTTTTCTTCTTTCCCTTGTTTTTTCCTCCCTCAGCAGTTGTTTCCCTCACCCCCAGCACCTCTTCTCCCATCCTACTATGAATACAAAGCATATAAAGGTTAGGCTACCAAGACAGCTTTAAGCAGGCCTAACTAAAGCATTTGTTGGATTTCTCCAAACTAACAGATGAAACAGTTTGCTTCAGAGGGAAGAAACAGAAGACATCTTGCAACCAGCACACTTTCTTTAAAACAGACAAAGGAAAAAAAATAAAACCTACATTGATTATCAAGTCCAGCCCAACTCACCTGAACATGAGTTCAACTGTTCGCTGGTATTCAATATCTGAAAGAGACTCTCGCTGGCAGCGACGGTCCCACTTGTGAATAAAGTTCTAAAATATAAAAGGAACAGCAAAAATATAAAGGCTTCTTCTGATGGCACAAAAAAGAAGTTATATTTGGTTACTCTGTTTGCAGATAAGGTTTGGGAGACTAGTGAGATTTCTTTTACATGGTGAACACTTAGGCATCAGCTTATATACTTGCTGCAGGCCACTACTTCACTCAGGCCTTTGCTCACAATGGAGTAACTCTTCCATCACAAATTGAAAGAATAGCAGAGCAGAAGACAGCCTGCTGCCTTCCATCTCCTAGCAAGGACTGCCTCCCCAATCGTGTGAACTACCCACAAGACTTCAACTGATTTGAATTTCTTCCTCTTTAAAACCCAACAACATATAAACATACTGCTAGTCCAGGTGTTGTCATGTTCCCTTCTCCATTTTGAGCAACTCTGACAAATGAATACATGGGGAATAGACACACAATGCAGGCCAAAAAAAAAGAAAAAAAGGGAGAAAAATAGTGACATCCTGCTCTCTGCTATAGAATGCTGCATCTTGGCTCTGACAGCAACCTTTGGCCACAGCCGTGTCGAAACAAGCAGGCAGAAGATGTCCTAGACTGAAAGTTTGTCATTCTTCCTACTGCAGCAAATTTTATTTCTCAGTACACTCAGCAATGTCAAGAACATCTCCAAAAGAAACTTTCATAGGGTTTTAGATGGGGTAAAGTGCCCTCTACAGGCTCAGAGTAAGAGAAGTCTACAATGGTGAACTTGGAGGAGATGGTTATGATTAGCATTCCCTCCTCCTTCAGAAATTTGGATTTGCAGGAAAGTATGCAATGAGTAACTAGCATATAATCACATGTTCTTCATGGCATTGTTAAGACAACTGCACTCCTGCAGTTTCTCTGAAAAACTCTAGAATATGATGTCTTGAAAATAAGTAATCAATTCCACTCCTCTAGTGTGGCACTGAACAATGGTGGTAATTCAAACTAAGGTGGGAAGAAACACAGGAGAACCAAATAAAATTAAAATTTTACATTTAAATTGCTCACTTCGTTTGCTGACAAATTAAAATACAAAAAGCCTGCAGCTGGAATAACTAATGCTGAATTTAAATGGTAATGCACAAGAGACAAGCAATTTTATAACACTTTAAATATTTCTCATATTTATAATAAAGAGAGTGATACAATGAAATTGTACATACCCAATGAGACACAACCAGTTCTGTGACAAAACTGCAAATAAAACATACAGTTCTCTAGGAAAAAGAAAACAATTCCTCATCTCCTCAGGCATAGGGCAGCAAAGAAAAAGGTAAAGTAAGCACACACACAAACCCAACATAAAGTTGTCTGGGTTCTTTTCATTTCCTGCACAAATTAGAACCCAATTTCAGGATCTCACACCAAATAAACATACTTCCTTACCTCCAGAAGTAAAGCTACGAAGAGATTAATCCAGATGACAGAGGAGATCAACCACCAGGCTACAAAATAGATCTTTGCCCACCTGCAGATCAGATGAACAGACAGTACATAAAGGAAGCAGTAAAGAACCTTAGACTGAAAGTGAGCAGAGCACCACGAAATCACTTTTTTCCCCTTGAAATATAATACTACTACTTTCTTAATGGAAAAGGGGGTCTGGATCAAAAAATTAAAAATAAAAAATGTTTGCTTTTCATTAAGTTAGCCAAACAGACTAACTCTCCTGGGTTAACCAGCCAAGGGTCACTGGAACAGTTCAACCCAGGTGCTATCCAGTTCATTCAAACATTGCCCATAAGTCAGTAAATACAAATGAAAGGTATGTCCAAGGTTTTAAGTCCACAAGAAATTGTTTACCCACAGAGAAAACACAAAAGCATTAGGCTTATTTCTTATATATCTGAATTAGTCCAAAAAAAAAAAAGGTAAGCAGAACCCCTCTGAGCAGATGGTAGGAACTGTGCTATGCGTATACTTCTTGTTCAGGTACATTATAAGCTGGATTTATATGGGACTTCTTCAGTATTATTACAGCTACTTACGGACTTGAATATCTTGAAAATGCATCCAAAAAGACTTGCCAGTTGTTCACCACCATCACATCCCAGAGGGTCACCACTGCTGCCTAAATAATGGGAGTAGAACAACATTTAAGTGGCTGTACAGCAGATTTAAGCCTCAATAAATGAGGTGGAACGACAAGCAGAGAGGTGAAGAAGGAGGGATTTCATCACGATCAGACTCACAGCAAAGTCATCAAAGTTGTTGGGCCAATACTCCAGCTGTTCATAGGTCCCACACTGCAGAGTGCCATTGTCATGTGTTTTGTTGGCAGCACTGCAAGAGATTACAGGCTGATGTGAACACAGCTCCCTGTGAACTGTGCTTTAGAATTCTTCTGAGCCCCTCATAGAAAGTTAGAGTATCTCATATAGGCAGAAAACAAGGGAAACAGTTCAAAAAATGTATTTCAGATAAAGCAGGGTAAAATTTCAAGCTACAAATAAGCATTCCTCCAATTGCAGTGCAGCAAGAAGAAACAGAAGGAGTAGCAGATAATGAAGCCTTGGGATTTAACATTAAAAGTAGGGTGGCTCCAAGAATGAGAGGAAAAAAAAAGCCAACAAAACAACCACAAATAGCTCAGAGGTAAAAAAGTTGCAGATGCTTTTGAAAAACATTCTTTCTGAGCAGTGATGTTTAGAATCTTACCTGGTATTTCCCAAGGGAACAACAGCACCTTTAAATAGCATTATGCCAGTTATAGCAAATGCATAGAAAACTACCTGGAAGGAACACAACCAACTATTAGCTTTAAATATTTATGTCAAAAAATAAGAAAGCAAAGTGCAATTAACACAGAATTTATATTAGTACCACAGTTAACATAATTGCATCAAGAACAATGCCTGAAGCTTTTAAAGTGAAAATACTTCTCAAGTGCTTGCTCTTACTTTTTAATATTCTACATCATTTTTAGTTGTTAAAATGCATTAAATCATTTTATCATCTATTTTACTTCTCTGTGTCTCAGAATGGTGACACTTCACTAAAACTATTGCAGTATAGTGAGTTAAAACCAAAGCTCAGTACAAGTATTTACATGGAACAACCTAAATATCTGAGGAGTTTTCTGCTAGTGTCAATGAAAATAAGCTTTTAGTAAGCTTACCTGAAAGACTTCCTTAAAAAATGTTAATTAGTCTAAAAATAAAGTTTTCAATAACACAAAGGATTAGGGAACTTCCATCTTTTAATTGTTAGAAATGTATACTTCTTTTTAAAGAGACACCTTTCAGTCTTCAGCAGTTGCCTAGGTGTTATTACAATTTTTATCCTAAAAAACTTAATTGTTCTAGAAATAACCTATAGTTTACATCTCTGAAAAGCAGCCATTATCCCAGGAAAGCTTGAAGCAAGCTGAGCCTTCAAACAAAAATTTGTTGGTTTTTTGGGGTTTTTTTTTGGGTTTTTTTGTGTGTGTGTGTTTTGCTACAAAACAAACCCAAGAATGGCAAGTCTGGAAGGAATAGAAGAGAAGTGCCCTGGCCTATGAACTCTGAACACCACTGGAATAAGCTGAAGCTGACATTTCACAGCCTGCCAGAAGATGGGGTATCTGGCCTGGCAATAAAATTAATTTTATTCTTTGAAAAAAGATATATTTAAAACACTCACTGCCTGAGAAATTAGCTGATCAGTTACATTATTTTATCAACATGTGTTTTCCTGACTAACATTAGGAAAGATATTTTTTATCGGGTGGCAATGGAGTCAGATTTCACTACAGCAGTGAGAGCTTCCGTGTAGCCACAAGTAAAAGCAAATTAAATTAATGGAAGGGGCAAACACTTATCTTGGTGCCACAGACAAGACACAGAATTGTCTCAGAAGTGTGAGTTGTACAGCACGAGAAGGTTTTTACCACCTTAGATTTGCCCAAATACCTTTATTTCAAAGTGCAACACAAGCCAATTTAAGGCCTACCTTCTACAGATAAAAGTAGAGATTATTAATAACAAAAATAGATATTCTGGCTAAATTACATACTAGGTATACAGACTAGAACAATAAATCATTGATCTTTAACCATTCAAATTAAGGTACCCTACAAAAACCGATGAACAATAGCAAAACCAAATTGTTGCAGTCAGTGAGCCAGGGGTCTCTCTGAATTCTTCAGGGAGAAAACAGAGTGCAGGGATTGAATTAAAGCCTTTGGATGGATTGAAGTGTATTAAGCCACTCACACATAAAGTAGACATGAAAGCAGAAGTAAGTCAGTAATTTTAGGGTGAATTCTAATGCTTTTAGTAAGTGAAAGGTTTCCAATGCCAGAGTAGCAGAGCGAGTTCTACTGAAGGTTGAAACATATTGATATCTTGAGCAAGAGGCTCCAGGCCCACAACTGTAGACAGTGCTTAGACATAATAGAGCTATAGTAAGAATACTGCTTACATTTTTCAGATAGAACAAGATAGATTGTATGAGTAGTTGTATATGGAACCTGGTGTGTGATAAGAAACTAGAATTCTAATAGGCTAAGGAGTGGTGGTCTAGTTTGTGTCTTAGCTTGTTGGAAAAATCCTATGGAAGTGTGTGTATTGGGGAGGGCTGCTGCTTTTAGCCATTGTGGCTATTAGCCACTTGCTTTTAGCCATTGGCTTTTGCCAGGGCTTCTAGCCATTTGCTTATTGCTTTGCTAGCTGCTTTGCCATTGCTTTTTGCTGTTGCCTGTCGAGACTGATGTGCTTTGTAATAAGATGTGCTTTGTAATAAATAACCTTTTTAACTATTAGCTGCTTTGCTTATTTAGAGCTTACCTGACAAAGTTTGTACCTAGAGCACGGGAGGTCTTAACCTCACACCAAATCTATCCAGAGACTTCTTTGCCCTACCAGGAAGACATGGTTGCAAATCCAGAAACTCAAGAGTAGGGAGAATTTATGTAATGCACATCACACATTGTGGTCCACCCTTCAATCACGTTTGTTGAGTCTATGTTCTACACAGACACACCTAAAACAGGATGGCAGAGGCTCTTAAAAAAATCATGTCCAAACATGCCATCTCAAGTACTTCTCAACTAAAAACAATTTTAAAGTTGTTTTGCTATTTAATTTAACATAAGCAAACCAGGATAAGGAAAACTGGTCTACTTTTAGCATGGATGAATTTTTATTTGAATCCACGCTACCCAAGCTACGGCAAACACTTCCCTTGAGTGAAGCTTTAATCAATCTTTTAAAGATTCTCCTGCTAAAGGAGGCACTGCCACTGTGTGCTGGCCATCACAAACCACCAGTTTATTGTGGCTTTCCAAGACATGCCCTGGAGAAGAACTGGCTGGTTAAGGTGAAATGTTACTGCTCATGGTGATTGTACAAGAACCTTGTTAACTTTCTTGGTGACATACTCTTATTATATCATAACAAAGGAAATTACAATCTTGCATCGTGACTTACCAAAAGGATTCCTGCAAAGGCTCTTAAGTTTTTCACCAGATCCAGCAGTGTAGTAACAACCAAAGCCATGAACTAAAACAGAGCAGAATTTTGTACGTATGACACTCATCATATGTACAAACCCAAATAATTTTTTACAAAGGACAAAGAATCACATTAAGAGAACTTGCCTGCTCCCTCACCAGAAAAACAGCTCAAGAGACAGTGATTTTGTGAGGAGGGACTGTGAAAAATTCAGGACAGTTAGATCTGAGCTATTCCACTCATGTGCAAGAGAATTGCAGCCTACACATTATTCTGAAAGGCTCTAACAAAATCTGTAGCTTGACCAACAAAGAAATCTGAGTTGTGGAGGAAAAAGCAATCACCTTCATGTTCGGGATAATCCGCAGGAACCTGAACACAATTAACATGTTCACCAGCCGCACCATATCCCACAGGGATAACAGGCCCATGAACTCAGGTCTCCTGGGAAAGGCAGAAGAAAGTAACATATGAGAGGACCAGGCCATGACAGAAAGACACAGGTAAATCCACTGGGCTACAGGTAATCGTAAATATATTGATTTATTTAGCAGGAGTCTCAGCTACAGTAAACTAATAACTGATGAAGGAAGGAATCCCTTTAGTCTGAGCTCTTAAATAGGTACAGAGAGCTCTTTGAAGAGCATGTTTGCACCTTCTGCTAGGGAGGAGGCACCAAAGAGGGTCCTTTCAGAAAACAAAGAGAATCATAAGGACTGCTGGAGGGAGGTACTTCAGGAACTTACACAAAGATAGGCATTAATCCTTCAGGGTATGCCTCACTAAAAAAGGGCTTTGAAACCAGCCCTAGGTTAAAGGACTGTCTTGTCAACCTTCTGCTTTACATGTTAACATTCCATGGGAGATGGGACACTTAAAAACCCCGCCCTGAATTTTAGCTTTTACATGAGCATCCTGAATGCTTCTGGCTGGAAAGGAGGGCAAGTAGTGGGGATCTAAAGCTGCTAATGACAAAGGCCCTCAGTAACACTGATGCTAAAACCATGACTTGCACATTTGTACATTAATCTCCAATAATGAAAGAAATTATTTAAGGTAACACTGCATAGAAGGCATATTCTAGTTAACAGCAACATCATTGTCCTGCCCTGAAGGTGGTGGTTGCTTGGTCTGTGGATGTGGCAGCAGCATACATTAGGACTCAAGAGTGACTCATGTGGATGGTTATCTGTTTGTAGTGACTGACACAAAGGCCTAACACGAATTACTGGTGCTCCAAGATGATAGAGCAAACAATTGCCTACATTTAAGAATCAAAGGGCAGAATCAAACTCAAACATATGATAACATCAATAATTAACATCATTAGTCTGCAGCAATTACTCTTGTGGCAACCATCACTTCTGGTTGATAGGAATACAAGTAGTATTCAAATATAAACCTTTCTAAAACCAGAAGGTCTGACTTGTCTAACTCTCCTCAGAGATTCTACTGTAAAATAGGATCACTTCTTTATGGCAACATAACAAACATTCTGAAAGATCAGGGAGTGCCTGAGTCTTAAGTGTGAGATTGCATGACAGACTTATGAACCACAGGTGAAGATTCAGGAAAACTTGCGGAGTTCCTTTGCTTTCCTCCGTTCTTGTGGAAACAGTTTTCAAATTTTAAGATGAAAAATGATTTTTATGTTTTTTACATCAAAAAAGAAGTCAGGATAGTTATCCAAAAGCTGTTTGAACTTAAGAAAATCAAAATACAACTGCTTGCTATTACAATACAGACAAATAGTGTAGGCCCATGGGAATTTTCTTACTACATTTAATAGCATGAAAAACACCTCAGTCTTCAATCTACATACAGGGTTGAAGAGGTTTTATCAGCTGTTTGGAAGTTCATATAATCAGATTTATGAACAATCTGACACTGAAACATATTAAGTTGTGTATGCTGTACCAAATTCCCACTCCTGCAGCCCTGGTAAGCACAGACTTGCCAATATATTGTTTCAAATCAGATTACAATTAAAACAAATGCATCCTTCTCAGAAGAGGTACACAGAACTCAAACACTAGGAAAAAAAAAATTCTTTCACTTAGCAATATCGCATGGCCTCTAATGACTACAAGGATTCAATATTCTATCAAATTAAACACTGGGCCAATGATCACAGCATTGTGACAAGCGTATGTAGGAACGCGTGTGTTCCCCTGACCCATCCCAACCACTGAGCAAAGGACAGCAGGTCACAGATGTTACTTACCAGCCAGGGTGAGGAAATCCATACACAGCAAAAGTTGCAACCTCCAGAATCTTCAGTTAGGAAACAAAAACAAAAAAATAAAGTCAAAACTTTACTTCGTAATTCTGAGTTCCAGAAATTATGTAAGCTTTTTGACAGGAAACATTTTCAAGAGCTTTAAGCCACCGATTTGACTCACTTTAAAGTTCTGAATTGTCATATTTGCCTAGCAATTCACCAAACTAACCAAATGCACATAGAGCATCCAACAGTGACTCATAAAAGGATATACAGTGAATATCATTAACCATGAATTTGACCTCATCTGCCACAGGGGCATCAGGCTTTGACCAAATATGTATTACAATAATCTGACTTTTTTTTTTTTAATTTAAAGAAAAACTATGAAACAGAATGCCTCATGCAATTATTCCAAGAGCTGAAATTTTCCAAATAAAATTTAAAAGGCTTCTTATCAGGAAAAGCACATTTTCTATGGATTTAAATATGTCTATCTTCACAACCTAAGAGAACCATGTACCACCATGTAAACTTTCCAGCCACACAATCCCACAATACTGGCTCATGTTGCTGAGCTCAGCAGATCAGTGTTGGAAAAAAAGCAATCCCACCAGCTCTTCTAATTCCCTCACCTCCCTAGCCAACAAACCCAAGAATGTACAAGATAACAAAGCACTTACCAGCAAAATTACAGTCAGAAGTCCATCAAATCTATTGCTTGGGTAAGACAAGTATCTTTTCAAGCCCATTGCTAAGATTTTCAGCAACATTTCCAGCAGATAGTACAGGATGAAGAAGCAGTTGGTAGCCTTCACTCCCCAGAAGAAAAACAACCATTAGAATTCCTGACATCTCAGGGAACAGCCATGACTGCATGGAATATTGTTGAATCATACCCCCAGGAAGAAGTCATCTCTTTCAGACAGCTGCTTATCCGCATCTATCACCAAAACCACCTTAAACAAAAAATATTTTATGAATCTTGCTTTATTGCTTCATTAAACAGATTTTTAAGCACAAGAACAGTCTTACATGCTTTATAGGCCTTTTCAAGTGGCTCAAAGTACATTTTTAAGTGCAACTATTCCCATGTAACACTTTGCATGACTAAAGCATGCCAAAAACCCAACTGCTAGAGAAAGTCGTAATTTAAAGAAAAATTAAAGAACAAAAGCAGAAATTAAATCTGTAGCAGAGAAAAAACAATCACAAAAAGAAAAAGAAAGAAAACCACTGCCCCACAACAAAAAAAAAAACTTTACTTACACAAATAGAAATAATATTTGCCAGAGCTACCACATTCCCCAAGTAGCCAAAGTAGGGATGGCCAAAGGCAAATTGTATTCTCTGCATAAAATGAGACTGGTACTCTGGACTGGGAGGGTGCTGAAAAGAACACAAAAGATTTGCCGAGACACAAAGCATAACCATTTAAAAAATAATAAAATCATTTTTAAAACACATCCCACCTCAGATTTAAAAAACCTCAGATATCTTCAAAGCAAAGCTTCAGGGCCACAGGCTAACTTTGACATTTCATCTGGAAAATGTTTTCCAGCTGTGGGTATTAGCAGCAAGAGACCATTCCTGATTATGGCACAAAACAAGGTAATGGCAAAGAAGAGAGATAATCCAACCTCTCTCCAGTGCCTCAAGCAGATAAACTAAACACCAAGCTACTTTTAGTATACATAACTTCCCTATTTCCCAACATTTAATTTAGAACATTTTCTAACCCTCTAATAGTTTTGTTTTGTTTTTTCTTTCTCTTTCTCCAAGTGGAGAAAACTGCTTTCTACCCATCTTCACCTGAACACTGAGAGAATCCACATTTTGTTCTTCATTCAGGGGTTGGAGAAAAAAGACTTTGAGCTATGTTGCCTGACCAACACACTTTAAAATGCTGACAGAATAAACAAAGATGCATTTTGAACATTTAACACCACCTAGCAATCCCAAACTAATGCTGTAAAATCCCCCAGAGCAATTTTGTTTGTGGCCATAAAAGCAGCTCACAAAAAGCTTAAAAACAACAACATGTGATCACACCTTGTGTTCACATGTTGCAAAGTTTGTTTATACATTTTATACTAGAATACTCTTGCTTATTTTTGCACAAGACCAGACAACTTCTGATGCTTTATAAATGACCACATACTTACTTGCTTAACAGCATCTTTGTCTAGCTCTTCAAAGAGCTTCTGGAACTGGGCAGCTGACAGCTGGTCACAGGAGCACATTTTGAGTGACTTCACATGAAAGAGAAACATTCAGATTAACATCTGCAAAGTTCACCAAAACCCCTCAGATTACCCTGGAAATGCAGGAATAAAGATGTAATTCAAGCTGTTTGAGTAAGGCTCAATATTGCTCTGCTTTAACACAACACTGCCAAGTGACTGGAGGACATGTCTGGCCGTTTCTATTTTTCCTCTCTGGGATCACATGCTTTTTTTACTAACTTAAATTTTTAGTCCCATGTAGTAGTGCCACTATTCTGTTAGGATCCAAGGAATGCTGCAACAGAGGGCAGATCTCTGGACTTGCCAGTCAGGATTGATAGTCACCAATAGAAAGGCTAGAAAAATCCAGTTTTTACTCTCATGATGGCTTGCTTGCAGCGAGAATCCATCTCAACTTTCTGCAGCACCTGTAGTAAGGCTCCAACACTTACACAGGACCTATTTAAAAGAAAACAGAATGGGCCCTGCTACAGTTAACTTTATAGATGGCAAAATGAGCTGTTCCAAATGTGTTCTTGATTCCCTCTAGTTTTGAAAAGCAAATAAAACTAAAAGTAGGAAAAAAGGAAACCAACTCCGTAAGTCACAAACAGTGTGTTATGAACATCCAGTTACAGAAAAAAAAATAAATAAATGAGATGAGCAACAAACTGCAATTTTCAAGAATGGATCCTCAGTAAATATATTAAAACAAAACAAGATGACAAAAAAACCTACTCTTTTTTTCTTTTCTTTTTTTTTTTTGCTACATAATCTAGCAAAGATCCTTCACTTACTGTTGTGCACTAGCAGGAGTCTCTTTCAGGGAAGACAGCACCTCAAATGCAGCCCGGATTCCCAGCCGCCTCCTGAAGAGGGAGGACTGAACTGATTTCTGAGCAGTAAAAACATCACAGGGAAACAATTTATTCACACTTCTGGCACTACTGTGTCCCATGGCCAGATAATATACTGATCTCTGGGCACACATCCCAGATTTGTGATTAAAGATCAGAACAGAAGACTGCCCTAGGCCTTACTCCCCCCAAGAATTCCTTGTACAAGGAGGAAGGAAGCAAGTAAGCCAACAAGTCCCTGGAATTCAAGTAAATACCCGCATTATGGTTTATTTTCAATTCTGGAGTGCATAGGCATACACCTCTTCCAGAGACGCTGGCAACAGCAAAGCTCAAGCATTCACAGAAATTCACACTAGCGTGCAGAGAGAAGAGTTAAAGAGCTTGTCCTACTACAGCTTCTTGCCTAAAAGCGCAAATCCAGAGCTATGGTTTTTCATGCTTTTTTTAATTACAGTAATTACTTTCAAGCTCAGTTACTTTATTAGTAGTCCGATTATGTCATGCTGTCATGTAAAAAAGAAGAAAATTGAGAAAGAAGGGATGAAACAGAGGAGAAAAGGACTATCAAAAATCCTTTCTTACACACTCCTCTGCCACAAGAGGGTGGGGGCCATTCCTTTTGAGTAATATTATTGCCTTGGGCTTATTATCCAACAAACTTCACCTTCTCTCTGGAATTCTACTAGAAAAGCTACTGGGTCAGTCTGGGTAAGGCCTGGTCTAGTGGGAGGCATCCCTGCCCATGGCAGGGGGGTTGGGACTGAATGATCTCCAAGGTCCCTTTTGGAAGGGACCCCTTAATATTCTATGATCTGAAACAACAGCTATTTAAACAGCACAGCAGATTTCCTTCACACAGACCAAATTCAAGTCACTCAGCATCTTGTTCAGTCATACAACAGCTTCTTTTTTTTTCCCATAATAGTCAAAATTGCAGAGTCACAGCATACTTGGAAATATGTAAGCAGGTCATTTTGTCACAGGAGAGGATCAAGCTGTAACAGCATATAAAGGGAAAAGTATCTGCATGAAAGAAATTTTAGTACTTTAAAACTGTATCTGCAACCAGAGTGGGAGGGCTCCTTTAATATACAGATGAAACTTAATTCTTCAAAGGTTCAAGGTTATGGAAGAACACAGAATTTAGGAATGCTTTACTCACCAGAAGGTATCCTCTAAACTGGTTGTATATTATCGCTGTAAGCAAATTCATCAAAAACAAGTTGCCTATTGGAGAAAAAGAGGCAGTAGAATTTTCTGAAAAATATCTGTTTCTCAAAGAAGTTTCAATGTATGCAGTAAATCAGATGTAAAACTTAGAGTTAAGTTTTTTGTGCTTGATTTCGAAAATGTTTTTAATGTTTGAATATACTGTAATGTATACATTCCCCTGTGACGTGTTACCAAAAAGCTCCAAACCATAAGTACCTTCCATGAAAATGATCTCACAGACACTATGCAATAACTGGAAGAATCACAAAAACAGACAAATTGATTATTAAACTTCCCTAGAAAAATAAAACACTGTAGATGGCGTGCACAAGTGTCAAAGTTGAAGTGCATTACATTTCTGAAGACAAGAGGTAACTTACCTAATACAGTGAAGAGGATAAAGAAGATTGAATATGCTCGATTCTTAGAATATGCGGGTATCATCACTGTATCAAATTTAACAAAAATAGGAAACAATATTTTAATGCTTGAAACGCACAGTAGAGACCTGTATAAACTTTTGGCAATTGGCAAAAGCTCTCATACAGCTGGACTTTAGACTGGCGTATAATTACACCACAGAAAGATAAGAATCAAGTTACTAAAGACCTGAAAAACCTTTACACAACCTTCCTCTGGCTGTACTAAGAACCATCAGCTGAAAGAATCGTCACAGTAGTCTGAACACAGCAATCTTACTCTGCTGCTCTTCAAAAGGAAAGACAAGAGTTATTTCTGAAAGACTGCTCACCATCAGGATTATTTGCAGTAGTCAGCAGGACCAGCAGTGACGTCAAGGAATCTGGCAAATTCCGGAAATACACCAGCCACTCCTTATCCTGCTGGTTATCCTAGGCAAAGATGTGTTAATTGCTAAGAGAAATACCAATGAATCACTGTCTTACGGGGAATTTTTTTTATTTTTTTTTAAATTAACATCACTCAGCAATCAATTTCTTACACAAGTAATCGAATCTACCTCATGGAAAAAGCAAAAGCTGAACTTAAAAGAATGTGTCTGAGTACAGAGCAATCACATTACTTATTAACAGCAATTAAAAAAACACAACGAAGAACAGGAAGCTCCACATGGAAGTTATGTCCAGTTAGCACCTCAGACCCAGAAAGAACAATCATGTCACAAACTGACATTATAGGAATCAGAACCTTCATCAAAACCACACTGGGAGGTTGATCTTGGATCCTTCACATATTTTTTTTCCCTGAGATTAATAAGAGATAAAAAAAAAAAGCAGAGCGCAAACAACACAAACATAAGACAGGGATCACAGGACAAACAGCTCGTGAATCTGCTGCAAAGACTGGAATATGTAACACTAGAGGACATGCACAAAACAATGCAAAAATGCACAGTCACGGATTTCATTAATAAACCTACTTTTAGAACTTGCCTACAGTATTCTTCCGTGTTAGTTAAAATTAGTTTTGTATGGATGTCAGAGCAGTACACCAAAATAGGAAAGTCCATGCTCTAATTTGTTATTTGTTACCTCAATGTACACAAAATGACTGGTTTAGGTACACAAGTTAGATACCTCTGCTGGGGAATCTCATAGCTGAAATTAGATGTGACAAACAAAGATAATACAAGTTGCCAGAAGGCGACTAACAGTGGGAAAACAGACCTCTGCTTCTAATTCCAAAGATTCTATAACATGGGAATTCAGAGAACTTGCTGATTGTAAGGAAGACTAGAAGCTGGCTCAAGTGCAAATTAAAGTAGAAATGAAGTTGCAAAACTGAGATTAAGGACAGGACCAAAATCACTGCAAGAAATTTTTGTGTTCATAGAAACATATTTATGGAAGGCCTTAGAAAGTAAGAATTTAAAAAACCCCAAATAATCTGAACGTAATAAATCAAGATACAGGAAGTCTAGAAGAGAAGGAACACACCAAGATTACTGGAACACAAAAAATTATTTTAACCACAAATTTTCAATTTTGCTTTTCAGAAGCAGGAAGAGAAATACGAGAGGAAAGCCCAAATGGATCAGAAACCAAAACTAGTACAAGCAAAAACCTACCAGGGCATGGCCAGGGATACCAGTATTGAAAGGTGAGAAAACAAAGAAGAAATTAAAGTTAGCAAAAAGCTAGATAGGAAAGAGAAAAAAAGTAAGTAAGTGATAATATAAATGAAAAAGTGATGAGAGCTTTGGAAACAGAACAGCACAGAGGGTTTCAACAAAAGCAGAGAAAGTAACTCAAGGGATCAAACTGGGTAAATGTATAAGGAAGTCTCCCGTATACATGAATACTATGCACATGTTAGAGCTCTCCAAATGGACTTCAAACTCTTCTCAGCACATCTGACAACATGACCTTTTTCAGGGAAAATGAGTTTCACTAGTTTGACTATAAAACTAGACAAGAAACAGCCATGCAAGTACAGAAAAAAGACACTCAGATCTACCAAAGCAGCAATAGAATTGATTACCTTTGTTCGAGCAAAGAGCAGCATGGCAAACATGGTGAAGAGGGACAGGTGAACAGCCAGTAGTAGAACAACACTGTTGGAAAGAAAATATATCACAATATTAATAGTAACTTTATCTTATTCTTAATATCCTCTGCTAAAAATGCAAAATGATACCATATAAAGAAAACCAAGGGTGTTTTAAAGAAGTTACATGGAGGTAGCAGGAGAAGATGTGAGTTTTGATCCGAAATAAAAATCACACTTATGTGCCTAGCTCTTCGCTAACAAAAGAGCTTAGAAAAGCAGAATCAAAACCTCCCACTCGACTAGCATTAAAAAACCTACGTCACATATACAGTCATGTCAAAATCTAGAGATCCTGTACAGACTAAGGGGAACCAAAAAGTTACCACAACCTTCATCCTCTGTCACCTGATCTCACTGAGCACTTAGCTACCTGATCCAGAAGGAAGCTGCTCAGATGCCCCGCATCAGAACACAAAGGATAACAACCTGCCTGCTAACAACCACCCTGTGAAAGGATGTTTTCTGTGCTATAACCCACCTCGCCATTTCAGGCAATGTGCTGTTGATGCTTTTTAACGTTTTCTTCATCATAGAAGAATTCTGGAGGAGAAAGAATGGGCGAAGGATTCTTCTTATTCTCACATTCTGCAAAAAACAACGGATCAGGCACTGAGTTCCTCTAAGAATGGCAGCACAAATACTTTGAATGCAAGTTTGTCAAAAAGCACTTGACACACACATCGACAAAGCCAACAGTGGAACAGAAAAAGAAGTGAGTTCTGCTCCTCTGAGCTCATAAAATATCAAAAAACATTCCATGCCTCATTAAAATGAGGAGAGATTGCTTTAAAAACACCACTGACATTTCAATAGTCTCATCTGGCCACTAATTATAAATAATCTAACCTTACTGCTCCGTAGACATAACTATCTGGCAAGAGATAGCATTTTTGCATTTTCCGCCAAGGTCCATCTCAAGAAATGGATTAATAGAGAGCTACTTTCAATAAAAACAAATACATATTCTAAAAATAAGTGCTTAATTTCAATTTTCAGACTGTGTTATAACTAAAGGGCCTGCTTATTACTTAGCAACTTGTCTCTCTGACAAGACTTAAGCTGTTATTGCCTTCATAATTTCAACACTACAACAAAAAATCTTTTTGATTCTTGCAGTCAAGCCATTTGCAAGCCCTTCAAGTTATTCTTGTCACTTATTTGCTACTTCAACTATTTCAGCATCCTGCACTCTTCCATGGGCCACACTTAGCAGCAAAAAAACCTGGTAAATAAAAATCACTTTCTTTATTTCTATTCTCTTGTTCATCCATTCCAGTAGTTCAACTGCTGCTCCTGCCACTGCTTTGTGTTGGGAGGCTCCTGTTCAAACCTGTCCTCTATGACACCTCAAGATTTTACATTTTAAGATCATGTCTCTCTCATTCACTTCCCAGCATTTTTACCACATTAGTATTTTCTTAACAAGGATTCCAAGTTGCACAAGAACTAATTTAATGTAAATCTGTGACAGACAAAACCAA
This sequence comes from Muscicapa striata striata, assembly GCA_030060385.1. Taxonomy (NCBI): domain Eukaryota; kingdom Metazoa; phylum Chordata; class Aves; order Passeriformes; family Muscicapidae; genus Muscicapa; species Muscicapa striata. The sequence goes on along the minus strand of JAREIS010000248.1, from coordinate 52,581 downwards.
CTAGGAGAGTGCAGCATTACATCAAGGAGGGCACTTCTAGAACCGTTTCCAAACCTGATGTTCCTCTCAGTACACAACTGTTTTGAACACAGCACAGCTTCAGGTTAGAAAGCAGCTGTCAAACTAAATATTATCTTTTTCTTACACTTCACTATAGAGGCTTTGCTATTCAGTCAAGCACATAATTCTCCAACTGCATGACAAAACTGGTGCCAGGCAACAAGTTTTCCCTGCACTCTTCAGCTGCTGACAAAGCAATGAATGCTATTTAATTTTACCAAGAAACACAGAATTTACCTTAAGAATCAAATAGAATTATTTGCTAAGCTACATTACATCAAACATTTTCTGTGTTTCAGTTCATTATCCAGCTATCAAAGACCAAAGTAAAGCTGTTCTTACCTCTTTGCAGAAAAAACTCAGTGACACAATCCAGTCAGCAAGGGAAACAATTAATGTCAGTATATATGCTATTAGCCACTTATTTTTCCAAAATTCTTTCCATCCGATTAAGTAACTCTGGACAAGAGGAAGAAAAAGAGCAACTTTTAATAAAATCCAAAACCCTAATAAGTCATCACTAATTTTTTCCATGTATTTGCAATTTTATATTAGTGCTCTTAAAAAGCTCTCCAAAATCCAAACAAAAATACATTGTTGAGAGATTTTTTTCTAGAAGAACTAAAAAAAAGTCAGTAAAAGGTACACATGAGAGGTGCACATAGGCCAGGCAAGAGAAATGCTTTGAATTCAAGAAAATCTCCACTTAATAAACTTAAAAAGGGATTTTCCAGAAGTAAGTATTCCAAAAGAGGTCAGTTTCTGACAACTTTTATTTTTTGTAAATGAACTGACACATATTTATTATATACCCTGATTTTACAGCCTAATACAAGCAGATAAGTCAAAACACTTGCACTCTTAGCAATATTTCACACAATTAGGAAAATCAGGTTAAAAAAAGGGGGAAAAAAAGTCTTAATTTAGTAAATATGAACTTGCTAATTTTTCCTGAAACGAGGCTCTAATAAAGCAAGGTGATTTCATCCTGCAAATGCAAGATTTGAAAAATTCTACCACACATCTACTGTTTCATTCAATACCAGACAAAGGAGATGCTCACCTTCACAGATACATCAGTCATGAACACCAGGAAGCAGAGCAGCTCAATGCTCTCCATGAGGCCACAGGGAGGATTCCAGGCGGGAAGGCGGTACCGCACATCTGACGTGACAGTGAGTGAGGAAGGCTCTTCAATGAAAGCCAAAGCCAAGATTACAGTAATGGTTAAGCTCAAAATCCTGTTTGGATGAGATGAAATTAAAAAGAAAACCAACAAAACCATTAAAAACCAAACAAAACAAAAACAAAAACAAAAAAACCAAAACAAACAAAAAAAAAAACAAACAAAAAAAACCCCATCAAAACAAACCCCAAAAACAGCCACAAAATGAGTCAAAATAATAAGAAAATACTTACAGTAAAGCAATTTTCTTTCAAGTAAATCAAACTTTATGATACCATATTTCACTCAAATGGGTTAGACCACAAGGCAGCAGTTGACTAGCATGTTGTTGCCTGCACTGGAGATGCAACAGCTGACCACCAGCTGAGGTGGCGTCCTTTTGAAACTAAAAGCAGCAAGCAATCTTGCTGGTATCCAACATGTTTAGAAATAGACACTTTGAAAACTCTTAAGGCAAAATCCTGTAAATCATGCTAATCAGTCCACTCATGCAACAGTCCTGTGGCTGTTCCCAAGAGCCACCTACGTCATCACACTCCCATAAAATTTGCTGCTTTCCACTTCTATCGTGTTCACATGTGGATAATCCCCTTGCTTCCCAAAGTAAGTTCTTATAAAGATAAAAACACAATTATCTAATTATCTAACAAGCAAGAAAGATGAAGAGTAGTTTTTCAGAAAGACTAACTCCTGAACAAAAATAGCAACAAGAATAACCAAGTTCTTACCACTGGCAAATCCTGGAATAGTACCATCGATAAAGCCACAGGGATTTGGAGTCCACACGGTGATTTATAGATCGATACTGAAGGCAGGAAGTAAAAAGGCTAATTCAAACATTACATTCAGTCTGTCTCAAAGTCAAAGATCAAGTGACCAAAGCAAACCAAATTAGTACATGTTATTAAAGTATCAGGTCACCCATGACCACAAAGGTACGCAACATGTGTGAAAAGGGAAAGATTTCAAGAAGTTCTGCTATCTAAAGACCACACAGCTGCTCAGATAATTAAACTGTGTGCTAGTCATCTGAAGCAAGCACTGCCATAATTTCAAATACAGCATTTGTAATAATTCAATGACTATTCTATGTACTCCCCAAAAAGGTCCACCCACTTAATTCCACTCTCCAACATTCATTCCCGTCATAGATCTTCTTTTGTCTTTCTCTTCCAACAGGCTATAAGATGCAAACAAAATAATTCTGAATAAAAGAGATCTCAACCTATGTCTTTGAACAAAACATGCTTTGACATGCTTTCCAGCTTCACACTTGAGACCAGTCTTAAGCTTTTACCAGCTCTTAAGATGCGCAAGTAGTCAGACTGAGAGGCAAATTATAGGACTTGCTGAAATAGTAGGTTAGCAGTAGGTTAGTCACTATCAAAACACCCACAATCAAACCAACCCAAACAAATAAGCAAAAAACCACCATGAAAATCACTCCCAAACCATGTCTTCTGAAACCCTTGAAGAGATTACTTCATTGTGGGAAAAATATATTTCTCCTAGGCAGAAGTTCACTGAGACTCGCATACCACAGGAATTTGGAATTCTGATTTTGTTTTGTGAATTGAGATGGTGGTTTATGAAGATTGAACACAGAAAATCTTAAAAACTGGCAGTATGTGTTACAAACATCCAGCGTGGGAAGCATAACAGCTAACAAAATAATTTTTACTTTTTACTTACTTGTATTGCATCTTCAATAAATACTATGGCTTGGTTTATATAAAGGTCATTGTCAGCTCCAGCACCTATGAAGTCAAAAGGAATTAAGAATCACTTGCTGTATTTTGGATAAACAAACTTTGGATAAAACAGCTTATCAGTTAACAGAAGGTGCACAGTCATGGTTCTCATGACAAAAGGCACTGTACATACACAAAAAAATAGAGTTCTTGCCACATTTGCTCTGTCAGCAACACTGTGCATTACATTAAATAAGTAATAATATTATCAAACACATCTTGCATCTTTCTGTGTTTAGTTAAAAGGTTCTCTTCTAGGTTTAAGTAGCCAGATTACACTGATAGTTAAGCATCACAAAACTACACAGAGACAAGTCCTAACAGGCAAAATAATGGAGATTCAAATTGTTCTGTGACAGAGTGTACTTGACAGAGCCAAGTGAAGCCAGAAAAATCAGGCACTACTATTGTATCAATCTTTATTTTTATTTAATAAAGATACTGCGGTTTAGAGTGATCTTGCTCCTCCAAAACCAACAGGAATCTCCAGTCGTAAGAGAACTAAATTAAGTGCTTTTTAAATTTGCTTTGAGAGTTACTATTACCACACCAAACAGATCAGAGCTCAAGGGACAGCAAGGGGTGAAAGAACACAAATTAAAATAAAATACCACTAAATTAGTTACTACGCCACTTTTCAAAACCCGTTATTAAGAACTCTGTGTGAAGATAGACACATAAAAAATAAAGGGCAGCCACTTGTGTTTACTTGAAGGAAGACCTTGCAGGAACTTAAACTGGCAATTCAGCAAAAAAGAGAAATAAAGGCAGTTAAGGTCAAAATAAGCAAGGGAAAAAAAAAAAAAAAGAGAGAGAGAGAGAAATAAATAAACTGAGGGAGACTTAAGATATGAAAATCATATGCTAGTGTAACCTTCCTACAGAGGGGAAGAGTCCCAAGGAGCACTTCATATCATCTCTACCGAGGAGACGGCAATCACAACCCGCGCGATACAACAGGAAGGAGCCCGTCCCAGCAGCAGCACAATGCCCTCCTCCGGACACCAAGCAATGCCAGAAACACCACTGATCAGAGTCACAATTTTATGTTCCACATGATTCAGTAGCATCCATTTCCTACAAAGACTGCAAATGCTTTTTAAATGTCACCCTTTATCTGAGCATCAGCAGCAAGAGCTTTGTACTGATCCTGATATGAACCACGACGCAAGAAAGATCTCAGCATAAGCAGGAGACATGCCAGGCTCACGTAGTAAAGACATTATTTCTTTCATGATAGCTCACACTAGTGAGATAAAAATAAAAGTTGCTTAAAGGATTGCAAGGACTACAAAAGCTTTAGGTACTTGAAGCACACAGCAAGCCGCTAGTGTTGACGCCAAGGATTTTGGAAGGGCAGAATCTAAGTGACTGGCCATAGTATAAAAATAAAACAGGTAAATTAGCCGAAAATGTTTACTTCAGCAATTTCTCCATGCATTCTACCATGGATATCCAACTTATTCTGCAACTCTTAGTCACAGCAAGTGACACTCAGTCACAAGGGATGATTACAGCATTGCTCTGTTTGAGCACAGAGGATCCATCCGAGACCCCGCTGCACTTCGGGCACTGTACAAAAGAGCAACAAAAAGTCAAGGTTCCCTTACGTGATGCGATAACCAGAAAAGAGAGAACCTGAGGTCTCTGAAAGACTCCATCCTGGGGGAATTGAGATGTCAGACCTACGACATTCATCGGGTTCGAGAAAAACTTGTCAGCACTTTAGAGGAAACCCCAAAATTACACAAGGAACTAAAGAAGCCTAGGACTGAAGCAGCAGTGCAAGGCTCGCACCTGAGCCCAGCACTAGTGGCTCCCTCAGAGCTTCCCCGCCGGAGCTGCCGGGAGCAGCCGGGGCAGGGCGGCCGAGCCCCGCCGAGCCCCTCGGCAGCCCGGCAGGCTTCCTGCCCCTCCCAATCCTCCCGCTCCCGGCAGCGCCCCAGCCCCGGAGAAGAGACGAGAGCTCCGGCGCTCCGGGCACCGCCCGCCCCGGCACTCACCGTCCTCGGCGGCCAAGCGGGCACCGCCGCGCTCCCGCCACAGCCCCCGGCCCGCCCGCCAGCGCCGCGGCGGCAGCAGGGGCTCCGCCTCAGCGCCGGCCTCCATCGGCACCACCAACGGCGCTCCCACCGCCACGCCAGGCTGCGATGCGGCAGGACGAGGAGGGAATGGGGCCAGGGGCGGACGGCAGCAGGGCTCGGCCCGCCCCGGGCGGCTCCGCCCGCCGCATGTGACGGCCTGTAGGGGAGGGCGGGAGCCGTGGTCCCGCCGGGCTCCTCCCGCCGCTGCCGCCGAACCCGGCGCTGCCCCGTGGGCGCCGTTTCCCGCCCGCCTCCGCCGACTGGGGACTGAAGCAGGCGGGGTGTGATGAGAGGCGTGGTGATGTGGGGTGGGAAAGTGTCGGGTTTTCACCTAAATTTCCGAGGGGAGGATCCCGCTCGTCATTTATGGATTAAAAAAACATATCCCTATGAGAAGTTGCATCTTTTTTGCCTCACGCCAGCTGTAGGCTCCTGGTTGGGTGCCTGAGGGCAGCTGCGGGTTCGCTTCCAGCATATATCACAGTCCTAAACAACCATTTACTGGTCGCAGAAAGTACTTAATTTCTATTTAAGCACCCAGGCATTCCAAAAGCAACTGTGAACTTCACTTATGTTGCTTTTACTGTTAAAAGATGCTTCGCTTGTGCTACTTGCCTGCTTTTCTCAGGTCCTCTTCACACGCTCTTCCACTGATCAGTTTCATAAAGCTGCAATTTCAAAGATGCGTCAGGACAATTTGCCAATGCGTTTCTGCTACATACTGGAATCTGTAGCAGAATAATGATAAACACAAGAGTGTATCGATCCCTCATTTTAGTTTTCCAACCTGGGAAGTAGAAGTAAACCCATCCTTTGCTCTTTAATTGGAAGTTAATGTTGTTTATCAAGCTAGGTACTCTTCAGTGAATATTTTACACATTTAGTAGTCAAGACTGTTATAAGGTGACTCTTAATTGTAAGAACTAGTTGAATTGCAAATAAAATCATGGACCAGGGAGCAATGTTCACTGTGGACACTGTGTTGCCATAGGCCAGCTGTGTTTCAGGGACCTGGCGGTATGTAGGTAGGGATAACAACAGATCATGACTGTGATGACAATGATGTGTCACAAATTGAGCCAAATGGCAAAATATTGATTGGTCTCTCTGGGCCACCTTTATTTAACTCTGAAAAGGAATGTAAAATTTTATATATGTTTGATAAATAGCAATGGGTTAGCTTTTGCTTTCATTTGCACCACTGCTTAGTCAAAAATGAGTTTAACACTGACTTCCAAAAGAGTCAGGGTAAGATCCAGTTGAAAATAAAAAAAAAAAAAAAAAAAAAGAAAACTCTTTGATGTTATCATTACCATAGATAATGGTAACAACAATGGTGACAATGGTTGTGCAGTGGATTGACCTGGGCTGTTACATCACTCCCCTCCTCAGCTGGACATGGAAAGAAAATATATATTAAGGGGAGGGAGACGTCACTCACTAAATACTATCACAAGCAAAAGAGAATCGACATAGCAAAATTATTTGAATTCATTACCAATCATATCAGAACAAACAACTCAGCCCTCTCTCCTTCCTGGGATTAAATTTATTCCTGATTCTTCACTCCTCTCCCTCAGTGACATAGTGAGACAGGGCACAAGATTATGGTCAGTTCTCATTGTTTCTTCCACTTCTTCCTCAGGGCAATCAGTCCTTCCCCTCCGTGTGGGGGTTTTCCTCCCACAGAGAACAGTCCTCCACCAACTTTTCCAACACAAGTCCTTCCCACGGGCTGCAGTACTTCAGGAGCAGCCTGTTCCACTGTGGATTCCCTGCACTGCCACAACTCCTACCAGGACATCTGCTCCAGTACGGGCTCCCCTCTCCATGGGTCTCCAGGTCCCTGCCAGAACCCTGTTCCAGCATGGGCTTCCCACGGGTTCACGGCCTCCTTTGGGCATGCCCCTGCTCTGGTGTGGGTCGCTCCATGGGCTGCAGGTGGATCTGTGTATCCCTGTGCCCTCCGTGTGCTGCAGGGACACAGCTGCCTCACCAGGGGCTGCAGGGGAATCTCAGCTCTGGTGCCTGGAGCACCTCCTGCCCCTCCTTCTGCCCTGACCTGGGTGTCTGCAGGGCTGTTCTCTCACATATTCTCACCCTGCTCTTCTCCGGCTGCAATTACTTCTGCACAACATCTTTTTCTCCTTAAATCTGTTATCAGAGGCATTACCCCCATCACTAGTTGGCTTGGCCTTGGCCAGCACTAGGTCCACCCTGGAGCCATCTGGGATTGGCTATGCCAGACACAGAGGAAGCTTCCAGGAGCTTCTCAAAGAAGCCACCTCTGTAGCCCTCTCCCACTAAAACCTGACCACACAAACCCAATAGAAGTTGTCTCCAGTAAAAAGTGAACATCATCAGCCAGTAGGCAACATGGTAACACTGGAGTTAAGTGTTGATAACAGTTGAACTAGCAGCATCAGATGGAATAGAAACAGTAAAAATTTCTGGATAGTGAAAGAAAAATAGGAGTGACTTAGTACAATCTGTAGTCAGCATTAGAAAGCAAGAAATAAAATGCAATTTGTACAGGTGCTGTAAATGCCATTGCTAAGAAAGACAAGTGTCTGAAATAGGGTAATAACACTAACTCTAACAACACATGAGATGTGTGTAAATATTGTATTTCTGTGCTATTATTTTTTTTTTTGAATGAAAGCAAATGTCTCTTCTTTCCTATTCTGTGATTGTCCAGAAAGAGAAACCAGTAACTTCTAGAGGAAACAAAGAAAGAAGAAGAATTCATATACACAACAAATGCTTGAACTTCTGTTCAGAATTTATCCACTTCCTCTGGCTGGAATGGGAAGTGGAACTGCACAGCTAACTGTGAAGGAAAGAAAATTCCAGCTGGGGTCTTCCATTCTTCCTACCAGCAGCACCCATTAAGGGTAAGTTAGTTATGTATTTAAATTAGTACCATATAACGAACACACAATGAACAATGCAGCATCTTTAACGCCAAGTGAATCAACTCCCGAGTTGTGGAAAACAAACGTGGAGAATGTGCCCTTTTTAGCAGATGTTTTTCACTAGCACAATGTAAGACTATTTTAACAGAAGTCGCACTGGGCCTGAGTTCTCCTGTTGTTACAGTTAAGAATGTTGTTTGCCCAGAACTGCAGAAATGCATTTCTAGTTTTCCTTATTAGAAGTGTACCTTTAAAATCAAGGTTTAAAAAAATAATTGGGACAGCCAAACATTAAATGAAAAGGGCCTCCGGCAAAGGAAAAAGCCCATCCTTTTTTATTGCTCCACAGCACTGAATAAATTTAAAAGATCAGTTAAAGTCATGAAGTTAAAAATGAAGTTTTTGCAAGCTAGTTTTTGCAAAGAGTTTTGCTAGTTTTTAGGTGGTATGTGGATAACACTGTAATTGAGCTCAGAAGATACTTGTTTTATATTTAATTTTGCAATATTCAAACAAAACAAGAAGCTGAACTCTAAATTCAATCCCACTAACATGAAGATTGCCCATCTGCTTGAAGATAAAACTTGCTTCCAACTATGCTTCCAATACCTTGCCAAGCTAGACCTGGTGGCCACTCAAAACACTGGACCAGTCTCCAAAGCCAGTGCCAGGTAAATAAAAAACATGCAGAATAAGAACTGAGTCAATTAGCATGACAAAATTACAAGTTTATTGCAAAGTAAGGTGAGTTCCCCCCCCCCCAACAGCACATGCCAGAACTCTTAAAATTTTAAACATTCAGCTGAGTGTTACTGGGTTTATTTATGATTATCCAAGTATTTTCAATTAAAGGCAATTAACTCAAGAAGTTGAAGAAAATCCTTAATAAATGATCCCTTAGCCAAACTACAGTTTAAGTATATTGAGAGTTAAAACAGGGAGTCAGTAAAATAAATTTATTACAATGGTCAGCTCAAGAACTGTTAAGCAGGTCATTCCTGCTCATTATCACAGTATAATCCAGTTTTGAACATTCTGTTTGGCAAATTAATGACCACAGTTAAACAAGACAATAAATCAGTCCACATCTTCAGCTACAGAAATTCCTTTGTTTTTTTCTAGCTTGGATACCTGCAAGTAAAAAGGAAACCAATTCAGTAGCAAAAATAAGCTTGTTCTTCCATCAACATCTCCTACTGTGTTTGTAAAAGAAACACACAAAAACCAGGTTTTTATGAAGTGGAGAAATCTTTTGGTTTGACCAAATCCAGCTAATCTTGTGGTGTGACACTGGAAAAAGCAGAAGACAGCCTGAAGATATCTTGTCCTTGTGGGTAGATGTGCCAGCTGTCTTCTGACTGCATCACAGTTCCTTCAAATTATGCCAGCCATTAAAATCCCAGTGAACATTTTGGCACCTGGAAGTGCATCATTTGTGCTCTGACCACAAATCCTTTACTCCAGACACAGTTCCAGGGCAGAAGCTACAGATAGTGCTGCCAGAGTTCCTAGGGTTGTTCTAAACCCCCTTGGCCAAGTAGAGCTAAATGGCATGAAGACTCCAACAGCAAATCTGGCAATTCCCAGCAAATGCTATGATCTCAAATTCTTTTTACCCCTGCTCCTTCTGCAGCAAATACGAAGGGAAATGTGCACTAAAAACGAGTGGATAACTGAACTGGCTTGACTACACTACAGAGATCGAAAGCAGAAACAGATTTCTCTTATCATTAGCACTCCAAATTGTTTCCATTCACAAATGAGCTCGAGCTGTAACATAACTCTCCTACACAAAAACCTTGCATAACCTAACCAAAGGTCAGATTTATGTCAAGTTTATGCCATATTTTCACAGTCCTGTTACTATTCCAGAAAAATCTTAAGTGCGGATTGAATCCCAGGAGCAGAATAATCAGTGGGACACTGTCCTAGAGAGTGATTCTCTTCAGAATTACAATTGTGCTGAACACCTACAACAAGAGGAAACTCCTTCTCTATTCCTCTTTTTGAATAGGGCAGATCTGACTCAAACCACTGCAAGTTATTATTTTCTAGTCTTGCAAAGAGCTGCAGTAGTTATCAGTTCAGGTTACTCTTATCGTTCATTTTATACACAATAAAATCTTGCCCAAACTTATCTCCCAGTTTCCAGGAATAATTTGCAATGGCCACTACCCTTGCAGAGCACAACTGCTATTACATACAAATCTAGTTAGAGAGTGTAACAATATCCTACATCATTAAAAGATCTTACTCACATTTACTGTAAGCATAAAATAATTACATTTTGATCCAGACCCTAAAAAAACATTTTGCCTGACTGCCACTGAGGCCAAAAGAACTTTTGTCCTGGACTTCAGTGGGAAAAAGTCCAACATGATGCAAAAAATCCCCCACCATACATACTTTACAATAAAATAATGCACATGGTTTCAAGGTAGTAAAATACTATTACAACATGTCTGGCATTTCACAGATGAAGGAATTAACATTTTATTACATGTATAAACATATTCTTAAAAGCAACTGGGGTGTAAAATCTTTGGCAGAAAAAACTTCAAGGTGCTAAAATTCTTCACCCCAGCACTTCTGCCATAAAAGAGGCATAAAATAAGTTTGAAGGGGTGGCTAAAAACTATAAAAAGTTAAGCATCGTTTCAATAATCGCCTGAGCGCCTCCCCATCTTAGCACTCAAACTGAGCACAGTAGCATTACTACTGCTCTGTTTGAGCAAACACGTATTTGTGAGTCAACTAACTTGATATTCAAAAAAGGGATTGTTGCAGAATCAGGTGAGAGAGGCACTCACTGAGAATGGCTGCCTCTTACACTGGCTTTCCCCACGCTGACATGTATTCTTTTATTTTTTCTTTTTCTTGTTTTCCTAGCTGTATGACAAAAAAGAACCTGAACAGCCTACACTGAAATCAGAGGATTTAGCCTCACGGGTATGTGAAAAGAACAATCACAGTTATTTCTGTAATAACTGCTACCCTAAATGTTAGTTGTCTTTTGCTGGAGATTCACTGGAACCAGGCTTGACCCACTCTGCATAATTTAAATACAAAATCATTCCAGAAGCAGAGGGTATTTACCTGTTTGTCTATACACCTGAACTGCCAGGACCATGAGGTGTTGTAGAGGAAAGGCCTCAGGTCAAACCGGTTGTCATCTGGACTGTAGTTTTCAGCATGGTAGGAAGGAGTGAGGGTGGTCATTTTGTGCCTGTGGACTGAATACATCCTGAAGAAATGCTTAACCTTGGATGCCACCTGGTGTACAAAGAATGTAGCTTTTAATCAGATGAAGTTTCTCAGTATTTTAATTAAAAAATTTAGCGGAGCAGAGTATTTTGGAGACTATTTTCTACCTTTACACAGTCTAGATACTCTTTCAAACAAAGAACCAATTTTTTTCTCAGAACACATAACCAAAGGCTTCAAGAGTAGTTGGTCATCTGTATTTCAGAGAACAATTTTCCCCCTGAAGTATAGCTCTGAAGTAATTGTTTTCAAATGACCCAACTAACAATTGTTTTAACAATCTGCAGCACAAGACAACAAGCTCCATTTAAGAGACGCAGACCAGCTTTTCCAGCATATTCTACTGCAGCTGTAGAATAATCTCTAAACACAAAATAATGAAACTATTCCTTTCAGTTAAAAGGAACCTGAACTTTCTCCAAACATACTCTATTTTGGCAAAAGCATTAAAATATTTGATTTTTTGTTTCTCTTTGAAATATTACCTCTCTTGGAGTACAAATTTCCTTCCACATATTAATCAGCTTACAGAACATACTGTATGGTCCAGCCTTTGCAATTTTCCTTAATTTTCCATAGATTGAGAGCTCTGCATATGTCATCCCCATATCTGCCTGAAAACACACACAGAAAGTCACTGAAAATCTTAACTATGCAAATTTTGATGAATACTTTCATGGAGCAATTAAAGTAACCTAACTAAATCAAAGAAATACCAAATGAAATTGTCAATGTCAAAAAGACATAGTAATATTATGAGCAGAAATAAAAAAACCCACTGGAATCTCTCTGAATTGGGAAACTGGAAGCCACAGAGGTAGTTTTATCAGTCCTCTCCAAAGGGATAGCAAAGAGAAGGGTGTGGGGAGAAGAGGGCTTTGCCACCAGTCATTTTCATAGCAGTAAGGTCCTGACTTCCTTTTGATATTAAAAAAAAACTTAAAACAAACTGCATTTTACAACACCCATCCTTCTAAGTGTCCAAAAATCTAAAATAATTTAAAATTGTTAATTTGCTGTTTTGGAAACTATTGTCAACACAAATAGGGCGGGTGTGGGAAATTAACGCCTTGCTGGCAGCTTTAAGACTGTCTATAACGTGCTTGTCAATAAGCATGGTTACATACAAGAGTAAACAGCAGTTATAAGACAAATCCCAGATTTTGCAGTAAGGTTTACCAGAGCATTTTAAAAGAGCCCATTATTACCTCATCAGTTTGAGCCACTTGTCCATCCACCAGGGGCTCCAACTCTGCAGTGGGTGGGGCTGACATGATACTGCAAGGGAGAGGAAAAAGGAAAAATATGGATTCTATGCAGTCTTATGAGTGCTGGTTTGTTAAAACAGTGCTTCATCCCAAAAATGAAGTGCCTGGTTCAGATAGTTCCTCCAGTGGAATTAACAAACACAGTCACTGAGTCACTGCTCACCTGCTGAGGGCCGTGAGCTGGAAGTTCTCAAGGCAATACTGAATGAAGTTCTTCAAATCAGTCTTGCTGATGCCCCCAATGGGGTTGATATCAGCACTGGAGCAGTCATACTTGGTCAAGTAACCACGGAGACTGAGAAAACAGGAAATTTTATATAGCACCAGTTATTAATAATGTAACTGCAATATAATATGTAATCCTTGACACTACAGAGAATTTATATGTAGCATAAAGAAAGGGAGAAGCAGACTGCAGATTAGTAATGTATTTATACCTTAAGAGCAAACATATTTAACTGCAACAGGGCTATCTACAGCCCTGAAATTTCCAGAAGACAATACTTAAAACAACCATAAAGTACTCCAAAATTGTCTATGCTGAGGCAATATCTGCAAAACCATTAAAATACTCTGCTGACCGATTAAAACAATAAATCTCAAAATATCCACACAACCAGCACACACTACTCTCAAGGCTTTAGAGTTCACCACAGTCTTACAGGGATTGCTTTAATCACTGAATACTCAGCACTAATAACAGTACTCCAGAGTTTAAAGTCTGTTTTTCCAGATCAAAATTCACATCTTAATACCTAATACAGTAATTGAAAATTCAATAAATTGGGAAGTTAGCCTAGTGAATGCATAGGTAAGCTCTACCGAAAACAGCATTTTATGGGAAAGCTACAGCAATACTTTGGCTAAACCTCTGAAAAATACACAATTTCCCATTCAGGCTGATTTAACTATTTTCATTAATATCACTGTTACCAGTATATTCTTAGGTTATTACCTCTTCTGAGTAATAATTTACAGTGGGATTTGGTAGAATTGCAAGGAAATGACAGTGACCTGTTCCACCTGGGTTTGGATTTCTAATTTTCACCAACCTTTCATCCACATTGGCTGATCCCAGCACCAGCAATCCCCCTGGCATCCCACGAGCCCACAGTGTCAGCTGAGCAAACAGGTAGGCAAGGACCATTCTTATTCTAGCCTGCAAAGCAAAATTTAAAGGAAAGCAAAATCTACATAGCAGAGTGATTTCTCCCCAGACACTTTTATTAATCAATTGTCTAAACAAACTCATGAAGAACAAAATGCAGGCAGGGTAAGCATGACTGCAAGAAGTACGGTCTTGTGGAGAAATTGCTGAACACACTCAGAAGTCCAGGCTCAGTATCTGCTACTGCCACAGACTGAAGAAGTTTCTTCTGGCCAACTGCAAATTGGAGGAGCAGTTGCCATTTACTACCTCTAATAGCATTAACAAGGATCCATGATGGATGAAATATGCAGATAAACCATCTCCTTTTATAGAGTAAATAAATCCCTCTAGTCTAATAGAAAACATTTGTAAAAAGTTCATTTTGCTTTTGTCCCCATTCTGAAACTCAGCTTCTTCTAAGGATGGCAGTAATGCCAAACCAACCTGGGATCCAGCCTCCAGCTCCAGCTGCAATTGTGGGTGATGTTAAGCAAATACCCACACTCCTCTGTGACTTAAGCCTCTCCCATTGCCAAAAAGCTGATAAAGGATTCAGTGTTTGCTTCCAGAGCAAACAGATGGATTTCTCCAGTAACAGAGAGAAAAAGATCAAGTCCTCAAATTAACAAAAACTATCAAACACGATAACGAACATTTGGAACTAAAGCAGAGTTGCTGGCTAGGTTGGAAAACAAAAAAAAAAAACAAAACAAAAAAAAAAAAAAAAAAACAAACAAACAAAAAAAAAACAAACAAAACCAAAAACAAAATCAAACCAAAACCCCCAGAACTAGAAGAGTGTGACCTGATTCAGCCTACAGGACACACACCTGCACATTCTGGAGTGCCAGGCTCTCTCTGCTGCTCCCCCCACAGACAGAAAACTGGGGAGTTCGACCTGTCACCACACTGAAGATCCCCACAACAGCTTTCACAGCCGCATCAATGTTCAGGTTGATGTGGTAGCTGAGAAGAAATTAAGCACAAGTGACTCAACAAGCACAACCTGACTATACAAAATAGAAAAAAAAAAAAATCCACCCATCAAATGAGGTTTTAAAGGTGCTAAAATCTCAGATCTGGTATTAAGAAATTTAGGAAAGAGAAACACTTTTCAGTCTGTTTCCAAAATTCCATTCCTTTGCTAAATGCTTCTAAGTTTGTCTCACTTTAACACTTCAGCAACAATATCTGTAGCATTCCTACTTAATGCTAATTAACCCACCCCTATTCCTCTCTTATTTTTTTCCCATTTTCGAGCTTGAATGTTTTAGATGTCTTTACCAGAACATCATGTTTTTTTTCCCACTTCTGAGCTTGTACCTGCCTATTTGCTCAGCCAGCAGTTGAGCCCTGTTGTAGGTATCCTGGGAGGAGTTCTCACTAGCCATGTAGCACGTGGTGAAGATACGCTTGCAGAATTCCCGAGGATCTTTAGGGATGTAGGTCTCATCATTCACAATCCTGCGTGCATCAGCCAACACATCTACATCTGAGGACGGAGCAAAAGAAACAGAACATGAGTGGAAATTATTGTGCTCCTCCTGATTTACCAAAATATGAGTATTGGTCTAATACCGATACTCAACTGTGATGGACAAAAGACTCTCTAACAGTTTAAAGTTAGAAAGTGTATGTTTATTCAGCGCTGGGCAGCAGCGTGAGGTAATCCTCTAATACGCACCACAAAATCACAGGTGATCACAGAGTCTATTTATTAACAAAGGATTCAAACAAATACATATTCATAATAACAGCCCCTTCCATCCCCCACTTCCCATGATAATCAGCTTGAATAGCTATTAAGCATGCGTGATTGACTTCTTAAATTAAGTCCGGGTCATTTCCATGGGGAGGGGTCTTAAGAGGAGGAAGTAAGGTGAGTTTTCCTCACCCTAAACTCTTGACCGTTTCTATCAATGATAATACAAATGATTTTTGGGGATAGTTTAATTTCTCAAAGAATAGGTTTCTGGTTGCATTGTCTATGTTCGTTCAGGTCTGCTCACTAGCTTCATCTTTTCCCATTGTAAAAGCAGCTGAGCAAACATGAAATGACAGACAATCAATTATTTAAGTTTCAGATAACTACTCCCTTCTAACTTCTAACTTTTAATTATTTTCAACAAGGTAACTAAAATCCTAATTTTCTAAGATTAGTGTTTCACTCCATTTGCAGAATATGCAAATATCTTGTACATCCCTTGTATTCCAATTAAGCTTTACAGTGCCCATGACAAATGACTACATCTAACTGCCCCAAAAAAATTTATCTATCAAATAAAAGAATTACCATTTTTGCTCCTGATTTTGAGCACAGAAATATTCAATCTTTTTGATCTACTGAAAAATTTTCATAGAAAACATGATCCAGTATGTACAAAGATTTAGCTAAAAGCATGAAGTCTGCTTAAAGCCAGCTTTAGAACTCAAACAATTCCTAAGCATGCTTTGTAGTGCTGGTTTTAATAGAAGGGAAACATTTTCAGAATAAACTGGAGACTATATCAGAAACTCATCTGAGTTCCACATCCAATTCTTAAAACTTAAATGAAAAATATAATGCAAATTCAGAGAATCTGAGTCTGGACACATTTTTGCTGGAATTTCTGAAGAGATACAAAGGACTCCATGAGAACAACAGGAAAAGGATCTGCCATTAATAAACTCTTGCAGCTACTGCACCCAGCTAATATTAACTTGTCCATAGCCATTTAGTAAACACAGCTGGCTAGACACACAGATCTACTTACTGCCATTCTTGACTGCCAGGCAAACCTGGTGACACATGGAATACACTATGCAAGCTGTAGCAGAACTGTCAATTCCACCACTCAGAGGTAGGAGAAATCCTGCCTTAAAAACAGAGCAAGGAAGAGATTCCACATAGCAAAATTAGAAAAAAAAAAAAAATTGTACCAGTCAGAAACACACTCCTGTAGAAGAATGACAGGTGCATTGTTCAAGGCTGTTTATATTCTACTGGGGAAAACCAGAACAAACCACCCAGGCCTAATCCTCTGAAACTCCCATCAACTGGATAATCAAAGTCAGTGAGTAGTCAGCGTAATACCCTTTGGCTAGAAAAAAATCCAGTTGTCTTCCTCTTCTAGTAAAACACTAAAGCTAATAAAAAGATTACATTTTTTATATGTACTTCACTATTACACTGAATGACTACTTCATGTCACTCTGCTGCACTCAAGAAAGCACAATTCCTAAGGGAAAGGTACACAGAGCGTATTCATAAGTCACACTTGGAATACAATTTTTAAGACTGAACAAGCTACCTCAAAACTCAAACTTTGTATTTTGGACTAACATCAATTTGTACCAGCAGTACAGGATAACAATTTGGATTGTGCCTGTGGCACAAAAGAAGCTGTGCTTACCAAGGGAAAAACAAACTGAGTTGTTCTTACCTGCTTGCTGCGCCTTAAATAGTCCCAAAGCCAACATGCAGGTCCAAGGCTGAAATTACAGGACATTATAGTTCTAAGAAGGCTAGGGAGTAACACCTAAGCAAGTCAACATATTTACTGTGGCCTTCCAATGAGAGACTTCCTTCACTTAAATCTAAACAACATCTTATGTTTATTTCTTCCTTTGAGTTTTGTTTGTTTGGTTTTTTTTTAAATCAAAATAATTTTCAAGCAACAGATGTAGTGTTTGATTACCTTATCTCCTCCTCAGGACTGTGGTGTCTCCACTGGATTGGCATACAAGTAGGAACAGCTACATCATCAGGACATGACAGAGCAAAGTCCACTTTTACCCTGGGATAAGGACTCACTTTACTTGCCTAAGCAATAGTACATAAGAATTCAGAAGAAATCAATTTTAACATAGCATATACCTATAAAACATCAGCTCTGCAAGATACAGTGAAAATTAGGACATGCAAATACTTTTTACATTCAATAACTATTCAAACTTGGCACAGTTTACAAACACAAAGAGTCCTTACTGCCAAGTTACGAGATGAAATCTCTGCTCTGTAACTTCGAACATCCTCCAAGTCCAGAGTGGCAACCAGCACCTCCTATGGAAAGGCTTTCAACATTAGATCACTCTACACAAACATATAAACAATGCTTGGCAAAAGATTCAGCATCAGCTGTGGCAAAGGAAAAGGCAAGAAATGTCACTGTGGAAAGAGATGGATCCGGCACATACTGTGAGGAAACCTAGATGACAAATAGGATTTTCTGAAATCAAAGTGAAACCTTGTATCTACAAAACCAGGTCATAATTAGACATTGTGGTGTTTGCCCTTTCTTCCTTTAGATAAGGGAATCTCAATTAACAGCATATCTCCTCCTCATGGTGATTGTATACAAAAATGTTTTCATGAACGTCTTTCACTGTGACAGTCCTTCCTTCCTCACAAAAGCAGGAGAGCTACTGTAGGTAATCTGACTAGGATCTAGTTGAATAGCATAATTAAAAGACACCTTTTCTAGTCTAGAGATGTGGAGCTGGAGTCTGCAATGTCTGGGAAGTGTTGAGCATAAATGTCCTAGCAGCTATGGGGTGAATACATTACCACATCATCGAGTGAAAACTGGGATCCTTGTGCAACTGTTTCTCCATTCATGGAAATCATGGCACAACCATCATAATACAGACGATCACCATCACAACCTTTCTGGTTCGCTAAAATATATATTCCACCATTCTGCCAGGGAAACAAACATGCAGGGAAGAAAAAAAAAAGCTGTTCAGAATATAGCACCTGACAGGATGTTAAAAATCAAAATGTTATTCCTCTGTTCCTGCCCTTCTTACAAACTTCTCTCCCTTTACATTGTGAATGATTTATGGCTGGGATTCTCTCTTGACAAGTCTCTACTCATAGCAAGAGTCATTCGCTCAATCAAAACAGAGACAGTTGCACTTTTAAATTGCAATGATGAGTTCAAATTGAGATTGGGAAAAGCAGGAAGGTGATAACAGAAGCTGTGTTTGGATATCAGAGAAGAGAGCAGATACTGTTAAATATAAGCAAAGCATGTTAAATTACAATGACAAAGCAGCTTTTTCACAGTGTGATATACACTCATTGTTTTATTTTTTGTCCCTATCACTGTTAGATAGGATTACAGTCCAAATACTTAATGTCTTCTCATTTTTAAAACAAACAGAACTTTCCAAGTATAAAAGTGCACACCTTCGCTGTGGCAGAATTCACCAGATCCACCCGGGCATGAGCCTTCCGCAGCACGTGGTGACTCCCTGAAGAGTTGGTGAAAATTTCCACGCCATCAAGTCCCATCTCAATGTGAGGGCTGTCAAAGCAAAAGCCACAAAAAAAAAAACAAACAAAAAAATCACTACTGTGCTGTGAAAACTGCAAATATAATTAAAACTCACTGTCAAACAGAAACATCTATGTCACTGTCAGTTTTCTGCATGCCTTAGCTCAAACAAAGATAGGACTTTCAAAAATATCCATTTTCTTGAATTGCCCAACTCTTTTGTGAAAGACTAGCAGTGACTGTAGAGGTCAGGAGGGCTTTTGCTCATTCTGATCTAAATGAAATGCCTTCTCTCTCTAGACGGCCAAGTCTCAAAGAAAGAGAGAATAACATAATCTTGGTCTGAAAGGGCAACATGAATATACACTGCAAAGTCAGTTGTCCCATTTTCCTTGCCTCTTAGTAAACCCAAAAACAGAAGTACAAGGAGAAGACTTTTACTGCTTCTTTTTCTTTTTCCAATGTCATAAGAAAGAAATACTAAAAAAAAAATTAAAAAATTTAAAAATCGCATCTTCAACACACCACACCTTCCGCAGTTACAAGGAAATTAATGTAACTGAGAGATTTGGGAAAGTATCAGTAATGTGAGTACTAGAGCTACCTGTCATTTATTTCCTTAGGTGACTCTTAATTCTGCTTCTTTTTGGTATTTTTCCCCTACCTTCTTGTTTCAAGTTGATTTAGTTCAACAACCAACATTTTTGCCATTCTGCACCTAGTCTAATAAGGTCCTTCCCATGATGCGTTCATTGCTCCTAATTATATTTTATCTTACTGGCATTTCTGAAAGATAAATTACATAGGAGAATAATAAGCAGATCTTTTCGAACATTTATTTCAGACAGCTCCAGGGTATGTTTTAGTTTACTTTTATCTCCTCCTTTACCTGTTTGGTGCCCAGAGTTCTTCACATATTTCTGCCCCTAGGCAGGTATCTTTGGTTGCTAGCACTGCATCCCCAAAAGGAACAGTTTCCTGAGGAAAAACAAGAACATTCTTACACACATGCATTAGAACAAGCTATTCAACTAAAAAACTTAACTACAAATCTTAAGAAAATATAAAAATTCAATGCTGACTTATGTAAAATTAGTGACACAGTATCAATTACATGATACCTTCTTTCATTTTATTCCAAATCTGAGTGAAAAAAAAAAAAAAAGCAAAATTGAAATGCAAATTTCTGGACTGATTGAAATTTTATGTTTTAATTTCAGTAGTATTAAGATCCAGTGCTTTGCTTAAGGACAGGAATTAAACAATCTACACAACATAGACTGTCTATTGCTAGGAATGACACTCATGCTTTAATGGGAGCGAACATAAGTTTTAGATCCTTCTGAACAGGAAGGTTTAAATGATTTTTAATTTAATTTTTTCAACCTAAAATACACACTCAATTCTAGTCTCAAGCACAGATAACAAAAATTGTATAAAATATGCCAATGTTCTCTACGTACAAAAAACTGAGGCGGATTTAAAATTTACTTGCTTTGCTGCCACACATGAACATAAATAATGTCAAATTATGCTGTCATTTAATGTAACTTAGAACCACCACTGAAACATATGAATCTACAACATGACTGGCTGCAGAATTTTCGGGACTACAGCTTTTAATTGCTGAATCTAGAAGATGCTAAAGTTAAAAAAAAAAAAAACAACAAAAAACAGCTTACCTGTCCAGTCACTTCCTGAATTATCCTGGGCAGAAAATATTCTTCCACATGCCTAAATCAAGTTTATTGATTGTAAATACATCATTATATAAATCAGAGCATAAAAACCCATTCTCATCTCACCTTCTAATGTTGGTTAAAGAAACCATATTGAAGTTGTTCAGTGCTGTGTGTGTTTAAAAAAATTTAAAAATACCTTCATATTCTCTGTGGAAATAATCAGAAACTCTAACATTTTAAGCAACATCTGTGCTTCAGAAAGGCATGGTAAGCAATGCCTTATATCCTGGCTAGAAAGCAGACCTAACAAAGAACACACCATGCAAGACAAATGCCAGATGGAAGTTTCTCTTTTTGCACGGTTACTACATGAGCAATGCAGAACCGACTGGGGCTGAGAGGAGGGACCAGAAGTGCTTTACTGAGAACCTCAAGTTGGGAACATTCCCTGACTACAAGATGAATGCACAGCATGAGAGATGCATGCCCGGCATGTTCTGCAGCATCATAAGGCAGGCAGCTTTTATTCTCTGCAGTTGTTGAAGTTCTGACAGAGCTCATCCATTTCAGTGTTTGCTAGTTCAGTACTGGGATGCAGCAATCCAGCAGATAAACACAGCCCCTTCCAGTCTTGGGCTGGATATTCTTAAAAAGCACACACCAGGAAAATGACACTTTACACTGGCTGTAGGATCAAGCAGCCCCACTTTTTCTTCCAGCTCAGTAACTCAGAGTTTGACTGCTCAATAGCTTCCTAACCAAGCTGCAACCACGTAGCTTGGCTGACCCTGTCTTGCTGCTCTCCCTGTAACAGCTAATGAGGATTTGCTGTAGATATTTCAATTTTGTTGCTGTGGCTGCAAACAGCAAGCTGTGTTTTTTAACACAATTCTAACAGTTGCCAGCATACCTTGCTTTGCTCCATGGGGTGAACCATCTAAGTTCGCTGTAGTTTCCTGCATTTGCCAGTGATATTTTTGGTCTGATTAGAAGAATCTTCCTTAAATCATAAAACAAAATAGAAAAGCTGAGTTAATACATGATGTACCACCAAACAAGGCCATATACAAACACTGATTAATATCAACGCCTTTTTTCTTTTATAATGTAACTCTTTAAAAGTTTCTGTTTTCTGAAATCTTTCAGAAAGCTGTGGAAATTCAGTTTCCACAAATCAGAAAAGAAAAAATAGATCCTAAAAGCCATAGTTAGTCTCAAAATTTAGCAAATAGGAAGATAAATCCACCTCTGGATTTATCTCTATGGATTCTACTAAGGAATCTTGCTTGTAGGACAAACTGGTGCATGAAAAGATAATGTGTTACCTCACAAAACACATCAAGAACTACTTACTTATTTAAAAAGATTACTCGACAATTGTAGCGAACATTTCTGTGCAGGACAGGCCTGCGAAAATAAGAAGCAAAATTAGCAGTGACTACACTCACTAAATGAAAATATAAAAAGCTACAGAATGTAATTTACTGCATAAAAACTACTCATAAAAACTATTCATATTCATTCTCACTGGAGGGAATCAAGCAAAACAATATATCAAGCTTTAGCTTCTAATTTTTTAGTTAAAGTAGCTGTTTGAAAAAAATTGGAGTTACTGACTGTGCTTTCAATCTCAAATATATCAACTACTGCCTGAGCCTTAGGAACATGAGCAGACCAGAAGATTCCCCATGGCTGGGCCAGGTTATTTAATCAAATGTGACCTCCTGTGATACTGCCAACCCAGTTCAAAATCAAACTAGCTTTATACATTTATATCAATACTAACACATTAATTTTACAGATATAATTTATCACCCTTCTGTGTCAGCAGAAGGTTTACAACGGCTTCAGTGATTCTCACATACACTTATGTCGCTTTAAAATGTTTGTCAGTGAAAGCAGCCCCCACATTCCTACAAGACAGTAAATTTATACAGCCCTTTGAGTTAGACCTCACACAAAGTCTTACCTATGGCAATAAGGGCCAGACATTAAGGTTTCCAATATATAACTGTAATTATCCTATTTCCCTCTTAAAGGGCTCAGCCAGCAATCTTTGGAAGGATTATCTTTCAGAAAGTGTTCTGCACAGAGCAGCCCTGATCATGGTAATTAAAAGGCGAAAAGCAGTGCAGTTCCTAAGATATGTTTGAAAGTTTGATGCAGAACCCTCACTATCCAGAGTATGGCACAAGCAGCATTCCCTAAGGACTTACTCCTTTATCACAAGTACACAAAAAAACCCCCAAACTTACATCCCCACATCACATATAATATCTTGAGTAGCTGGAGACTGCAAGAGCTTTTCCAGAACTTGAAACGAATGCAAGAGTGTGTCTGACTCATAATAGTGATCTGAGCAGCCGTAACCACTGTGAATAGAAATAAGAGGAAACTAAAAAATTCAGCCAGATCAGCACCAGAGCTAAAGAACCAAAACTACTCCGGTAAGAGAACATTTCACCTACACATATTCTATATAGAAAATGAAGATGCAGTGCTGTCAACACCAACCCTACTAACAGCATTTAAAACTGTGCGGCGTCTTCTATCATCCCATGATATTCCTTCCGAGGACAACAGCCTGGGCCCAAGCAGAAATCAAAGCCCCACAGTTTCCCTGAAGGAAAACTCACTGAAATAATTATCGGTACCAGTCAAGTTTCCAAGACAAGAGAGCCAATCCTGTGCTCGCAACTACAGCGCTTGTCTTTACAGCCGCATGTTGCAAGTAGGGCTTCGGGCACTGCAGCACCACGGGGCTGATGCTCTTCCTGACTGTTCTTCCACAGTTAACTGGAATCGCACCAAACCCAGCGCCAGCAAAGCGCCCTTACCAGATTTCGAGTTCTGGCCCAAGCCGGTACCGGGCTCCCTTGCTCTTGGCGATGTCGATACCTGCAAGAGTGTTGGGAGCGCAGTGCGTGAAACAGGCACGGGCTATGCTGCCCTGCCCGGGGGAGGAGGGAAGGAAGGAACCGGAGAGGCTTCCTCATGGCCGGAGGCAGCCAGTCATCTCGGCACTCACTTCTGAAAATCCTCTGCAGGTTGCCCTCAAAGTCTAGAGCCCACTGGTTGAGAGCGCAGGCGGCCACGACCACGGCCCGGCCCATGGCTGCCTCGCCACCTCCCCGCTACTTCCGGGGCGGTCCCTCCTCCCGGCCCCTCCTCCGGGCCCAGCAGCTGCACCTGCGCCATGAGCGCTTCGAGTACCGCCTCTATCCGGACCCGATGTTCCCCCCCGCGCTGTGGCTCCTCCGGCGCCGTGTGCTGCTGCACACCCCTGTAAGAAAAATTAATCCACAAACACCAGAGGTTTATGTCCAAAAAGGAGACAGAGGAGTCCTTTTTGTTTTATTCGAATAAAGGGAGAGGCCATGGGGCATTCCCCTGCGATCTCTCAAATTTTTGGAGGACGCAGCCTCCTTTTATCCTAATTTCCCGGCCGCTTTTCCCTCTCTCTTTACCCATAGGCTGAGGTACTTGAGAGGCACAGACTTCCCGGAACGCCTAAGATTCCCCTCTAATGTATAACCCTTCCTTTTAATTTTTAATTCTTGTAGAATTCATAGTTTCCCCCCCCCCCCCATTGCTTCTTTCATCTTCTGTTACCAATTTCATTTATAATCCCTGCCATTGTTTCTTTTATCTCTAGGTGCTAACTGTATCTATTAGCAATCTACAGCTTGTTTGTAAAGACAAATGCTACATTCCTCTCACCCCTATGCGCTTTCAGCAGTTTTATCTCCCCAGAGCCCTGAATAACGGGAATGTAGCCTTAGCCCGTTTCTTAGCCCTGCAGCTTCTTTTAAGAGGTGTCCCTCAAACCGAGTTCGGAGTGTAAGCGCTGAAAGTAACTGGAACAGGATGCAACGTTCTGTGTGTTGTTCTCATTTCAGCACCATCCCGGCAGCTCTCAGGGTGCTGACCCCAGGGAGGGTGACTTCTTCCAAGTGCAATCTCCTCTCGTATGTCCCTCATCACATATTTGGCTGCCGTGAGCAGCCTTACACACAGGATTCTAACTTCTTTCTGTACTATAATCAGAATCACTTAGGATAGAAAAGACCTGCGTGATCACTGAGTCCAACCACGAATCCAGCAGTGCCAAGCCCACCACTTAAGCATGTCCCCAAGCGCCACACGGCTTTTACCTCCAGCAATGGTGACTCTACCACCGCCCCGGGCAGTCTGTTCCAATGCCTGCCAACCCTTTCCGTGAAGAAACTTTTTAACATCCGATCTAAACAAGCCTTGGCACAACTTGAGGCCATTTCCTCTTCTTGTGTCACTTGTCTCTCGGGAGAAGAGCCTACAGGCTACAGCTTCTCTTTGCGGAGTTGCAGAGTGTAAGATCTCCTTCAGTCTCCTTTTCTCCAAGCTGAGACCTCCCTTCCCCCCTTCCTCCGCCGTCTCTCCCCAGATCCTGCCCCAGATCCATTCCTTTTGCTGGATGTGAACACTGCTGCAGGCCTAGGCACATTTCAGCCAGGCCTTTCTCACAGGGTCTGAGTCTTTTTCTCAGGCCGTGAAATTTTCTCAGGCTTAGCTGGGACCTTTCCCAGGCTAGGGCCTCTTTCTCTACTGTAAACATGAGAGAAAGAATCATAACAATAGATAAACACCTGCTGGATCCGTGAGAAGCCTGGGACAAGAGGTGTCTCTCTCTCTGCCCAATGAATTGTCTGTATTTTGTTTTGCACGAACTGTATTATAAAAAGCAATATCTTTCTTCAATAAACTGCGCTCTTTCTTGCTTTCCTGCACCAAACAAGGGAGTTGCCTTGTTGCTGTGTTCT
The DNA here is from genome assembly GCA_030060385.1 of Muscicapa striata striata. Taxonomy (NCBI): domain Eukaryota; kingdom Metazoa; phylum Chordata; class Aves; order Passeriformes; family Muscicapidae; genus Muscicapa; species Muscicapa striata. Next base: position 27,164 of record JAREIS010000248.1, on the reverse strand, counting down.
CTCGCCGCTCCGTAACCCTTTATGCAGTAACAGCTGGACACACTCCAGCAACTCCAGCAATATGTTGGATTAAGGTGCCTAAAACTGACCCCGCGATTCGAGGTGGGGCCTCAGCGGAGCCCAGAACAGTGGGATGGTCACTGTCCTGCTCCTCCTGGCCACACTATTGCTGACACAGGCCAGGATGCCACTGTCCTTCTTGGCCACCTGGGCACACCTGAGCTCGTGTTCAGCAGCTCTTGCCCAGCACCCCCCAGGTCTTTTTCTGCGGGGCCATCGGAAATTGCACAGAGCTGTCAGTGGAATGTGGAGAGTTTAATAAAGACTCCAGGCGACCCAGTCTGGCTTAGGGGCTCTGCGGGCGCAGAGGGGGTTGTTGTGACCCAGATGCAGGTGTAACCTATCTCCTTGCAGCCCTGCAGAACGCTCGGGTTTTTCCAGCCATCCCCGCGCCCGTCAGCCAACGCGCTTCCTGTCCCCGCGCTACCGGCGCTGCGCGGGGCAGGGGGCGGAGCTTGCGCTCCGCGCTCTCCTCGGCCCATGGGACGAGGGCGCGCCACCAATGGGGAACTGCGGAATGGGCGGGGCGCGGCGGGGATTGGCTGAGACGGTGAGGCGGGGCAGGGCCCGGAGGGGCCGGTGCCGGCTGCGGGACTGCTGTCTCTTCTAGAGCGAGTGCGGGAGCGGCGGCGGCTGGGGTGGCCGCGCGGAGCGGCTTGTGGTGCGAAAGTGGTCCTCTATCAAGTGACCCCCCCGGCGAGCGAGGGACCCCGGTCCGCAGGTGGGTGCGTTCCTTCCGTATCATATGTGGGATCGGGCCTGAAAAAGAGCCAGCCGTGTGGGCGAAGGGGGCCGACGAGCCGTCTTCCCCTCAGATCGCTTCTGAAAAGAAACCTACGGGGGGAGGACTAAAGGAAATGGCCTTAAAGCGAGGTAGAGAGTGGGATTAGATGCGGTTTCTTTTTTGTTTTGTTTTGTTTTTTTTCCGCTGTTGGTGTGGTGAGGCGTTGAAACAGGTTGGCAGGAGGTGGTGGATGCAGAGGCTATGGCCAGGCTCAGGCTCCAGGTAATGGAGCAAGCTCGCCCTGATGAGGCACATCGAGCCGGGACGTCAGTCCATAGTTTAGATTATAGGATGATGATCTTTAGCACGAGAAGTGTTTGATGAAACTGAAAGAAACTACAATTCATGTTCCACGGAGAGAATTAGGTGTTGCCGAGTAAGTCAGTCTCCATTCCCACTGATTTTTGATTTAGATAGGATTATGTCTTGTTTTCTATGGTGTTAATGGCATATATGGAGCAAGGACTCTGGGCAGAAGTATCCAATTCACAAGGTCCGGTACTGATAATGTTACAGCAGTAGCAGTTTTTCAAATTAAGACAGGCAGTTAAGTTACAGAGGTTTATGGGCATGTGGTGAAACATTTTTTTTCCTTTTACATCTACAAGAAAGTAATAAGCTATATATTATCTATGCATCATAAAATAAATTTCCAGTTAGCAAGAAGTTGAGTGGGTTACTTTGATATCAGTGTGGGAGGTTAAGACCTCCGGTGCTCTAGGCACCAACTTCTTCGGGTTATCTTCTTAAATGAGCCAAGCAGCTAATAGTTGCTAAAAAGATTATTTATTGCAGAAGCACCTCAGTCTCAAAAGGCACAGTCACAGACATCAAAGTCCCTGCTAAGTTTTGGTATAAAGTCCCAAAGAGAAGCAGAAGCTGCTCTTTGAGATCTTGGTGGGGCCGATGTTGCTGCGGCAGCTCCTGTCTTCTTCTTGGGTGATGGCGATGAGCAAAAGCAAAATAGAAAAGCAATGACAGAAAAGCAGAAAAGGCTAAAAAAGCACCAACTCTCCCCAGTACATACTCTTATATAGGATCTTCTCAACAAGTTAAGATGCAAACTTGGACCACCTCACCTTAACCTATTAGAATTCTAGTTTCTTAACATACCAGGTTATGTATAAACTACGCATACAACCTATCTTGTTCTATCTGAAAAATGTAAGCAATATTCTTACTACAGCTCTATTATGTCTAAGCACTGTCTAAAACGATGTTCCTGGAGCCTCCACTGAAAGCATTAATATGTTTTTAAACCTTCACTAGAACTCCCACTTCAACTTCAGCATCTAAACCTTTTGTTTACTAAAAGCATTAGAGCTCATACTAAAACTTACTGACTTACTTACTTACTTATCCTAAAACTTAAACTTGTACTAAAACTTAAACTTCTACTATATGTGTGAGTGGCTTAATATACTTCAATCCATCCAAAGGATTTAATTAAATCCCTGCACTCTGATTTCTCTCTGAAGAATTCAGAGAGATCCCGAACTCATTGACTCCAGCATCAGTGTTTTGATTATGTTTTGCTGAATATAAGTTCATAGGGAATTAATTGGTGAAAAATTTTTGCTTCCTCTCCTCTACCGTCAAATTTTTTGTGGTCTGAAGTCTGTATAACAGATTTTAGCAACTTTTGTTTGTCATTCTCTTGTAGATACATAAGACTTACTGAGAACAAGCTGGAGTAATAGGATTCATATTTTCTTACCTACAGGACATCATGGCAACCCATCTTCCAAAGGAGAAAAAACCCACTGAAGGAAGAAAACACCAAAACATGCAAAATGATACTAAATCATCTCAAGGCCAGTGGGGAAGAGCATGGTGAGAGAAGTCGATGACCTTAAGTAGTCCTTGTATTTCCAATTGCTTCATTCTTACTATTAGAGATGCTGTATTCTTTTTAAACTTTCCTCTGTTAATAACAGATTTTTGTGTTGCCCTCCTCTGGAAAGGTTGTGGATAATTTGCTGTGGCAACAGGTGCTGAAGAAGAGTTCTTCAAGGTTAAGGCAGAGAGTTGGCCAGATGATTTGGGATAAATCACACTCCTTGCAAAAAAGAAAAGCAAATCATAAAAATTGGTAAAATTTCTGGTTCCTTCAAGGAAAGAAATGTTTTCTGAAATTTGGAAAACAGACATCCTGGTATCCATGGCATTCCAAGCTGACAGGTCCTGCTGTAGCAAGATTTATGACTCATGTACCAGTTCTCAATGAGATGGGCAGGGCATTGTACTGCAGCTGGGAACAGCAACAGTGGCACAGAAAGTGCAACGTATGGCTGTACAAGGTCTGTCTTTTCCAAGTTTCCAAGCTTTGCATAATGCTCTTGAGATTCCATTTTCGCTTCCAACTGAATACTCCACCAGCTAGAGCCATGATTGCCATCAAAAAACGTGAAATCAAAAAACGTGGTTTTTGGAGGGGAGATTTTATCTAATTTCTTGCACTGATCAACTGGTGTAGTTTAGAGAGGCTTGTGGCAAAGTATGTTCTGTACTGAGTTTGACCCCCAAAGATGTCCATGCCCTGAATATATTTTCAGTTTTCATCCATCTAGGTCTAGAAGGTCCACTGCAAAAATTGTCTGATGTTTTCATCTATCTGAAACCTGGGGAAACAAAATGCTTTGTTTTGGATTACAGGGAGGTGGACTGGTTTTCCTTGGCAAGCATCCTTTTCCTGCTCATGTTTGCACCGTTGATTGTATATTACTTCATCATGTCCTGTGCCCAGTACCAGTGCTCTCTGGCTGATCCACTCATGGACTTGCTGACAGGGAATAAGCATCTGTCTGACATCTGGAATAGCACTCCCACACTGACCTATAGAGCTGCTGTCATCTATGCCCTTTGGGTCACTTTCCAGGTACATTATTGAGTTATGATCTGGATGCAGTGTCTGGTTTCCCCCACAGCTCTGGATGAATCCTTTTGCACAAAGGATGGTGGAATGTTGCACTGGCATTTACTCTTTGATGTTTCACAATTTCCGAGGTGTTTTGGAATCCAAATGAGCTTGGAAAATAAGCATGTAGGGAATATACACAAATATTCTTTGTGTGACATACTCCTTTATGAGGTTTTTAACTTAAAGTGGCTATATAACAATGGTACCCATTTGTTTTAAATTAACACACAAGAAAAAGATGAAAATAAAAGGATGAAGACCTGAACGTAGTTACCAACTGTCCTGCCTTCCCACCAAAAAAGGATGACAGCCTTACATGAAATATATCTTTAGAGCTGTAAAATAGCTTAGATGTATTACTAGTCTAAAATCACAGCAGCTAAATGTTGCCATATTGGCTTACCCAATACTTACTAGAAACTTAAGAGAAATGTTATATTTGGTATATGTATGTAAGGGATAATGTTTTGAGGGTTTCGTCTTGTCTGTATTTACTGTGAATACATTCTCTTTTAGGTTGTTTTGTACTTGTTCATTCCGGATTTCTGCCATAAATTTCTCCCTGGATATGTGGGAGGTGTACAAGAAGGTGCTGTCACCCCTGCTGGTAAGCTCTTCCTTGGAATACATGCACACTATGCAATCTTCTGAAATGATAGTATTTCTGCTTCTTAGAGTCTTTAATAACCCATGTGTGACCGGAGGAAATGTGGATGTAAATGGTCTCACCTTCCTCAGTTCAAACAAAACTAGAAAATACTCCAGGTAGTTTTTTAGAATAAGTTAGAGCATTTGTATCTCTTATAATTTGTAAAACTGTTGATCTGGTAGGCACCACACCAGCAATAGAAAAGTACTGGTTGATAATTTTGGCACTTAGAGTTGTCAGTGGACTATGCTGGTATTTGACAAGATACTTTTACCTGCTCAAGCTCCATTAACTCAAGGGACTTGGACAAAATGTGTGATATGAACTGTTACTGGTGGCTTGTTACTCTAGTCAGTTTTGGGGAACATTTGAATTCAGTTTTTTGAGGAGAAAAACTCAGCCTAACAAAGCCTAATGGGTACAGCAGAGTCTAATGGACCTTTCAGAAAAGTGCCTCAAGGTATTTTATTGGAAGGATGAGGAGAGAGAGGTCATTTAATGAGGATTTGATTGAGGTTCTGTATATCCATATTAATTAAAAGCTGGAATAATGCAGAGTCACTAACATTTTTTCTTCATATTTTAGGTGTCATAAATAAATACGAAATCAATGGACTTCAGGCCTGGATCATTACCCATGTGCTTTGGTTTGCAAATGCTTATTGCTTCCACTTTTTCTCACCTACCATCATTTTTGACAACTGGATTCCTCTCCTGTGGTGTGCCAATATCTTGGGATATGCAGTGTCCACGTTTGCAATGATTAAAGGCTACTTTTTCCCTACAAATGCCAAAGACTGGTATGTGAATTTCAGTGATGAGAGAATACTAGGTATCAGAGATTAAAATTGTTAAGTAAAAATTGGATATATAAATTGAATAATAGAGTATATTTCACTAGCACAGAGAGCTAGGCCAATGTATGGCAGTGGTTCTTTGCTTCACCAGCATTATTCTGTGTGTTTCATGCTGCACACCATGGGACTGGCAGCTTTAGTGTCACAGATACATCCATTCTAAAAATGGTTATACTTAGACTACTCAGAAATGTTACCAAGAGTAAACCCAAGCACCTCTGAAATTCTACAATTTATGTCTATTAATGTAAAACTTTGGTCATGTCAGTTTGTGTTACTTTGCACAACATTACATGGTTTTATGATTTTTATTATCACTACATCAAATTAATCTGAATTGTGTAGTCAGAGTAGCAATTATCTGTATTTGTATATAACTTTGTCCATTTCTAATTTTTTAAATGTTTTACAGCAAATTCACTGGAAACTTCTTTTATGACTACATGATGGGGATTGAATTTAACCCTCGAATAGGGAAGTGGTTTGATTTCAAGCTGTTCTTCAACGGGCGCCCTGGGATTGTGGCCTGGACTCTAATCAACATTTCCTTTGCTGCCAAACAACAGGAGCTGTACGGTCAAGTGACAAACTCCATGATCCTTGTCAATGTCCTCCAGGTAAATCCAAGGAAGAATTGAAGAAACCAGTTTGGAAATAAGCTAGTATGAAAGTAGGAAAAAGTCTCCTTCAGTGGAAATTAAACTGAGGCATTTTGCCTGGCCTGAAACAAGCTCCTTCAGTGATGGGACTTATTTGGATTTATTCCCTGATCTGTGGAAATGGAAGCTTTATCTCTCCTCTTTGTAACCATGTGACTCTAAGCTGAAGAGAGATCAGAGTGGTCAGTTGTGAGTTCACTTCCTAAGTGTTTGTCCTTGAATTGTACACTTGCCTTAGTCATCCTTCTAGTGCTCTATCTGTCTAGAGAGATAGATACTGTGTATCCAGGTAGGTTGTATTTATATGAGAGTTTTTTTTAACTATGTTCAGAAATGTCTGGTTTTGAAGTGCTAACATAAAAACACCAATGAATTTGAGATCACATCACAAGGCAGCACAGACATTAAGCTGATGCTGTTAAGCAGGGTAACTGGTGACAGTGCTCTGTTATTAATGTAAAATTATTCTGTTGCAGGGTATTTATGTTCTGGACTTCTTTTGGAATGAAGCCTGGTACTTGAAAACCATTGATATCTGCCATGATCATTTTGGATGGTATTTGGGCTGGGGAGACTGTGTTTGGTTGCCTTACCTCTATACTTTGCAGGTAACAAAGTGTACAATGTGTATTTGGGCTAACAGCTATGAAACTCTCCAGAAACTTTGTTTCTAGAAGTTTAATTTGTACCTTTAACGTTTCTATATTGTTGGACTGTTGAGAAATTATTGCAACATTCTTTGTAACAATTCTCTTGTAGGAAAGCTTCCTGTCTGCATATGGATTTTGACATCTTTTCCTCTCCTGCCCTTCTTTTGTGCCTCTTTCTGCCGCTGTCAATTGTGTCTGCATACTTATCTAAATCCTAAATCTTTCTAAAAGAAAGTTTCCTTTCTTTTTTACTCCTGCCTGTTGAGGGTCTTTTAGTTAGTGGTGGTTTGTTGGGTTTTGTTCCTTGGGTTTTTCCTTCTGTCTGGTTTGCATTATTGCATCTTCTCTCTTCTTGTTTCACAAAGAAGTGCAGTTTTAGAGAGAGAAAGAGAGAAAGAAAATCTAGGATGCCGAGTTTTCTGAAAGTCTTGTGCAGTTTTACTATTGCAGTACAATTTTCTACTCCTTCTTCTGTTGGTCTTCTTGGTCTGTTGCAGGTCACTGTAGTCAAGGAATTTGTCTGGCGTGCTAAGCCTCTGTTGGAAGTAAATGGCTGATTGTTTTTGTGCTCCCCAGGGTCTGTATTTGGTTTACCATCCTGTCCAGCTGTACACAGCTCATGCTGTAGGGATCTTGATGTTGGGCTTGCTGGGTTATTACATCTTCAGAATGACCAACCACCAGAAGGATCTCTTCCGTCGGACCAGTGGCAACTGCAGGATCTGGGGGAAGAAGCCAGAGTACATTGAGTGCTCCTACACATCCGTGGATGGCAGCAAGTACTACAGCAAGCTGATGACTTCTGGATTTTGGGGCTGGGCACGTCATTTCAACTACACAGGAGACCTGATGGGCTCGTTGGCCTATTGCCTGGCTTGTGGCTTTAAGCATGTCCTGCCATACTTCTACATCGTTTACATGACCATTCTGCTCACCCACCGCTGCCTTAGGGACGAGCACCGTTGTAGCAGCAAGTATGGGAAGGACTGGAAGCGCTACACTGCTGCAGTGCCTTACCGGCTCCTACCCGGAATATTTTAAGGCTAATGCGGGGTGCAGGGGAAAGGAAAAAGAAGAAACGTGCAGGCATGCCCTGTTTAAAGTAACTGAAGTAAGGCACTGAACTGCCCCATTTTTTAGAAGACTCTTTTAATTGGAATACCCCTCTGAATCTCCCCATTTCCAAATTAACTTGGAGCTTAAGAAAAGATGCATGTATTGAGACCCCTGAGAAATCCCAAAGCTGGGAGGTGGCCTTACCCTTGATAGTAGCAGGGTTCTGTAAGCACTGCTTCAAAGAGTTCTGTCATCTCATTAGGAAATAAGTTTTCTGATGCAGTTGCTTGTGACCATCAGAACCTACAATTGGGAAAAACTGCAAGGGAGATTTTATTGTTGGTTGCTTGTCAAGAGATGAATGGTTGAAATACTGAACTACAGAAGCTGGTCTGAAATAACTGTTATAATCAAAAATAAAAATCAAAACTATTACAACTTAGTGCAATTTTCAATACAATAGGGAACATGACCAACTGAATTTTGTTTTGCTACTGAAACCAGACGTTGTGAAGCTACTGAGCTGTGCTGGTTGGGCTGGAGTAGAATTGATTTTTTTCGTAGGAGCTGTTATGGGCATAGTTTTGGATTTGAGCTGAGGCAGTGCTAACACAGGCGTGTTTTCACTATTGGTGAGCAGTGTTTACACAGCATCAAGGCCTTTTCTGCATTCTCACCCCACTCACCAGGGAGTGGGCTGGGTGAGCACAGAGATTTGGGGGGGGGACGTGGGCAGGACAGCTGACCCTAACTGATCCAAGGAATATCCCAGGCCATGTGGCGTCATGCTCAGCACATATAAAGCTGGAGGAAGAGAAGGAAGTGGGGGATGTCAGGAGTGATAGTATTCATCATTCCAAGTCACCGTTACATGTGATAGAACCCTGCTTTTCTGGAGATGGCTGAACATCTGCCTTCAGGTGACAAGTGAGGAGTAGATCCCTTATTTTGCTTTATTTGTGTGCAGTTTTTCCTTTACCTATTAAACTGTGTTTGTCTCAACCTATGAGTTTTCTCCTTTTCCTGATCCCACTGTGGGGGAGTGAACAAGCAGCTGTGTGGGGCTGAGTTGCCAGCTGGGGTTAAACCATGACAGTCCTTTTTGGTGTCTGACATGGAGCTCAAAGGGTTTGAGTTAACAGCAGCTTTGGCTAGAATGTTCTGGGTTGGATTTATAGCTGTTGGTGCTGTTGGGTTGTCAAGCTCCTGTACTTACCATGTGGCTCCTTAGGGGTTTCATTTTGATTTTGCTGCTGGCTGTGGTGCTTCTCCTCTCAGTGTGCTGTTCCTGGGGACACTTGGATGGCAGCCCTGGTGACTCACTTGGGCTGGCAGGTGGCCAGGGCATCGCTGCTGTTTCTGTGCTGCTGGAACTCCAGCGTGAGCTTGAGTCAAGGGAACTGTGATATGTGGATAAGCCCAGATGGGAACAGGACACCCTCAGGCATCAGTGGCTGGGAATAAGCCCATGGCAGAGCAGGAACCTCTCAGATCATCTGTGGCTGCCATGGTCATATCCGTGCCCAAGAAGGAACTGTGGCCCAAGAATAATACCTGAAGCACCTGTGGCTGTGGATTAGGCCATGCTCAGCAGGTGCCCCAGGAAACATCAGTGCCTGTGCATGGGGTCATGCTGGAGCACCTCAGAGGCATGGCCATGGATAAACCCCTGGCAGAGCAGTTACAGCCTTGGAGAGATTGCAACCATGGGGAAGGCCACATCCACTTCTTCAGTGTGGGTGGAAAACTTCCTTCCCTATAATTTGTATAAAATCATGTTTGTAAAAATTTAGGGTTCTAAACTTTGATTCAGGACAAATAAAATACTGCTAATTTTCCTGCAGCTATTTATTGTTACATGGTTATCTTTCAGAATGACTAAAGGACACAAAAGGACCTCTTCAAAATGTCTATTTTCAAGAGCTCCTTGGAATTCTCTTTTCTGAGGTGAACCAAATAAAAAGAATGAGGGATGAGGCGCTCCAGAACACAGACACCTGTTCTTGTTAGGCCACATCAATTCTGTCACATCCACCTGAGCTGTGCAGGTGAGGCAAAGGCTCCCCTTCCTCCTAGAGGAAAGCTCCCCTTCCTCTGAGACAGATGTCCATCCAGAGCAGCACCTGGAAACAATGTGGGAAAGGCAAAATGAGAATGTTTTCTGTCAGAAAACGAATAATAATAATCAGAACTTCTGGACAAATTTAGTAATATCACTTTCATTTTATAAATACAGGTCATGCCCATCCTTCCCACCCAGCTGAAATCAGGAAAGAGAACTACAGGAAAAGCAGAGTCCCTTATTTGGATGTACTTCCTAAAGACTCTTCTGCATTGTATGCAGAAGAATGCATTGCTGCTAAAAAACATCTCAGGCCCATATTTTATCAGCCACAGGCAGGGCAAGGTGAGTTACAGCTGGAGAGCCAGGGAGATGCAGGGACCTTGGCACACCAAGGATAAGAGCAGGGGGAGCAAAGGAGATGTGGGGAGAGAGCTGGAGAAGTGATGGAGCAGGCATTCACTTGTTCACATTCATCAGCGCTGGGAACCTGGAAAGCACATAGTGCTGCAGGCGTCAAAGATGTAATGCCTGTAGCTTGGTTGTTTTCCTTTGCTCATAACCCTTGGCTTCACCCCCTCTCCAGAGGAGCAGAGAATTCCTTCAGGCTAAGGGTGAGTCTGGTCCCACTCCAGGAATGTGTCCAGTAAAGAAGGGGAGTTGTTTAGAGGAACTGACCACAAAAATCAAACCCAACAAACACTGAAATGAACCCCATTGAGCTGCAGCACCAAGCGTTCACAGCAGGCAGAGGGACGAGGTGCACGCAGGACCAAGAAGAACCACTACACTTGGTTTTTATGCTTCCCTGTATTTAAGTTCTGCTTCCCTTCACAGCTACTATTCTGCCCAGGTCACTTACCTTTTCAGAAGCCTGTGGCACGTGTAGTTGTCCCGGGTTGATTGGAAATCCTCACTTAGGATTTCACGTCACACCTGGATTTGCCAGGAAGGAGGTGCACATGCAGATGCACGTATCTGTGATAGCTCAGTCAGAAATGGTGCAACCCAGCAACTTGCTCCTGACTCCCCCACTTGGAAACACATGAAAAAGCCAGAAAAAACAACAACCGCGCAACAACCCAAAAAAGACACAGCTGAGCGTAGCTTCATCTTAATACTCTGCACAGTGATGGAGAGAAAGGAGGAAAGCTCTTTCTCTGGGAGAAATCCTGATCCGTTCGGAATTTTAGCAAGCAGACGCCCAGTCTCAGGTCCAGGGCCCTGGACACGAACATTGGCCATTTTTCCTCTGAAAAAACCACACTCTCCCAGTTTCTTAATAGCAGCTTGAAGGAAGTGATTATCTCTCCAAAAGTAGCCAGGGTTATAAGTGGTGGAATATTTAGTCTGTGAGAAATCATGATTCAATGGGAAATTTACCAGACAGAAGCCTAGTTTCAGGCCCAAGGCCCTGCATGCAAACAAGGGCCTATTTCTCTGTGAAATAAACCTCACTTCACCACTTTTGTAATGTCTATTTAGAGGAGGTATTTTGCACTCCATGAGCAGCCAGGGTTCTAAGTGGTGGCATAATTAGTCTGGGAAAAATCATGATTGATTGGAAAATTTAGCAGGCAGTGGCCCAGTCTCACACCCAGGGCCATTCATGCAAACAAGGGCCTACTTCTCTGTGAAATAAAAATCACTTCAAAACCTTTAAAAACTCCATTTAGAGGAGGCTTTTAGCTCTCCATGAACATCCAAGTTTCTAAGTGGTGGCATCTTTAGTCTGAGAGAAATCCGTTTCCTTTCGGAATTTTAGCAGGCAGACGCCCAGTCTGATGCCCAGGGCCCAAAACATGCACATAGGCCACTTTCCGCCTGAAATAAACCACACCCTCCCAGTTTCTTAATAGCAGTATGGAAGAAGGGATTTTTCTCTCCAAAACAAGCCAGGGTTCTAAGTGGTGGCATTTTTAGTCTGGGAGAAATCATGATTCATAAGGAAATTTAGCAGGCAGTGGGCCAGTCTAAAGCCCACGGCCCTCCATGAAAACAAGGACCTATTTCTCTGAGAAATAAACCTCACTTCACAACTTATGTAATATCCATTGGGAGGAGGCTTTTGGCAATCCATGAACAGCCAGGGTTTTAAGTAGTGTCATTTTAGTCTGGGAGAAGTCATCATATTTTCGCAATTTTAGAAGGCAGACGCCCAGTCTCAGGTCCAGGGACCTGCATGCAAAAAAGGGCCTATTTCCCTGTGAAAATAAAATCACTTCACAACTATTTTAAAATCCATTTAGAGGAGACTTTTAGCACTCCATGAACGACCACGGTTCTAATTGGTGTCTCCTTTAGTCAGGGAAAATCCTAATATGTTCGCAATTTTAGCACGCAGATGACCAGTCTAAGGCCCAGGGCTCTGGAAACAAACATTGGCCATTTTCCCTCAGAATAAAACATACACTCCCAGTTTCCTAACTGCAGTTGGGAAGAAGCGATTGTCTGTCCAAAATTAGCCCGGGTTCTACGTGATCGCATCTTTAGTCTGGGAAACATCATGATTCCTTGAGAATTATAGGAGGCAGATGTCCAGTCTCAGACCCAGAGCTCTGCATGCAAACAAGGGCATATTTCTCTGTGAAATAAACCTCACTTCACCACTTTTCTACTACCCATTTAGAGGAGGCTTTTGGCACTCCATGAACAGCCAGGGTTCTGAGTAATGGCATCTTTAGTCTGGGAGAAAGCATGATTCATTGGGAAATTGAGCAGGGAGAAGCCCAGTCCCAGGCCCAGGGCCCTGGACACAAACAAAGGCCTATTTCTCTGGAAAATGAAGCTCATTTGACAACTTCGGTCATGTCTATTTAGAGGAGGCTTTTGGCACTCCATGAACCATCAGGGTTCTGAATGTTGGTATTGTTAGCCTGGGAGAAGCCTTGCTCTATTCAGAATTTTAGAGGGCAGAAGCCCAGACTAAGGCCCAGGGCTCAAAATAGGAACATTGGCCATTATCCCTCTGAAAAAAACCACACCCTCCCAGTTTCTTAATACCAGTTTAAAGAAAGTGTTGGTCCTTCCAAAAGTAGCCAAGGTGCTGAGTGGTGGCATCTTTAGTCTGGGAGAAATCATGGTTCATTGGGAAATTGATCAGGCGGAAGCCCAGTCTCAGGCCCAGGGCCATGCATGCAAACAAGAGCCTATTTCTCTGTGAAATAAAGCTCATTCACCAATTTTCTAATGTCCCTCTAGAGGAGGCTTATGGCAGTCCATGAAGAGAAGTCCTTATCTATTGAGAATTTTAGAGGGCAGAAGCCCAGACTGAGGCCCTGGGCCCAAAATATGAAAAATGGCCATTTTACCTCTGAAAAAAACTACACGCTTCCAGTTTCTTAATAGGAGTTTGGAGGAAGTATTGGTTCCACCAAAAGTAGTCAGGGTTCTAAGTGGTGGCATCTTTAGTCTGGGAGAAATCATGATTCATTGGGAAATTCCACAAACTGAAGCCCAGTTTCAGGCCCAGGGCCCAAAACATGAACATTGGCAATTTTCCCTCTGAAAAAAACCACAATATCCCAGGTTCCGTAATAGGAGTTTGGAAGAAGTGTTCGTTCCTCCAAAAGTAGCCAAGGTTCTAAGTGGTGGCATATTTAGTCTGGGAGAAATCATGTTTCATTGGGAAATTGAGCAGGCAGAAGCCCAGTCTCAGGCCCATGGCCATGCATGCAAACAAGGACCTATTTGTCTGTAAAATAAAGCTCATTAGACCATTTTTGTAATGTCCATTTAGAGGAGGCGTTTGGCACTCCCTGAACAGTCTGGGTTATAAGTGCTGGCATCTTTAGTCTGGGAGAAGTCCTGATCTATTTCGAATTTTAGAGGGCAGAAGCCCAGACTCAGGCCCAGGGCCCAAAATACGAACAATGGCCATTTTCCCTCTGAAAGAAACCACACCCTTCCAGTATCTAAACAGCAGTTTGGAGGAAGCGGTGGTACCTCCAAAAGTAGCCAATGTTTTAAGTAGTGGCATCTTTAGTCTGGGAGAAATCATGATTCATTGGGAAATTGAGCAGGCAGAAGGCCAGTCTCAGGCCCATGGCCATGCATGCAAACAAGGGCCTATTAATCTGTGAAATAAACCTATTTTCACCACTTATGTACTACCCATTTAGAGGAGGCTTTGGCACTCCATGAACAACCAGGGTTCAAAGTGGTGGCCTCTTAAATCTGGGAGAAATCATGATTCATTGGGAAATTGAACAGGCAGAAGGCCAGTCTCAGGCCCATGGCCACGCATGCAAACAAGGGCGTATTTCTCTGTGAAGTAAACCTCGCTTCACCACTTATGTACTACCCATTTAGAGGAGGCTTTGGCACTCCATGAACAGCCAGGGTTCTAAGTGGTGGCATCTTTAGTCTGGGAGAAATCATGATTCATTGGGAAATTGAGCAGGCAGAAGGCCAGTGTCAGGCCCATGGCCATGCATGCAAACAAGGGCCTATTGATCTGTGAAATAAACCTATTTTCACCACTTATGTACTACCCATTTAGAGGAGGCTTTGGCACTCCATGAACAACCAGGGTTCAAAGTGGTGGCCTCTTAAATCTGGGAGAAATCATGATTCATTGGGAAATTAATCAGGCAGAAGGCCAGTCTCAGGCCCATGGCCATGCAAGAAAACAAGGGCCTATTTCTCTGTGAAATAAACCTCTTTTCACCACTTATGTACTACCCATTTAGAGGAGGCTTTGGCACTCCATGAACAGCCAGAGTTCAAAGTGGTGGCCTCTTAAATCTGGGAGAAATCATGATTCATTGGGAAATTGAGCAGGCAGAAGGCCAGTGTCAGGCCCATGGCCATGCATGTAAACAAGGGCCTATTTCTCTGTGAAATAAACCTCATTCACCCATTTTGTAATGTCCCTCTAGAGGAGGCTTTTGGCAGTCCATGAACAGTCAGGGTTCTAAGTGATGGCATCTATAGTCTGGGAGAAGTCCTGATCTATTTGGAATTTTAGAGGGCGGAAGCCCAGTCTCAGGCCGAGGTCCCAAAATTTGATCATTGGCCATTTTCCCTCTGAAAAAAACCACACCCTCCCAGATTCTTAATAGCAGTGTGGAGGAAGTGTTGGCCCATCTAAAAGTAGCCAGGGATCTAAGTGGTGGCCTCTTTAGTCTGGGAGAAATCATGAGTCATTGGGAAATTGAGCAAGGAGAAGTCCAGTCTAAGGCCAGAGCCCTGGACACAAACAAGGGCCTTATTTCCTGTGAAATAAAGCTCATTTGACCACTTTTGTCACGTCCATTTAGAGCAGGATTTTGGCACTCCAAGAACAGTCAGCGTTCTAAGTGATGGTATATTTAGTCTGGGAGAAGTCCTGATCTATTTGGAATTTTAGAGGGCAGAAACCCAGTCTCAGGCCCAGGGCCCAAAATAGGAACAATGGCCATTTTCCCTCTGAAAAAAAAACACTCTCTCCCAGATTCTTGATCGCAGTTTGGAGGCAGTGTTGGTCCCTCAAAATGTAGCCAAGGTTCTGAGTAGTGGCATCTTTCAGCTGGGAGAAATCATGATTCATTGGGAAATTGAGCAGGCAGATGGCCAGTCTCAGGCCCGTGGGCATGCATGAAAACAAGGGCATATTTCTCTATGAAATAAAACTCGCTTCACCACGTATGTACTACCCATTTAGAGGAGGCTTTGGCACTCCATGAACAGCCAGGGTTCTCAATGTTGGTGTATTTAGTCTGGGAGAAGTCCTGATCTATTCAGAATTTTAGAGGGCAGAAGCCCAGACTCAGGCTCAGGGACCAAAATATGAACAATGGCCATTTTCCCTCTGAAAGAAACCACACCATTCCATTTTCTAAATAGCAGTTTGGAGGAAGTGCTGGTCCGTCCAAAACTAGCCAATGTTTTAAGTGCCGGCAACTTTACTCTGGGAGAAGTCTATATCTATTCGGAATTTTGGAAGGCAGAATCTCAGTCTCAGGCCCACGGCCCAAAATAGGAACATTGGCCATTTTCCGTCTGTAAAAAACCACACCCTCCCAGATTCTTAATAACACTTTGGAGGAAGTGTTGGTCCCTCCAAAAGTAGCCAGGGTTCTAAGTGGTGGCATCTTTAGTCTGGGAGAAATCAAGATTCATTGGGAAATTGAGCAGGCAGATGGCCAGTCTCAGGCCCATGGCCATGCATGCAAACAAGGGCCTATTAATCTGTGAAATAAACCTCGCTTTGTGGACACCACTGCAGGCCCAGGCAGAATTGCAAGGCCTTTCTCAGGCCCTGAGATCGTTTTCTCTTTCTCATGCTGGGAAACCCTTTCCCAGGCTGAGACAGTTTCTCAGCTCTGGCCTGAGTCTTTTCCCAGGGTGATAGCATTTGGGAAAAACAGAAAGGAATTATAACAAAGATAAAACACCTGCTGGATCCATGGGAAAACCAGGGACAGGAGGTGTCTCTCTCCCTGACTAATGAACTGTCTGTATTTTGTTTTTCACGAACTATCTTATTTAAAGCCATGGCTTTCTTCAATAAACTGCTCTTTCTTGCATCAAGTAAGAGAGTTGCCTTGTTGCTGTTTTCTTTTCGCCACTCCGTAACCCCTCGAGCAGCAACATTTGGAGGTCCCACCGAGATTGTCTTTCAGCGGAACAGCGCGGGTCCCGCGGTGAGCAGCAGCCCGGAGCCGCGGCCCGGAGCAGAGCAGCGCGGCAGGAGCCGGGCGGAGCGGCCGAGAGCGGAGCGGCGCGGAGCCGTGCGCTCTCATCGGCCTGCCGGGAGCCGGACAGCAGAGCCAGCGGAGCCGGGAGCTGTCTGCGACCCACGGGCAGCGCCGGACCGTCTTCTCGCCCATCGGAGAGAGGTACTCTGTGTTTTCGTTCCCCCTCCGCCAGCTTAACAGCTAGGCGAGAAACTTTATAACAATGGTGAATCAATCAGCCAAGCAGGACGAAACCGAGGACGGCTTGGAGGTGGCTTTTGCTCCTTCAGCATGGGGAGAACTGGGAGGCCAACTATGTGATGCGCTTCCTGGAGGCGACCTTTTAATTCCCTCTCTATTGAGTACTTGGGAACTTGTTAACAAAGAGAAGAGATTCGTCTGCGAGTCCAGGAATGCACAGGAAGCAAGGGCAGTCTCTCGCTTTGTAACCCCTTTCGAGAACCTGCCCAGCCCAGAGGCTCCCAGCCCAGAGACTCCCCGCCCACAGCTTCCCGATGAGGAGCGCCCAGCGCCCAAAGACCACACGCCTGTTTTTTCTTCTCCAAAAGACTTGGAGCGACCGATTTCCCCTGCGAATGGTGGCGCGGAAGGTCCTCCCCCACTCGCCCCGCAGGAGCCCGCGGCCCCCATCCCCCGGGCGGCGGGGCCGGGACAGCCACCTGCTGATGTCATCGCACCCCCCGCGCCCCCACCACCTGCAGCGGCAGTGCCAGCCTTTCCTATCAATATGGTCCTGCAAATACTTGAAACCATGGCAAAACAAACGGCAGCCCTCTATGCCGTGCTGGCACCTTTCGCAGGCGCCCATGCGGGGCAACCCCCGTCAGTGGCGCCCGTGCCGGGGCAGCCGCGGGTTGTGGGCGGCCCAGCCTCGGGGGTGGGTCCCTCGCCGCCTGCAGGTCCACCTGCAGGGGCAGGACAACAGGCACCGCCGGCTGCAGGATCGGGACAACAGGCACCGCCGGCTGCAGGAGCGGGACAACAGGCACGGCCAGCTGCAGGGGTGGTGATGGTGCCGCCTTCTGCACAGCCCTCAGCGTCAGGCCGCACCCACCCAGCCCCCTCCGGTTCACCAGGGACACCGCGGCATCCCTCGCCGTCTCCAGGCCCTTTTCCTTTGAAAAGCAGGGGCTGCAGTGACTCCATGACAGTGAGACTCAAAAATCGCCGCAGTGTTTTGGAAACAGTTAAAATGCGAGCATTGCAGCAGGGCCATTGGGATTTGTTAGAACGGATGGAGATGCCAAAGAGGAATGTCCTTCGGGTGAAGGGGGTGGATAAGAGTGAACGGGTGGATAAGAGTGAACAGGTGGATGCTGCTGAGCTTGGCCTGGTCCCTGAGGACAACCTGCCACAGGATTGTGAGAAAGATATCCAGGGGACCAGGGCAGCTCAAACCTTTCCTGTCTCTAAGGCTGCTCCCAATACAGGACAGCCGGACAAACATGATCCTATAACTTGGCATATTGTTCAGGATTTGTATGACAAGGTCATACAGTTTGGGCTTGGTTCTACACAAGTTATGCAAATTATTAGAGTGTTGAATGCAAGTTTGCTGACACCTTACGATGTCAGACATATAGCCCAAGTGCTGTTTCAGCCTGTTCAACTTAGAGTGTTTCAGGACACTTGGAGGCAAATGGCTGACAAGGCAGCTGTAGAAAATATGGTGCGACCCCAGGGTGATCCTAGGTATGCTGTGGGGAGCGATGCCTTGCTGGGTCAGCATCGCTTTGCTAGCCCTGATTTTCAGGCTACCTGGGATCCTCTGATCCTTGAACAATGTCAAGAAATAGGATTTGCAGCAATTCTAAAAACAATAGAGGCTGTAGCTCCAAAGCCAAAATATGTAAAAATTACTCAAGGCCCTAGAGAGCCATTCTCAGAATTTGTTGAGAAAATAGCAGAAGCTTTGGAAAAGCAGGTTGAGGATGATGATCTAAGGCAGCTGTTATGTAAACTGCTAGCCAGAGACAATGCTAATGAGGATTGTGCAAAAACCATACAGGCTCTGCCGGGAGACCCCTCACTGACTGACATGGTGCAGGCATGTGCTAAGGTGGGCACTGTAGATCACGTGATCTCTGCTTTAGCAGCTGCCATGTGGCACCATCAGAAGATGTCAGGGGGTGGTCAACAGAAACAGGGGAAGAATAAAGGCAGAAATAAGAGGAAGCCACAGCAGCGGAAGGCTGATATGCCTATTTTCTTGTGTGCTAAGTGCAAAAAACCAGGTCACTATACAAATCAGAAGAGCCTGTTGCTCGCCAGGGAAACAGTCAGACAAGTGCTCTGGGGTGCAGCACACAGATACAAGCAGTGCCTCAGAACCCAGTGCTGACACAGGTTTCCCCAGCCAGCATGCAGCCAGCACCCAGGACTCCACCGGTGTGGATGTACACACCGCAGACACAGTCATTCTAGACTCGGTTGGAGTGCACAAGGTTCCTCTGGATGCCTTTGGCCTTTGGGTCAGAGGATGAGGACACTGCTCATGGGAAGATCTAATGCCACTCTCCAGGGAATCTTTGTTCACCCAGGTGTCATTGGTGCTGATTTTACAGGTCAAATTTGTGCTATGGTTTCCACGTTATGTCCCCTTGTCACTATCCCAACAGGAACTTGTATTGCTCAACTTGTGTTTTTTCATTTGCCTGTTGTCAGGGCTGATCAACAAGATCCCAAAGACAGTGGGTTCAGATCTATGGGACCGCCACAAGTCTTTTGGACAATGAATATAAGTTGAAAGCCCTTTGTCAATTGGTTCGAATGCAGTGATCATTTTGGTCATTGATTTGAAGGACTGCCTTTTCACAATCCCCTTGTGTCCTGATGACAGACCAAAATGTGTTTTTATGGTGCCTGCAGTGAACAGTTCTGAGATAGGACAGAGATACCGAAGCAAAGTCTTACCACAGGGTTGCCAATTAATCTGACACACTGCAGCAAGCTTTATTCATCAGGTATACCTTCCATTGATATCTCTGTGTTTATCACCACTCCGGATTTACATCCTACAGGTATCATTGGCCAGTTACCTGGGAGGATGAGTCTGGTTGGTAAATGCTGGAAGGCCATGAGACAGGTTCTGCTCAGATAATTGAGTTGAAAGCAGTCACAATGGCATTTCAACAGTTTTCTCAGGTACCTTTGAATTTGGTCAAAGCAATTTTTTTATAAACAGAAAAGGGGAGTGGTTGGTGAAGTACCACACAGCCGATTGGGAAAAGCTTTATACTCCTTCAATTATTCTACTGTGCCACAAGATTCCAATAATCCTGTTATTGTGAATCATTTGAGGCACAGCCTTCGAAGGCTGACCAACATGCCGATCACCAGCCAGACTGTTCCTCTACAAGCAGAGGATGAGCATTCATTTGTTTCTCCTGGAAATGTTTTAAGTCATTGAACATTATTATATGGGTTTTCTGAAATGTATTAGAAATTATAAGTCTGGTGAATGGTGGCGGGTTTTTATTATTGTATTAAAATTAAGTTTTGCAGAGAAAAGGCACCAGGCTTGAAGATTTCCCTGGAACTTCGGGTGTCCACAAATCTCTTGAGTGATGTTTGTTCTCCTTCGCAAGGGCCCTGTGGAGGACTACAAACATCTCTCTGTTCTTTTTTTCTTTTAAACTAAAAGGGGGACTTGTGGACACCACTGCAGGCCCAGGCAGAATTGCAAGGCCTTTCTCAGGCCCTGAGATCGTTTTCTCTTTCTCATGCTGGGAAACCCTTTCCCAGGCTGAGACAGTTTCTCAGCTCTGGCCTGAGCCTTTTCCCAGGGTGATAGCATTTGGGAAAAACAGAAAGGAATTATAACAAAGATAAAACACCTGCTGGATCCATGGGAAAACCAGGGACAGGAGGTGTCTCTCTCCCTGACCAATGAACTGTCTGTATTTTGTTTTTCACGAACTATCTTATTTAAAGCCATGGCTTTCTTCAATAAACTGCTCTTTCTTGCATCAAGTAAGAGAGTTGCCTTGTTGCTGTTTTCTTTTCGCCGGTCCGTAACCCCTCGCGCAGCAACACGCTTCACCACTTTTGTACTACCCATTTAGAGGAGGAATTTCACAATCCATGAACAGCTAGGGTTCAAAGTAGTGGCCTCTTTAATCTGGGAGAAATCATGATTCATTGGGAAATTGAGCAGGGAGAAGGCCAGTCTCAGGCCCACGGCCATGCATGTAAATAAGAGCCGGTTTCTCTGTGAAATAAACCTCACGTCACCACTTTTGTACTGCCCATTCAGAGCACGCTTTTTGCACCCCATGAACAGCCAGGGTTCTAAGTGGTGGCCTCTTTAGTCTGGGAGAAATCATGATTCATTGGGAAATTGAGCAAGGAGAGGCCCAGTCTAAGGCCAGAGCCCTGGACACAAACAAGGGCCTTATTTTCTGTGAAATAAAGCTCATTTGACCACTTTTGTCATGTCTATTTAGAGGAGGCTTTTGGCACACCATGAACAGTCAGCGTTCTAAGTGAGGTATCTTTAGTCTGGGAGAAGTCCTTATCAATTTGGAATTTTAGGGGGCAGGAGCCCTGTCTCAGGCCCAGGGCCCTAAATAGGAACAATTGCCATTTTCCCTCTGAAATAAATCACACCCTCCCAGTTTCTTAAAAGCAGTTTGGAGGAAGTGTTGGTCCCTCCAAAAGTAGCCGGGGTTCAAAGCGGTGGCATCTTTAGTCTGGGAGAAATCATGATTCATTAGGAAATCGAGCAGGCAGGACCCCAGTCTCAGGCCAATGGCCATGCATGCAAACAAGGGCCTATTTCTCTGTGAAATAAACTTCTTTTGACCACTTATGTACTACCCATTTAGAGGAGGCTTTGGCACTCCATGAACAGTCAGGGTTCTAAGAAATGGCATCTTTGGTCTGGGAGAAGTCCTGATCTATTTGGAATTTTAGAGGGCAGAAGCCCAGACTTAGGCCCAGGGCCCAAAAATTTGAACAATGGCCATTTTCCCTCTGAAAGAAACCACACCCTTCCATTTTCTAAATAGCAGTTTGGAGGAAGTGCTGGTCCGTCCAAAACTAGCCAATGTTTTAAGTGCCGGCATCTTTACTCTGGGAGAAGTCTATATCTATTTAGAATTTTGGAGGGCAGAATCTCAGTCTCAGGCCCACGGCCCAAAATAGGAAAAATGGCCATTTTCCGTCTGAAAAAAAACCACACTCTCCCAGTTTCTTAATAACACTTTGGAGGAAGTGTTTGTCCCTCCAAAAGTAGCCAGGGTTCTAAGTGGCGGCATCTTTAGTCTGGGAGAAGTCCTTATCTATTTCGAATTTTAGAGGGCTGAAGCCCAGACTCAGGCCCAGGGACCAAAATACGAACAATGGCCATTTTCACTCTGGAAAGAAACCACACCCTTCCAGTTTCTAAACAGCAGTTTGGAGGAAGCAGTGGTACCTCCAAAAGTTGCCAATGTTTTAAGTAGTGGCACCTTTAGTCACAGAGAAATCAAGATTCATTCGGAAACTGAGCAGGCAGAAGCACACTCTCAGGCCCAGGGCCCAAAATATGAACATTGCCCATTTTCACTCTGGAAAAAACCACACCCTCCGAGTTTCTTCTTAGCGGTGTGGAGGAAGTGTTGGCCCATCTAAAAGTAGCCTGGGTTCTAAGTGGTGGCATCTTTAGTCTGGGAGAAATCATGATTCATTGGGAAATTGAGCAGGCAGATGGCCAGCCTCAGGCCCATGGCCATGCATGTAAACAAGGGCCTATTTCTCTGTGAAATAAACCTCTTTTCACCACGTATGTACTACCCATTTAGAGGAGGCTTTGGCACTTCATGAACAGCCAGGGTTCTCAATGTTGGTATATTTAGTCTGGGAGAAGTCCTGATCTATTCAGAATTTTAGAGGGCAGAAGCCCAGACTCAGGCCCAGGGCCCAAAAATTTGAACAATGGCCATTTTCCCTCTGAAAGAAACCACATCCTTCCATTTTCTAAATAGCAGTTTGGAGGAAGTGCTGGTCCGTCCAAAACTAGCCAATGTTTTAAGTGCCGGCATCTTTACTCTGGGAGAAGTCCTGATCTATTTGGAATTTTAGAGGGCAGACGCCATGTCTCAGGCCCAGGGCCCAAAATAGGAACAATGGCCATTTTCCCTCTGAAAAAAACCACACCCTCCCAGATTCTTAATAGCAGTTTAGAGGCAGTGTTGGTCCCTCTAAAAGTAGCCAACGTTCTGAGTAGTGGCATCTTTAGTCTGGGAGAAATCAGGATTCATTGGGAAATTGAGCAGGCAGAAGCCCAGTCTCAGGCCCGTTGGCATGCATGTAAACAGGGGCGTATTTCTCTGTGAAATAAACCTCTTTTCACCACGTATGTACTACCCATTTAGAGGAGGCTTTGGCACTCCATGAACAGCCAGGGTTCTCAGTGTTGGTATATTTAGTCTGGGAGAAGTCCTGATCTATTCAGAATTTCAGAGGGCAGAAGCCCAGACTTAGGCCTAGGGCCCAAAACACGAACAATGGCCATTTTCCCTCTGAAAGAAACCACACCATTCCATTTTCTAAATAGCAGTTTGGAGGAAGTGCTGGTCCGTCCAAAACTAGCCAATGTTTTAAGTGCCGGCATCTTTACTCTGGGAGAAGTCTATATCTATTCGGAATTTTGGTGGGCACAATCTCAGTCTCAGGCCCACGGCCCAAAATAGGAACATTGGCCATTTTCCGTCTGAAAAAAACCTCACCCTCCCAGTTTCTTAATAACACTTTGGAGAAAGTGTTGTTCCCTCCAAAAGTACCCAGGGTTCTAAGTGGTGGCATCTTTAGTCTGGGAGAAATCAAGATTCATTGGGAAACTGAGCAGGCAGAAGCACACTCTCAGGCCCAGGGCGCAAAATATGAACATTGGCCATTTTTACTCTGGAAAAAACCACACTCTCCCACTTTCTTCTTAGCAGGGTGGAGGAAGTGTTGGCCCATCTAAAAGTAGCCTGGGTTCTAAGTGGTGGCATCTTTAGTCTGGGAGAAATCATGATTCATTGGGAAATTGAGCAGGCAGATGGCCAGCCTCAGGCCCATGGCCATGCATGTAAACAAGGGCCTATTTCTCTGTGAAATAAACCTCGCTTCACCACTTTTGTACTACCCATTTAGAGGAGGAATTTCACACTCCATGAACAGCCAGGGTTCAAAGTGGTGGCCTCTTTAATCTGGGAGAAATCATGATTTATTGGGAAATTGAGCAGGCAGAAGCCCAGTCTCAGGCCCATGGCCATGCATGCAAACAAGGACCTATTTGTCTGTAAAATAAAGCTCATTTGACCACTTTTGTCATGTCCATTTGGAGGAGGCTCTTGGCACCCCATGAAACATCAGAGTTCTCAATTTTGGTATATTTAGTCTGGGAGAAGTCGTGATCTATTTGGAATTTTAGAGGGCAGAAGCCCAGACTCAGGCCCAGGGCCCAAAAATTTGAACAATGGCCATTTTCCCTCTGAAAGAAACCACACCCTTCCATTTTCTAAATAGCAGTTTGGAGGAAGTGCTGGTCCGTCCAAAACTAGCCAATGTTTTAAGTGCCGGCATCTTTACTCTGGGAGAAGTCTATATCTATTCGGAATTTTGGTGGGCACAATCTCAGTCTCAGGCCCACGGCCCAAAATAGGAACATTGGCCATTTTCCGTCTGAAAAAAACCACAACCTCCCAGGTTCTTAATTACACTTGGGAGGAAGTGTTGGTCCCTCCAAAAGTAGCCAAGGTTCTAAGTGGTGGCACCTTTAGTCACAGAGAAATCAAGATTCATTGGGAAACTGAGCAGGCAGAAGCACACTCTCAGGCCCAGGGCCCAAAATATGAACATTGCCCATTTTCACTCTGGAAAAAACCACACCCTCCGAGTTTCTTCTTAGCGGTGTGGAGGAAGTGTTGTCCCATCTACAAGTAGCCAGGGTTCTAAGTGGTGGCATCTTTATTCCGGGAGAAATCCTGCTTTTTTTGGAATTTGAGCTGTCAGATGCCCAGTCTCAGCCAAGGGCCCTCGACACGAACATTGACCATTTTCCCTCTGAGAAAAAGCACACACTCCCAGGTTCTTAATACCAGTTTGGAGGTAGTATTGGTCTCTCCAAAAGTAGCTAGGCTTCTAAGTGCTGGGGTCTCAAGTCTGGGAGAAATCATTAGATTTGGAATTTTAGCAGGCTGAAGCCCAGTGTCAGGACCAATGACCTGCATGCAAACAAAGGCCTATTTCTCTGTGAAATAAAAATCACTGCACCGCTTTTGTAATATCCATTTAGAGGAGGCATTTGGCACTCCATGAACAGCCAAGGCTCTAAGTGTTGCATCTTTAGTCTGGGAGAAATCCTGATCCTTTCAGAATTTTAGCGGTCAGACGCCCAGTCTCAGGCCAACGGCCCTGGAATTGAAAAATGGCAATTTTCCCTCAAAAAAAACCCCACACCCTCCCAGTTTCTAAATACCAGTTTGGAGGAAGATACAGTCTCTCCAATAGTAGCCAGGGTTCTAAGAGGTGGCATCTTTACTCTAGGAGAAATCCTGATCCTTCCTGAATTTTAACTGTAAGGTGCCCAGTCTCAGGCGAATGGCCTTGGACATGACCCTTGTCCATTTTACCTCTGAAAAAAACCACACCCTCCCAGTTTCTTAGTACCACTTTGGAGGAAGACATTGACTCTCCACAAGTAGCCAGGGTTCTAAATGGTGGCATATTTAGTCTAGGAGAAATCCTGATCCTTTTGGAATTTGAGCTCTCAGACGCCCAGTCTCAGGCCAAGGGCCCTGGACACGAATATTGGCCATTTTCCCTCTCAGAAAAACCACACCCTCCCAGGTTCTCAATACCAGCTTGGAAATAGTGTTGGTCTCTCCAAAAGTAGCCAGGCTTCTAAGTGCTGGCATCTCAAGTCTGGGAGAAATCATTAGGTTTGTAATTTTATCAGGCTGAAACCCAGTGTCAGGACCATGGCCCGGCATGCAAACAAAGGAATATTTCTCTGTGAAATAAAAATCACTTCACCACTTTTGAAATATCCATTTAGAGGAGACGTTTGCAACTGCATGAACAGCCAGGGTTCTAAGTGGTGGCATCTTTAGTCTGGGAGAAATCCTGATTCTTTTGGTATTTTAGCCGTCAGACGCCCAGGCTCAGGCCCATTGCCTTGCTTATGAACATTGGCAATTTTCCCTAAGAAAAAGCCACACTCTCCCAGTGTCTTAATGCAGGTTTGGAGGTAGTGTTGGTTTCTCCAAAAGTAGCCAGGGTTCTAAGTGGTGGCATCTTTAGTCTGGGAGAAATCCTGATCCTTTCAGAATTTGAGCAGTCAGACTCCCAGTCTCAGCCAAGGGCTCTGGATATGAACATTGGCCATATTCCCTCTGAAAAAAACCACACCCTTCCAGTTTCTTAATACCATTTTAGAAGAATATACAGTCTCTTCAAATGTAGCCAAGATTCTAAGAGGCGGCATCTTTAGTCTGGGAGAAATCCTGACCGTTTCAGGTTTTTTCCCGTCAGACGCCCACACTCTGGGTAAAGGCATGGGACACGTACTTTGGTCATTTTCCCTCTGAAAAAACCAACACCCTCCCAGTTTCTTAATACCAGTTTAGAGGTCGTGTTGGTCTCTCCAAAAGTAGCGAGTCTTCTAACTCCTGGCATCTTTAGTCTGGGAGAAATCCTGATCCCTTCGGAGTTTTAGCTGTCAGACTCCCAGGCTCCGGCCCATGGCCTTGCACACGTACTTTGGTCATTTTCCCTCTGAAAAAACCAACACCCTCCCAGATTCTTAATACCAGTTTGGAGGTAGTGTTGGTTTCTCCAAATGTAGCCAGGGTTCTATGTGGTGGCAGCTTTAGTCTGGGAGAAATCCTGATCAATTCAGAATTTTAGCTGTCAGACCCCCAGTCTCAGGCCAAGGGCCCTGGATATGAACAATGGCAATTTTCCCTCTGAAAAAAACCACAACCTCCCAAATTCGTAATACCATTTTGGAGGAAGGTACAGTCTCTTCAAAAGTAGCCAAGATTCTAAGAGGTGGCATCTTTAGTCTGGGAGACATCCTGACCCTTTCAGGCTTTCACCGTCAGACGCCCACACTCTGGGCAAAGGCATGGGACATGTACATTGGTCATTTCGCCTCTGAAAAAAAACACACCGTCCCAATTTCTTAATGGCAGTTTCGAGGAAGATATTTTCTCCAAAAGTAGCCAGGGTTCTAGAGTAGTGGCACCTTTAGTCTGGGAGAAATCCTGATCCTTTCGGAATATTAGCTGTCAGACGCCCACACTCTTGCCAAGGGACCTGGATATGTACATTGGATATTTTCCCTCTGAAAAAAACTACAGCGTCGCAGTTTCTTAATGGCAGTTTGGAGGAAGAAATTGTCTCTCCAAAAGTAGCCAGGATTCTAAGTGGTCGCATCTTTAGTCTGGGAGAAATCCTGATCCCTTCGGAATTTTAGCTGTCAGGCGCCCAGTCTCAGGCCAATTTCTATGGATACGAACATTTGCAATTTTCCCTCTGAAAAAAACCACGCCCTCCCAGTTCCTTAATACAATTTTGGAGGAAGATACAGTCTCTCCAAAAGTAGCCAAGATTCTGAGAGGTGGCATCTTTAGTCTGGGAGAAATCCTGATCCTTTCAGGTTTTTACCCATCAGACGTCCACACTCTGGGCAAAGGCACGGGACGCGTACATTGGACATTTCCCCTCTGAAAAAACCCACACCATCCCAGTTTCTTAATGGCAGTTTGGGGGAAGACCTTGTCTCTCCAAAAGTAGCCAGGCTTCTAAGTGGTGGC